>CM052655.1:33164460-33176542 GCA_028533165.1 Leontopithecus rosalia | reverse complement strand
TTTTCTTGGAGTTCTAAAACTGCAAGATCCACACTCATAAGGAGTAGCTGATAAAGAGAAAAGATTTCTAAAAAGTGGTGAAAAGAGAGTTGGGTGCCAATATTTAAAAAGGGACAACAAAAGTTAGGCAAAACAGTCGGAGGTCTCAGGTCAGGATGCAGTGGTCAAAGATGGTAACGAAAGTCAGTGAGGTCAGTAGAGGGCATTAACCTAAGGGTTATTTTCGAGTTGCATGCCACACTGCTCCCTTTTCTGTGAACAGAAAGAAAGTCATCCAACGGGATTCCTTTTCTCCAACTGTGCACTGGTTACTACCCGTACTTAAAGGACTCTAACTGTAGAGTAGCCTCCAAAATCCAAGATCATCTAGAGCACCAGTTCATAAATAAATCAACTGCCTAATTTTCCCAAATGTATCATTTTTTTCCTACAACAAAACTCTTATATTGCAAAATAGATTGGGTTCAAATCATTGTTTCATCTCAGTCATTTGGAATGAATATGCAATTGAAAAATAAAATTGAATTATTTGTTTTAATTCACTTTGGAAAAAAAGCGAGGAAAAAATAATTGCTTAATTGCTTAAAACTAAACATCTATTAAAGCATCTCTTAAACCATTTTAAATATGACCCTTGTACCAGAAATATTAAAAAGATAAAGTTAGTGTTTCCTTTCTGAAGAAATTTTTCCTGTACATGTATTTAATTATCTGCCAATAGTAGAGTTTTATAAAGTTATAAGCCTATGATGTCAGAGGGTGTCTTAGACATCATCTCACAATGTAAGTTACGCCAAGTGTTCCCCCAGAGTTAGTGGTAGGTTTCCATCCTGTGCTTTCTTAACTTTATATGTGTTCTGTAAGGACAGAGTAAAAAAAGATGACATGAATCTAACACTAGTAAAAGCTCAAGAAGTTATTTCCTACTGCTTATAAGTCAAAGTAAGTGGTATCTCTTTTATTTTCCCTCCAAGTTCAATTCTAGTCAAAATCAGCTTCAAAATCATCTTTATTGGGTAAAGACATAACTGAAAGAAAATAACAAACATATCCTGAAGATTAAAGGCATTCTTAAATTTTCATCAGGCAGGAAAACATTCTGGAGATGCTAATAAAGGTGTCAACATCTGAGTTCCTCCTCATAATACTCAGACACCATGAGGGAAAAGAAAGTCATGCCTTTGGAATTATTTGGAAGAAAATGACATTAGAAAAGAAAGGAGAAATAAGAAATTGACACAAGAACAGAAAAGGAAACACCGTATATACTCACTTATAGGCGGGTGATGAACAATGAGAACACATGGACACAGGGAAGGGAGCACCACACACTGAGGTCTATTGGGGTAAATAGGGGAGGGACAGCGGGGGGGGGAGCCGGGGAGGGATGTCATGGGGAGAAATGCCAAATATGGGTGAGGGGGCAGAAGGCAGCAAAACACACTGCCACGTGTGTACCAATGCAACTATCTTGCATGTTCTGCACATGTACCCCAAAACCTAAAATGCAATAAAAATTTTTTAAAAAAAGAATGAAATGGTAGTGCAAATATAGTTCTTAAATTACAGTAAAAGTGTATAGAAGTTGCTTTCATTGGTTAAAAAAATCAATTTTAGAAATTATCATTTGAAAATAATTATTAAATAGATTTTTATGTTTACTTTAGACTCAAAATTATTTTAGGAGGTCCCTATCCTTAAGTAGCTCAAAACATAGGTGAAGAAAATTACACTAACATATATAAAATACATAAAAATTTTGAGGCACTATACCAAAAATGATCTCAAATGTCACAAGACTAATGGGAAAAAATATCAAATACAAATAGATATGCTTGAGATAGCACATTCTTTTAATTTTGAGTAATGACGTTTTATACAAAACTCAATGAGTAAGTTCTAAAAACTTCACAACAGTATTACATCCTACTTAGCCCATCAAGGAACTTGGGGTTCTGGCTATGCTAACTGTAATTTCAGAAAAGTTGGAGACATTTTTTTCTCAGCCATAAATGTAAGAATCTAAATACACATGGTACTGTATTTCTTTTATACAAGATTTTGGATGTGTTGAACAGTGTAAACCATTAACGTCAGACCATAAAGGATGGTGGTGGCTGGGGTCATTGATACTGTGTGTTCATCATGGACATCAGCACGCTCATCATTATCATACTAGAAGCAGCCATTTTATATCATCTTGAATTTGTGGGATGTGAATAATTGGTAGAATACTGATTCTGCTAACACGGTAAATGCATTTTTTTCAGAGTTTTTAAAAACCATATATTGTGGTATAATTGAAATACAATTAACTGCATGCATTTTAAATGTACAATTGTTTTAGGTCTTGGCATATGCATTCACCCATGGGACCATCACCATGATTAATATAATTAAAGTCATATTTCAAAACTTTCTCTAAAAGTTTCTTTGAGCTTCTTTATAATCAGTTCCTGTCATCCTTTCCTTTTCTTACTTCCCAGGAAACTTCTGACCTGCTTTCTTAGGAAATTAGTCTGAATTTCACATTTTCTGTACTTTTATGTAAATAAAATTATACTGCAAGAACTCCTGTCTGAATTCTGTCACTCACCATAACTATTTTGAGACTTACTAATGACACTGTTTATACCAATAAGTCATTCCTTTTTACTAATAACAAGTATTTCAGTCTCTAGATAGACCACAACTTGTCTATCTAGTCACCTACTGATGAAGACTTGGGGTTGTTTTCAGTTTTTAGCTATTACAAAAAGCAGCTATGAATGTCTGTATACAAGTCTTTGTATGGACACATATTTTCTTTTCAATAAGCTAATGAACTTTTTTCCCAAGTGCTTTACCATTTTATATTCCCACCAACAGGCGAGTTGAAGTTCTATCACATTCTCACCAACACTTAGTGACAATAGGATAAAGATATAGAGGAGAAAACTAGAAGGGTATCATTATAACTATCTCATATTGTATGTGTAGTATTAATCTAATATTACTGGTATGCTGTTATAACTTAAAGATATATACATAATAAACTCTAAAGCAGTCACTAAAATAACAAATAATGAGATATAAATAACCCAACAAACTTATCAAACACAATAATAAAAAATATTCAAGTGGTCCAAAAAAGGCAAAAAATAATAATAGGGGACAAAGAACATACTTTATACTAAGTATGAAGTGATTTTCATATAGTTTTAATTTGAATTTCCCTACTAATTAAAGATACTGAACATATTTTCATGTGTTTACTTGCTATCAACACAAATATCCCATGTGTACTTTAAAATAATGTGTATTTTGTTCTTGTTGGGCAGAGTGTTCTAAGTAGCATACCTACGAGTAGTATAACGATTTGTTTCTTTATTTAAAGTGTATTTCTTATAGGTAAGATATGTTTGCATATTGCTTTTTTATTCAATCTGACAATCACTGCCTTTTATTCAGGGCATTTAGATTTTTTTATTTAATGTGATCACTGACATATTTAGGTTTTAGTCTATCGTCTTGTTATTTGCTTTCTGTTTTCCCCCATTTGTCTATTATTCCTTTATAGGATTTATTATTTTTGATATTAAAACTTGTCTGCCACAACTTTTTTTTGTTTTCTCATTTTAGTGGTTGCTTTAGAGTTTATAGTACACCTCGTTAAGTGGATATTTTCATGATAATAGAATATATAGACATGAGTTGTGTTTTGTTCATTTTGCTTGTTGGGATAAATTATTTAGGAAAAATGTGTTGGCCTCCTGAAGCCCTGTCTCTCTCATATGTAAAATAATAACAACCATCATAATGACAATGATTAGTTGTGAAGTACCATACATATGATGGAATTTGGGATACAGTAAATGACTACACAAATATTAGATATTTCTTCCTGGCCATTAATATTTCTTGAACACACTGCCTACCTATTTAGAACTTCCTTTTCTAAGCCTTCAAATGTTACCTTGCTTTAAACATCTTTTATTTGGAGTCAAATAACTATCCTATTATCAAGTCAAGACAGCAGTGCAAGGCATAACCGGCCACTTCTACCCACCTCCCTAAGACTGCCTCCCCCTATTGAGAATGTCAGCCTCAGCATCATCACCACTCCAATTGTAATGAAAGCTGTGAGGCAAAAAAAAAAAATATTTTCTTTTACATTTACCTCACTGTCTGTAACACTGTGAAGAGTACCTCACACTGACATAATGTTCAATGAATTATTTCTCTACAGAGAGTTGGGGTTGACACACACAAAAAAGTAATTGTTCAGAAAGCTGAATTTTACACTATATGGATCTGGATCGACAGAGATCTTCCCAGTGTGGCCAGGAACAGCACTAGCGCGTTGATCTTTAACTGCTTTCAAAGTGGGTGGTCTATACAAGTGGTACATCCAAGAAGTGAGGGAATGAACCAAATAGAGATAGACTGGCATTTTAGTTTAAAGATCTTGAAAATACTGCTAAATCAGTTGTAGTGCAATACTAGGTGTATTACACTCAGTGGAAATTGCTTCAACACACATTGGAGTGACTAGCAAGCCATTAGGATTTCCCTTGTCTCCCTTCCACACATTAAACATACAAGTGATAGTTTTAAGATGTTCCAATCATTGATAGACCAATAATCCAGGAGTATATGGTGCTTTTTTTTTAAAATGAATTGAGCTAATTAGTGAAAAATCCAAAGAGATTTCCAGCATCAAACTGAGTGCTGGAGTTGGGAAACACATGGCCAAGGCCTAGATACCACAGGGACGCAAACAAACAAGAAAATCTATTGAGTAGTGATCAAGAATCACATCAGCCTGCAGAGAGGGAAGGGAAAAGCACGGAAGAAAGGGAGATAGGGCACAGCGAAAGGAGAGAGTGTGTGTGTAAGTAGAAATATAGAAAAACAAATACAGGTGAATAAACTCCCAGAGAAAAAGGAGTAAACAACCATAATCATTTCTGCCACTGAGACATTTGTTTGGCTTTCCCTGGATTCCTGCATGGACTTTCTGTTCTCGTTTACTAAAATTTGTCCCCACCTAAGCCTCTTCCTGGATTCCTGCATGGACTTTCTGTTATCGTTTACTAAAATTTGTCCCCACCTAAGCCCCTTCCATGTACTAGTTTAATTGTAGAGGCTTTCTCTCCTGTGACTGAGACAGATTTCTGCAGAACAGTCCCTATTACCCCAAAGATTGCTGTTTGTACTCCAATTGCTCCCTAAAGATTTGGAAAATTTTATTTAAATTCTGTTTGGCTCTCAATTTAAAACTAAATTTTCATAGCACCTTGCATCTCTGTCTATGGAATATTGCAGTGATATCTGTAAAGAAGCATCCTGACGTGATATTTTCTAGTTTACTGACTGTGAATTAATTCTCTTTGGTGACCCTAACTTCATATTTTATGACATTCAATTCAGATCTGTCCAAAACTCCTTCTGCTATTTATTATAAGATGCTTAGATTTTAGTGGGAAGCAGTGATTATGTAAATTATGTTCTATTGGCTTTCCTGTGTGTGGATAGGGAATGGCTCAATCTCATTTAGTAAGCAAAGGACAGAATTGGTTATTATATCTCCCTCCTGCTAGACATAATCACAATGTAGGCAATGATTAGTAAAAAAATGTAAATAAATAAATTCTAATCCCATAAAGTGTGACTGAGTGTTTCTTTGCTTTAGAAACCTGTAGAACTATCTTCAATGACAAATGACTTCCTGATATTGACACCATCACTGTAAAATGGCTCAGGCCATTTTACATATAGCCTGGGAAGAGACTGCTAGTAATCCAGGCAATAAATCAGATTCATGATGATGTTCAGGCTGTCATTTTAAAATATGAGTCTGCTCTTCTATCAAATATTTTTAAATGTGGTATTAAATAAACTATCTTGCATAGAGCTTAGTTTATGCTTAATTCATACTCAGCCCCAGCTGAGCAGCACATGGCATGGTGGAGAGCCATAGGCCTGAGGCACTCTGTGCACCACCTCTGGGTAGCTAGAAATTGAATTTGGCTGCCATATTGTTCAAAAAATCCAACACAGTCATGCCTCTAAACAATAGCATTATGAGTTTAGTGTTACTGCCTGTCAAGATGGGGAATAACTTTTAGCACATTTGCCACGGTGAAACTGAGATTCAAAGAGGTTAAGGGTTTTCCAGGAAGTCAAGAAACATGTTAGACCCAGAGCCATTTTGGAACTCAGGTTTATAATCTTGCAGGCCAGATAGTTTTTGGTATAACATGGAATCACTCTTTAAGTCAATACCTTCCATGGTACTTAACTACAGTGCTTTACATATAAGCTTCAATTAGGAAATGTAGGTGGAATTAAATGGATATGCCAAGAAGCAAGTGGAGCTAATTGTCCAGTCGGTTACATAAGTAGAATATTTAAATACCATTACCATGCCTATTCAGTGCTACTATAAATGAGGACATATTTGCACTCTTACCAGAAGCATTTTGTTGACTAGACTTTCTCAACATAATTCTTTACTCCAATGGTTAATATCAATTAAAAGCAGATTAAGTAACACATATCTACTAACACCTTTATGACCTACCTCAACTCTTGCAGGGAGTCAGCATGTAATCTGTTTTCATTTCAGAAGTTTGCAAAAAGGAGGCACCAAGGTCTCAACTATAGAGTCCGCAGAAAACAGCATCAACATATGCACAAAATGTCAGTCTCCTAACTCTCAAATTTCTTATTCAAACTGGCAGACCATACTGGTATTTGCTCTTTATAACTCACTGAGAGAGACTTACTTGTCTTCCTCCTGAGGGACTGGTTTATGATAAGCATAAAACATTCCATTAACTGTAGCAAAGGAAAGTGAAATTGAATGTCATCATTAATCACGAAATGATCAACTATAAACTTAGGATCAAAGAGCAAAGATACCCAGCACCTTAGATTTATATGATAGTTTCTCATTTTCAAAGCATTTTCGTATGTGTTATCTTAATTAATCTTTATGTGATGTTTTAGGAATTAGGCATTTATTTACAACCCCTTGTAACTCAGATTTCTGCAAGGGCTTAATTGGTCATGCCTCTGTGCTCTGCAAATGCTGTTGAGTGCCGCACTCTGAAATCATACAACATCCATAGTATTCTAAAGATTAAAAATTCAAACTCTTTAACTTATAGTAAGAGAGATAAAATTAAAATTGAAATTATTTAGCATTAAAATCTCTGGAGGGCACTGAAGTGCCATTTATGGGGGGATAATTAAGACCAAATTCTAAAGTTGAAAAACTATTTCAACTACATTTTCATTTTACCAGTTTTACTGCTTGCCTTGATAAGGTCTGCAGCATTTTTTCAAGTGAAGAGTTGGATGTAGAGGAAAAAAAATAATGCTTCCTAATTTCCGCTTATTTGTGGCTTCACAACAGGGGTCTACTTTGTAGTGTTGAATGTACTACAACCCATTTGAGCTTTGATTTTCTCATCAGTGAAATGAGGAAGTTGGAAAAACTATCTCTTAGATTTATTTCCCAGTCTCAGTTCTCTGACTCTTACTTTGGTAGAACTTTCTTTTTCTTTTATAGCAGCCTGTTCAGTGGTCCTCCCTTGGCCTCACTATTCAAGTTGGAACTTTTTGGCATGAGAATACTGCTGTCATATTTAGTGTAAAGACCTGAAGCTCAGTACAAAAGGTATAATCATCTTACTAATGCTAATAATAATATAGCTATCATTTTGAATACTTAGTAAGTTCTATGAAATTTATATATAATATCTATCTCAAAAAAACTAACAATTTGGTGAGATATGATTATCCCTATTTTTTATATTAGACAAGCTAAAGCTCAGGAGTAAAAGCCACACTATTAATAAAACATCCTATTTTCAGGACGTCAGTATACATTTTTCCACCCCAGTTCACAGGGCAGA
This sequence comes from Leontopithecus rosalia, assembly GCA_028533165.1. NCBI lineage: Eukaryota > Metazoa > Chordata > Mammalia > Primates > Cebidae > Leontopithecus > Leontopithecus rosalia. The sequence continues at coordinate 33,168,638 of CM052655.1, read as the reverse complement.
ACTGTCAGGGTAAGGGGAGGCATGGATGAGTTCATCTGTGATGTGTATGCATTTTTCAAAGTCTCAACATAAATTCACTGTGAACTCATTCTTTCTGCAACAGAAAACCGTTTTTATAAAGAAAAGGTAACTTTGCAGATCTCATGCTATTTTTATGATAAATGAAAACATGCACCGGTAGCTTCAAAATAGTATTTCTGGAGTCAGTGATATAGAGCCTCTGTAATAAGAATTAAATCTCAGAGTTCAGGAAACTGATAACAGAATTAATGTTAAAAACTGTTGGCATTTATTTTCAATATTCTAAAAGGGGACAAATAGAAAATAATTACAAGTGTAACTTCACTTAAAGTTAATATTTTATCAGTAAAGTGGAAACTATTGTTAAAAATTATGTACTTTTATATAGTATACATAAAAATGTATATAAAATGTACTACAGTACATATAGTATTTTTCATACATGGCCAGGTATAGTGCTAAATTTCTTCTTTGAAATGATGTTGCTAAAAAAATACATATATCATTATTGCCAGCACAGATGGTGCCTCCTATCAAAAGAAAAACAGGCACACAACATAGAAAATTTTATGAAAACTGCCAATAATAATATAGATAATGCGCAGTTTAATGGTCCATTCCATTTTACACTTCTGCGCACTTGGCCCATGAACCACCAAGTTTTAGCCAGTCTGGCAGGAACAAGCACTATTCCTGTTCTGGATGAGCACTGCAAACTGTCTCATCTAGTGCTTGGGGGACCCTAGATAGTATTCTCACATGCATCATTATTTAGCTGCACTTATCACTATTCATCTGAATTCTCAAGGAGGACCCTTTGAAGGGTTAAAATATATTTCTATTTTATTTTACTGATTACAACTGGATCAATATTTATGGACATTTTATTCTCTTTGACAAGCCGTATGTTGGCTCTCATACTGCTTTATTTTGTTTTTTGCTTATCAATCAAATTCAGATTTTCAGACTTTCTATTCTAGTCAAGAGGGATTAACAGGGGTCAGAGATATCCTCTCACATAAAAAATCAAGCAGTGAATAAAATATATCAAACAATGATTTTCAATATAATGGAGATATGTCAATGATAAACGGTGATCCGTGAGAAAGAGAAAAACAAAGAAAGTGAGCCCTATAATTACTTCAGCTTACTGCTTTGAGGGAGTTTCTTTCTTTCTTTTTTTTTTTGTCTATAGAGAGTTTTTTTTTTAACTGTAGCATAGTTTTCTAATCATTGTGCAAGGAATAGAAACCAAAGTAGAGTCCGTTTGACTTTTAGAGTTGAAAGACAAAGTTGAAAGTTGGGGAAGACCAAGGCAGCTAGAGGTCACAGGGCATAATATCTAAAAAAGAGAGTTGAACAGAAGGAAGACTTTAACAATCTGCATGGGGGTCTCCTTGAGAATTCAGTTGTGTAATGATAACTGCACGCATATAAAGAAACTGCCCAAGACCAGATTGAGATTTGAAAGTTTAGATGCAATAGTGTCCACCACATAGCCAGTTCCAGAAATCATACAAATTTCCACTGGGCAGATGAGAAAATCTCCTGATTCATGACTTAGTAGGAAGAGTAAGATAAACAGTCTTGCCTTCATCATGGGGAATAACTAGCCTGAAAATGAGCACTATTTTATTCCCATTTAACAAATTTGAAAAGCAAGTTACAAAGGACAGAAATATTCCATGTAACTTAACTATGTCCAGAACAAAGCTCAATAATACCTATAGGATGCTACAATATCCAGCAAGCAACAAAGAAACATTTGCAATGTCTAGGATTCAAGATAAATTACCAGGCAAAGTAGCAGAAAAATATCATGCATAATGAGAAGAAAAATCCATCAATCAAAACTGACCAAGATTGGACACAGATGTTAGAATGGGTAGGCAAGGACATCAAATCAGTTACTATAAGTGTTGCATGTTTTCAAAAATTTCAGTTGAGGAATGGAAGATTAAAAGACCCAGTTAGGATTTCCTACGATGGAAAATAAAATACCTAATATGAAAAAGAGAGTGGCTTACATTTTAGCAGATTAGACATTACAGAAGCAAAGCTTAGTGAATTTAAACACACACAAGGGAAGTAATCCAAAGTGAAAGACAGAAAGAAAAAAGAAGAAAAAATAAATTAAGAAAAGTTGAGGGGTGGAGGCAAGAGGAGGGAGAACATTAGGACAAATACCTAATGCATGCAGGGCTTAAAACCTAGATGATGGGTTGACAGGTGCAGCAAACCACCACGGGACAGTATGACTGTGCAACAAACCTGCACAGTCTGCACATGTACCTGAGAACAGGAAAGGAAAGGGGAAAGGAAATGAAGAAAGAAAGAGAGAAAATAAGAGAGAAAGGAAAGGAAGGGAAGGGAAAGGGAAGGGAAAAAGGGGAAGAAAGGGGAAGGCAAGAGAAAACGGAAGGAAAGGGGAAGGGAAGGGAAAGGGGAAGGAACACTTAACCAAAGCAGATACATAGCACATCAGCACATGATAAAAGGCTCAAAATTATTAGTCTTTAGAGAAATGCAAAATACAACCACTATAAGATAACACCACACATGAATCAGAATGTCCAAAATTTCAAAAACTGGCCTTACCATATACAGATACTCCTCACTTTACAATGGGGTTATATCATGAAAAACCCATCATAAGACAAAACTATCATAAGTTGAAAATGCACCAAACATGGGCAATACAGCAGATGGTCCCCAGCTAACAACTGGTTCGATTTAAGATTTATAAACGTTATGATGGTACAAAAGTGATAGGCATTCAGTAGAAATTGTAACCCAATTATAAGTCCTAAAAGGCACCTCAGCTTACAATGGGATTACATCATGATAAATATATTTTGAAGTAAAAAATCATTGTGTTCAAACATCATAAGTCAGGGACCATTTGTGTTGGAAGGATGTGTTTGACCTAGAACTCTCAAACTCACTACATTTGCAGTGGAAGGGTAAAATCATCTGGAAAAAATATCTCAAATATTGAACATATCCCTAATATGTGCTCTAGCTATTCATTCCACTCCTAGGTATTCACTCAAGATAAATAAAAACATTTGTCCACACAAATATTTATATGCAAATATCAGTTTTAATATGAGTCACTCATTTAACATATGGGTCACGTTGTTGTCATTAACTCAAAACTGGAAACAAATCAAATTTTCCATCAAGAGGTGAATGGTAAAATAAACTATGATATATTAATAAAATGGAATGCTACCCAGCAATAAAAAGAAATAAACCATTGATATATTCTACCACTTGGATAGATCCCAAAATAATTACATTGAATGAACAGAACCACACAAAGGATTACATATTATATTGTTCTACTTACAGGAAATCCTAGAAAATGCAAAATTAAAAGTATTCCATAGCATCAGAAAGCAAACCAGTGACTGCCTTGGCACATGGGAAGTCAGAAGGATTTACTTTCCATGAGGCATAAAGGATCTTTTGGGGTACTGATGGATACATTCATTATGTTGTCTGTAGTGATGATTTTTCGGGAGGTACACATATGTCAAAACTTAACAAACCGTATACTTTAAATGTGTAGATTTTAGATTATGTCAATTATTCCTTAATAAAACTGTTTCTAAGCTTTCAATATCCAGCTTCCTGAAAAACTGGAAGCTCCAGCTGCATCCTGTCTGCATTATCATATGGCAATGGAAGCCATTTCTTTTCTGAGAATCACATGTTCTCTGGTTTTCCATAGTCTTCATTTCTCCACTTTGTTGTTCCTTTCCTTGCTTTATTCATTTACTTGACTCCAACAGGAATGTTAATTTGTACTACCAATTATTTCTTGTCTTCTACTTTATCAAAGAAGTATTAGTCTCTCTCCTAAGTCTGAAGGGAGAAATCCTCCAAATCCCATAATTCATTCTACAGTACCCTCTGTTATTTGGTTCCAACTGGTTTTCTGAATCGATTTATTAAGCTTTCCTTCATCAGGCCACATATGTAAGAAACTCTACTTCTTACACAATATTGCCCACATTCCGAAATAAGCTATATGTTCTAGGTGTATTTACTTATCATGATAATGAGATTCATGGTTAAAGCATTTACAAAGAGAGAACTAAAGAAAAAAGACCGTCTTTAACTCATGTAGGAATTTTTTTTGGGGGGGTGGG
>CM052655.1:33140906-33164360 GCA_028533165.1 Leontopithecus rosalia | reverse complement strand
AAAAAATGAGTAAAGGAGAGGAAGAAATAGGACGAGAAAGAGGGAGGGTGAACGAAAATATTGCTTTATTCTGAAAAAAAATGGGTATTAATAATGACCAATCAATGTTTCATTTAAACCTACAAGTAGGTGTGATGTGGTATTGACAAGAATGTATATTTTGTGGTAACTGAAATTCTTTTTTTTCTAAGAAGGAGAGGTAAAAAGAAAAGAACCTTTGAGAGAAAAATAAATTCCTGCTCTTCAGTGGAAGACATAAGAGGTTTAAAACTAAATGTCCTCATAGAAAATGCAAGGTTATAAAAGTTATCGTCAGCCATCTCATTAGTATAAGCTAGTGCAGATGTGGTTCTACCCTAAGTCATGGGCTAGGTAATGCACTAAGTCCATTGTCTTTAATTACACATCTCCAAATGTCAAGATACTGTTGAATCAAGATTACATTTCTGGTTATGTTGGGTCATCCCAAGCTATAGATCATGTAGTGTACCTTTTTGTTAATCTCCTGTAAAGCCACCACAGTCATGCCATCTTTTTGTCATTTGAAATATTCTTACTTTCTTCCAAAGATGAAGAATAAATAATAAATATTATGAGAGTACTGAGGGAGTTTATAACATTACTTTTACATCTTTATTACTTTTGGGTATGAGATTGTTAAAATATAATTACTGCATACTTCTCATGCCTGTCTTAAATTCAGTCTTAAATATTTTAATATTTGTAAAAGTTTCACATTATATACTCACAAATAAAACTTCTCATCCCATACTGGATTCAAGTTTCCAAAAATGGTTTTCGTTCTTCTTTTGTTCTTTCCAACTTGAACTGTAACATATGGATCACTGGACCCTGTTTTGTCTTTTGCCTGTAGACCCCGTGCAGAAACCACTGAAATAAACCAAAATAAACATTTTAGCAGAAAGACTCCTCAGAAACAAAAGATAATGATAATAAAGACAATTTTCACGTCATTTGGTTCCTTGGGTTTACAGATGCAGCCCCATTGCTTTCATTCTCATGAACAGCAGAACTTTAAAAAAAGAAGTTTAATAGGCACGGCGCGGTGGCTCAAGCCTGTAATCCCAGCACTTTGGGAGGCTGAGGCGGGTGGATCACGAGGTCAAGAGATCAAGACCATCCTGGTCAACATGGTGAAACCACGTCTCTACTCAAAATACAAAAAAATTAGCTGGGCATGGTGGCGCGTGCCTGTAATCCCAGCTACACAGGAGGCTGAGGCAGGAGAATTGCCTGAACCCAGGAGGCAGAGGTTGCGGTGAGCCGAGATCGCGCCTTTGCACTCCAGCCTGGGTAACCAGAGCGAAACTCCATCTCAAAAAAAAAAAATTAATAAAAATAAATATACAACATTAAAATCTGTAATTTTTGCTTTTGCCTGCAATGAAGGGTAGCTATATACATACACATGTGTATGCATATTAGCTACATACTCATACACATTACTGCATACATGTACAGAGAAATTAGGAAGACATATTTACATTTATATGAAAAATTATCCAACATAATTCAAAGGCCTGCAATCCAAACTCATTTATTTGTGAGTCTGTTGTAAATATTGATCAACTCTACACAGTTGAGAAAGCATCTTTATTTATCTTGTTAATACAAAATGAGTAAGTAAAGAGGCTTGGTAAATGTTAACAGGCTGCACAGTCACTTGCTGTTAACATTACAAGCAACTTCAGAAGTCCAGTTTACTAGATATCACTAAATGCAAATTTCCCTGACTTGAAGACCAAATGGATGAGGGATATTGAGCCAGGAGTAAGTAAAATAACATCTCTTTTCTCTTTTAAAAAATTAACTGAAGAGATTATTAGATACTGTTATAATTTATCACTGGTAGGCAGCAATGAAAGCTAATTTCTTGTAAACTGCAGGGTACCGGTGAATATATTGAAAAAAAGAAACTTTATCAATTAGAACAAGATTAGAACAAGACACTGACTAAAATGACTTCACTTATCTAGTATATATTTTCAAAATTCAAAGTACCAACTAGTCTTGTTCATATTAACCTAATTCAAAAAAATCATTTATTTTACTTATCATTATTATTACCAGTTATTTCTAGGACATATAAAAATCTCAATGTACTTCATACACATGTTTATTGTGGCACTGTTTACAATAGCCAAGACTTGGAACCAACCCAAATGCCCATCAATGATAGGCTGGATTTTAAAAATGTGGCAAATATACACCATAGAATACTATGCAACCATAAAAAAGGGTGAGTTCATGTCCTTTTCAGGGATATGGATTAAGCTAGTAAACATCATTCTTAGCAAACTAACACAAGAACAGAAAGCTAAACACCATGTGTTCTCACTCATAAGTGGGAGTTGAACAATGAGAACACATGGACACAGGGAGGGGAGCATCACACACTGGGGCCTGTCAGGGAGTAGGGGGCTAGGGGAGGGCTAAGCATCAGGAGAAACACCTAATACAGATGGCAGGGTGATGGCTGCAAAAAACCACCATGACACATATATAACTATGTAACAAACATACACGTTCTGTATATGTACCCCAGATCCTAAAATATAATAATAAAACACCTGATTGTTCAATAAAATTTTTTTAAAAGACTTATTTTTACCTGTAATGGTTATTTTTGCAGACCACTTAGATGTCCCATCCAGTACACTCTGTTTGGCTGCCTTTGTATACTGCACAAAATCTTCTTTAGAAATCTGAAACATTTCCTGGATTACTTCGAATACCTCTGGCCGGTTTTTCTCCCTGATCTTCATTCTTTCTTTCATTGCTGTAATAATGGTCTGAGTCTTGTCTTCAGCACCATGTTTAGAACTCTTTTCTGCTGCTCCTATGATGGAAAAATCAAGGTGATGTGAATGTACATGTCATTACTTTTTGATGGCCAAAGAGGAAGGAAAAGGAGGAGGAATGGGAGGATGAATGAGAGCTTTCATTCTATGGAGTCAGGTGGCTTTTTAGGAAAATATCAGGGGGATGAAATGCTATGCTGAGATTCAGAACAACTAGTGCTCCTTTGTGTTACTGGGAAATAAATTGACCTCCTATGATTCCCAGGCCTTTCTCTTATATTACTGAACTAAATTAGGTGTTGTGCAAAAATTTGGTCTGAAGTTTCAAAAAAGAATTCAAACACAGCAAAAAGAATGGATATAATGAAGTGTGTTATATACCACACGTATTTCCTCAATCGGTATCCAAAACCAAATTGAGAAATAGATTGGATATAAGTGGCAAATGTCACATAGTAATCAGTAAATCAAACAAATCACTGCTACTTGCTGAATATTAGAATGGAAGATTTTACTTGGAAAGAAACTGATTGAGCTGTTTAAAAAGATTTGGACGCTGCTAGGCTAAATGATCTTGAAGTGACTGATAGAAGACAGAATTGAACTCTCTTTCTTTAATATATCCAGAGCTTTTAAATGACTGAATACTCATATTCCACTAAAAACTTTATTTCTGGGGCATTGTTTTTCATGACTGGTCTCAACTTTCTGGGCATTTATGTTTGTAACACAAATCCTTCTGTCAGTGAAAGATTTCCAAAATTCCATTTTTGGATCCCTCACCTTAAGCTACTGGCTAGATGTTCTCAAGGCTCTGTATGGCTTTCTGGGTTACCCAGTATTACACAAGTTAATAATGAACCATAATTTCAATTTCCACAACTCCTTAGAGAGTTTAAAGTAAGAAAGCAAAAATCTCATGTACCAGTGTCTACAGGAACTGCCACTGCTGAAATCAAACATTTTTGTTATAGAATTAACTGAAAGATAGTAAAAATAATTTTTAAAATTGTGTTCATAGATAGTAATTGCTCTAATTTTCATTGACATGACTGTAATTTTGTCTAACTGTTATTCTCAGTTTTTTTCTGAAATACATTTCTGAAATAGGCATGCTAGTATCTCACAAACTATTGAGAGATTAAGTAGGACAATTTTTAGTCAGACATAATTTCTACCATAAAATATAACATCAGTAATGTTCTTTGAACCTAATTTGTGAATATCGAGCCCAATTTAACTATAAAAATAAAGACAAAAGATCAAAGAAACTATTGTTTGCTTATGATAATTCATATACAGTTTGACAGCAATAATTTTATGTAAGTGTTCATTTATTTGTAAGTGTAATATCTGTTTCCTAGAGTGCAAAAAATGTATTCATGATGAGTGTGAATAGAGGAAGCTAAAATATATGAATATTCCAATGTTAGAAAGAGCAGACTACCTGTCTTTATCTTTTGTTTTAATGTTTGAGGACTTAAACCACATTTGTTTTTAAAAAAGGAATATAACAAAAATGAATTCCACTAAAGGTAATTTAAAAGGACATTATAAATGGCCTACACTGTTGAAACATGTCCATGGAATAGCTACAAATTTGTAAACTGCATGCAACTAAGATGTTTTTAATCTATCACTATTGGATTAACTACATATAATTCTTAACATAATTCCATAAGTCCCTAATTATTAAACAGTAAAATTAGCTTAGGCTGAACTAAATAGTTGTAACTATCTAATAGGCATATTTTATTCAAGTATTTAATATTTATAAAATGGAAAGGAGAGTGGTGGCTGGAAGGTATTCTCTACGAGACACAAAGTACCCTGAAAACATAGTCTGTGACTGCCAGCTAAGGAATGTTCAAAAGGTTAGAAGTGTCTGTCACACAAATGTTGATTCACCCCCAAATTTCTAAACAGCTATTTTTATTGTTGCTATTAATGCTCCCCTAAAGGCTCTAGGAAGAAGTGCTAAAATCATGTAGAGTAAATATATTTTGGATTACTTTTCTAAATTCAGGAAGAGCCCATCTAACTACCATCCACAAAATAAATGCTCATTCTAGCAACAGCTGTCAAATTCAAATGCAGAATATGAAGATATTTTTCATCAAAAGGAATCAGACTTCTATCCTTAAGGACTGCCTCTTGTCATTAAAAAAAAGTTAGGAAAGCTTCAGCATTACCTTTGAAATTTCACTTATTCTTATGTGTTATTGATGTTATTATAGAAGATCTATTCTAATATCCACAGACAAAAGAGACATAAACTGAAATTGCCAATTGGAGGACAGCAGGTTTACAGAGACATATATTTAAGCAGTTTCTCTGTTACTTCTAGAAAAAATATTTAGCTTTTACATTTTTCTGCTTTTGCATTTTTGATCAGAAGAAAATTATTCATCTTTGATTGTTTAGCTCAGTGATAGAGGCAAATTCACAATAAAATTTTGTGACTGATTTACAAGTACGTTCCATTGCCCTATTCTTTATCAAACCCACCTGTCTTAGGTTTCTAATGAAATTCTTTTTTAAATAGTTCCAATCTGCCATGAATTTGTAGCCCCTTGGGTTATTTTTTTTGGCCTTATTTTTTTATTTAAAAGTCATCAGAGATAACTTTAAATTTGCATCTATATGAGTCTTTCTTCAAAGTGTGTGGTAGAAGGTCTAGTGGCATCGCTGAAGTACAGTAATATGCCAACCAGAGACCAACAATAGATGAGATCAAAAGAGATCATGTAAACTAAAGGAACTTTGTAAAGTATAACATCCAGATGAAGTGCATCATTGTCACTTGTAAAAACAATTACTTGACAGGTAAGACAATATAACTATGGACAACAAAACCACAATTCAACCTTAGACAGAGGGAAACTTATTCTAAATGGGGCAAACCGATTCTCTTCTACACAATGGAATGCAACAATTAATTAACTAGAACTCATTTTTTCCTTTAACTTTTATTAGACAAAACATCTAAACTTCTTGTGAAATTAACGATTTGCCATCTTTATACGGCAATTTATAATTTTTGTGTTTTTTTCCCGAAGAAGTATCTATCTATAGATAATTATCTATAAATAGAACTTAATTTTATAATTATTTATAGATAATTATCTCTTTGTAGATAATCATCTATCTACAAATAATTACAGAATTTATAGATATAATGTATCTATAAATTGAAGGAAGAATATTGAAGTTGTTTTATATAATTGTATATATAAAACATACATATATAAAGTTATATATATAAACAAACTTTTAAAACTACAGGTGTGTGTGTATATAAATACATAATAGATACACATATACATATACATATATGTGTGTGTATACAGACACATATATCTGTATATAATAACTTCAATGTTCTTTCTCCTTCTCAGTCCTTTCCTTCTGCTATTTTTCTCAACAGCTCTTCCAAAACATTTTTACTCTCAAGTAACCTACCTCACCCCCATTACCCTCCATTCTCAGCATATGATCATATCTCCTCAAGAGAAAATAAAGATCTTTTAAACTCAACAGCCACATTTTCTCTCCTCTCCTACAGAAACAAACAAAAAAACCCAAACTTGAATTGTAGTATTAGCAGATTTCTGTTATGTAAATATTTCTAACAGTTGATTCTAAGTAACTACATCACGATATTCTTTAATATTTAATAGTCACCATTGACATGGCTACCTGCATATAGGTCTATTCCTTATGGTACCTCGTAAGGCCCAAATTCTATCAATGTTTATGCCAAGTGTCTAGCACACTGTTTGGAAACTAGTATACATTCAATAAATAGAGAAAATACTTCTTGGGGGAGCCTAAGATAAAATCATTTCCATAACGAGTATTTAATTTGGCTCTGGGTTAATTTTATGTGTTATGAACTTCCTGCAAAATTCTACCATAAGGCCACAATTCTGGATAAAACAAGAATAAATTCAATATAAAATGACAAATTTTCTGTTGAATAAATCTTATAAAAAGACAAAATACACCTAGCCCTTAGCTTTGGATTTGGAATTCTCAGAAATCAAAGATTATATTCCCTTCAGTAGATAACAGAATTTGATTAACCTACATGCCACATGCACTTACACAGCATAAAACAATAGCATTAATGCTCTTGATGAAGAAATATATAAAAAGCACCATTTTTAAATAAAGCAAAAGCTTACAGTAGTTAATGATGCTTCAGTGATATGGTTTGGGTATGTCCCCACCCAAATATCATCTTGAATTATAGCTTCCATAATTTCCACATGTTGTGGAACCTGGTTTGAGATAATTGAATCATGAGGGCTGTTCACCTATACTGTTCTCATGGTAATGAATAAGTCTCACAAGATCTGATGGTTTCCTAATGGGAAACCCCTTTCATTTTGTTCTCGTTCTTTCTCTTGGCCCGATGCCATGTAGGACCTGTCTTTCTCCTTCCACCGTAATTGTGAGTCCCCACACTCCACCAGCCACATGGAACTGTTAAACCTCTTTCCTTTATAAATTACCCAGTTTTGGGTATGTCTTTATCAGCAGCCTGAAAATCGACTAATACATTCAGGTAGAGGGGATAGTCTTGAGAGTGAATTCTGATCTTCCACATTCTAACTGGCATGGTCTGAACGTTTGCATCCCATTGAAAGTCATAGATTGAACCTAATCACTGATGTAATAACGTTAAAAGATGAAGCCTTTGGTAAGGGGCTGCATCATGAAAGCAGAGTCCTCAAGAATGGGATTCATGGCCTTATAAAATAAGCTCAAGGGAGCTCACTTGCCCCTTCTACTGTGTGAAGATGCAGCAGGAAATCAGCAGTCTGCAACGGAAAATCGCCCTCACTGGACACCAACTGTGCTGAAACCCTCCTCTTGGGCTTCCCACCTTCAGAACTGTGGGTAACAAATTTATGTTGTTTATAACACACAATTTATGGTACTTTCTTAGGCAGTTGAAATAGACTAAGATCCTAACCTTTTAGTCTTGAGCTACTTTATCTCTCTAAGCGTTAGCTTCCTCATCTGAAAAACAAATGGGAAGAGTAGTAGCGTCTCCCTTAACCATCTGAGGATGCAATGAGGTAATGCCTACAGCTTTAATAGTAGTAAAGAAATAAGAGTAGTGATTTCAGAATGTCTAAAAGGTGAAGACATAGGCATTTATTAAAGAATTTCAGGAGTGGTAGCTCATGTCTGTAATCCCAGGACTTTGGGAGGCTGATGTGGGTGGATCACTTGAGTTCAGGAGTTCGTGACCAGCCTGGCCAACATGGTGAAACTCCATCTCTACTAAAATAAATAAAAAAATTATCTGGGTGTGGCGATGCATAACTGTAGTCCCAGCCTGGGAAGCTGAGGCAGGAGAATGGCTTGAACCCAGGAGGTGAAGGTTGCAGTGAGCTGAGATCACAGCATTATACTCCAATATGGGTGACAGAGCAAGAATTTGTCTCAAAAAATAATAATCACAATTTAACATTAGTAAGAAATTTTAGGGCTCTGAGCCTCATAATCACTTGACCTGTCAAAACTCTCACATGGACAGTGCCTGCAGCATGCTGGTTGCTTTATATCTATTTACTAGATGAAGGCCAATGAAGGGCTTAAGATAAAAGAAACTTGACTTAAAAAAAAAAACTAGGTAAAATAACTTTTTTTTTGACATCCATAAAGCCTTACCTGCACTTGAGATAGATGAACCCAGAGAAGCAGGTGGTTAACATCCATGGAAAGCATTCAGAAGGTCTGATATGGAGGTATTTGTGTATTTTTTTTTCCTCAGGAGTCTCTGACATGGGAAATGGGTCTTTACTGCTTTTCTTTTATTTCCCAGTAAAAACATTTAGGTGGCCCTGCTTTCGGTGTTTCTGTGTTTTATCTCCATGAAACCATGTGGATAGACATTCAATTGCCATTCTCTAACCATTTCCTTTAGATGTTTTACATCCAAAATAATGCAAACCCTCCTCTTTTAACATGCCATCAGTCTTTTCAATGAAGAGACCTGCAACTCCTCCAGTCTTTAAGTTAGCAACCTCCTTTTTTCTTGTAAAATCAAAGCTACATACTCCTTATTTTTTTTGCAAACAACAAAGGACTGACATATAACAGAAGGTAATCGGAGGAGCACAAATCTAACACAGCGGCATCTCCCATTCGTGTAAATGAGAGCCTGTAGGTAACTCCATCACTGACAGTGGGACACTACAGGAAGGTAGCCCACTTCCCAAGGAACTATCACCTTCTGTAAAATGACTAGTGCCAGGGAGCCTCCACCAAGAGCAAACAAACTGCTGAACTGTTTTCTCTCTTCTGCCTATACCAACCCTGCCTTCAATCATCTCATTATTGGTAAATGTAAACGTTTAGAACAAGTTTAAAAACAAGCATATTTTTAAAATGCAAAATCAGGAATGTGCTTTTATAACAGTATGTTAAAGGTACTATATCTCATCAACATGTTCTAGAGATTTCCTAGTCATCAGAGTCAAAAGCTATCTATGCTGTTTAGGGGAAAAATTAATTATAATTTAAAATGTGCTCAATTTTTAAATACTTTTACTAAGCAAGGAAAAAGAGAAGAAACCAAGAGATGGTAGGACAAAGATTTAGTTACATAGATTTCATATGCTTTTCAAAAAACAACAAAGCAAAAGAAAATTAAACACCAAAATTTTCAAAACCATATTTATTTGTATTTCTGTTTTTTCATAACTAGTCTCTGACTTCTAGAACCTTGCTAACACAACTAGTTCACAGTGCTGTTCAAAGCTGGCTGTTCTTTTCTTGGACATAAACAATTTCAAAGAGTATCAACTTTAGACATGGTCATCCTGCGACAGTGTTAAAGTAAGAAAAACAAGCCCGCTTCCCGATTTTTCCTACGCTTAGACAAAAACACAGCACTGTGTAAACCACACAATATCAAGCATTCCCTCTCCTAATATGAGTGGCCATAGTTTCTTTAGGAGGTATTGTTGTCCTTTTTTAGCCTCAAGCAATGCGTTCCAAGGCCTTCAGGAATGCCTGAAATCTCATATAGTACCAAACTCTATCTTTATTATATGCAGTGTGTGTGTGTGTCTGTGTGTGTGTGTGTGTGTGTGTGTGTTTAATCTGATCATTAAGAAAGCTACTAAGTGACTATGGGATGAGTAGCGTGGACTATGGAATAGTGTGGATACACTGACAAAGGGATGACTTACTTTCCAAGAGGGATGGCAGATATCATCATGCTACTAAAAATGGTGTGCAACTCAAAACTTAGACATTGTATATTTCTATAATTTTCTATTTAATATTTTTGGACCATACTGTGGATGACTGGAACTGGAATGTGAAATCACGAATAAGGAGGGACTGCTTCAGTCTACTCTGGCTTCAGTCTACTCTGCCTTCCTCCTAGTTAGATGTTTACAGACATAAAATCATAGAATTTTCCTCACTTCCACATAACACCGCATCAAGAGTGCACCTCTGTTTTCTAGCACCGTCTTGCTGAAATGCCCTGCAGCCACGCTGGTGTATGTTCTCCCTCACAGGAGTAAGTAATAAAACATACTTGTTAAAGCTACGTGCATGTTCCTGGTGATCTTTAGCTGGAGGTCATTGACAAGTATTATTAACTCTTTTCACAGATGAGGGAAATGATGCCCAGGGAGGTTTTAAAAAGATTATAGTTGCAACAGGACTGGAAGTCAGATTATATTTAAGTAGCTCAAGCCTATGAAAAAAACATGTATTGATATCCATTGAGTATGTTATGTAGAATACCTCTACGGCATTATGCAAGGCATATTCATCCTCTTAGTCTCTCTCCAGCAGCCAACCCCAACACCTGAAATGCTCCATTATTAGTCTATTCCTCTGGGCTAGGGAACTGACAGTTGCATTCATTTCCCTTTTAGTGTTGTTAAAAAGTCAAGGCAATACCATGCGAGATAGAGGAAGTAGTGATAGGGAAGGGGGTCAGGGAGTTGCTGGAAGCGGAAGAGCGTGGTCCCTGTCTAGAGCTCCACCCCCGGGCCTGTTGGGACCTAGGTGAAGACAGGCATTTTTGCTTTCCTGGTCAAATGTTGCATTTCCAAATCCACCCGGGCCTACAAGGCCCCCATCCTGTATCTATAAAACCCCTAAGACCCTAGCAGGCAGATACTGTGGAGAGGAGCACATCAGCAGAGGAACACACAAGCAGCTGGATGTCAAGAAGAACGCATCAGTAGAAAAAGACAAAAGTGGCTGGATATTGAGAGGACACCAAGGGGAGCATGGAAGAAGAGCACAGGACAGATGTTGGCATGCTGGCTTGACATCAACTGGGAGAACATGGTGGTGGAGTTTGGCCCATGGCAATCAAAGGATGCCCTGGGCCTCCAAGCAGCCTGACTTCAGGGGAAGACCATTTCCCTTCCAGCTTCCCCATCTGCTGAGAGCTCCTTCCACTCAATAAAACTTTGCATTCATTCTCTAAGCCCACATGTGATCTAATTCTTCTGGTACACGAAGGCAAGAACCCTAGGATACAGAAAGCCCTCTGTCCCTGCAATAAGGCAGGGGTCTAACTTAGCTGACTAACACAAGCCATCTACAGACAGCTGAACTACAAGAGCACCCTGTAACAGATGTCCACTAGGGCTTCAGCTCTAACCATTCACCCCTAGACACTGCTGTGGGGCTGTCCCCGCATCTGTATGCTCCCTAGAGGTTTGAGAAGTGGGGCATTGAAGAAGCAAGCTGCATCTCCATCCTTACCCTGAAAGGAGGACAAGGGAACTCTCCCCATTTCAGGAACATTGAGAATTCTGGTCCTAAGGAATTGTCACGGAAAGGAATTTTGGTAAGCCACAGTCCAGGCAGCACAGAATATCTCTAATTCAGGGGTCCCATATGTGCTTTCTCCCATATGAGAAAAATGAAATTCAGTAACGTTCCTTTTCTTCCCCCAAGAACTGACTCTGAAAATTTATTTGTAAGTTGTGAAAGAACACCAGGCTGAGTTCAGAGACCTGAGTTCTAATCCTGCCTACACTAGTCACTTGATTCTTTTTGATGAGACACCAAATCTTCTGAATCCAGCCAAAGCAGTAGACTGAGTTCCCTAATCCACTAATCTTGAAGCTCCTTTAATAGCATAGGCTTATATGGAAAGATGATATTGAAATCATTACAGGTTATTTCTAGCTATAGTTCTTGTTCATTCATTAGTTTAACCACATTTGTTAAGCAGCTCCTTTGCTTCAATGTGTGTTAACTAGCAGTGGGTAAAAGAAATCCTACTTCTAAGTGTCCTGAGTACTCATTACTTAAACATATACTGTAAAGTTGTTATTGAAACAGTAAAATGTCAAAAGTTTCCAAATACATGTTCACATCTGTTCATCTAAGTTATGTTTTAGAAAACAAGGTGGAGTCCAGGAAAAATACCACTTTCTTTCTTCACAAATCTGAAAGCCCAGAATAAAAAGCTCCTCCCCACAATAGATGCTCAATATGTACAAATATTTGACTGTCTTAAAATATGATTTCAAAATGTGGTAACAGGGCAACAAAGCAAGAAGAATCAATATCTAATTTGAAACAAGAGTATACTAGCCAGATTTTATTAATGCTATGAATTTGTTAATTGCTTATTTAGGACACATATATTGAACATAATGTCAGTGGGAAGCACGTAGAACTAAAGAACACATCTCACAAAATGCTTCTTTGCTGAACAAGTGGTGAAATATTTTCTGGACTCATGCAGGTGCTTGAAATTTCTAGTTAGGAATTAAAAGTAGGCAGAATGCTTATTCAGTGAGACTATGGGATTCCTTCTTTGGAGATGTGTAAGGAAAGTGCCATGACTATTTGCATTTTTTTCCCCCAATCACTGCGGTTGTCTCTTTTCTACACTGAAAAGACAATCAAGGAAAATAGTTTACATATGATACCTCTTTTACATATGACTCACTCTGCACACAACCCTCATCCCAGCCAACATGGCTTTTTCTAGTTTAAAACTACCACTGAAGCACTACAGCAGGTTCTTTTTTTTTTTTTTAATTTTTATTGCATTTTAGGTTTTGGGGTACATGTGCAGAACATGCCAGATAGTTGCATAGGTACACACGTGGCAGTGTGTTTTGCTGCCTTCTGCCCCCTCACCCATATTTGGCATTTCTCCCCATGCCATCCCTCCCCTGCTCCCCACCCCCGCTGTCCCTCCCCTATTTCCCCCAATAGACCTACAGCAGGTTCTTTACAGGTTATGTTAACATGACACAGGGTCACAACCTGCTCCTCCATTTATTACAATTAAATTATTTTGCCACCAATGCTTTCTCCACAAAAGAACAAAATGTCTTTTTAGGCGACAAGACACAAATGAAGTAATTAAAGAGAAAGCCAGTGAACTCTGGCTGCTGCCGCTGATTGTATTAAAGAAGGATAAATCAGGTCTCTTTTCTCATTGTTCTCCCTGTCTCCTTTTGGTCTCCTTCTCACCGCCCTGTGGCTGTCAGTTTTGGGTTAGGAAGGTAGTAAAATCTAGGAACTACCATCAAGTACAATTAGCTAGAGAGGATGTTAGATGAAGCTCTTTGGGGAATTGACTGGACATTTCCCTGCATCCCTGAACCTGCAAGGAAGCACTAGAGCAGTGAGTGGGATTTCACTATCACCTGGTCTAATTCCACTTGACTGGAAGTACACCAGTCACAAAACCAAGACTTCCTAGTAATGAAACACCTAACTGAAATTGATTTGAAGTAACTTTACATACTCTCTCTTTTGCATGGGTCATTGGTCAAGCCACATGTAGAGAATTTATTTTCTTTTAGCATGTGTGTGTTGATAGATTGTAATTATCTAGAAAAGAATTAGCAAAATAACAAGAGTACTAGAAACCTATAGAAAACTAGATACATACTTTTAAGTACCTGAAAAACTGTCATGTACAATCGAATTTATTAAATATTTTCTCCAGAAGTAAGATATGTCTTAACGGGTAGAAATTACAAGGAAACACATCTTGTCTTAAATTTTGATTTATGAACTAGCATTTTTAAGTAATAAGTTAAACTGCCTGCCAAGGGTTTAAATTTTCCCTGGAGGTGTTAGGAAATTGAATGGACATTTTACAAAGAAAATCATAGAACATTCTTACATTTAGAGGGGGCTGAGTTAGCTAAATCTTCTAACTCTGATTTCTCTTAACTTTTTATTCTTTCCTTTTCTTCAGTGTTGGCATTAATGAAATTATTTTATATATAGTGTCACCATTGCAATTTTTTCCCTTAAAACAACGAGTAAATTTCTTAAGGTAATGTCACTGATTCTATAGGGAAAATTTCAAATTTTATTGATAGTTATTGAGGAAATTTTTGAAGTTAAATATACATACTTGTAGAACCTCTTTCTGATCAATATGAGAGTGTCAATTTTAGGGAAAAAGTAAAAATGGATATAAATAAAACCCTCCCTGGTGCATATATACCCACCCTCACTGTTCTGCACTATTTTTGATTCTTCCAATTTAAACGTGCATTAAAATGAATAATTTCAATGAAAATTTTGGATTGCATATACTTTATTTAGGCAATATAAAAAATAAATGTTTTAAGAAAATGGAAATAGATTATGAACATGTTTCCAAAGTTTAATGAATGGGTAGCATCTCTCCTTTCTGAAAGACTAGAAAAATGAATTCATTTCTTAGGTATGAGCTGCATCATTTTCTCTCTAAGGAATTTAAGCCATTTGTTTTTAGATGACAGTATGTTTTCTATTTTCTTAAATGTCATTGCCCTAACATGCTTATTTCATAAGATGCCTGTTCAAAATTCACTTTTTAAACAATTGAGCTGAATTTTAACTGGATTATGAGATTTTGCATGTAAACTGAATGAGTAATATCAAGTAAATCCCCCTTCCTTTAAAATAATTATTCTTAAACATAATTTTTATTTTTCAAAAAAGAATACCACTTCTTTTGCTTAATATATGCGCTTGTTAACATGAACACAGCCTCAATCTGATCTGATTGTGTATGGAGAATACTAATCAGGCAGAGAAAACTGTAGAATGTATGTGATTGTGACTATAACAAGTCAGCTGTGACAGCTTTTCTGATTTAAACTTTAACATTTTCCTCTTCCCCTCCCTTCAATGTGAAGTGATCCACATATCTTACACTGACTACATCCATATAAACAATAAACAGAGGGTACAATATTCAGGTGTGAAAAAATATTATTTGCTAATGAACATCATGTTTAAATGTAATTTTTCGGCATTTCTTAAGTGACAATACCAAATAAATACCACAGTGAAAAGTCAATTATGTGTATTTTAGAATGTGATGCATTAGCATTTCTAGACCTAAAGTACCAAATAAAGGAGTTTTTGGAAATGAAAAGTTTAAGGTAACTTCTCATAAAAATCAAAGTGGCATGTACCCATTCAAGAGTGTGAAAAGATGGAGAGGTCATTAATATTTATTGAGCATTTACCATGTGCTAGGCTCTTAGCAGTGACTATTACATTTAACCCTTCCAATATCCCTCTAAGGTAAATTTTGTTATTCCTGTCCATTTAGTGGAGAAAAATAAAGCCCCAAAAGTTAAAATATTTTCTTAAAGTCACATATCTGGTCAGTTACATTTGTTGCTGGCATTCAAACCCAAGACACCCCACTTCCAAGGCCTGGGCAGGAACTGTAGAAGGACATGGATCCTGCAACACAGGCACCAAATAGGTTCAAAGAAGAATTCCACTTGCTGCACATCCAGGACCATGCCTTGAGTCCCGCCTGGGGAACCTGATTTTACATATTCCCACTAACCTCATGGAGCTATTGTGACGTATGAGTAAGAAAATACATAGGAAGTCACTTTGAAGGTTTGTGCTGAAAAGAATGAGATTTCACTCCATGCACTCACCTTGAGGATTCTAATAGTGCCTAGTTCAACACTGTAAAAATGCATCATCTACTGTGATTTGATGGACAGTATGTACATCTTTGTGTAAGTGGTAGGGAGGGCAGTGGGCAGGATTTGTTGACAAGCAGCAAAGTTGAAGTGATCTAACATGAAACAGATGGAATAAGGCAAGCTCTGCACACAACTTTTTCAGCCAAATCAAGTACTCACTCTGTAAGCAGTCAGCGTTCAGGAGGTCCTGACACTTTTCGTGGCACTTCACTCCACACTCCAGACACTTCATGCCTTGCCTTGCAATGCCCCACAGGAGCCCTTCACACTCATAACAGTAGGTGGGTGTGGTAGCTGTCCAGACCTCAAAATTGTGTGGGGTGGTGGAAGACATAGGGTAGATCAAAGCTTGCAAGGTCTTCTTGAAGACATGCATTTTCTGTGAATGTGAGAGAAGTTACCAATGCAAGCCAAGTCAGTGTATTTGAATTCTTTCAAAATAAAACAAACCAACCACTTTATCACTTTTCTCTGAAAATGCTGTTTTGAAAGAGCCCCGTGATCACTGATTCAAGTCATGAAAGTAAGCATAATAACTATGCTAACTTATTCTTCTCTCAACGTTTTAGTGTCCAATTCAGTTATCTGTGCATGAAGAACTCCCTAATCTTCCAGGCTGGACTGTGCTCCACTGTCTGCAGCTTCTTTACCAGCAGCACAAAGGTCTAATTACTTGAGAATACCTAGGTCCCTGCTATGCTGTAAACCCCACACCTCTGCCACTCTTACTCTCTACCCAGTCCATTTTTCCTGACTCCACACCTCACTGCTTCTCACCCTGCAAGGAAAGCTTCTGTAATTCAATCTGTAGGAAATTGCTTTTAGCACCTACCACCTGGGAAGGATCTAAACACCTAATTCATAAGAAAGCATCAGTAGTAGATAAAGGTCAAATGAGGCACTCTCCCATGGTGATTATATTTGAAAAGGAAGTACATTTTAATATCACATGGAAGGACTTTCTAATGATAGCCATTAGTGAGGTGAAAAAATCTACGGAACAAGTAGCTAGGAGAGCTGAGTTCCCTAGCATAAGCGAAATCACATGATATTTCAAATGGGCTTTCTGTAAGCATGAACTGTCTTCAGCTTTCTCTCCTTAGTGCCTAAACAGCTGATCATGATCCCTGGAATGTAGCAGGGATACATATTTTTTAATGAATAAATGTTCTGCCACTTATGAGTTTTGTAATCTATAGAGAGATGTAAAGTCTCTAGGACTCATTCTTGTCTGCTCTGCCTAATATGGTATTACTTTGAAGATGAAATTATATAACAGTAACAGAAGTAGTCTATAGGCTTCAAAACACTAAATAAACACAGTATTGATGGTAGATTTTAAAACAACGACAGCAAACACAAGCCAACAGAAAAGAAAATTGGTTAATGAGTCATTTTCTATGCTTCTCATATCCCAGGAAGCAGGTGACTTCCTTAGAGAAAGACCAGCACTCTCAAGAGGTTACATTTACAGAAAATTTAACACAACTGCCTGTTGAATAATGAACGGATATTTACATAAACCCTGTAGGAGCCTAGCTGATAAGTCATACTAGAAGGGAAGCATTTAGATTTTGCATTAATTATCTTTAAATCTCATTTCAGAGTAGTTTTCCCACAGTGTTGAAATGACTAACTTTCATTTCCACAGTATGGTAACAGCATATTTCCCTTTATTACCACACTCTCCTCACTGTGTGCTTTCCCAGAATATGTTTGGTAACGGTACTGGAAGGTCCCCTACCAGGGAATGAAGTGTCAGTAAAAATGTTTCTAATTTTGAACAGCCAGATCAATCCTTGCTATTCATGAGGGGCTGGTCAATCCAGAGCTCTTTTTACTTTGAGTGAGTCTACAGAACAGCAGTATGGTCAAATACAGGCATCACTCAAGCAAAAGATCTTAATATTAGGGTTTATGCAGACAGAACAACTGGATCCATCACTTTTCAGTAAAGAGATCCTGAACCAGGCAAATCTCCTGGCTTCATTTCATAATGAAGATGTCTTATAAAGAATTAAGAATTCTTTGAGAATTAGAAGCATGTATTATTCATCTTTACCTCCTTTTTAATACCTAGGGTAGTAAGTATCTTCATTATCATTAAAATAAATGAAATAATCCTTGGCATAACAGATTTTTCATTACCTACCCACATACAGAATTGCCAAATTGGGCTGAGGGGCTGTGTGTGTGTGTCTGGGTGCATGCGTGTGTGTGTGTGTGTGTGTGTGTGTGTGTGTGTGTGTGTGTGTGTGTGTGTGTGTAATGTAGTATTTGTGGTCTAGATGAAAAATTAGGAAGAGAATTAATTTATATACTTGCAATTGCCTCAGACTACTTGTTTGTTTTAATGGAAGTAAATAATAAAAATAGAATAGTAAAATACTCTAATTACATGAAATACTTGGTGGGAATAAAACAAAGTCTGCTCATGAACACAGGAAAAGTAAGAAATGCACTTTATATAAATTTAGAAAGCAAAGTTGGGAATAAGGTTGTTTTTGAACATGAACTTACTCACATATTTCAAGATTAAGTAAATGATTAATATATGTGATCTAATTCCCTATGTCCACTTTCATTTTATTAAAGTCAAGAGATATATAGTCAGTACTATAGGTTCGTAGGTTATAGCAGGAGTCATAAAAGTAACATTGTCTAAAAAAATTAAATGTACTGGAGAAAAATAAATAAAAGCTCTGAATAAATTTCATTAAAATGCTTTGTTTCGTTTGGAAAAGGAGCCATAATTCATTTCAAGCAAAGGGAAAGTGAAGCTAATTTCCAAAAATAAGAAACAGGAAACATTTACTAGACAGCCCATTGAAAATCAATTGAATGGGGCATTGAAACAAATTTCAATATTTAAAAGCTATTAGAATTAGAGAAAAACATAAAAACATCAGATAACCTATTAGAGGGTATATATCCCCTCTAGTAAGGACTCATCATTGTAGGGAAATAAGTCCTTATCATTCTTAACTTTCGAGGGTATGAGTGTGTGTTTATCAAAGCTGAAAATTACTCTAAAACAAATGGCACACAGAAACATTCTTTTTTCAGCAAAGTATATGCCCAGCATCTTATTAGAAGATGGTATACCTTCTAAATTCTCCCTTCTGCTCCCTCTCCTCCCACCCCCACTCTCCAGCAGGCCACAATGTGTATTGTTGCCCTCTTCATGTCTATGTGTTCTCATCAGCTGATAATCTATTTTGAATGTTCCTAAACTTTACAAATCTTCACAACTTTTAAAATCTTCTACAACAAAAATACATTTCCTAAACAATACGTATGTTAAGATTATAGTAAAGTACATACTCATTGTAAAAATAATTTATAAAACAGAAAGGCACTAATATAAATAATAAAAAATATTCAACTCAGCTTTTTAAAGTTAGGCATTATTTGATACACAGTCTTTCTGTATTCCCTTTTTTGTAGAAGCAGGATGTGATACTATTGCAATTAGAAAAAAAAAATATGTAATTTTCACATTGCTTAAGTGATTCCAACAAATTTTTGCTGTGTATAGACATCTTATTAAACTGCAGAAATGAATAAGGAATGCTCTCACCTTCTGGTAAGCATTCGTAGGCAAGTACAACATATAGACTACACTGGGGAGGATGCTCACACCCTAGACAAATATTTTGTTAGAACTTTCTTCTCCAAAAAATAAATGTAGAGTAAGTTGCACTAATATATTACTTTTGGAAGAATTAGGCCACCAGAAGGAAATGAATTACCTTTCCTATTCATCACTACCTGAGGAAACTAAAGTGAGCCTGAGATATTAAAGAATGAGGCTTCCTGCCAAGAGCAATGACTAGTGTTTTCAGGCCATTAGTATTCGAATCTACCACCTGTTAATAATTATAACAGGAACAAAGCTGGTCTGCCTCTATCTGCCACATTCTTTCTCTCTTTTTTTCCTTCCTATATTAACCAGTGACTCACCTAATGTTCTATTTTCCTCCTCATCCTGTGGAGAAAATAATCGTCCTCATGAGATTATGTAAGCCACACCTTTCCTATCCCCCAAAATAACACAGTTTGATAATTTCAAGAAAAAATATGCTTCTTGTTTCATGGTACTTTTCATATACTTGATGCCTACTACTTAGAAAAAACATATTTACTCTTCTGTAAAGTGTAAATGTTATTGTTTCTGGACAAAAACATAAGAATTTTTTGCAGAGCAAACATTAGGTACAGTGTAACCTTTCTGAAATTTGTTATAAACATGAAGACAGAGCAATGCTGGAATAAAATCCTGAGTATAAAAACTGACATAATTTCAGTGTTGATTTTCTTACCTAAGTACCATGTAAGATTGATTGACTGTAGAAGCTAAAATTATTCAGGTAATTTTTTTGGAGCAGAAAGTACAAATGAGGACTAAAAGTTATATTCCTGTCTATGTGAGAAAGTAAGTAATTTTCTTTTACTTCTATTGCTTTATAAAAGATGTAAACTAACATTGTCCTACATAACTTATGGGGTGAGTTCAAAAAAAGAGGACAACACAATGCTAATGTGGACAATTTCTTAATTCAAGGAGCCTACAATACAGCATAAGCCCTTTGTTATAACACAGAACAGGATCCGAAAACAAAATCTGATAGATTTTTTAATGTACTATAAATGTTCGTTTTCCTCAAGTCAAAAATTCAACAAAATGTATACAAGTGATGGGGGTGGTATGGGATAATTAATTTGATAGATATGAAACTAAAAATAATGTGAATTTCTCTATTGGGGGAAACTTTAGATATTTTAATGTGGGAAGTCTAATATTTACTACTTGGAGTAGAGAATGCATTCTCATGAGTCTAAAACCAGAATAAGACAAGGACACCCTCTCTTACCACTCCTATTCAACATAGCATTGGAAGTTCTGACCAGGGCAATCAGGCAAGAGAAAGAAATAAAGTATATTTAAATAGGAAGAGAGGAAGTCAAATTATCTTTGCAGATGATATGATCCTTTACCTAGAAAATTCCATTGCCTCAGCCCCAGAGCTTCAGCTTATAAGTAACTTCAGCAAAGTCTGAGGATACAAAATCAATGTGCAAAAATTGCTAGCATCTCTATACACCAACAACAGGCAGAGAGCCAAATTGTGAACAAACTCCCAATAAAAATTTCTACAAAAAGAATAAAATACCTAAGAGTACATCTAGCAAAATAAGTGAAAGACCTCTTCAAGGATAAGGACAAACTACTGCTCAAGGAAATCAGAGAGGAAACAAACAAATGGAAACACTCCATGCTCATGGAGAGGAAGAATCAATTATTGTGAAAATGGCCATACTACCCAAAGTAATTTATATATTCAAACCTATTCCCATTAAACCACCATGAACATTTTCCACAGAATTAGAAAAACTATTTTAAAATTCATATGGAACCAAAAAAGAGCCTGAATAGCCAAGACAATCCTAAGTAAAAATAACAAAAGTATAGGCATCACCCTACCCACCTTCAAAATATACCACAAGGCTACAATAGCCAAAACAGCATGGTACTGGTATAAGAACAGACACATAGACCAATGGAACAGAATAGAGAAATAAGAAATAAGACCATGCAACTTCAACCATCAGACAAAACCTAACAAAAACAAGGACTGAGGAAAGGATTCCCTATTTAATAAATGGTGCTAGAGAACTTTCTAGCCATAGGAGGAAAATTGAAACTAGACTGCTTGCTTACATTATATATGAAAATTAACTCAAGATGGGTTAAAGACTTTAATATAAAACCCCAAAACCATAAAAACCCTAGAAGAAACCATTGAATGGTTTCTTAGCAGTACCATTCAGGATGTAGTCATGGGCAAAGATTTCATGACAAAAATGCCAATGGCAATTGCAACAAGAGTAGAAACTGATAAATGGGATACAATTTAAATAGCTTCTGCACAGCAAAAAAAAAAAAAAAGTATCATCAGAGTGAATAGGCAACCTACAGAATGGGAGAAAAATTTTGCAATCTATCTATCTGACAAAGGTCTAATATCCAAGATATATAAGAAAGTTAAACAAATTTACAAGAAAAAATAAACAACCTCATTAAAAATTGGGCAAAGGCCTTGAACAGAAATATCTCAAAAGAAGACATTCACGCAGTCAGAAAACATGAAAAGGAGCTCAGCATCACTGAGCATTAGAGAAATGCAAATCAAAACAACAATTAGATGCTATCTTATGCCAGTCAGAATGGTGATTATCAAAGAGTCAAGAAACAACAGATATTGGTGAGATTGCAGAGGAAAAGGAATGCTTTTACACTGTTGGTAGGAATGTAAATTAGTTCAATCATTGTGGAAGACAGTATGGTGATTCCTCAAAGATCTAAAGGCAGAACTACCACTAGACCCAGCAATCCCATTACTGGGTATATACCCAAAGGAATATACACCATTCTGTTATAAAGATGCATGCATGCATATGTTCATTGCAGAACTATTCATAATAGTAATGACATGGAATCAATACAACATCTATCAGTGATAGATTAGATAAAGAAAATGTGCTACATATACACTTTTCTGTGCTTGAAATACTATGCAGCCATAAAAAGGAATGATATCACGTCCATTGTAGGGACATAGATGGAGCTAGAAAACATCATCCTCAGCAAACTAATGCAGGAACAGAAAACCAAGCCCCACATGTTCCCACTTACTAGTGGGAGTTGAAGGATGGGAACACATGGACATGTGGTGAGAAATAACACAAAATGGGGTCTGTCAAGAATGGCGATGGGAGGAGGGAGAGTATCAGGAAGAATAATAGCTAATAGATACTGGGCTGAATACCAAAGTGATGGGTGTCAGCAAACCACCATGGCAAACCACCATGGCACACGCTTACTTGTGTAACAAACCAGCACATCCTGAACATATACCCTGGAACTTAAAATAGAAATTAAAGAGGAAAAAAAAAAGAGAAGAATGTTTAGGATTTTATTAAACAAAGGTGAGGAGGTGGCTGACCATTCTTGTAGATAAATCCCATGTTACTTTCCTTTTATGTAACCAAGCAAAGCCAGTGAGGAAACCACGAGAAACTGTGTGGTAAAAAATAGTTAATAACAAAGTTAACTAACTTTTATTATGTATTTATAAACCAAAAACGAATACATGATTAGATAATTATTATTTTCTTCACTTACATTTTAAATATTACTTTGTGTATATGCAATAGTTAATAAGAACCAATAAAATAAATAACTATACATTCAACTCCACAACTTAGAAAAGTAGTTTCAGAGTGAATACAAAGAGTGAAAAAAATCTAAAAATGACAAGAGCATAAATAAATGAAATAAAAAACCAGATTATATGGAGTCAACAAAGCAAAGCCAGAGAAATTCCCTGCAGTTTTGATTTTACAAACGAGAGAGAAAATGCAAATCAATAATAATAGGATAAAATGGCACACATTTTTACATAAATTATGATATAATTATATAAAAAATTTGATGGTATTAAATTCAAAGGTTTTTTTTTTTTAAATTTTTATTGCATTTTAGGTTTTGGGGTACATGTGCAGAACATGCAAGATAGTTGCATAGGTACACACGTGGCAGTGTGTTTTGCTGCCTTCTGCCCCCTCACCCATATTTGGCATTTCTCCCCATG
>CM052655.1:33088164-33140406 GCA_028533165.1 Leontopithecus rosalia | reverse complement strand
CAGCAAGGGAACAAAGCTGGACGGAGAATGAGAGTGATGAAATGACGGAATCAGACTTCAGAAGGTGGGTAATGAGAAACTTCTGTGAGCTAAAAGAACATGTTCTAAATCAGTGCAAAGAAACTAAGAACCTTGAAAAAAGATTTAAATTCAAAGGTTTAGAAAAAGAAGACAGCTGCTGAAAAAATAAATTGTCTAGACTAACTCAAGAATGAATGCTTAAAGGACATAACAACTATATTAAATAAGTTGATTCAATAGAAAAATATCACCCTAAAAATAAGTACCATATTCAGATGGTTTTGGAGAACAAGTTTTGCTAGTCCTTCAAGATACAGAACTTATTTTACAGATATCATCCCAGAGAAGGAAAAAAAGGAACTCACCCCACTTATCTTATTAAGCTACTTTAATACTGATACCAAAATTGTTTAAGGACATAGAAAAACACAGCCATTTTTACCTTATGATGCAAAGTAGATGTAAAAATATGATAATAATTAGTAAACATATAAGAAAATCAAGGACATGAGAATTTCAGTAACTTGTCCTAGGCCCCACAGCAGGTGAATTGTGAAGCTGGACCAATATGGATCTCAAGCCAAAGCCCATGCTTATGAAGAATAACGGAACCAATAGCAATGCTTGCAGACAAGAGATAATCTTTACTTTGGCGTCATTATTGGTGGCTTCCATGTAACACTTCCTGGAAAGGAAAATTACCCTAAAGTGCAAAGAGGGTAGGGAGGCATTAGATTCAGCATGTATTCCGCAGATCTGATCACAAGCTGCTGCCCAACTGTGCTGACGGCCACCTGCCATTCCAGCCACTGTGTAAAGAGAAAAGGGGGCATGGGACGGGTTTGACCAAACAAAGGGCTTTCTACCTAAGTTATTTATTTTAATTCTCACAAACTATTAGTTTCATTTTATTAGTGAAGCAAGCTAGGCTCAGAAGGTGAAGAATATTAAGAAGAAACAAGTAGTCGAAGCTAGTAAGAGGTGGAGCTGAGATTCCAATTCAGGGTGAGTCCAAACAAGTTCAAAATTCATCCAGGTGGCCTGAAAGGGTTCCTGTTCCTGGGCAGAGGTCTGAAGTACCTGGTGTGCTGTGAGCTCCGATTAAAGTCAAAGCCTCAGAGAGGTGTTCTGAGCACCTTTCTCCTTCCATGTTATCTTTCTCATGTCATGCTAGTAATAGGGTTCATGTTTGACCTCCCGATTGCCTTCTTACCTAGTTCTTGCCAGTCACTTTCACTAAGTCTGAATCCTAGACAAACTTCCCCTTACTGAGAGTGGATACTTTCTGTAAGCCTGCCAGCCTTAACACGCCCAACAACCCAGAATGAACCATCAGCACTCTAGGATTCCTCTTACACTTGGTGATTGTCATTCCTCCCTCTACCTGGTTTCCCATAAACCTCATCTGAGACTTTCTTGGTTTAAACACTCTTGCCTACTAGAAGCTTCCATGTGTCTTGGAGCGACAGTGGGAACAAAATTAAACATCTCAGTCCACTTCTCACTGTATGATAAGCCTCATGAAAGTAGAGATTTTTGGCTTAGTTGTTTGCTACTTTATTTCTAGTCTGAAACAATGCCTGACACATAGCAGATAGTCAATAAGCATGTACTGAATTACTGAATGGGTCTACTTTGCTTGCCCCACTGTCAGGTTCACACATAAGAAATTATCAGCCTGTGAAACTAGCAGAGATGGATCGTGGAATGCCAGGAAGATGACTGCTAGGGTATTTAGATACTACAAAGGTTGGTCCTACATATATTCCTAAGCTAGTTGAAAATTTTCAGAAATCATAGTCCTTAACAGCTTATTGAGCTGAGATTCTCAATCAGTCCTAATAGCACCTCATGGTAAGGTGGAGTTGGTGATGGATGGGGGCACTGGTGGTGCCTCACCCACAGCCAGCAGAGCGTTAGTGGAGGAGGCAGTGCCAGGTGACCCACTGTGATCCTGCATTAGGCATTAGAGCCTGTTCCATTCTGTCCTTGGAAGAGATGACTGAGCTTATAACTACATTTTTTAATTAAAATAGAAGTACTACCATTTGACATTTTCCACATCACCAAGCTATTTCCCTTCATATAAAAGCAAATACTTTATGTTTTTGTATCAAGTGTGCCTAGGAAGATTTTCAGCACCAAGGAGTGCAAATTATTTGCTTCAGCGTTTGTATTAGTTGTCTGTGTAATGATTGAATGAGACAGCTAGTCAAGAGTGACATTTAATATGCCTGTTGTACAGAAGTCATAGCTCATTTACTTTTTGAGGCATGGGCCCCAGGGAAAAGGGCTTTATGAATCTGAAAGGGAGCTGATGGATTCTGTTCATTCATTCAACACCAACACAGAGAGGTTTTTCTTTTTTTTTTTTTTTTTAACTGAGGCCTTCTGAAACTAAAGGAGTAAAGGTGATTTTTTAGAGTTGTTGAAAATCAGATCAATAGATAATTTAACCTTAAAGTGAGAATATGTTCCCTGTTCAGGACTTGGAAAATACAGTAGCATTCCACTAATTTCTATGCCTTCCTGTTAACTTTTCTAAGGAATGAGTATTCATAGTTCAAATCAAATACCATGTTTTAAAACATAGAAAAGGAACAGTGTAGGAGTTTATCAATAAAATTCTTTAGGCTTTAGCATACACACACACAAAAAAAAAGACTAGATGTTTTGAGATTCAACAAGCAATATGTAACTTTCTCATAAACTAGAGGATGTCTACTTTGTCTTGGGCCCAAACTATACTCAAAATATTATATAATATCATAAACCTAACAGATAAGAATAAGGAGGTAGAGGTCATGGTGGCTCGCACCTGTAATCCCAGCACTTTGAAAGGTTAAGGTGGGAGAATCATTTGAGCCCAGGAGTTTGAGACCAGTCTGGGCAACATAGTAAGACCCTGTCTCTACAAAAGAATTAAAATATTAGCTAAGCATGGTGGCACATGCCTGTAGCTCCAGCTATGCCAAAAGCAGAGGCAGAGAATCATGTGAATTCTGGAGGTTGAGGCTGCAGTGAACTATGACCATTCCACTGCACTACAGTTTGGATGACAGAGCCAGACTCTTGTCTCAAAAAAAAAAAAAAAAAATGAGAGAGAAAAAGAAAGACCAGTACTCTAATAATGCAGTCACATTCTTTTCTCCTGTGGCACAATAGAAAATGTACCAACTTTTTGTAGCCTCCAGATAGTCAAATAAATATGTTCTGTTTTACTGATATATATTGGGTGGGGAGCTTGCTGACAGAAACACCTAGGAAAAATGGACATTTGGGTGAAAGATTACAATGACAGAAAAAGGAAGAAAATGAAGGATACAGACATAAACAGTGGTGTTTAAATGTTAAACTATAGAAAGTTAAAATAAGTAATATAATAATTTGGGCAGAATTTTTATTCTATAAGAACGACAAAGCTGCCGAAGAGAGGCAGCATATATTAGTTTCCAAGCACAGAGAGGGACAGATAAACTGTCTCAAGTAAATCCCCAGCAGAGTGTGCAAGACACATTTACCAGAGCAGAACATGCCAGGTAGAAAACACAGTAATTTTTCAAAAATTCCTTTTACCCAAGCTACACCTAAAGCCAATTAAATTAGAGTGACTAAGAGTGAGATCCCAGGACTGTATGTTTTAAAGCTCCCTCAAGTGTTCTAGTGAGCCACATTTAAGAATCCCTGACCTAATAATTACAGCCTACTTGTATTTTCTAATCACTCTGGTTCTTTCATTCAACAAGAATTTACAAACATCTACCTCATGCAAGACTGTACTAAGCAATAGTGGTAGAAACATTTAACAAGAACAACAAACAAGTTATAGTGCTACCCTCAAGGATATCAGAGTCTAAAAGAAAAGGTGTATGCAAAATAATCAAAATAATTGTGATAAAAACAATAAAACAAAAGCTTGTACGTATTTACTATGGCCTAAGCTATGCTGAATGTCAAGCATTTATTTACTTCCTTAATCCTAACAGTTTCCTTATCATCTCACTTTACAGATGAGAGAACTCATGCTTGAAGAAGTTACATAACTTGTGGGATATAATAATTCTAATTAAGTGGCACAGATGGGAATCAAACCAAGCCAACTTCACTCATATGACACTACGGAGGTCATGATTAAATGCTATAAAAGACCTGAGGGGGAAACTAACCATTCAACTGGAAGGGGAGGAAGATGTCTGGAGAAAACCTCATAAAAGAGGCAAAACTTAAACTATGTAAAAAATCAGTAGGACTTTTCCATGGGGAGAATATCAGGGAAGTTATTTGGAATCAAACAGATTTCTAAAGAGAGGAAGGTTCATACGTATTTGAGGAGAAGAAAATGATTTGGCTGAGGCCCTGAGGAAGTTTGCTGGGAGTCAGGCTCGCCTCATGCTCCTAGTAATTTCTGGAATATTGTAATAAACATCCCAGATGATTAGCTCAAGCAGAATAATTTCCTCCTTATGACTATGAGCGATACTAACTAGTTAGTAATCGACACCATACTTACCAGTTCCTCATTATTTAGTGATGTCCTAATCACCATAGCCAGGGAGAGTCCAGATTTACGGGCAGCCAGGGTCTAAAACAAACAGAATTATGACTTATTAATATATAGGGAGGTTGACATGCACATACTGCTTACCAAAGGTGAACACGTAAGAATATTGGCTATCACTGCTCATATTTTAGTTTAGTAAGGACCTGCCATTTTGGTAACCAGCCAATTCACCCAGAACATGGACTCACACAATATTAAACTGGAGCAGAAATAAAGATGTTCTTTGAAACTAATGAGCATGAAGACACAATGTACCAGAATCTCTGGGACACATTTAAGGCAATGTCTAGAGGGAAATTTATAGCACTAAATGCCCACATGAGAAGTGAGGAAAGATCTAAAATCGACAGCCTATTGGCACAATTAAAAGAACTAGAGGAGTAAGATCAAACAAATTCAAAAGCTAACAGAAGACAGGAAATAACTAAGATCAGGGAAGAACTCATGGAAATAGAGACCAAAAAAAATCAATAAATCCAGGAGCTGGTTTTTTTTTTTTTTTTTTTTAGACGGAGTCTCGCTCTTGTTACCCAGGCTGGAGTGCAGTGGCATGATCTTGGCTCACTGCAACCTCTGCCTCCTGGGTTCAGGCAATTCTCCCGCCTCAGCCTCCTGAGTAGCTGGGATTACAGGCACGCGCCACCATGCCCAGCTAATTGTTTGTATTTTTAGTAGAGACGGGGTTTCACCTTGTTGACCAGGATGGTCTCGATCTTTTGACCTCGTGATCCACCCGCCTCAGCCTCCCAAAGTGCTGGGATTACAGGCTTGAGCCACTGCACCCGGCCGAGCTGGTTTTTTGAAAAGATCAACAAAATAGAACACTCCTAGCCAGACTAAAAAAAAGAAAAGAAGAATCGAGTAGATGCAATAAAAAATGATAAAGGGGAAATCACCACTGATTCCACAGAAATACAAATTCCCATCAGAGATTACTACAAACGCCTCTATTCACATAAACCAGTAAATCTGGAAGAAATGGATAAATTCCCAGACACTTACACCCTCCCAAGACAAACCAGGAAGAAGTTGAAACCTTGAATAGACCAATAACAAGGTCTGAAGTTGAGACAGCAATTAATAGCCTACCAACCAAAAGGAGTCCAGGTTCAGATGGGTTCACAGTCAAATTCTACCAGACGTATAAAGAGGAGCTGGTACCATCCCTTCTGAAACTATTACAAACAATCCAAAACAAGGGAATACTCTCTAACTCATTTTATGAGAACAACATCACCTTGATACCAAAGCCTGGAAGAGACACAACGAAAAAAGATATTTCAGGCCAATATCCATGGTGAACATTGACGCAAAGATCTTCAATAAACTACTGGCAAACAAAATCCAACAGCATATCAAAAAGCTTATCCATCATGATCAAGTAGGCTTCACCCTGGGGATACAAGGCTAGTTCAACATACTCAAACCTATAAACGTAATCCCCTGCATAAAAAGAACCAAAGACAAAAACCACCTGATTATCTCAATAGATGCAGAGAAGGCCTTCGACAAAATTCAACAGCCCTTTATGCTAAAAACTCTCAATAAACTAGGTATTGATTGAACATATCTTAAAATAATAAAAGCTATTTATGACAAACTCATGGCCAATATCATACTGAATGGGCAAAAACTGGAGGCATTCCCTTTGAAAACAGGCACTAGACAAGGGTGCCTTCTCTCACCATTCCTATTCAACATAATATTGGAAAATCTAGCCAGAGCAATCAGGCAAGAAAAAGAAATAGAGGGTATTCAATTAGGAAAGGAGGAAGTCGAATTGTCTCTATTTGCAGATGACATGATTGTATAGTTAGAAGACTTCATCGTCTCAGCCCAAAATCTCCTTAAGATGATAAGCAATTTCAGCAAAGTCTCAGGATACAAAATTAATGTGCATAAATCACAAGCATTCCTATACACTAATCACATACTATCAGAGAGCCAAATAATGAACAAACTCCCATTCACAACTGCTACAAAGAGAATAAAATACCTAGGAATACAACTAACAATGGACCTCTTCAAGGAGAACTACAAACCAATGCTCAAGAAATAAGAGAGGACACAAACAGATGGAAAAACATTCCATGCTTATGGTTAGGAAGAATCAATATCATGAAAATGGCCATACTGCCCCAAGTAATTTATAGATTCAGTACTATCCTCATCAAGCTATCACTTACCTTCTTCACAGAACTGGACAAAACCACCTTATACTTCATATGGAACCAAAAAAGAGCCTGCATAGCCAAGACAATCCTTAGCAAAAAGAACAAAGCTGGAGGCATCACACTACCTGACTTCAAACTATACTACAAGGCTACAGTAATCAAAACAGCATGGTACTGGTCCAAAACGGAGATATATTCCAATGGAACAGAACAGAGGCCCCAGGAGTAATGCCACACATATACAACTATCTGATCTTTGACAAATCTGACAAAAACAAGCAATGGGGAAACAATTTCCTGTTTAATAAATGCTGTTTGAAAAACTGGCTAGCCATGTGTAGAAAGCTGAAACGAACTAGATCCCTTCCTTACACCTTATACAAAAATTAACTTCAAATGGATTAAAGATTTAAACATAAGACCTAACACCATAAAAACCCTAGAAGAAAACGTAGGCAATACCATTCAGGACATAGGCTTAGGAAAGGATTTCATGACTAAAATACCATAAGCAATGGCAACAAAAGCCAATTTAGACAAATGGTATCGAATTAAACCTAAGAGTTTCTGCACAGCAAAAGAAACAATCATTAGAGTGAACCAGCAACCTATAGAATGGAAAAAAATTTCTGCAACCTACCCATCTGACAAAAGGCTAATATCCAGAATCTACAAAGAACTTTAACAAATTTACAAGACAGAAACAACCCCATCAAAAAGTGGGCAAAGAAGACTTTTTTGTCCACTTTTCAAAAGAAGACATTTCTGTAGTCAACAAATATATGAAGAAATGCTCATCATCACTGGTCATTAAATGCAAATCAAAATCACAATGAGATACCATCACATGCCAATTAGACTGGCAATCATTAAAACAATCTGGAGACAACAGATTCTGGAGAGGATGTGGAGAAATAGGAACACTTTTACAATGTTGGTGGGAGTGTAAACCAGTTCAATCATTGTGGAAGACACTGTGGTGATTCCCCAAGGATCTAGAAATAGAAATACTACCTGACCCAGCAATCCCATTACTGGGAATATACCCAAAGGGTTATAAATCATTCTATTATAAAGACACATTCACATGTACGTTTACAGTAGCACTGTTTAAAATAGCAAAGACTTGGAACCAACACAGTTGCCCATCAATGATAGACTGGATAAAGAAAATGTGGCACATATATGCCATGGATTACTATGCAGCCATAAAAACGGATGAGTTCATGTCCTTTGCAGGGACATGGATGAAGCTGGAAACCATCATTCTCAGAAAACTTATACAAGAAGAGAAAACAAAGCGCTACATGTTCTCACTCATAAGTGGGTGTTGAATAATGAGAACACACAGACAACAGGGAGGGAACATCACACACTGGAGTCTGTTGGCAGGTGGGAAGCCAGGGGAGGGTTAGCAGGGGTTGGGGAGATTGGGGAGGGATAACATTAAGAGAAATACCTAATGTAGGTGATGGGGGGATGGAGGCAGCAAATCACCATGGTATGCGTATACCTATGTAACAATCCTACAAGATCTGCTCATGTACCCCAGAACTTAAAGTGTGTGTGTGTGTGTGTGTGTGTGTGTGTGTGTGTGTGTATATATATATACATGTATATATATGAATATGTGTATATATATACATGTTTATATATATTCATATATATATACATGTATATATATATTCATATATGTATATACATATATACATGTATATATATGAATGACAATTAAATGAGGTAATTTACCTAGAAATGAAAAACTGGAAATGTCCTGCAACTTATCAAACCCAACCCCTGTATTTTGTAGATGATGAAACTGAGGCCCAGAAAGGCAAGATGACCAGCCCTTTCAACCACCTCAGGCTAGCAAGAGGCTTCTCAAACTTAGTTATTCCCCAAGGTGGTTGTGATACATTCCTTCAGAAAACATGACCGTTGAGAGAGAGCCAGCCCGACTTCGGTGATGGCCTTGAAGCATAATTAGTATTAGATGGTTCTTGAGTTGTTCATAGTTCCCTAGAATATTTTTCCTTATCTATTCAAGATATTTTTTCTAACTGTCCATTTAATTTCCTGAGAATTGTCATATCCCGATTGGTTTTCTTCACTTTAGGCTGGTAACATGGGTGATCTTAAATAAGAGTCAAGTCCCTTTAGTTTCTGCACCAATAAAATAAAACTATAACCACCACTACATACTCCTACCCAAAATAAATTAAATATAAGAAACTCAGCAGTGCTACAGAGAACTTTGGAAATCAGAAGTTCCATATGAGAATATTAAAACTGCTGTCCCATTAGGAACAAAGGGAACTCATTGTGGAATAAGGCATTCTTTATCGTCCCTAGACACATCCGGTCTTAAACATATCTCCTCAGAATTACCAAGTCTTTAACACAAATAAAATTCAGCATACACCTGACTAAGAATTCCACTCTCCACTCATCTTTACATTTATCCTGACTTACCTCCAAGAGTTTACTCAAGAAAATCTTTCATCTCTGACAAATATATTCCATAAAATTACATTTGTATCCTATTTTGGTCTGTGTTTGCACCAGCTGTATACATAATTTTTCTCTTTCAGAACTGAACCAGATGTTAAATTCTTGCAGAACACAAACTTCTTATTCTTGCATGTCTGTCTTTTTATTTCTCTATCTTGCCCTCTTTTATCTCATGAGTGAGTGCAGGGTATGTTTGAGAAGACTGGAAAATATTAATTAAATAAAGAGAAAGGTACTTACCATGGCCTGAAGATTCCAGAAGGGAGAGGAAACAAAGTGTAAATAATTAGATACATGAAAAGTAGGAAAAGAGCGTAACAATGTTAAATTAGCTTAACAGTTTACAATTACTTCCACACAGTAACAACAGAAATATGAGCTAAATGTACTGACACGTTATATTTTCCAGTATAGAATCTTTTCAGTTAGGATCATATTTTAAAACTAAAGTGGTGGCATTCAGATGAAGGCTTTCTTAGCAAAATTAAAAATTACTGCATAAAAAATTGTGTACATTGTTGCCAACAGAAAATTTACTTTTTTATGGGAGAGAATTAAGAATATGCCTACAAAATGTGAAAACATTTTGGATGATAGAAGAGACGTTTTTTCATGATGATTTTGTTTTTACAACCTAATGCAGGCTATGGTCAATTATTTGCATTTCTCAAGGTGGTTCCAGCATATTTCAATATAGGAAACAGATTTATTCAGAGTCATGATCAGAAGTAATAACAATGTTAATGACATGGAAACTTTGGTTTTCTTTAGGTAGAATAGTTTATTAATTTAGCTGGAAGTGACTTTAACTTAATAAAATAAAGAGTTGATTAATGTTATCTACTTTCTTTATAAAGATTTCAGCTCCACTGAGTTAAGGTGAAGAAGCTTAAATAAAGCCTCAAGTTTGTGAATCAAACTTCTGGTCATTCAAACACTGAACACATCAAAGTCTATTCACTGGTTTGGCATGCTGTGTGATTTCTTTTTGCTCCAGTCATAGGGTCATATTATCTTAATTGTAATTTCCACTTATATCAAAAGCTATCCAAAGGTTTGAGTTATTTCCTCCATTTAATAGATTTTAAAGAAATAATAATAAATATAACAGCAAGTAGCATCTGGCCTCATATACTTATATTCTATGAAATATTTACAGGCTAGTCAGTAAATGAGAAAGACATTACATTTTATTAAACGAAAAAAAGCACACACGCAGTCAAAGAGAATTAAGCGGTTGTAACTTACCACATCTCGGACAATAGGCAAAGTTTTTTTTCTGCGGAGATCTGGCATGCTGTCAATACCATAAAGTCCACCTCCAGCCCTGAAAGAGAAAATAAAACCACTGATTTCAATGGGTAAAATGACTTTTTATAAGAAAAATATCCACTGTCCATGGTATAAAGTCTGTGAAAAAAAAATGACATGAATACCACAGTTTTCAAAGAATCCACAAAGCTGCAAAGATACAGGACTCCAGGACTTCGTTGAGAGAGGAAAAAAAGACTCTAGTTACCACAGCTGCTCACCATTCAGCTTCTTGGATAGTTGAAATTTTAAGATAGGCAAGGCCTGGTTGGACACACCATTTTCTGTTAGTATCACAGAGAGAAGAATCAAAATGTAAGAACCACGGAACTTCATACCTCCAGGGGAAGGCAGAATCAAACCAATTTTGGTGCAAGTTTGGTCTGGTTGTGGTGCTAAAGAAATTACCTTTATTACCGGGCGCGGTGGCTCACGCCTGTAATCCCAGCACTTTGGGAGGCCGAGGCGGGTGGATCACGAGGTCAAGAGATCGAGACCATTCTGGTCAACATGGTGAAACCCCGTCTCTACTAAAAATACAAAAACTAAGCTGGGCATGGTGGCACGTGCCTGTAATCCTAGCTACTCAGGAGGCTGAGGCAGGAGAATTACCCAGGAGGCGGAGGTTGTGGTGAGCCGAGATCATGCCATTGCACTCCAGCCTGGGTAAACAGCGAAACTCCGTCTCAAAAAAAAAAAAAAAAGAAAAAGAAAAATAAGAAATTACCTTTATTATAAAAATGCCAGTTATTATGTGCTCCCACATCACAAATTAAACTCAAGAATAACATCTCAAGGAGCCATTAAAAATATTAGTAATTATCCTTATGCCAGAAGTTCTGCTTATCTGAATTCATCCTACAGGTTAATGCACAGAATTAAAATAAGTAGTTCTAGGAGGATGTTCATTGCTTTTTTTTTAAATAACAGCAAGAAAACCTAGGTTATTTACATGTTCATCAGTAGTATATTGATTAGGCCAGGCGTGGTGGCTCATGCCTGTATCCCAGCACTTTGAGAAGCCTGCAGCTGGTGGATCACAAGTCAGGCATTTCAGACCAGCCTGGCCAACACAGTGAAACTCTGTCTCTACTAAAATTACAAAAACTTAACCGGGCATGGTGGCGGGTACCTCTCATCCCAGGTACTCAGGAGGCTGAGGCAGAAGAATCACTTGAATGCAGGAGGCAGCGGTTGCAGTGAGCCGACATCACGCCACTGCACACCAGCCCTGGTGACAATGCGAGACTCTGTTCCCCCCCAAAAATACAAAAATAGTATATTGATTAAATGAATCAATGGGAAGAATAATTAAAGTGAAATAGGTAAATATATGTGTGCACACATAAAAAATACTCATAAGATGTTAAGTAAAAAAGCGAGTTTGCATATCAGTAAGTTTAATAAACTCCTGTGTGTGTCTGCGTGCACGTGTGCATGCGTGGGTGTGTGTGTGTGTATGAAAACACTGAAAATATCTAGAAGAATAATCATGAAATTGATAAATTTCAGGTAACTCTGTGGAGTCAGACAGGGTGAGAGGAAGAGAAAACACTGTTATAAACCTGTTAGTATTCAATTTTTTTCATAAGCATGTATCATTTTGCAACTGAAATAATTTTCCAAGAGGTATTAATCTTTGCTTCTCTAGAATGAGTTTGATACATTGAATTTGACTTTGTATTGTATTAAATCCAGTCATGTTCTACAACCAACAAGATGCTACCATTACTGATAATAGCTTCTCCTTATGCTTACTTGAACTACAAAACCCCTTGCTGATCTCCTGCCCAGGATCAGCTTATTCACCATGAACAACCGAGTTCATGTCCTTGGGTGCTAGCTGAGCATCTCTGTCACTGCCCAATTGGTCTAAAAGGGCCAATTATAGATTAAAAGCAGTTTATAGTCCAGTTTTCCACCAGCAAAGAGATGGCCTCTAGGATGTTGCTGCTTAGCTTAATATAAGTAAATTTAGTCATGTTGGATTTTTCTTAGTAGTCACGATCCTAACTCCAACACTTGTTCAGGCATCCACCACTACTAACATGGTAGTTTGAACAAGTCACTAAATGTGTCATACAATTCATGTCAATAGAAATAAAAACAAAGTAGTAATAAAGATAAATTAATAAATATATAGTAATTATACCATGATATATGTTTGGAAGTGATGATCAAACACAGTAAGTGTGAAATATTAAAACCACTGCAAATGTGTAAGAAAGGTGTCTAGGATGAACAAATTATTTTCAGAGTCATGCATGTCAACTACAAGTCATCCTTAATTTTGATCATAAAAAATAAGTGTGAAGCAGAGGTCAAACAGATGAAAGAAAAGAGAGAAGAAAAGAAAGAAAGAGAATGTGTTCAGGGAGAAAA
The DNA here is from genome assembly GCA_028533165.1 of Leontopithecus rosalia. Lineage (NCBI taxonomy): Eukaryota > Metazoa > Chordata > Mammalia > Primates > Cebidae > Leontopithecus > Leontopithecus rosalia. The sequence goes on along the minus strand of CM052655.1, from coordinate 33,127,446 downwards.
ATGAATTTAAGATCCTTTTCTCCATTAATTCTATGATAAATAAGCTATTATGCTTTCCCTTATTGACCAGAATAATGCCAGTTAGCACTCTCTAGGTAAAGGGCTATGATAGTCACAGTGAGTCAAAGTTTGAGAATATGAATCACGAGAAAGAATTATTGGTGACATACTCTTCTAAATGTCAAGAAACTGCAGAGCAGAAAAGGGAAAATAATGATAAATGTTTTTCTTAAGCCCCATCTTCAGAATACACACCAAATACTCCATCAGTAACTTCTTGCTTCCCTCCTGTAATCTTTCCAAATTCCTTCCCTCTCCCTGCCAATTCATGCTTGACCCTTCCACATTCAAAAATCAAATACATGGAAAAAGGCTAAGTAAATGGGTGTCTAGAAGGATTCTTCCAGTTTCATGTGCTCCAATATTAGGCTATCATTCCAATAGTTCCTAGTTTCTCCCTTCTGTGAACAGTATCAATAATGAACTAAAATGGGCATGAATAAATATTTTCCCACTGCAGTACCTATTAATCATGTTAACTGTAAACCTTCAAGTATTTTGAAATGTTTTGACTTCCAAATACTGCAACTTTCATAACTATGTAAAGAAACACATTCAATTCAGAAGACGATTGAGAAAGTGATTTATAAATTGCCAAGTGTTACATAAATGAACTGTGTATTTTCTTTTTATCAGTAATCATTATTTCTTGTACGGTTTTCTTTCCATTGAATTTAATTCAGATTTTCAGAGTAAACCCAGAATCTTGAACAAATCCTACTTACCCACAAATTTGGGAATCAGTTATAAACATGTGCATTATTGGGCCTGATACTTCACTCCTATGCTTGTCTCATCAGAGCAGAGATATCCAATGACCTGGGATAAATATGAGCATTGCAGGATAACAAGCCCAAGTGAGAAGACATGTATCCAAAATTTATCTCTGCCTCTTTTGAGTCTGCCATTGAATTTTACTGAATTTACATTTTATAATTTGGGAAAATACAATAAAAACATTTTCTTGACCTCATTTAGCCTCAAAACATAGCCTTCTCAGGTTATGTCTTCTTACATTTATATATTTTCATCATTACTACAAGAAGCTTTGATAAGCCTATCCATCAAGTAATAATAGAAAATTTTATTGCAAACCATATCTTTAAAAAAGGTCTACCTTACTGACCTCACCTCAAGAACTGAGAAGCACTTGATAAATATGAAGAAGGCCTACATGAATGCAAACTATTATTATAATATTTATGGGGATGCTTCCTAACCAGGAGGGATCTTGGAGAGATTAAGGAACAAAAACTAGTAAACAGTGGAAATATCATATATAAATATATCATTTACTTTTTAGACAAGATTTTAAGTTCATATATAATAGTTAAAATCTGGAAAAGGCCAGGCGTGGTGGCTCAAGCCTGTAATCCCAGCACTTTGGGAGGCCAAGGAGGGTGGATCATGAGGTCAAGAGATTGAGACCATCCTGGTCAACATGGTGAAACCCCATCCCTACTAAAAATACAAAAAATTAGCTGGGCATGGTGGTGCGTGCCTGTAATCCCAGCTACTCAGGAGGCCAAGGCAGGAGAATTGCCTGAACCGGGAGGCGGGGGTTGCAGTGAGCTGAGATCGTACCATTGCACTCCAGCCTGGGTAACAAGAGCAAAACTCCATCCCAAAAAAAAAAAAAAATCTGGAAGAAACTATCTAGGCTTGATGAAGAAGAAGTCAGATGAAGTTATCAGAACAGAGCATAGTAGATAAGTAACTCTAAAGGTAAGGTCTGATAAGAAAATACTCAGTTTCATTTCAGCCCTTTTTGGTTATAATTGTTTTAAGATGTCACCGACCATATACAGAAAACTTGCTAAGGATAACAAATATTTTTGTGGTGCCTGTTAGGTGACAGATATAATGCTAACATTTATACCCAACATTTACAGAATGCTTATTATTCTAAGCACTTTATTTATGTTAACTTATTTTATTTTTTAAAAAATCATATGAGGTATAGGTACAATTATTTCTCTCAATTTATAAAAAAGAAAATGGAGATACAGAATCCTTCAAAATCATAACCAAGGTCACTATTTAGATCAGAAATGGCAGTGCCAAGACTTAAGCCCACAGTTTATGGCTTACCATGCTCCACTGCTTATCTGAGTGGGATATCCTATAACACTAATGTGAACTGAGGTCTACAATTAATATTTTATATTTAACGAAACTAATATATTACAGACATTGATTTCCAGTGAAGGATAATTTTACCCAAAACTTAATGTTCTTAATAATACATAGGTATTTTGCTAAGAAGAAATAAGACACATGTAGCAGTAGATGCAGGGATGTTGACATCATTTGGAAATGTTTTCAATGTGTTTCAGGGAGAGTATTATCTTCAGATTGCAACCCTGTTTCATTACACAAAATAGCCCCAGTCTTCCCCAAATGACCTCTCACCAATAATTCAAGTGTTCTTTTTAGGAAAAAAAGACAGTTTAGACCCAGGCATTTTACAGATGAGATAAAAAGGTGAGGACATCAATGGAAATATTTGGAAAGTCAAGGGTCATATAAATTTGATAAAATGGATATGCTTTTGAAGTTCACAAAACGGATATTATTTTAAATCATGCATGTTCTAATCCAACATCTGCTCTATTACAAAATTTTATTACCATTATTTTAATTAACATAACTATATACATCTGTGGGGTACAATGTGCTGTTCTGATATAGGTATGCAATGCAAGCTGATGAAATAAATCTAATTAACATACTTATAACCTCACTTACTTTTTATAGTGAGACCTTTAAAATTTACACTCTAAGCTAACAGTTTAAATATTTTCACTGTTTTTCTTTTATTTCTAAGTTCTTTCCATATGATATTAAAATGAGTTTACAGAATTTAGTGAAATCTGAGACCTACAGTATATTGCTTTGTACCTTGACTCAGGTTCAGTTAATTGACTAGTTATAAAATAAATGCAATATAGAGTATACAAATTAAATGTGTTCTGTAATTTTAAGACACTTCATATTTAGATAAAGAAAATAAAAGCTTATTTTACTGATTAAGTAGAGATTATTATTTTCACTCAAAACTGACTGATAACATATTGACAGTATACAGATTGCAAAAGAAATTTGTGAAGACACCAGGAAAATATCACATGAAAACTATAAAACAGAATATAAAAATGCACAATACTTCAAATGATCAGTGAATTGCAAATTTAAACTACAATGAAATCACATCACAAGTGATAGAAGGGTTATCATGAAAATAATAAAAGATAACAAGTGTTGGTGACGACATGGAGAAAAAGGGACATTTGCACATTGTTGGTGGGAATGTGAATTAATACAGCCATTATGGAAAACAATGTGTAGATCTCTCAAAGAACTTAAAAACAGAACTATCATGTAATTCATTATTCCTACCAATGGGTGTATACTCAAATAAAATGAAATCAGTATGTTGAAAAAATATCTTCACTCCTATATTTAGATCCGCATTATTCACAATAGCCAGGATGTGAAACCAACTTATCAGTGGATGAATGGATAGAGAAAATGTAGTACATATACACAACAGACTACTATTCAGTCTTAAAAAAAAAAGTAAAGGAAGTCCTCCCATTTGTGACGATGGATGAACCTACAGGACATTATGTTAACTGAAATAAGCCAGCCACAGAAACACAAATAACACATGATCTTGATCACATGCACAACGTACAAAAGTTGATTCCAAAACCAGGGAGTAGAATGGCAGTTACAAGGGGTGGATGGCAGGGAAGGGGAGGTTAAAAGATACAGAAAATTTGTTACATAGGAGGAGTCTCTTTAAGAGATCTATTGTAAACAGGGTGACTATAGTTCATAACAATATACTGTATTCTGGAAAAGTGCTTAGAGAATGGAAGTTAAGTGTACTCATCATGTAAGTATAACTACATGAGGTAACATATATTAATCAGGTAGGTTTTGTCATTTCACAATGTAAATATACTTCAAAATTATAATGTTGCACATGATAAATATGTATAATTATTCCAATCAATTCAAAATAATAATAAACAAATGTTAAGGTGATTTTTTTAAAAAAGACCATCATCAGCATTCAAGGACATAGAGGAACATGGCTGAATTGCCTCTAGCAACCATTCTCCCCACAGGAACACAAAATCAAACAAACATTCACACAACAAAAGCACCTTCATAAGGACCAAAAACCAGGTGAGCAATCATAATACTTGGTTTTGACTTATATCACTAACAAAGGCACTGGAGAGGGTAGGAATCACAGCATAGAATTACTGATGCTACCCCTCTCCTATTCCTTGGCAGTGACCACACGGCATGGAAATAGAATCTGAGCGCTTGGGAGAGTGAGAGTGCAGCAACTGTGGGACTCTGCACTGGAACATTGGAACACAGTGCAGTCCTGTCATAGCAGAAAGCAACACCAGGCAGAACTCAGCCAGGGCCCACAGAAGGAGCATTTACACCAGCCCTAGCAAGTGGGGACTAGCTTTATCCCAGCAGTTGGATCCTGAGTTCTGGCAAGCCTCACCACTGTAGACACAGCACTCTGGAGTCCTAAGTACACTTGAAGGTAGTCTAGACACAAGGATTGCAAATCTTGGTGCTATGCTGTACTTAGAGCCAGTGGACTTGCCCTAGAGATACACCATCTAGAGTGACTAAGGGACAGCTTGCACCACCCATTCCCCAATCCCAGGCAGCACAGCTCACAGCCCGGTGATAGACACTTTCCCTCTGCTTGAGAACAGGAGAGAGAAGATGAGGAGGACTTTATCTTGCCACTTGGAACTCAGCACAGCCATAGTAGAATAGGGAATCAGACAGAGTCCTGAGACTCCCATTTCAGGCCATGGCTCTTAGATAATAATTCTAGACACACCCTAGGCCAGAAAAGGAACATTCTACCCTGAAGGGAAGAATCTGGTCCTGGCAGGACTCATTACCTGCCAACTAAAACACCCTAGGTACCTGAATAATCAGGAGCTGTAGCCAGGTGGTACTCGCCATGAGCCTTGGGTGAGTCCCAGAGACATGCTGGCTTTGTTGTAACCCAGCATATTTCCAGTCATCATGGCAATGGGGGAGAGACCCATTCTGCTTGAGAAACAGGAAAGAATGAAGGATTTTGTCTTGCAGCTTAGGTATCAGCTTGGCCACAGTGGGGTATAGCACCCAGAGTTCTTGGGGTTCCTGATTCCATGTCTTGCCATTTGGACAGCATTTCTGGACCTTCCCTGGACCAGATGGGTGCATACTGTTTTGAAAAAAGAGCTCCAAACTTGGCGGCATTCACCATAAGCTGACAAAAGAGCCCGTGGTCCTTGAATGAGCATTGACTGTAGGCAGGCAGTATGTACTATAAGCCTGGGGCAGTGGCGGCCATGGAGAGAAACACATCTTGTGGAAAGGCGATGGAAAGACTTTGTCACATGGTTGAGGTGCCAGCTTGGCTACAGGAAAACAGAGCACCAGGTAGATTTCTAAAGTTTCTGACTTCAGGCCCGGGCTCCTGGATAGCATCTCTGGACCCACCAGCGATGAGGGGGAACTCACTATCCTGAAGGGAAGGATGGATACAAGCCTGGCTTGCCTTACCACCTCCTGCTTATTGTGGAGCTTCAGGGACTTAAGAGAACATAGGTGGCAGCCAGTCAGTGGTTGACAGGTCTTGGGCAAGACCCAGTACTGTGCTGGCTTCATGATTGACCCAGCACTTTACCAGTGGTAGTCCGGAGACAGCTGTAATCACCTAGCCTTGGCTCTGGACCTGGGCATCCCTATGCTCTCAGGGTGCCAGGAAGACTCACTGTCTCCACAGGCTTGGAAGTGCCTATCCCATTCCCTGCCCTCTCCCCACTCCTGGCACCTGGAAAAAGCACCGAAAGTTCTCACTCTAGGCCACTTTGGAACAGAGCTGAAGCCAAGCCTGGAACACTGTTATGACTTGGCCAATGTGTGCACACTCAGAGCAGAGCTTACACACCAGTCCCCGTGCCTCCTTAGTCCCCTTCAGAAGAATTAGGCACCAAAGAGCTTAGGGAGGAAGGGAGGAGATGCTAAGCGTGGTTCAGCATGGGTTGGCAGCACAAGCAGCCTGCATGCCAGGAATGGCATGTTGATGGGAGCAGGCAGACTTCGGGGTGGAAAGGGGTGGATCTTTGGTGAAACACCACCTTCAAGCAAGGGATGGCTTGGAGTCGTGGGGCTGGGTTGCCAGTTCTAGGTGGAGTCTGCAGCCTGGACTGAGAACACAGAGTGCTTTTTCTTGGCCTGCTTTTGGCCACCTATGGACCAATCAGTACACACTTCCTCCCTTCTGAGCCCATAAAACTCTGAACTCTGCTGGGTGCTGTGGTTTGTGCCTATAATCCCAGCACTTTGGGAGGCTGAGGTGTGTGAATCACACAGTCAAGAGATTGAGACCATCCTGACCAACATGGTGAAACCCAGATTCTACTAAAAAATACCAAAATTAGCTGGGTATGGTGGTGCATATCTGTAGTCCCAGCTACTTGGGAGGCTGAAGCAGAAGACTCACTTGAACCCAGGAGGCAGAAATTGCAGTAAGCTGAGATTACACAACTGCATTCCAGCCAGGTGACTGAGTGAGGCTCCATCTCAAAAAACAAACAAACCCTAAACTCAGCCAGAATCAAACAGAAATCAGGAAGATCTGCATGCAGAAAGGAGCTTCCCATTTTGGGACTCCTGAAAACCATTCTGCCACTCCATGACACTCCTCTCTGCCCTGCCCACCCTCCAGTTGTCTGCATGCCTCATTCTTCCTGGAGAAGGGACAAGAACTCAGGATCCACTGAATGGTGGTAATAAAAGGGTTGTAACACAAACAGGGTTGAAGCATTCCCCCACCCTCCCCTGCTCACCACATTGTGGGTAATGAGAAGGAGAGAAGAGCTGCTGCCCTCCAGGATTCCAGACCTAGGGGCTCCCTGAGCCAGGGTTCTGAAACACTTTTAGGAGTTCTGCAGTTTATGTCTCCATGCTTCCAGGCACCATCATGATCCCTTTGGCCAGATGCAGGTGCCTATAGTGGAAATTACATTCAGTATATCTGGCCCAGCTGCAGCTTTGCACAGAGCCAGCATATGTGCTATTGCCTGGACCTCTCTGCCCTGCCTCAGCAGCCAGCCTAAGCTTGGTTGTCTGCAGTGGCTGAACCCCAGGGTTGCTTTCCAACACACTCCTTACCACTCTGCACCTGGCTTGCCCTTGACTGTTGTGGGATCCAGGCCAGTTGAGTGAGTCAAGCACAGTCGTCTGGAGGATAAAACAAGCTCAGTGGTCACAAGCAATACGCAAGCAGAAAGCACTGTGTCCACAGAGGTCTCCAGCTAGCAAAGTGATTTTCCCAAGGATCCTGTGTTAATACAAATCAATAAAAGCCCAAGACCAGATGGATTTACAGCTGAATTCTACCAAAGGTACAGAAAGGAGGTGGTACTATTTTTTCTGAAACTACTCCAAACAATGGAAAAGAAGAGACTCATCCCTATCTCATTTTATAAGCCAGTGTCTTCCTGATACCAGAACCTAGCAAAGATATTCAAAAAATGAAAACTTCAGGCCAATATCCCTGATGAACAGTGATACAAAAATCCTCAATAAAATACTGGCAAAGTGAATCCAGCAGCACATCAAAACCTTATCCATGACAATCAATTTAGCTTCATCCTGAAATGGAAAGTTGGTTTAACATACACAAATCAATAAATGTAATGTACCATATAAACAGAACTAAAGAAGGCCTTCAATAAAATTTTACATCCCTTCATGTTAAAAACTCTTGATATACTAGATATTGAAGGAACATACCTCAAAATAATAAGAGCCATTTATGACAAACCCACAGCCAAAATTACACTAAATGGGCAAAAGATGGAAGCATTCTTTGAAAACTGACCCAAGACAAGGATGCCCTCTCCCACTACTCCTATTCAACATAGTATCAGAAATTCTGGCCAAGGCAATCAGCTAAGAGAAAGAAATAGATACTCAGATGGGAAGACAAGAAGTCAAATTGTCTTTGTTGGTAGATGACATAATCCTGTATCTAAAAACATTGTCTCAGTCCCAAAGCTTCTTAAGCTGATAAGCAACTTCAGCAAATCCTCAGGATGCAAAATCAATGTGCAAAAAACACAAGCATTCCTTTACACCAACAACAGAGACAGAGAGCCAAATTGTGAATAAACTCTCATTCACATTAGCTACAAAGAGAACAAAATACCTAGGAATACAGCTGAAAAGAAAGTGAAGGGCCTCTTCAAAGAGAACTACAAACCACTGCTCAAGGAAATCAGAGCAGACACAAATGGAAAAACATTGCATGCTCATGGATAGAAAGAATGAATATTGTGAAAATCGGCATACAGCATAAAGTAATTTATAGAGTCAATTCTATTCACATCAAACTATCATTGACATTCTTCACAGAATTAGCAAAAAATATTTTTAAATTCATCTAGAACCAAGAAAGAGCTCAAATAGCCAAGACAATCCTAAGCAAAAAGAACAAAGCTGAAGGCATCATGCTAGCCAACTACAAACTATACTACAAGGCTACAATGACCAAAACAGCATGGTAAAAATAATTAATAATTAAATTATAAATAATTATAAAATATAAATAATTAAAAATAAAAAAATAATTAATCAGATAAGACTTCACATGTACAACCATTTGATCTTCAAAAATCCTGACAAAAAAAAGCAATGAGGAAAGAATTTCTTATTCAATAAATGGCACTGGGAGAACTAGATAGCCATAGGCAGAAAATTGAAACTGGACCTTTTCCTTCATTACACATGATAGAAAAATTAATTCAAGATGGATTAAGGACTTAAATGTAAAACCCCAAACTATAAAAATCTTAGAAAAAAATCTAGGCAATACCATTTAGGAAATAGACAAAGGCAAAGATTTCATGACAAAAATGCAAAAGTAATTGCAACAAAAACTAAAATTTACAAATGGGATCCAATTAAACTAAAGAGTTTCTACAAACAAAGGAAACTATTGTCAGAGTGAACAGACAACCTACAGAATGAGAGAAAATTTTGCAATCTATCCATCTGACAAAAGTTCAATATCCAAGTTCTATAAGGAACTTAAACAAATTTACAAGAAAAAAACAAACAAAAAATCATTAAAAAGTGGGCACAGGACATAAACAGAAACTTTTCTAAAGAAGAATCCACGTGGCCAAGAAACATGAGAAAAAGCTCAACATCACTGATCATTAGAAAAGTGCAAACCAAAACCACAATTAGATGCTTTCTTACACCAGTCAGAATGTCAATCGTTTAAAAGTCAAGAAATAAATAACAGATGTTGGCAAAGTTGTGGAGAAAAAGGAATGCTTTTACACTGTTGGTGGGAATGTAAATGTCAACCATTGTGGAAGACAGTATGGTGACTCCTCAAAGATCTAAAGGCAGAAATACCATTTAACCAAGCAATCCTATTACTGAGAATATACCCAAAGGAATATAAATCATTCTGTTATAAAGATACAGACACTCATATGTTCACTGCAGCACTGTTCACAATAGCAAAGACATGGAATCAACTCAAATGCCAGTCAATGATAGACTGGATAAAGAAAATGTGCTACATATGCATCATGGAATGCATATGCAGCCATAGAAAGAAATGAGGTAATGTTCTTTGCAGGGATATGGATGGTGCTGGAAACCATTATCCCTTAGCAAACTTAGGCAGAAACAGAAAACCAGACACCTCATGTCCTCACTTATAAGTTGGAGCTTAACCATGAGAGTACATGGACACAGTGTGGGGAACAACATACACTGGGCTCTGGTGGCTGGGGAGAGGGGAGATTGGAGGAGGGAGAGCATCATGAATAATAGCTGTTCCTGTTAGGTTTAATATCTAGGTCATGGATTGTTCTGTGCAGCAAACCATCATGGCTCACATTTACCTACATAACAAAACTGCACATCCTGCCCATGTACCCCGGAACAGAATTTTTAAAAATATTCTGACACATTTTTTTAAAATGATCAGAGCAGAAATATATAACATTTAACAAAGAAAATAATTCAAAGGATCAATGAAATAAAAAGTTGTTTTTTTGAAAAGATAAACAAAGCTGACAATCCTTTAGACTAAATAAGAAAGAAAGAGATAAAAGATCCAAGTAAAATCAGAGGTGAAAAAGGAGACATTACAACCAATATTACAGATAGTCAAAGGATCATTAGAGGTTAATATAAGCAACTATATGCCAATAAATTGGAAAATCTAGAAAAAATTAATAAATTACTTACCACATAAAACCTACCAAAATTAAACCAGGAAGAGATTCAAGACCTGGACAGATGAACAGCAAGTAGCGAGACTGAAGGGGCAATAAAGTATTTCTAAGCACAGAGAAGCCCAGGACTTGATAACTTCACTGCTGAATTTCAGAAAATATTTAAAGAAGAACTAATACCAGTATTAACCTAACTATTCTGAAAAATAAAATAGGAGAAGTGAATACTTTTAGACTCATTCTATAAAACCAGTATTACCTTGATACCAAAGCCAAAGAAAAATGAACAGCAACAACAAAAGAAAGACACAGTCCAATATCCCTGATGAACACTGATTTCATGCAAATATCTTTAACAAAATACTAGCAAACTGAATTTAACAACACATTGAAAAGATCATTGATCATGACCAAAGATGATGTATCTCAGGGATGCAAGGATGGTTCATCATACCGAAATCATCAGTGTGATACATCACATCAACAGAATAAAGGACAAATCCATATGACCATTTCAATTGATACTGAAAAAGCATTTGATGACATTCAAAATTCCTTCATTATAAAAGCCTTCAAATCCTCAGAAGGAATATACATACTTTAACAAATTAAAAGTGCCAAAATACAACAGACACACAGCTAGTACCAAAATGAAAGGGAAAACTGAAAACCTTTCCTTTAAGATCAGCAACACCACAAGGTTGCCCACTGTCACCACTGTTATTCAACATAGTACTGGAAGTCCTAGCTGGAGTAATCAGACACAAGAAAGATATAAACGGCATCCAGATTGGAAAGAAAGAAGTCAAATTATCTTTGTTTGCACATGTTATTATCTTATATTTGGAAAAACCTAAAGACTCCACGAAAATCTATCAGAACTAATCAATAAATTTAGTAAAGTTGCAGGATACAAAATTAACATACAATAATCAGTAGCATTTTTATATGTCATTGGGAAACAATATGAAAACAAAATCAAGAAAGTAATCTCATTTATAACAGTTATAAATAAAATAAAACCCTAAAAATTAACCAAATAAGTGAAATATCTCTATAATGAAAACTACAAAACATACATGCAAGGAATTGAAGAGAGCACCCAAAAAATGGAAAAATCTTTCATGTTCATGGATTGGAAAGGTATTGTTGAAATGTCCATACTATTTACCCAAAGCAATCTACAGATTTAATACAATCCCCATCAAACTACTAATGCTCTTCTTCACAGAAAAAGAATAAAAAGTCCTAAAATTTATATGAAACTGCATAAGACCCAGTATAAACAAAGCTATCCTGAGCAAAAAACAAAACAAAACTTAAGGAATTACTTTACCTGACTTACAGTTATTCTACAGAGCTACAGTAACCAAAACAGCATGGTACTGGCCTAAAAATAAACACATAGACCAATGAAATAGAATAGAGAACCCAGAAACAAATCCATACATCAACAGTGAATTCATTTTCAACAAATGTGCCAAAAAACACCCTGGGGAATGGATAGTCTTCTTCGATAAATGGTGCTGGAAAAACTAGATATCCATATACAGAAAATAAAACTAGACTCCTATCCCTCACCATATACAGAAATCAAATCAAAAGCGATTAAATACTTAAATCTGAGACCAGAAACTATAAAATTACTAAAAGAAAACATTTAGGAAACTCTCCAGGACACCAAACTGGGCAAAGATTTCTTGAGTAATACCCCATAAGTACTGGCAATCAAAGCAAAAATGGATGAATGGGATCACATCAACTTTAAAGCTTCTGCACAGCAAAGGAAACAATCAACCAAGTAAAAAGACACCCACAGGATGTGATAAAATATTTGCAAACTATCCACCTAAGCAGAATATAAATAGGGAGCTGAAACAACACTGGAGAAAAAAATTAATAATTCAATTAAAAATTGACAAAATATCTGAATAGACATCTCTCAGTGAAGACATACAAATGGCAAGCAGGTATATGAAAGCATGCTCAACATCACCATTTCTCAGAGAAATGCAAATCAAAACTACAACGTGATATCATCTCAACCCAATTAAAACGGCTCATGTCCAAATATCAGGCAAAATGAATGCTGGCAAGGCTATAGAGAGAAGGGAACTCTTGTTCACTGACGGTGGGATTGTAAATTAGCAGAAGCATTATGCAGAACAATTTGGAGACTGGTCAAAAACTGAAAATAGAACTACCATATGACCCAGTAATCTCACTGCTAGGTATATACCCAAAAGAAAGGAAATCGGTATACTGAAGAGACACCTGCTCTCTCGTGTTTATTGCAGCACTGTTCACAACAGCCAAGACTTGGAAGCAACCTAAATTTCCATCATCAGATGAATAAAGAAAATATGTCACCCATACATAATAAAGTACTATTCAGCCATAAAAACCAACTATATCTTATCATTTGCAACAACATAGATGGAATTGGAGGTTATTCTTCTATGTGAAATAGGTCAGGCACAGAAAGACAAACTGCATACACTCACTTGTTTGTAGCAGCTAAAAATCAAACCGATTGTACTCATGGAGACAGATAATAGAATGATAGTTACCAGAGGCTGGGAAGGTTAGGGGTGGTGGAGGAGAGGTGGGGGATTGGTCAATGGGTACAAAAATATAATTGGATAGAATGGATAAAATCTTGTATTTGATAGTACCATGGGCAACAATAATTTATTGTACATTTTAAAATAACTAAAAGAATATAATTGGATTATTTGTAACACAAAGAAAGCATGCATTCTTGAGTTGATGGATATCCCATTTATCCTGATGTAATTATTATACATTGTATGCCTGTATTAAAATACATCACTTATCTCTTGAATACCTATACCTACTATGTACCAACAAAAATTTAAAATTTAAAAGAAAAAATTTCCCCAAAAAACTATCAAGGAAATTTTTCAAAGAAGAATCTTTCTGATTTTGGAACAATGGTGTGCCATTCCACAAGAGGACAGTTGATAGTTATTTGGCTAATATTCACAGACTAGTTATTTTCTATTAGAAATCAGAAAATCTGTAGACTCTGTATCTGAAGTTCTTGAATTAATTGAAGACTGTAGGTCTAAGAAAATGCATAGTGTTTCTGCTTATTTCTGTGTTGCCTAGACAATTACTAGATAGAGCTATGCAATTAATCCCTTTTTTAGCATTATGGAACATGAAAGCAAGGTAAAAGATAACCAGTAATTCTAAATCCCTCTTCTTTAAAACAACTCTATTCTGTTAGACTTTTACAAACAACTCTTTTTATTTAGTTAGTTATTTGATGATAAACCTATGATCATCTATTTGCATTTTTGCCTAACATTATATATTTTATGTACATTCAATTTTTCTGATGACTATTATATACTTCATTTAATTTTCACCTGCTAAATATTAGCTATTCAGAGTGTCTTATCCCCCCTGCTGTTTTCAATTACTGTCAACACTGAATGAATATTTAAGTCTGCACAATTGATGGTTCACTTTCCACATACAATTAATCACCAATTCCTAACAATTTTTTAATTTCATATTTCATCAAAGCTATAACACCATCTCTCTTCATTATTTTACATAACATCATGAGAAAGTAATTAAATTATGACTCTATGCATTCTTAGAAAGTAGAATTTAAATTTAGGTCCTTCATAAACTGACATAAAAATCTATGTATGACATAAACTTTTGTTATTTATCAACAATTTTGGCCAATACATGAAAGGAAAATATACACAAAATAACTTGTTAACTTATTTCTTAAACTTCTGATTCAGAGTCCAAATCTTTGGAATCAGACTTCGTCAGAACTGTCAATACATGGGATGTTTTCTACTGTCCTCTAAGCCAGCAACAGCATCGTAATAACATGCCATTATTGTCTTACTCATCCCAAGCAGCAAACCACTATGCTATAGGTTTTGATGTTGATAAGCCCTCCATCTTGCTAAAAGCACCAAAAGAGGCAAACAAGACTCCTTTCCCTCCTCAATCATGCTTATTTTGTTAATGAAACAATAAGGCACTGCAGTTGTTTAGCCACTTCACCAGCAAAACAGTCAAAATGTGATTCTTTCCCAGTGTAGTTTTAACTACATTTACAAGTGAGTAGGCGATGAAACTCTTACAACTTTTGCTTGGCTGCTAATATTTTTAATAAACCATCCATTATTAAGATGCATTTTAATCTGTTATAATGTATTAAAAATGTATGCTGTAGAATTGTTACAATAGCATATTTTACCATCCTAAAGCTCCTCATCAACAGTCCCCTATTCCATTTCTTGCATTCTGACCTAATCACCCAGCTTTTCTCCAGTCCATTTCTTAGATTGCCAACAGAGTGATTTTTCCATAACACAAAATCTAAGCATATCATTCTTATTTTCAATATCCCTGATTGCTTACAGGATATAGGACAAACCCCTTTACATCCCAGTAAGGCTTAATTGCCCCACCTGGCTCATCTCTGTCAACTTCAGTCTTTGGACTTCATTGTTCCAGCCATCCTGCACTCCTTGCAGATTTTTGGGAGGTGTCACTTTCTTCCATACATTTCTGTTTCTGCTTCCCTCTTCCCTCTACTCGTACTGACTTCCTCACTGAATAGCAGAGGCAAATACCTACTTACCATTCAAATAAAACAGTAACATCACACTCACTGATCCATAAGTATCTCCTCCATATCTCCAGGTAAGCATCTTCCCTATCTCTGTAACCCTTAACTTCAGGGATTCTCTTTAAAAACAAATGGGGAATGCAGGGAGGAAGAGAAGGAAAAAAATATGTCTTTTTTCCCTCAGATGTGTTCTCAGCAGCTGCATGGGTTGAAAGGTAAATGCTTGTTACTGACAGGAGGATGTCCTACTTTTTGGTTGAACTGGGGCAGAAAAATGTCTGAGAACAATTGTTCTCCATCTTCTCTCATAGCCACTATAAAACTGCATTCTGTTTGTTTACAGGGAATGTCCCTATTATAATACAATATTTTTTAAAATTAATAAAATGATTTTACTCATCTCTACTTTCCTAGAACTAACTCTGGCATGTAGAAAAGATGAAAGAAAAGTGGAGGTTCAAGTGAATAGGCCTTGATATTAAATAATCCATAGTTCTGGTTTAAAATTTAGATTTTTATCTGTGAAATGACACCTGAAAAGAGGAAGATGGAAGCCTGTGGACCTGGCAGAAGTCACAGAACTCACACTAAAAAGGATTAGTCAGCAAGAACTTAAGTTACAGGGAAGAAGATAAGAGCCCAGTGTTTCCTAGGCAAGTAAATATTTTTTTACCTCTATGAATCTAACTCCTATGGAAAATGAAAAAAATTACTTGCTGTAAAGCATCTTTGGGAGCAGTGATGGAGATAATACATTTAAGTAGATTATGTGTTACTGGTATCAAGTATTTGATCAGAGACTTGTGTGGACAGAAACAAAATTAAAGCTGATTGAATGTGTTCTGGGCCACCTGCTGCCCTGTGGTATTTACAATCATCCAAATTAAGGAAAAGATTAATGAAAGAGCCTCTGGCAGAGATGAACTTGTAGGTACCTATCTGCATAGAGAATTATAAGAATAGAAGGGCAGATTGCCAAAGTTGTGATCGCACCTCCTATTATATTTTTGGCTCTGTTAATTTCCTCTTCTGACTCAGTTTGGTCCAGACTTTTTTTTCCTCTATGGATCCTTGGTTGGCAACTTAGCCCTGGCGATGCTACATCCTGGTTGAGCTATTTCCTTGCCTTGCCCTTATCCACAGCCCTAGTCCCAGTTATTTAATTTCACATCAGACAAGAGTCTCACATATGACTCCAACAAGTTTATTTTTCTATGAACTCCAATCTCTGAAAAAACACTACTTTGATCATCTCAAATATCTTTCCAAGCCCTGTCTCAAAATGGAAATCAAAGAATAAAGCTCCTCCTCAGTACTAATTGTTCAGACTCTCACATCTTCTCTTCATTAACTCCTAAAGATCTCAAATGTGGCTGTAAAGCAGAATGATTTTCTTTATTGGAAACCACACATGGTACCCTAAAGTAACCTGATAATTTCTTTTTTTATTTTTTGAAATGGAGTTTCACTCTTGTTACCTAGGCTGGAATGCAATGGTGCGATCTCGGCTCACCGCAAACTCTGCCTCCTGGGTTTAGGCAATTCTCCTGCCTCAGCCTCCTGAGTAGCTGGGACTACAGGCACGCGCCACCATGCCCAGCTAATTTTTTGTATTTTTAGTAGAGACGGGGTTTCACCATGTTGACCAGGATGGTCTCAATCTCTTGACCTCATGATTCACCTGATAATTTCTTATGAGGGAACCACATTAACCAACACGCCATCTCACAGTGAGACCCGTATGGCTATAGTTATTCTCGTGGTGTCATGAGCACTCGTTCTTTGGTTGAACATAAGATGATGTAACTGGCTTAAGTTCAGAGGTCACAGTTGTATGAAAAACATACAAAATTATCCTCAGAGGAACAATAACGTTCACGGCTGTGAGGCAAGGGAAAAGTGAAACTTAAATAAGGTACAGACTGTTTATGTCTTTCATCTCACTCATTCTGGTCATGTATTAATAAAATACTGAACTAACAGTGGAATTGCCAATCATTTTCAAATGTTTTCCTTTATCTCTGTATGTGTTGTATTTTCCCTCTCTCACTTTCTCTCTAGTAAATTCATATAGGAAGGAGGGAGGAGTATGAGTACGTCTGTTCTCCTGAGTGCCTGGAACGCACTGGCCGTCAGTAAACAATTTTTAAACATTCTCAAACGTTTCCAAAAACATGCCAGTACTTTCAAGCCATTATATCCATTTCAGAAACAATTGTTTTCCCTGCAATTTTTTAGCGATTTCCTTGCCTTTGTTTTGTATATTACCATCATTTACACAAAGAGATTTAAAATACTAAATAACAGCTAATCTGAGGTATACAGTTGGAGCAACCTAAAAAAATGATATATTCCAACATTTCTGTATTTTAAGAAAGTGGAAAATGAGCTGCAAAGAAAATAAATGCTTGTGCAAGATACCCAGATAATCGGCAGCAAGCTAGAAATAATTGGGGCTACAGACAGTCACTGTGGCTCTGTCCTTTCCCCATCCTTTACATCTAGTATCTAAGAGATATCAAATCTTGTCCACTTTCTTTCATGAACACACTCACTGTCTCTCATCCTCACATCCTCCCTCATTTGCATCTTTATATTTGGATCACCATGTTTATTTGTTGTGAGTTTTATTGTGTAATGCCTGGAACTCTTTTTGTTGACTTTCTTATAACTACTGTCCCCATCTCCAGCTTATCCCAGTTTCAATGCATCCTGGACAAAACTGTAGAATCTATCTAGCCATGACACTAACATGATTAAAATGGTATTTTAACAAGACTAGTCTGGCAGCGCTTTTCATGATGGATTGGAGGACAAATAAAGGAGACAGAGACATGGTCTCAAAGATGGTTGAAATAATCCTGGATTCCTTAATGGACTTCTTAATCAGAGTCTTGACTGAGGTAATTTCATCACGATTTTTCTCAACCCCTCCATTCCACTTCATGAACTCCAGTAAAATTACCAATTTGAACTGCCATAATATTTTAAAGATTAAATGGCCTCACTGTCAATGAGAGGCTTTGTACTCTACTAAATTACTTTCTCTTTTCTTGTGCATTTGATCTCTTAAAGCTCTATAATGTTCCTTAACATTCAAAACTTTGTTCCTTTGAAACATGGTTTTGGAAGTGCTGACCACCTTGTTATTCATCTTTACATTATTTTTTTTAAAGCTAATTCCATTTTTTTAAAGTTTTCGAAGACTGGAAGGGGACATAAATGAATGACACACTGTCTTGATGAGAGAGGGAATTGCAAATTGTATTTCCAGTAACAAAAAATATTTTTCATAGAAAAATAAAGAATCAAATAGTCCTAGGTTTTTGGTACAGTAAGTTGAGGAAGTCAAAAGCCTAAATGCAGCTTTCAACACTCTCCTAAAGGTTTTCTCAATGGTAGGCTTGGGAACCATGTTGGTGTCAGGGATTAATATTTAACAACTCAATTACACTGTGTACCTTCTAGGACTTGTTTTCTGTACACGTTGTTTGTCAAATAGGCAATACAGACTTTTCTAGACCTTGCAATTCCCTATATCAAAAACTTTACTCTCTCCATAATGTTCTGTGTACCTCAATTAATCTCAAGCATTTTTACATGCTACAGAAAACAAAACAGTGCAACCCCAAAACTTTCTCATAATAGCATCCACTATTTTTTGGAAAAACAACAACAACAACAACAACAACAACAAAATAAAACGTTTAATTAAAATTCATGCTATGTAGGGTCTTAATTTAGGGTGTTTGTTTTTAAACATCTAAGTTACATTTCTGTTGTTCAGAGCTGTAGTATATAAGAAATTGTGTACAGGAGTGTTCCTTGGTTTGAAGCTCATTTTCTTGGTAATCTCTTTCTGGAAAATCTCAGCAGCCCTTTACAAATAGCTTTTGAAAGTATGATCATTCATAATTAATGACAGACCAGCTTCTTAATAGGCTTTACTTTAAAGTCATTAAATAGAATCAAATATCCAACAGCAAAGAAACTACATTTTTAAAATTATGCTGTTCTTTAGAAGTATGCTGCATATATAAATCCCCCAAATGTTTAGTAATCCCTCTTCTACCACTAATGAAAATTAGCAGTACCTGACAGCACAGACTAAGACAATTATGTGGTTGCTGGACTTTCACAGGCCACATCCCTCTTATTATTAGACAACGTTTCTCGCATCCTCTTGTACAGTTTCACAGTTCCAAGCTGACTGTAACAAAAAACATAACTCAGACTTTAGCTCAGACTAAAGACACATCTCACCCAGTAGGTTAGCTTTGATAGATAGTACCAAGAATTCCCTTTCAGGTCCTGCCCATTTCACAAACGAGAGAGAAAAAGAATAAAGAAAACTCCCACTCTGTGTAACTCATCAGGAAGTAGCCCATTCGCAGACAACTGAGTCAAGCTCTGGTAGTTTGTTATTCTATTACCAGATCATTATTTTAAGAGAAATTACAGAATTTTTAGGGTATAATTAAAATCTAATTTTTAAAAAGCAACAACGGTACTGTTTTAGTGAAGTGCCAATTAAGGAATGTGCATTAGAGGGATCGCAATTAATCCACAGGCAAGGATAAGATACAATACTTTGCAGTGTCAAATTTTAAAAGTTTCTCTGACCATCAATTTGAATGTGTTATTTATCTCCCTTGGTAGCTCCATCTGTGCCTTTGCCTTCTTGGATATGAGATGTCACTGCCTTTGGCTAGTAAACTTCTGGTGCCATTGAACTAGAGAAAATTCCCTCACCTCTGAAAGTTTCCAGCAAAACTACCTGTTAGGTTGGCAAGGTGGGAAACGTCTTCCCCAACCTACCTATCTGCTACAAAGTAACAAATCTTTCCCCTTTTGTACTGCTTTATATAGCTTTATATATTTTGGTTATAAGCAATTCAGTGCTTTATGCTTACAGGCACCTATACATCATTACATATCGTTTCAACAACTTGTCTCTTTAAGGTCGAGAACAAATGTATGTTCTCCATGTGAAAACAGTTTGTCTGCAACACATAAATGTACTCAGAGAGGTAACTTCCAATGATTTTGCAAATGTTTAGAAGCTTACAACGTTAACAAGACTTAAATACATGTTCCTAAGTAACTAATAGTTGAGAACCCATTTCATCATGATACCATTGCACTCAATTTATTCCTTTTATAATACAAATTAAACATTGTGCTAAAGCTGTCTGCACATGTCTGATGTTCCCTAGATTAAAAAACCCTTCCAAAGTAGGAACTATATAAAATATACTTTTCCTCTCAAATATTTAGTATAGGATTTTCACATACTACTTAATAAATAAGTAATAAAATTAACGAATGAAAGAATTTTTTTCATTTTTAAAAGTTTTATTTATTTTTAAGTGACAATAATTGTATATATTTAGGAGGTACAACCTAATGTTTCAATATATGTAAACATTGTGGAATGATTGTCTTTTAAAATACTTTTTACTGTTTTGTCTTTTAAAACCTTCTTATTAAGCAAAAATATGAATATACACATACATTTGAAGGTCTTGAGTAACTAGAAATTAAAAACCTGTTCAAGTTTTCTTTCCTGCCTCAGGGTTTGAAGCAAAGGTTATTATTCTAACCAGCATGATTCTCTAAATATTGAAAAATAAATAAATTCATTATATCTCTAATCCAAAATGTGTTCTTTCTGTGCTTAGCAAAGTGGCAGTTTGCCTCCTCAAGGCCATTAGGGGTTAAATAGAGAAAACGTACTGCTTGTTCCTAATGGGTATGCCCTGCATTTTTCAGGTACAGTTGCTGGAACTGAAGCTGAGCTTTACAAAACACACATCCAACCAAAAGGTAATTATAGCTGTCTTAAAAAGGGCATATCTATCTCTGTTTAGTTTAATGTGTAATCAACTTTGGTAGCTGTTGATTTGGTAACTGTCAATCTACTACTTTATTCTGGAAACACTTATTAAATCCGGTATTTAAAACAAACAAACAGACATAGATCTAATTGGGGTTGAGGGAGAAAGAGGGGGCCAAACTATGTAGACTTGGGACATTAGGTTGTGCTGGTTGGAGAGGCAAAAGACAACTTTGTTTATTCTTCCCAGATCCTACAAGGAGCACAGTATTGTGTCCACAATTTAACAGTCATTTTTCAACATACATTGATATGGAAGCTGGTTTCCAGTGACTGTATATGATTCTCTGGACTTAGATAAGAATCATCTGGATGGTAGTATGTAAGCATCAGGCATGTTCCTGGAAATAGTAACATAAAAATGATACAAACATCTCCCTGAATTTTTCCTTTGGGTGAACATCTGCTCGGTGTTTGTCCAGAACGCCTCTCCCATGGATCTCTCCTGAGCACTTCGGCATAACGGAAGCTTAGCTACTTAGCATTTTGTGATTATTTCACCTCAGGAAATAAGGTACAGAGAATGCATGTCAAGTTTGTTTGTAAATTGCAAGCACTATGATAATGGAACAAAAGGAGCAACATTGTGCCAATCAGCAAATGCTGGTCCCAAAATATATTAGTGCTCATCAATCGGTCACTTTGCCTCCTTGTGTAAGCCAAAGAATTTCAGCTACTGACGATTTGGATCCTATATAAAATAAAAGGGTCTTGGGAGTGAATAAGCCAGTAAAAAGAAGTCTCCTGTTTTTTACCTTACAACCCAGGGACAATGTAAGAGGGAAGAGTTGACTTCTGCCTCTGTAATAAAGGCATTAGAAGGGATAAAAAATAAGGCTGCATCCTGACCTAAGTCCTGCTTACAGGCTAGAGAGCTGTGACACAAGCTCATTTCTTTTGATTGTTCTGCAGAAAAAGCAACAAACGTTAGATCTGCCAAATGCAGATATCCCATGAAGTAGTCTCACTAGCACTGCACCTGATACCCTGTTCGTATGATGGAGAATACTGGGACAAAGGATGAGGCCTTGGCATGGGGGAGTGAACTTTTGGTATTATTACTTCCATTTTGTACACCACAACCAGTGGCTCTAGAGGAAGAGCAACTCGTAGACATCTTTCCCCAACTCCACATTCAGAGATAATCACATTGATAGCTTGAAATTGATCATAGTAGGGTAACTTAAGACCAGGAAAATAGGCAAATGCTACAAATTAGGACTTTTTTTCCTACTGGAATAATACTTACAGGTATTAAATATTTACCAGCATACAACTAATCACAACTCTTGCTAATATCCCAGTAAGTAACTCCTGTAATTTGACACTTCACTAACTGAACTTTCATTCCCCTTTATCTCTATCTTTGATTGCCATGGACTCCTAGCATCATTCTACATAATCTTTACAGAAATATTTGAGTTCTTTAAAATCAGTCTCTTTCTCAGAAACACATTCGAAAAGGAAGCCAGCATAGAGGTATGCAGAAATAGTTGTGTAATCTACAGTGATGACTTCAATTCAGTGCTCCTTTGAAAGGATTCCCTGGTCAAATTAATTCACTTAAGCATTAACTTAGGTCCTATTATATATCTAGCCTACTAAGTGCTATAGAGTTCTGGGAGACAATTCTTCCTGGGTGTCCTGCATTTCTGTACATCTTGCTAGTGGAGGCTCTGACTGCTTTTTGTATTATCTACTCCTCCTAAACAGAGGACAGATTTATTTGCTGATCAGTATAATAAATACAATATCTCCCCATAAAGCCAAGTTTGCTTGATTTGCTTAAATCCACTGTGTGTCCTGCATCCACACAGGTCCACCTTCATGTCATCCTGGGGGACCTGGGACACGGGAAACCATTGTAAACAAGAAGTCCAGGCTGCCTGCTGTGCCATGAATAATAAAATCCTTTGTCTCTGACCTCTGTATCAGGAATCTGGTATTTTCTGCCAGCATCCCTGCAACTGTAGCAGACTAACCAGTCAACTTTTAAGTAGGGTAAAATATCAGAACTTCATAGATCTTAAAATGGAGAACATAAAATAAGTTTATTCTTGGCCTTAAAGAAACAGAAAGAGATCTGTGATGATGCATAAGCACATGTAATCATAAAGCATTAAACCTCATATAATCAAAACATATAAAGCTATATCATATAAACATGATTCAAATAGTAAGAGATTTGTATAATATAACGGCTTAAATGTCTCATCATGAAGTAATTTTGACACAGCATTGCATTTCAGCACCAAAATAAATATTTTAAATGTTTGTTATATGGGAGCATTAATCATCTCATTAGTAACAAAGTAACTGATTTAGAGAGCCAATATAGAAATGACTTTTAAATAAAATCACAAACAAGGAAAAAAATAACACTTGTTTTGTTAGAATATATATATATACACACACATATATATGTATATACATATACATATATATACATACATATATATACACACACATATATATACACACACACACACATATATATATATGCTTTGGTTATACACAGTTAACTATACATATATACATATTATATAACTATAAATATATACATAGTTTAGTAAGTTTTCCTTGGTTAATATAAAAAATATTTCTTCCATTTGTAGAACAACAACTATATGTCAGGTACTGTGCTAGATTCTTTTGAGTATTCTTTGTAATACTGACAATAACATTTCACGTCAGAATTATCATTTCTAACATATAGAGGGGGAAATTGTGTTTCACAGTTGTTAAATAATTTGTTCAAAGTTAATACAGTTACAGAAAATTGATTCAAAAAACATTCAGTAGTTATAAAACAGTGTCTTATGCTTACCTTAAAGAAAATAAATATATGTTAACATGTACCAGATACTTTTTCCCTGTATTATCTCATTTTATCTTATTTAATTCAACCTAATGTACAAATTGGCTATACTAATTCTGAAGAAGTTGCACTAATTTGTTGGATCATGTTGACATCAAAATCAAAATGTGTCATTGCTGGTTAGCCAGTATTAAGAGGCAGAAGCTCCTAGATATTTGTACACATAAAACATTTACATAAAATATAGGCCAGGTCTGGTGGCTCACACATGTAATCTCAGCACTTTGGGAGGCCAGGGTGTGCAGACTGTTTGAGCCCAGAAGTTCAAGACCAACTTTGGTAATATGGCGAAATTCTGTCTCTACAAAAAAGTGGCCGGGCATTGTGACCCATGCATGTAGCCCAGGTACTCAGGAGGCTAAGGAGGGAGGACCACCCGAGCCTGGGAGGTCAAGGCTGCAGTGAGCCATGATTGTGCATCTGTACTTCAGCCCTGGGTGACAGAGTGAAACCCTGTCTCAAAAAAAAAAAAAAAAAAACCCTAAAATGTAAAGGGTCAATTCAGGATACAGTTCACTCTATCCCTAAATCCCTAGACCATTTGGGTTAGTTTATAACTGGAGTGTAGAATCCTGGTGGCAAGTTGCTTATACTCTCCTTGCAAATATCAAATAAATACAGAACTTCAAATAAAAGAACCCAAATGCCTTTTCCCTCCTTTGGGTTTCTAAGACTTTTACCCCATCATGCTTCCAGTTCTACTCTGAAATCCTCCCTCCTCAGGTGCTTACATCTCTGTATAGCTGAACATTCACAGTAGAATGGGAAGAGGAGGAGAGGGGGTTGAAAACCAGTCTCGACTATCCAAGACAGACTTCCTTTCATGACAGGAGCACTGAGCCATGATGAAGGCTAGGGCAAGGCAGTTAAAGTTTAGGTGATATGGTTTGTTAGCCGCGAACTTCCTTTGCAGAAAGGAGTTAATGTTAGTCCAGGGATGGTGGCTTATGCCTGTAATCCCAGCACTTGGAAGGCAAGGTGGGTGGATAAGTTGAGGTCAGGAGTTCAAGACCAGCCTGGCCAAACAAGGTGAAACCTCATATCTACTAAAAATACAAATAAAGTAGCCAGGGTGGTGGCAAGCAGGTGGTAATCCTAGCTACTTGGCAGGCTTAGGAGAATCGCTTGAACCTGGTGGCAGAGGTTGCAGTGAGCAAAGATCGCCCTATTGCACTCCACCCTGGGTGACAAGAGTGAAACTCTGTTTAAAATAAAAAAAGGAATTGATGTTTCTCTTTGGGAGACTCTCCATCTCTCTCCATCACACAGAGCAAGGGTTCTTGCTTCATTTTGGCTTGCATGTGCTGACAAATGGGATAAGCATAAATGTAGCGGGGGCAAAATAATAGATAAGATAGAGAATCAAAAGTTATTTTACCTCAAAAGTACTATAGTTTAGGGCATTTATTTTAGATGATGTATATTCCCTATTAGAAGTGTTTAGGGTCTTCTTTTTTTTGAGATGGAGTTTCGCTTTTGTTACCCAGGCTAGAGTTCAATGGCATGATCTCGGCTCACTGCAACCTCCGCCTCCTGGGTTCAGGCAATTCTCCTGCCTCAGCCTCCTGAGTAGCTGGGACTATAGGCACGCGCCACCATGTCCAGCTATTTTTAATAGAGACGGGGTTTCATCATGTTGATCGCGCCATTGCACTCCAGCCTGGGTAACGAGAGTGAAACTCTGTCTCAAAAAAAAAAAAAAAGAAAAGAAAAATATCTAATCAAAATTCTCCAAATACAATAGGTATAATTAGTGGGTACTGGATTAATTAACTTACATGAATTATTCCATTTTCTCAAAAACTAAATTGTAAAATGCCAGTAGGCATATTTCTGCTTCCATAGTTTCTTCCCTTTCTCTCTCTCCCCTAAGTTCAAAATTGGGCACCTATGTGTGGTGAGAACCTCAAGCTCCTTCTGCTGATGGCAAAAAATGAAAAAGGAGTAGAAAGAGATTACATGGAGACTGAGGAAGTGAGAGAAAAAAATGAGAAAATTATTATTATTTTTTTTTTGAAATGGAGTCTTAGAGTGCAGTGGTGCGATCTTGGCTCACTGCAACCTCTACTTCCCTGATTCAAGCAATTCCCCTGCCTCAGCTCTCAAGTAGCTGGGATTACAGGTGTACAGCACCAAACCCGGTAATTTGTTTGTATTTTTAGTAGATAGGGGTTTCACCATGTTGGCCAGACTGGTCTCAAACTCCTGACCTCAGATGATCCACCCTCCTTGACCTCCCAAAGGGCTGGGATTACAGGGGTGAGCCACCATGCCTGGCCAAAAATTACACTATTTTTAACAACCAGCTTCTTTCTGGAACTAGCCCATTCCTGGGAAAGCAAGAAGTCCCTCGCCTTGAAGGAGGGCATTAATCTACTTATGAAGGCAAACGCCTCACATCAGGCCCATCTCCCAACACTGCCTCATAAATAATCGAATTTCAACATGAGTTTTGTTCAGAACAAACCACATTCAAATCCTTGTAATTATTATCATCGTCATCAATAAAGTGCCACTGCTACCTACCTTGGTACAATGCATTGCATGAGGATTCTTCCTCTCTGCTACTATGAGATCCAAACTTTTATTTTGGACCCAGGGTATTTTTGCTGCTTCAGGTATCTTGAGTTTTATTTTCCATTAGGAATGGGTTATATTTTGACAACATCAGCACAATGCTTAATTTTGGGAGATGACATGACAATCCTTTTGAAAATGTTTAAAAATCAAGTCCCAAGGCAGAAAAAACGGAGCCTGTTTTCTGTTGCTCCAGACAGCAGAACAAGGGCCAAATGGTGGAAATAACAGAGTTAAGATTTGACTCATCATCAATTACTATAGATATAATAAGCATGACAATAGTCAATATTTACAGAGCCTTTACTGCGTGATGTATATAAAACATGATGCTAAGAGTGATACAAAATGTATCTTACTTTTAAATTATTAACACTTTTGCACAATAAGAACTTGATATTTGTTGAATAATTGCTTAATGAGCTCCTTACCTATAGAAATATGAAAGCTCAGACAAACTGTGTTTTAAGATAGCTCAGAAAGAAAAATTTTATTGGAGGACAAGATGAACTAGAAAATTAGTAGTTCTCCTAATCAGCTGATCATTAGACTCACCAGGAGAATTAAACAAAAACAGTAAAGATGGGAGAGGAATGGATGTCTGATTTTTAAAACAGAGTACTACACTAACAATCATTACTTCTTTCAACACATTCCCATGACCCAAGATATGATATAGTGAGATTCTAATTAAACAGACCCTTAGGGAGTCATAAAATCTATATTTTTAAAACCTTTTCAGTTCTCTGATTATCAGTCAGTATTAAGAAATAATTTTTACTTATAAAATCTTCCAATTATGGGATTATAGAAGTCTGATATTAAATATTAAAAGAATAAAACATATTTTAAAGTTATTTTTAACATGACATTGAAACTGTTTTAGGATTAAACAACTTATATGTAATGATTTAGGTAACATACACATGGCATTAATAAAAATAACTCATGTATTTTGTACTCAGTTCAAAAAACATTTCCAATATTACTGACTTTCCCCAATATTCTGTTTTTTTCCTCTTTTCCAAAGGTAACTACTACCCTCAATTTTGTGATAATAATTCAGTTCCTTTACTCAACATGATTCTGTCTTACTAGCTTTAAAATAAGTTACTTATCTGGTAAAATAAATACTTCTACCTTGTTCTTTTCCTTAAAAATAATCGTAGCTATTTTTGCTTTGTTTAGAATAAAAATTTTACAACTTTCTTGAGTGAATAAAGAAAATTTGTTGAGATTTTAGTTGTAATCACATTAAACATGAAGAACAGATGAGAGAGAATTGATATCTTTATATTTGCTTATCCTATCTACATAGTAAATCTCTTCATTTGTTTACTCTTTAATTTTTTCCATAAATGGAATAAATATCACCCACAATCTAGTTTATCCCTACAGCCATTGTAGTATTCTAAATACCGCAAATTTTTTATTATACTTTAAATTCTGGAGTATATGTGCAGAGCGTGCACGATTGTTACATAGGCATACACATACTATGGTGGTTTGCTGCATCCATCCCCCCCTTCATCTACATTAGGTATTTCTCCTAATGTTATCCCTCCTCAATCCTCCCACCTCCTAATATCCCTCCACTATCTCCCCGCACCCCCCAACGGGCCTGAGTGTGTGATGTTCCCCGCCCTGTGTCTGTGTGTTCTCACTTTTCAACACCCACTTAAGAGTGAGAACATGTGGTGTTTGCTCTTATGTTCTGTGTCAGTTGCCTGAGAATGATGGTTTCCAGCCTCATCCATGTCCCTGCAAAGGACATGAACTCATGCTTTTTTATGGCTGCATAGTATTCCATGGTGTATATGTGCCCCATTTTCTGTATCCAGTCTATCACTGATGGACATTTGGGTTGGTTCCAAGTGTTTGCTATTGTAAACAGTGCCACAATGAACATACGTGTGCATGTGTCTTTATAATAGAACAATTTATAACCCTTTAGGTATATACATGGGATTGCTGGGTCAAATGGTATTTCCATTTCTAGATCCTTGAGGAATCGCCACACTGTCTTCCACAATGGTTGAACTAATTTACACTCCCACCAACAATGTAGAAGTGTTTCTATTTCTCCACATCCTCTCCAGCATCTGTTGTTTCCAGATTTTTTGTACAATGGCTTTTTTCTCGGGGTAGACACCTAGTAGTGGAATTGCTGGATCAAACAGACCTACTTTTAGTTCTTTAAGGAATATCCACACTGTTTTCCATAGTAGTTGTACTAGTTTATATTCCCACCAACAGTGTAAATGTGTTCCCTTTTCTTTTTTTCTTTTCTTTTTTTTTTACTTTCTTCCCATCATTGTAAATTTATCCTGCTGTTATGTGTTCCCTTTTCACCACATCCCCATCAACGTCTATTATCTTTTTATTTTTTGATTATGGCCAATCTTGCAACAGTGAGGTGGTATGCACTGTAATTTTGATTTGCATTTCTCTGACAATTAGTAATGTTGGGCATTTTTCCATATGCTTGTTGGCCATTTTTATATCTTCTTTTGAAAATTGTCTATTCATGTCCTTAGTCCACTTTTTGATGGAACTGTTTTTTTCTTGCTGAAATGTTTAGCAAGAAAAATTTCTTGCTGAATTGTTTAAGTTTCTTGTAAATTCTGGATACTAGTCCTTTGTAGGACCGTGAAGATTATCTCCCACACTCTTGATGGTCTGTTAACTCTGATGAGTATTTCTTTGGCTGTGTAGATGCGTTTTAGTTCAATTAAGTCCCATCTATTTATTTTTGTTTACATTGCATTTGCTTTTGGCTTCTTGGTCATGAACTATTTGCCTAAGCTAATATCCAGAAGGGTTTTTACAATGTTATCTTCTAGAGTCCTTATGGTTTCAGGTCTTAGATTTAAGTCTTTGATCCATCTTCTGTTCATTTTGATAGTGTGAGAGATGAGGATAGTTTCATTCTTCTACATGTGGCTTGACAATTCTCCCAGTACCTTTTGTTGAATAGAGTGTTTTTTCCGAATTTTATGTTTCTGTTTGCTTCGTTGAAGATCAGTCGACTGTAATATTTGGGTTTATTCTGGGTTCTCTATTCTGTTCCATTGGTCTATGTGGCAATTTTTATACCAGTATTATGCTATTTTGGCAACTATGGCCTTATAGTATAGTTTGAATTTGGGTAACATGATGATGCCTCCAGATTTATTTTTCTTGCTTAGTCTTGCTTTGGCTACACAGGCTCTTTTTTGGTTCCATATGAGTTTTAGAAGTGTTTTCTCTAATTATGTGGTGAATGATGGTGGCATTTCCCTGAGAAATGCACTGAATTTGTAGATTCCTTTTGGCAGTATGGTCCTTTTCACAATATTGATTCTACCCATCCATGAGCATGAGATGTGTTTCCATTTGTTTGTGTCTTCTATGATTTCTTTCAGCAGTGTTTTGTAGTTTCCCTTGTTGAAGTCTTTCACCTCCTTGATTAGATATATTCCTAACAATTTATTTTTACTTATTTTTTATTTTGCAGCTATTGTGAAAGGGGCTGAGTTCTTAATTTGACTCTCAACTTGATCTCTGCTGGTGTATAGCAGAGCTGCCAATTTGTGCACATTAATTTTGTATCCTGAAACTTTACTGAATGTATTTGCCTGTCCTAGAAGCTTTTTGGATGAGTCTTTAGGGTTTTCTAGGTATACGATCATATCATCAGCAAATAGCAACAGTCTGAATTCCTCTATTACCAATTTTGATGTCCTTTATTTCTTTCTCTTGTCTGATTTTCTCTGGCTAGGAACTTTCAGTACTATGGTGAAAGAAGTGGTGAGAGTTAGCTAGCATCCTTGACTTGTTCCAGTTCTCAGGGGAAATGCTTTCAACTTTTTCCTAGTTAGTATAAGGTTAGCTGTGGGTTTGTCCTATATGGCTTTTATCACCTTAAGGTATGTCCCTTCTATGACAATTTTGCTGAGGGTTTTAATCATAAAATGATTCTAGATTTTGTCAAATGCTTTTTCTGTCTATTGAGATAATCATGTGACTTTTTGAAAAATTCTGTTTATGTGATGTAGCATATTTATTGACTTAAGTATGTTAAATCATCCCTGCATTTCTGGTATGAAACCCACTTGATTATGGTGCATTATCTTTTTGATATGCTGTTGTATTTGGTTTCCTAGTATTTTGTTGAGGATTTTTGCATCTGTATTCATCAGGGATATTTGTCTATAGTTTTAATTTTTTGATATGTCCTGTCCTGTTTTCATACTAGAGTGATATTGGCTTCATAGAATGATGTAGGAAGGATTCTCTTTCTCTATCTTTTGGAATAGTGTCTATAGGATTGGTATCAATTCTATGGATGTCTGATAGAATTCAGCTGCTAATTTGTCTGGTCTGGACGTTTTTGTTGTTGGCAACTTTTAATTACTATTTCAAAGTTGTTGTTTGTTACTGGTCTGTTCAGAGATTATATATCTTCCTGATTCAATCTAGGAGAGTTGTATATTACCAGGAATTTATCCATCTCCTCTAGGTTTTCTAGTTTATGTGAATAAAGGTGTTCATTGTAGGCTTGAATGGTATTTTTTATTTCTGTGGTATCAGTTATATCTCCCTGTTTCTAACAGAACCTATCTGGGTCTTCTCTCTTATTTTCTTGGTTAATCTCACTAAAGGTTTATCAATTTTATTTATCATTTCAAAGAATCAGCTTTTTGTTTCATTTTTCTTTTGTATTTTTTTGTTGTCTGTATCAGTTTCATTTAGTTCTGCTCTGATCTTTGTTATTTCTTTTCTTCTGCTGGGTTTGGGTCTGGATTGTTCTTGTTTCTCCGGTTCCATGAGATGTGACCTCAGATTGTCTATGAGTGCTCTTTCAGACTCTTTGATGTAGGCATTTAATGCTGTGAACTTTCCTCTTGGCACCACTTTTGCTGTATCCCAGAGGTTTGATAGGTTGTGTCATCACCCATTCAGTTCAAAGATTTTTAAAATTCCCATTTTGATTTTATTGTTGACCAAATGATCATTCAGGAGCAAGTAACTTAATTTCCATGTATTTGCTTGGTTTTGAGGTTCCTTTCAGAGTTGATTTTTAATTTTATTCCACTTTGATCTGAGAGAGTACTTAATACAATTCCAATGTTTCTAAATTCACTGACACTTGCTCTGTGTCCTATTGTATCGTCTATCTTGGAGAATGTTCCATGTATTGATGAACAGAATGTGTATTCTGCAGTCATTGGGTAGAGTGTCTGTAAATATCTATATAGAATATTTGTGGTAGGGTATAGTTTATCATTTTTTTGCTGACTTTCTGTCTTGATGACCTTTCTAATACTGTCAGGGGAATATGAAAGTCCCCTACTAATGTGTTGCTTTTTATCTCATTTCTTAAGTCTAGAAGTAACTGTTTTATAAAATTGAGGGCTCTAGTGTTAGGTGCATATATATTTACAATTGTGATGTATTCCTGTTGAATTATACCTTTTATCAATATATAATATCCCTCTTTGTCTATTTTAACTGCTGTTGCTTTAAAGTTTGTTTTGTCTAATGTAAGAATAATTACTCCTGCTCACCTTTCATGTCCATTTTCATGGAATATCTTTTTCCACCCCTTTACCTGAAATTTATGAGTCCTTGTTTGTTAGGAGAGTCTCCTGAAGATAGCAGAAACTTAGTTGGTAAATTCTTATATATTCTGCCATTTTGTATCATTTAAGTGGAGCATTTAGGCCATTTACATTCAATGTTTACTATTGAGATGTTTAATACTATTCTATTCATCATACTATTTGCTGCCTGAATACCCTGTGTTTTTTTTTCATTGTCTTATTGTTATACAGGTTCCATGAGATTTGTGCTTTAAGTAGGGTCACTTTTGGTGTTGAAGATTTGTTTCAAGATTTAGAGTTTCTTTATCAGTTATTGTAGGTTATCTTCTTAGTGACAAATTCTCTCAGCATTCATTTTTCTGGAAAAGACTATGACTTTCCTTGATTTGTGAAACTTAACATTGCTGGGTACACAATTTTTGGCTGATAACTGTTTCATTTAAGGAGGCCAAAAATAGGACTCCGATGTCTTTTAGCTTGTAGGATATCTGCTGAGAAATCTGCAGTTAATATGACAGATTTTCCTTTATAGGTTGCTTGAGGCTTTACCTCACAACTCTTAAGATTCTTTCCTTTGTCCTGACTTTAGATAACCTTATAACTATGTGCCTTGGGGATAACCTTTTCACAATGAATTTTTCAAGTTTATTGGAGCTTCTTGTATTTGGATCTGTGGATCTCTAGCAAAGCTGGGGAAGGTTTCCTCAATTAATCCTTCAAAAATGTTGTCCAAACTTGTAGATTTCTCTTCTTCCTTGGGAACACATATTATTCTTAGTTTGTGCTTTTAACATAGTCACAAATTTCTTGAAGGCTTTGCTCATTTTTAAAATGTGTTTTTCCTTGTCTTGGATGGACTGGGTTAATTCAAAAGCCTTGTCTTCAAGCTCTGAAGTTCTTTCTTCTGCTTGCTTGATTCTGCTGTTGAGAGTTTCCAGTGCATTTTTCATTCCTCTAAGTGTGGCCTTGACTTCCAGAAGTTGTGATTTTTTATTAATGCTTGCTGTTTCACTGAAGATTTTTCCTTTCATATCCAATTTCACATTTTTTATTTCAAGTTAGACTTCACCTTTCTGTGGTGTGTTCTTGATTAGTTTAACAACAGACCTTCTGAGTTATTTTTCTGACAATTCAGAGATTTTGTCTTGGTTTGGATCCACTGTAGGTAAACTGCTTATGATCTTTTGGAGGTGTTAAAGAACCTTGTTTTGTCACATTACCAAAATTGCTGGTTCTCATTTGGGTAGACTATGTCAGAAGGAATATCTGGGATTCAAAGGCTGTTGTACAGATTCTCTTGTCCCATAGGGTTCTCCCTTGATGTGGTGGTCTCCCACTTTTCCTGGGAGAGGAGTTTCCTGAGAGCCAAACTATAGTGATTGCTTTGGCTATTATGCATCTAGCCATCCAGTGGAGCTACCAGGCTCTGGGCTGGTACTGGAGAGTGTTACCAAAGTGCCTGTGATGTGATCCATCTTCAGGTCTTGCCGCTGTGGATACCAGTATCTGCTCCAGTGGAGGTAGCAGGGGAGTGACATGGACTCTGTGAGGATCCTGGTTGCATTGCTTACTGTGCTGGTTTTGCACTGGTTAGCCTCTAGCCAGGAGGTAGTGTTTTCAAGAGTACATCAGCTGTGGTCCTATAAGGAGGATGCAAACTTGCCCTAGGGACAGCTGGTTAAGTATACAATTTCTCAGGTGATAGGCAGGGCCAAGAGATCATGACCTTTGTCTTTGGCTACCAGGGCAGGTAGAGAAAGACCACCAGGTAGAGTCAGAGACAGCCATGACTGAGCTCAGCTCCTCCTTGGGCAGAGCTTGATGAAGGTGCCGTGGGGGATAGGAGTGTGGTTCTCAGTCCAAAGGAGTTTTATTCCCAGGGGTATAATGGCTGCCTCTGCTGAGTCATACAGGTTTCCAGGGAAGTGAGGGAAAGGTGGTAGTCACAAGCCTCACCCCATTCTTACACAACCTACAGTCCTAAAGGCTGGTCTCACTCCTAGCATGTCCCACCAACAACACTGAGTCTATTTCCAGGCAGCTGATAACCAGGGCTGAGCGTCAGACCATGAGACTCCTTACTGATAATGCAAATAGACTTACAGTCTTTTGGTGTCTCAGGGAGTCTGCAGCAGTGATCCAATTCCTTCAGAAGGTGTGTGGACTCTCACCTTTCCTGCTATGTTCCTGCACTAGTTCTTGGCAAAAATTCATGATGTGAGTCTCCACAGGTTGCTCTCTTTGTCTGGGCAGGAGCTGCAAGCCAGTCTTGCCTCCTATTCGCCATCTTAATGTGGTATCCCCCAGATACTTTATTTATAAAGGTTCCTTTTACAGCCAGAAGATGCACTTTAAGCAAAGTTTTAAGTGTGAAAATGTTTGCTTCCACGACTCAATTATTCTTAAAGCCTCCTTATAGAGATGTGCTTAAAATGTAATCATGCAATTGATTTTTGATATTAAACCTATCCAACATCTTTCTAAATGTGCTACTTGCTATTATTATTTTGAGATTGAATCTCTGGCTGTCACCCAGGCTGGAGTGCAGTAGCATGATCTTGGCTCACTTCAACCTCTGCCTCCTGGGTTCAAGCGATTCTCCTGCCTCAGCCTCCCATGTAGCTTTGATTACAGGATTCCCCCACCATGTCCAGTCAATATTTGTATTTTTAGTAGAGATGGGGTTTTGCCATGTTGGCCAGAGTGGTCTTGAACTCCTGACCACGGTGATCTGCCCGTCTCGACCTCCCAAAGTGCTGGGATTACAGACATGAGTCACTGTGCCTGGCCAAATATACTCATTAAAACTAATAATTTGTTTGAAGTTTCTTTTGCATTTTCTATGTAGATTATATATTCTACTAATAATGAAAGTTTTGTTTTCTGTTTTCTAAATGTTATACCTTTAATTTTCCTTTTCTTATGGTCATGCTTAGAATCTCTAAAACAATATCTAGCAGAGGTGATGATATAATAGACATATTTTCTCATTCCTGGTCTTAAATATTAACATTTTTAATGTTAAGAATGACTGTGCCTATAGGTTTTTATTATATAAGTTCATCAGGTTAAGATATTTTCTCTATAAATTACTAGAATGTCTTTATCAAAAATTATGAATGGGTTTTTGTCTTGAATGATTTTAAGTCTACTGAAATTATTATATAATTTTTATCCTTTAATTACTTACTATAAATTATATTACTCACTGACTGCAAGTCAAGTTAAACCTGAAATCACGAGTTTAACTTAACTTGGTCATGCCATGTCATCTTTTATATGTTGTTGAATATAAATATTAACAAAATATTCTATTTTGTGTAAAAATTAATATTCTATTTATTAATTTTTTCATCTATACTCATGAGTGAACATGATCTTCAACTTTTCTGCTTTTTATTGTCCTTATCTGATTTGGGTACCAAGGTTACAGCAGTTTCATAAAATAACTTGGAGAATGTTTCTTCTTTTTCTACTATATGGAAAATTGAATAGGGTATGCATCCAGAAGTCCTACTTTTTACAGGGATCTCTGCCATAAAATCTCATTTTTGAAGGTTGCAGGGTTTTTCTCCAGTGACCTGCATGCTGTTAAAGCTGAAGATCTGGGCTTGCGAGATCAGCATTTGCCTCAGTTGACAGCTTTTTGCCTGTCTCTCTGCATTTCCACTTTCAGTTTCTGTTTGACCTGCAAGAGTTTCCCTTTTTTTCTTGCAAGTTCACCAAATACTTAAGTATATTTGATTTTATTTAGAAAATAGGAGTGTGTTACACCTTTAGTAGGGAGAAAAATAAACCTCATCTCCTATTCTTAGAAGAGCTTTCCTACATACTGAAACACAATCTTCTTGGATGACTACAGGGAAGTGTTCGAGAGTTCCTAAGTTTGGCATGAGATAAAGATGGTAATGAAAACTTGGTTCAATGGGAAAGGGGGAGAACTTCACATATTCAAGGAGTCAATAATAAGACACAGACGTGGTAAAGCAGACTGGGCAGATGATTTTAAATTAACTCAGCTTGACAGAGACGACGGAAGATGGCAGGGTAGGAGCAGCTCAGGATTGCAGCTCTCAGTGAAGGCGCAGATGGGGAGTCCAGGCCGCATTTCCAGACAGATATTTATTACCTACAGAATGGGGAAATTCCTAGGTGGAGCAAAGACACAAGACGCCAGCACAGCTGTTTCGGCTGGCGCTGCCATTTCGGCTGGCACCACAGTGCAGCTGCACTCCACACAAGGCGCACAGGCCTGGGAGCCCAGTTAAACTGGCAATCTGAGATTTGGGAGGGCAGATTAGCATATCCATCTGATTGAATGGGACTTGGATACTGAACCAGATCAGGTGATTCCCAGGAGGTGACATTTGATCTGGCGCACTGGGTTGCTGCACAGGAAATCACACAGATCCCAGTGCCCTAACAGCAGGAGATTGAAATACCTGGGAGAGAGTCCACCGATCAACTTAGAGAAAAAAAAAAGGGCTCTGAGGCAGGGAGCCAGGTGATCAGGCTCGGTGGGTCCCACCCCCACAGAGACAAGCAGGGCAGCAATTTGGTATGCCCACCTGGGGTTGAGAGTTTCACTGCAGACACAGCTGAGCCCAGAATGGTGCAGCTCATTGGGGGAGGGGCATCTGCCATTGCCAAAGCGTTCTGCCCCTACGGATCTATACTCCCATTGCTGACACAGCCTGCCATTGCCAAGGCAACCCCCCATAACAGAGAGACTCTGCCAATACAGAGGCAACAGAGTGGAGCCCACAACAGCAGGGTGGAGCTCATGGCAATACGGTGAAGCCCACAGCAACAGGGCAGAGCCCAGGTCAGCAGGGTGAAGCCCAGGTCAGCAGGGCGGAGCCCACAGCAGCAGGGCGGAGCCTCGGCAGGCAAATAGTGACTAGACTGCCTCCTAGCTGGGCAGGACAATGGAACAGATACTCGTAAAGAAAGCCTTAACTCCCCAAGACAGAGCACCTGAGGAAAAAAAAGGGGGGTTTTATGAGTCCTGCTGCAGCAGACATAAACATCCCAGTCTAACAGCCCTGAATGAACAAAGGAGCTCACAGCTCAGCACTTGAGCTCCAATAAAGTACGGACCATCTCCTCGAGCAGCTCCCTGACCCCTGTATATCCAAAGAGTCACCTCAAAAAGGACTGATCAGACTGATATTTGGTGGGCATCATTCTGGAACAAAGACAGCAGAAGAAACTGGTAGCAACCCTCACTGTTCTGCAGCTGCTACAGGTGTACACTAGACAAGCAGGGCCTGGAGTGGACCTCAGCAGTTTTACAGCAGAGGGGATAGACTGTTAGAAGGAAAACTAAGCAACAGAAATACTTCATCATCAACAATCTGGGCGTCCACTCAGAGACCCAATCGAAAAGTCAGCAACTACTCAGACGACAGGTGGATAAATCCACAAAGATGGGAAGAAACCGGTGCAAAAAGAGGAAAACACCCAAAACCAAAACACCTCACTTCCTACAAAGACCAAAAGTCATCACCAACAAGGGAACAAAGCTGGACAGAGAATGAGGGTGATGAAATGACGGAATCAGACTTCAGACCTCAGAAGGTGGATAATGAGAAACTTCCATGAGATAAAAGAACATGTTCTAAATCAATGCAAAGAAACTAAGAACCTTGAAAAAAGATTCGAGGAAATGATAACAAGAACGGACAACTTAGAGAGGAATAAGAATGAATTGAAGGAGCTGAAAAACACAACACGAGAACTTCGCGAAGCATGCACAAGTTTCAACAGCCGAATTGACCAAGCAGAAGAAAGAATATCAGAAGTCAAAGATTAACTCAATGAAATAAAACGAGAAACCAAGATTAGAGGAAAAAAGCACAAAAAGGAATGAATAAAGTTTCCAAGAAATGTGGGAATATGTGAAGAGACCTAACCTATGTTTCATAGGTGTACCAGAATGTGACGAACAGAATGAATCCAAGCTGGAAAATACTCTTCAGGAAATTATCCAGGAAAATTTCTCCAACCTAGCAAGCCAGGCCAATACTCAAATCCAGGAAATACAGAGAACACCAAAAAGATATTCCACAAGAAGAGCAACCCCAAGGCACATAATCATCAGATTCACCAGGGTAGAAATGAAGGAGAAAATCCTAAGGGCAGCCAGAGAGAAAGGTCAGGTCACCCACAAAGGGAAGCCCATCAGACTCACAGCAGATCTCTCAGCAGAAACCCTCCAAGCCAGAAGAGAGTGGGGGTCAATATTCAACATCCTTAAAGAAAAGAACTTTCAACTCAGAATTTCATATCCAGCCAAACTAAGCTTCATAAGTGAAGGAAAAATAAAATCCTTTGCAAACAAGCAAGTACTCAGAGAGTTTGTCACCACCAGGCCTGCTTTACAAGAGCTCCTGAAAGAGGCACTACACAAAGAAAGGAACAACCAGTAGTAGCCATTCTAAAAACATACCAAATGCTAAAAAGCATCAACAAAATGAAGGATCTGCATCAACTAACAGGCAAAGCAGCTGGCTAGCATGAAAATGGCAGTATCAAATTCACACATAACAATATAAACCCTAAATGTAAATAGACTAAATGCACCAATCAAAAGACACAGACTGGAAAATTGGATAAAAGGCCAAAACCCATCAGTGCGCTGTATCCAGGAACCCCATCTCACAGGCAAAGATACACAAAGGCTCAAAATAAAGGGATGGAGGAAGATTTACCAAGCAAATGGAGAGCAAAAAAAGGCAAGAGTTGCATTCCTCGTCTCTGATAAAATAGACTTTAAAGCAACAAAGATCAAAAGAGACAAAGAAGGTCATTACATAAGGGTAAAAGGATTGATACAACAAGAAGAGCTCATGATCCTAAATATTTATGGACCCAATACGGGAGCACCCACATATATAAGGCAAGTTCTTAATGACCTAGAAAGAGACTTAGACTCCCACACAAAAATAGTGGGAGACAAACACTCCACTGTTAATATTAGACAGATCAACCAGACAGAAAATTAACAAGGATATCCAGGGCTTGAACTCAGACCTGGAACAAGCAAACCTGATAGATAGTTACAGAACTCTCCACCCCAAATCCACAGAATATACATTCTTCTCAGCACCACATCACACCTACTCTAAAATTGACCACATAATTGGAAGTAAAGCACTCTTCAGAAAATGAAAAGCAACTGACTTATTAACAAACAGTCTCTCAGACCATAGTGCAATCAAGTTAGAACTCAGAATCCAGAATCTAACTCAGAACCACACAGCTTCATGGAAACTGAACAACTGGCTCTTGAATGTTGACTGGATAAACAATGAAATGAAGGCAGAAATAAAGAAGTTCTTCGAAACCAATGA
>CM052655.1:33057918-33087664 GCA_028533165.1 Leontopithecus rosalia | reverse complement strand
AGGAAAGGTGGAAGCCAAATTGTCTCTATTTGCAGACGACATGATAGTATACCTAGAAGACCCCATCTCCTCAGCCCAAAAACTCCTGAAACTGATAAGCAACTTCAGCAAAGTCTCAGGATATAAAATGAATGTGCAAAAATCACAAGCATTCCTATACACCAATAACAGGCTTAAAGAGAGCCAAATCAAGAATGAACTGCCATTCACAATTGCTACAAAAAGAATAAAATACCTAGGAATACAACTTACAAGGAACGTAAGGGACCTCTTCAAGGAAAACTACAAACCACTGCTCAAGGAAATAAGAGAGGACACAAACAGATGGAGAAACTTTCCATGTTCATGGTTAGGAAGAATCAGTATCATGAAAATGGCTATACTGCCCAAAGTAATTTACAGAATCAATGCTATCCCCATCAAGCTACCATTGACTTTCTTCACAGAACTGGAATAATCACCATGAACTTCATATGGAACCAAAAGAGAGCCCGCATACCAAGTCAATTCTAAGCAAAAAGAATGCAGCAGGAGGCATCACACTACCAGACTTCAAACTATACTACAAGGCTACAGTAATCAAACAGCATGGTACTGATGCCAAAACAGAGAAATAGACCAATGGAACAGAACAGAGGCATTGGAGGCAAGACAACATATCTACAACCATACAATCTTTAATAAACCTGACAAAAACAAGCAATGGGGAAAGGATTCCCAGTTTAATAAATGGTGTTGGAAAAACTGACTAGCCATGTGCAGAAAGTAGAAACTAGACCCCTTCCTGATACCGTACACTAAAATTAACTCCAGATGAATTAAATACTTGAACATAAAACCTGGCACCATAAAAACCCTAGAAGAAAATCTAGGCAAAACCATCCAGGACATAGGAGTAGGCAAGGACTTCATGACCAAAACACAAAAAGCATTGGCAACAAAAGCCAAAATAGACAAATGGGACCTAATCAAACTTCACAGCTTCTGCACGGCAAAAGAAACAGTCACTAGAGTGAATCGGCAACCAACAGAATGGGAAAAAATATTTGCAGTTTACCCTTCTGACAAAGGGCTGATATCTAGAATTTACAAAGAACTCAAACAAATTTGCAGGGAAAAAACAAACAAGCTCATTCAAAAATGGGCAAAGGATATGAATAGACACTTTTCAAAAGAAGACATAAATGAGGCCAACAAACATATGAAAAAATGCTCATCATCACTGGCTATTAGAGAGATGCAAATCAAAACCACATTGAGATACTATCTCACACCCGTTAGAATGGCAATCATTAAAAAATCAGGAGACAACAGATGCTGGAGAGAATGTCGAGGAATAGGAATACTTTTACACTGTTGGTGGGAGTGTAAATTAGTTCAACCATTGTGGAAGACAGTGTGGCGATTCCTCAAGGACCTAGAAATAGAAATTCCATTTGACCCAGCTATTCCATTACTGGGTATATATCCAAAGGACTATAAATCATTTTACTATAAGGACACATGCACACGAATGTTCATTGCAGAACTGTTAACAATAGCAAAGACCTGGAACCAACCCAAATGCCCATCCATGATCGACTGGACTCGGAAAATTTGGCACATATACACCATGGAATATTATGCAGCAATCAAAAATGATGAGTTTGTGTCCTTTGTAGGGACATGGATGAATCTGGAGAACATCATTCTCAGCAAACTGACACAAGAACAGAAAATGAAATACCGCATATTCTCCCTCATAGACTGGTGATGAAAAATGAGAACACATGGACACAGGGAAGGTAATACTACACACTGGGGTCAACTGCAGAGAATAGGGGAGGGACAGTGGGGGGTGGGGAGTGAGGGAGGGATAGCCTGGGGAGAAATGCCAAATGTGGGAGAAGGGGAAGAAGGCAGCAAAACACAGTGCCATCTGTGTACCTATACAACTCTCTTGCATGTTCTGCATATGTACCCCAAAATCTAAAATGCAATAAAAAAGAAAATAAATATATAAAAAAATTAACTCAGCTTTGGTGTATTATCAAGAAACAGGTAATTTGAATGATTTTAACCAACTGCTATAAGACATCTTCACTGCAGCCATTAACACTCTGTTTTCTGGCTGCACTTCTCTGAAATGTCATATTATACTAAAAAGAAAACAACATTGCTAAACATTGCAAAACAGAAAGTGCAAAGAGAATGGTAATGAGAGATGATCTGTAAGAGTATAGAGACTAAACAACAAATATTAGGGATTTTTAGTATTCAGAGGAGAAATTTAAATTATATAATGTGTGGCTTGCTTTGTACCTGGAAACTTCATGATATTAATGCTGTATTTATTGTCTATCTATGGTACACACGGTTCTGCTACTATACCACCTGTCTGTTCAAACAGCACAGGGTTGAACACACAATACTTTACTGAATGAATTAAGGAGGAATTGACATCCCCATAGCTATTTTCAAAACTAATGTTATTGATTATACATTTATTCCATAGCAAAGCTACAGTGCAAAGATTTCTTGGAATGGCAGTGTTTGAATTGTTAAATTAACAAATGACTATTCTCTCAGCCTACAT
Organism: Leontopithecus rosalia; assembly: GCA_028533165.1. Classification (NCBI taxonomy): domain Eukaryota; kingdom Metazoa; phylum Chordata; class Mammalia; order Primates; family Cebidae; genus Leontopithecus; species Leontopithecus rosalia. The sequence continues at coordinate 33,085,089 of CM052655.1, read as the reverse complement.
GTTATCTGCCAGTCAATGATATAAACAAGGATGTAGGGCATAAACCTGGCTCCCGCTAAGAGTGTCGGCATTTCTCCTCTGCTACCAGAGTAGTTTATGCTGCATCTAGAGAATAACCAGGATTGAAATTCTATCTTTGTATGTGCAGTATCAGAGATCAGGAGAAAGAACTAAAAAATTACAGACACATGCACACAAAACTTCTGATCCTGAAGAGGTAACTCAACTCAATATTCTATGCACAGAATGCCAAAATTTGTAATTTTTGATAAAAGATGACAAACTATATGGAAATAGAGTTTACATTATGAATTATTTGATACTCTCCAGTGTGAATTTCATTGAGGATTTTGTTTTGTGTTTTTTTTTCTCAAAAAACCCCACCATATGTAAGGTGGTTTTTTCCAGTTCTGTGAAGAAGGTCAATGGTAGCTTGATGGAGATGGCTTTGAATCTTTAAACTACTTTTGATTGTTCCTAACCATGAGCATGGGATGTTTTTCCATCTGTTTGCATCCTCTCTTATTCCTTTGAGCAGTGGTTTGTACTTCTCCTTGAAGAGGTCCTTCACATCTTTTGTTAGTTGTATTCACAGGGTATTTCATTCTCTTTGTAGCAATTGTGAATGGGAGTTCACTCATATGGACAACAACAACAAAAAAGCCTACATAGCCAAGACAATCCTAAGCAAAAAGAACAAAACTGGAGGCATCACGCTACCTGACTCCAAACCATACTACAAGGCTACAGTAAACAAAACATCATGGTACTGGTGCCAAAACAGAGATATAGACAAATGGAACAGAACAGAGGTCTCGGAAGTAATAACACACATCTAAAACTATCTGATCTTTGACAAACCTGACAAAAACAAGAAATGGGGGAAGGATTTTTTGTTTAATAAAAGCTGTTGGGAAAACTGGCTAGCCATGTGTAGAAAGCTGAAAGTGGACCCCTTTTTTACACCTTACACTAAAATTAACTCCAGATGTATTAAAGATTTAAACATAAGACGTAATACCATAAACACCCTAGAAGAAAACCTAGGAAACACCATTCAGGACATAGGCATATACAAGGACTTCATGACTAAAACACCAAAAGCAATGGCAACAAAAGCCAAAGCTTCTACACAGCAAAGAAACAATCATTAGAGTAAACCAGAAACCAAGAGAATGGTAAAAAAGTTTTTCAGGCTATCCATCTGACAAAGGGCTAATATCCAGAATCTACAAAAAATAAAAGCAGATTTACAAGACAAAAACAAACAACCCCATCATAAAGTGGGCAAAGGATATAAACAAACACTTTTCAAAAGAAGACATTTACATGAACAACAAACATATGACAAAATGCTCATCATCACTGGTCATGAGAGAAATGTAAATCAAAACCATACTGAGATACCATCTTATGCCAGTTAGAATGGTATTCATTAAAAAATCCGGAGACAACAGATGCTGAAGAGGATGTGGAGAATAGGAAAAATTTTACACCATTGGTGGGCGTATAAATTAGTTCAACCATTGTGGAAGACAGTGTGGCAATTCCTCAAGGATCAAGGATCTAGAAATAGAAATACTATTTGACCCACCAATACCATTACTGGGTAAATACACAAAGGGTTATAAATTGTTCTATTATAAAGACACATGCACATGTATGTTCACTGTGGCACTATTTACAATAGCAAAGACCTAGAAACAACCCAAATGCCCATTAATGATAGACTGGATAAAGAAAATGTGGCACATATATACTGTGGAATACTATGCAGCCATAAAAAAGGATAAGTTCATGTCCTTTGCAGGGACAGGGTTGAATCTGGAAACCATCATTCTCTGCAAACTGATGCAAGAACAGAAAACCCAAGCACTGCATGTTCTCATTCACAGATGGGTGTTGAACAATGAGAACACATGGACACAGGGAGGGGAGCATCACATACTGGGGTCTGTTGGAGGGTGGGTGGTAGTGGAGGAATAGCAGGGTTGGGGAGGTTGGGGAGGGATAACATTGGGAGAAATGCCTGATGTAGGTGATGGGGGAATGGAGGCAGCAAACCACCATGGCATGTGTGTACCTGTGCAACAATCCTGCAAGATCTGCACATGTCCCCCAGAACTTATAATAATAATAACCATGTTTAGTGTTTAGTGTAGTTTTCAAAAATGAATATTTAACAATTTTTTCTACCTAATCTCAAAAGCTCACTCAGAGGTCTTCAGCTGTGTCTGTGTAGACCTGCCGGTCTGGATGATCTGGGGCTCAGACAGTGTGCTTTCTTATGCTCCTAGTGGTATCCCAATCCATTTCAACTTTACACCCACTCCACTTTTGGGTCCTAGTTCAGCACTTAATGCAGCTCATGTCCTTTTACCCAGACCTCGCATTTAAACTTCATAAAGTAGCTTTGAAGCAATTTTTATTTAATGGAGAGTTTTGTATCATTTGTTTTAATCCACAGACTGAAACAATATTATCTAATTCTTAAATTTGATAGGATGAGCATCAAACTTAAAATTTCATTTAATGCTCTCTTTTAACAGTTAAATATCTTATGACTAAAATATGGATTAATATTTTTCTCACCACAAACGATGTTCAAGACTTTTGAAAAATAAAAAATATTCTACAAATGGAAGATATTATTTTCACCACACACAAGAAATCCCTCCTTCAGCTAAGGGTGAAATTTAAGAGCATAAGTCAGGGAAAACAAAATATCCTGATAAAATAGCATTTGTTTCATGGTCAAAATATGATCATCTACAGTATATATCATTACTCTAGTCTGAACTATCATCCCCTCTAACTTGGATCATTACATAGTCTCCAAACTGGTCTACATAGAGCAGTCAGAGTGATCTCTGCAAATGCATCCCATATTCCTTAACTTAAATCTCCTCCTTGTTTCCTTCTAAATTTAGAGGGAGGTCCAATCCTGTACGAAGGTCCACTTGACCCTCAGAGATAATGGCCTTTGCATCTTTATAAAGCAACTTTAGATGCCAGTTAATACCTCTTCTGGAGGGCAGAATTTAATGACTTATGTGAACATAAGACCACTTTCGAAAAATGGTAACTGTTATTCCTCCCCTATCCCTGAAGCAGCTCTCTCAAAATCTTGTTTGGATGTGACAGTAGCCTTTAAAGGGAGAGAAATTACAATGAGCGCATGAATTAGTTGAGGAACAATGAAAAGCCACTACATAGAACCATCAAACGGCACTTGGAATTTGCCCATTTTTGTCATTTTCAAGAAGTCGGGTAAATGGAGACTTTTGCATGACTTAGGTGCTATCAATGTTAATTTGCAACGTATGAGACCCCCTCAGCAGGTCTCCCTTCCTCCATTGCAATTCCTAAAGATTGGCCGCTAGTCATTTATGTTTCTATTTTTTTAATTGCATTTTAGGTTTTGGGGCACATGTGAAGAACAGGCAAGATTGTTGCATACGTACACACATGCAGTGTGATTTCCTGCCTTCCTCCCCATCACTTATATCTGGCATTTTCCCAATGCTATCTCTCCTCAACTCCCCATCCCCTGCTGTCCCTCCCCTATTTCCCCCCAACAGACCCCAGTGTGTGATGCTCCCCTCCCTGTGTCCATGTGTTCTCATTGTTCAACACCCACCTATGAGTGAGAACATGCGGTGTTTGATTTTCTGTTCTTGTGTCAGTTTGCTGAGAATGATGTTTTTCAGGTTCATCCATGTCCCTACAAAGGACACGAACTCACTCTTTTTGATGGCTGCATGATATTCCATGGTGTATGTGCCACATTTCCCCTGTCCAGTCTATCATCAACGGGCATTTGGGTTGGTTCCAGGTCTTTGCTATCATAAACAGTGCTGCAATGAACATTTGTGTGCATGTGTCCTTACAGTAGAATGATTTAGAATCCTTTGGATACATACCCAGTAATGGGATTGCTGTGTCAACTGGAATTTCTATTGCTAGGTCCATGAGGAATCGCCACACTGTCTTCCACAATGGTTGAACTAATTTATATCAACAGTGTAAAAGTGTTCCTATTTCTCCACATCCTCTCCAGCATCTATTGTCTCCAGATTTTTTAAGGATCGCCATTCTAACTGGCATGAGACGGTATCTCAGTGTAGTTTTGATTTGCATTTCTCTAATGACCAGTGATGATGAGAATTTTTTCATATGTTTGTTGGCCTCATGTATGTCTCCTTTTGTAAAGTGTGTTCATGTCCTTCACCCACTTTTGAATGGTTTCTGTAGTGTAGTGGTTATCACATTCGCATCACACATATAGTAATTGTTGACTTAAAAGACTGCTTTTATACTATTCCCCTTGCAAAACAGGACAGAGAAAACTTTGCATTTACAATACCAGCTATCAATAATGAAAGGCCAGCTCACTGATTTCATTGGAAAGTACTTCCTTAAGGAATGGTGAACAGTCCTACCATGTGTCAATATCTGTAAATCAGGCTTTGCTCCTCAGTGGAAAAGAATTTCCTAATTGCAAGATTATCCATTTTATGGATGACATTTTACTAGCAGCCGTAATGGAGCAAGTAATTGTAAGTTTATATGCCTCTGTTGTCAAGAATACACCGTTAAGAGGTTTAATCATCATGCCTGCAAAAGTACAGATGTCCTCTCCTTGGAACTATCTTGGATACATACTATCTTCCTAGACAGTAAGGCCTCAAAAGGTTAAATTGAATACTGACAACTTACACACCTTAAATGATTATCAAAAATTACCAGGTGATATTAACTGGCTTTATCCCACCTTGGGCATAACTACTGACAAATTACAGAACCTGATTTCTATCCTAAAGGCCAATGCAACCCTGTGCTCACCCAGGTATTTAACTCCCACTGCATAAAGAAAATTGAGGAAATAAAGCAAGCTATTTCTCAGAGGCAACTAGATAGCACAGACCCATGATATTTAGCCCAGTTGTTTGTTTTTCCTACTAAATATTCTCCAACAGGATTGATAGGACAGATGATCTCAGGGCTGTGCTTCCTAGAATGGGTGCTTTGCTCACATACTGGGACTAAAACACTATCTCCCTATGTCCAGTTAATTAGTAAAGTCATCTATATGAGTCACAAAACATGCAATCAATTGCAAGGTTATGACCCTGATGTCATAAGAATACCCTTAAGTAAAAAACAATTCAAAGCAGTCCTGCCCCTATCTCTAGACCTTCAGATAGTCATACCTGTAATCCTAGCACTTTGGGAGGCTGAAGGTAGCACTCTCTGATTATGCAGGCCATACCATTTCCATTGACAATGCAAAACGTACCATTTCCACTGACAAACTACTCCAATTCTTATCTCATATTCCTGTAGTTATCTACAAAGGTGGTTCACTCCCCTATACCTAACCCTTTAACGCTATTTACTGATGGCTCTGGTAAAAATGGAAAACCAACTATTTGGTGGGAACTGCATAACTCCCTCACTCATTCTGGATTTACTAGTACTCACAGAGCTGAGGTTGGATTCCTAATTTTGTCCCTAGAAACCTTTCTCACTCAGCCCATCAATATGGTTAGTGATTCACTTACTTTGTTAATTTACTGCAGAACCTTGAGACAGCCCTCATGGAAGTCCACTTTTCAGCCCACCCTGTGTGCCTTTTTGCTTTGACTTCAGCCAATGCTCTATCTATGAACACATCCTACTTTTATCATGTATACTCAAGCCCACAGCTCATTACCTGGCCTACTGGCTTGTGGCAATGACTGAGCAGACCTGCAAGTTAGGACGTCACTGCTTGACCAAGCGACCCAATTGCATCAATTTTTCCACCAAAATTGGAGAAACTTAGCTAAACAATTTTGACTTCCCCAAGGATTAGCTAAACAAATTATCCAGCAATGCCCAGATTGCCAGCTCACAGTCACATCCCATCCTTCTACATGTTTATGCTAGAGGACTAGACCTAATCAGTTATGTAAAACAGATATCATGTGCATCCCCAAATTCAGAAAACTAAGACATGTACATGTATCTATTGATACCAATTCCCACCTTAATAGCGCCCATGTTCTTCCTGGAGAGTCCACCTGATATGTCATTAAACACCTTCTCTTAACTTTTGTGTTTACAGGGTGACCCACAAATATTAAAACTGATAATGGTCTGGCTTACAACAGTTCACAATTTTATCAATTTTGTCACATGTGAACTTCCAATGTTCCACAGGCAACCCATATAACCCCCAAGGACCGGTCACAGTAGAACGTATGCATTCCACTCTTAAAAATATGCTCAGAACAAAAAAGGGGGGATATGAGTAAGGACCCTGCAACACTATTGGCACAAGCCTTATTTACCCTTAATTTCTTAAATTTAGATAATAAATTTCAATCAGCTATGCAAAAGCACTTTGCTAAAACTTCCCAAGATATAAAACTCATGGTTTTATGGAAAGATGTAAATAGTAATGTGTGGTTTGGTCCAAATGATTCGCTAATGTGGGTAAAAGAATATGCTTTGTTCACAGACCCTCAGGTCCTCTTTGGATGGGGAAGAAACAGGATAAGGAAGTGGTAAAATGTGATGGCCTTTAGCGCAAAAATAAAAAGGATAAACTTTTGAAAGAAAGAAGTTATTTCCTAAATGAGGAGATGTCAACACACACTGAATAAAGATAGAAAACATGTGATGTATCAGGCTTTTTAGAACAGGGATTCAAGTAGTATCTAAGCATATCACGTGGTCATCAGTGACCGGTAGTAACTGTGGCTGAATTTATGATTCCTAAGGAGATATGTAAAGACTCTGAACAGAACTTTAAAAATTTGTCTTAAAGCCCAAATCTTTCATTTTCCCTCATTTACAATATAGTAAATATCATCTCACTTCATCTCACTTAGTACTTTATAAACTACAAGAAAACAACTTTTTAAATACCTGAAGTTTCAGTTGTGATGAAAATGAATCTAAGTTCATAGATTACTTGGAAAAATAGCAGTGGGGCATTGGTAATGTAGTATAATAGTAAATGTGAATATGAGCTTAGAGTTAATTTAGGTTTCATTTTAAAAATGAATAAAGTATAAATATCACTTCCCCCTTTTTTCTTTCATCTTAATGTGTGTGTGTGAGAGAGAGAGAGGAAAAGAGAGAGAAAAACTTGTCTTAAATAAAACTAAACTCATCTTAGATAAAAACTATTGTCTGTCATTCAAACTACAATATATGATAAAGGACTCACCAATGCAGTGAAGATTGAAGGCCCAGGGGAAGCTGAGTAGTGCTACAGCTACAGATCTCAAGTTAAACTAACAGAACTTTGTGATTGCAATGACAGATCCAACTCTGATTAATAAAACCAATAATTCTTGGGAATGGTTAAAAAGATATATCGTGAACATGGCATGACAGTAAAATACATTAAGGAAGAACCAACAAATAGAGAAACTACCCAGATACAGTGGAGTGATGAGTAAGATGTTAGAGAACTAGGGTGGAGGAAAGGGGTTGTATTGTGAAGGGTCTGGCAGCTGCCAATCACAGTTGTCTGGAAAGATAGAGAGGCTAAACTATGGGTACACATGTATTACGTGTGAATCATGGAGAATCTATACTTGCCATGAATGCTCCTTTATAAGATGATACAAGAAAAAAACCCACCTCCTTTTAAAAAATGACAGAACAACAACAACAATAGGAAACTAATACAGAATAGTCACAAAGATGCTATAAAAATAAAGAAGAAACAAAAAAATAAGAAAGGATATTCTTTAAATATAAAAAGTTTTTCTTAAAGAAATATAATTTGTGATAAACATATTATCTTGCATTCAAAACTAATTTAGGAATAAAGAAATTGCCTTTACAATACCATTCAGGACATAAGCATGGGCAAAGACTTCATGACTAAAACACCAAAAGCAATGGCAACAAAAGCCAAAAGTGACAAATGGAATCTAATTAAATTAAATATCTTCTGCACAGCAAGAGAAACCATCATCAGAGTGAACAGGCAACCTATAGAATAGGAGAAGATTTTTGCAATCTAGCCATCTGACAAAGGGCTAATATCCAGAATCTACAGAGAACTTGAACACATTTACAAGAAAAAAACAAACAATCCCATCAAAAACTGGACAAAGGATATGAACAGACACTTCTCAAAGGAAAACCATTTATGCAGCCAACAAACATGAAAAAAAGCTCATCATCCTTGGTTATTAGAGCAATGCAAATCAAAACCACAATGAGATATCATCTCACGCAGTTAGAAAGGTGATCACTACAGTCAGGAAACAACAGATGCTGGAGAGGCTTTGGACAAATAGGAATGCTTTACACTGTTGGTGGAAGTATAAATTAGTTCAACCATTGTGGAAGAGTATGGCGATTACTCGAGGATCTAGAACCAGAAATACCATTTGACCCAGCAATCCCTTTACTGGGTATATACCCAAAGATTATAAATCATTATACTATAAAAACACATGCACGTGTATGTTCATTGCAGCACTGTTCACAATAGCAAAGACTTGGAACCAACCCAAATGCCCATCAATGATAGCCTGGATAAAGAAAATGTAGCACATATACACCATGGAATACTAGAATACTATACAGCCATAAAAAGATGAGTTCAGCCAGGCACGGTGGGCTCATGCCTGTAATCTCAGCACTTTGGGAGTCCGAGGTGGGCGGATCACAAGGTCAGGGGTTTGAGACCTGCCTGGACAATATAGTGAAACCCTGTCTCTGCTAAAAATACAAAAAATTAGCCGGCAACAGGGGCAGGTGCCTGTAATCCCAGCTTCTTGGGGGGGCTGAGGCAGGAGAATTGCTTGAATCCGGAAGGTGGAGTTGCAGTTAGCTGAGACTGCACCATTGTACTCCAACCTGGATGACAGTGTGAGACTCTGACTCAAAAAAAAAAAAAAAAAGGATGAGTTCACGTCGTTTGTAGGGACATGGATAAGCCTGGAAACCATCGTTCTTAGCAAACTAACACAGGAACAGAAAACCAAACACCGCATATTCTCACTCATAAGTGGGAGTTGAACAATGAGAAAACATGTACACAGTGAGGTGAACATCACACACTGGGGACTATCGGGAGGTGAGGGGCTAGTGGAGAAATAGCATTAGGAGAAATGCCTAATGTAGATGATGGCTTGAAGGGTGCCACAAACCACCATGGCACATGTATACCTATGTAAAAAACCTCCACGTTCAGCTCATGTACCCCAGAACTTAAATTATAATGTTTTTAAAAAAGGAATTGCCTTTACATGACAAAATCATGTAGAAAAATATCCACGATCTCAGTGAATATATAATGAGATATCATGTAAAGATAGATCATTGACAAACAGAACTAAAGACCAAAGGAAGAAAAGAAGAAAAATAGTGTTACAGAAATGAATTAGCACAAAGGAGACAACTGAAAATACAGAAAGATAAGAGGATAAGATTTAGAAGACAGAGAAAATTAAGATGGAATTAAGTTCAGTGTATAAAAAATGAGAAACAGAAAGCTATATATGGAAGACCAACAAGAAGTGATTCCGTCTATATACATTTAAAACTTCAGAAGAATGATCATAACAAATATATTAAAAGAGAAATTTAATTTTTCCACAAATAAATGAATATTGAAAACATGTAGAAGATATATTATGCTTCAAAATTAAACACAATTCAGAATAATCAATATCAAATATATCTTATTAAAATTACTTAATCTTAAAGATATATCTTTCAGTATACAAGCAATAATGCCAATTTACCAATAAAACAGGAAAGGGGGTTATTATTCTTATACTCCTTCATAATGACACTCAGAACATAAAATTGCTTAAGCTCCTCAAAAAAGAAAACGATGACTCTCAATTTTTTTTTTTTTTTGAGATGGAGTTTCGCTCTTGTTACCCAGGCTGGAGTGCAATGGCGTGATCTCGGCTCACTGCAACCTCCGATTCCTGGGTTCAGGCAATTCTCCTGCCTCAGCCTCCTGAGTAGCTGGGATTACAGGCACGCGCCACCATGCCCAGCAAATTTTTTGTATTTTTAGTAGAGACGGGGTATCACCATGTTGACCAGGATGGTCTCGATTTCTTGACCTCATGATCCACCCACCTCGGCCTCCCAAAGTGCTGGGATTACAGGCTTGAGCCACCGCACCCAGACGACTCTCAAATTTTATACCAAGATAACCAAGTGTTGGTTGATTAATTTAATCAGCAGGACCGGAGACCAGGGAAAGGTAAAAACAACACTGCCCAGACTCACTTTCAAATTTGGTTCTTATTTCAAATCACGATCAATTAGTTAGATGCACTCATAGATTTAGAATGCAGAAATGTGCAGAGCTCATCTTTCTGACGTTTTAGTAAGCATGGACACAGGTTTCCTGCAACAACATTCCACTTTTTTATTCCCCAGGATTTTAGATGTCAAAAGATAGGTATGATTGTATCTGTATGAGTGGCAGCTTCTTAATTCTGTCTTCCTAAACTCTGATTATCAGCTATGGGATGGGGGATTTAATTCAATATTTGTAGTGTTCACCTCAAAACAAAGAACTCTACTGTCAGATGAGTTCTCTGCTGTATTGTTCTGCAAAATATTTATGAAGGCTACATTAAATACTTATGGTGAAGTTTCCTCCACTGCACTGAACTCTGATTAATAAAATAAACTATCATTCAATTATAAAGACAATAAATAACTTTCTAAAAAAAAGTTGGACATAGAAAATCTGGAAATCATCATTCTCAGCAAACTGACACAAGAACAGATAATCAAACACCACATGTTCTCACTCAGAGGCGGGTGTTGAACAATGAGAACACATGGACACAGAGAGGGGAGCATCACACACTGGGGTCTGTTGGGTGGAAGTAAAGAAGGGACAGTGGCAGGTAGGGAGGCTGGGGAGGGATAACATGGGGAGAAATGCCAGATACAGGTGATTAGGGTATGGAGGCAGCAAACCACACTGTCATGTATGTACATATGTAACAATTCTGCAGGTACTACACATGTACCCCAAAACCTAAAGTGCAATATATATATATCCTCTCCTACTGTTTCGATACAAGTAATTGTATCCCAACTTTATACACACACACACACACACACACACACACACACATAAAGTTGGGATACAATTACCTGTATGGAAATAGTAGGAGAGGATGAATTTCAACTAATGAAGTGATTAATGGAAAAACTAGACAAAAATAAATGGTAAATTTTGCTCTCCTGCACTGAACTCTGATGAATAAAGTAATTAAAGTATTATTCAATTTTAAAGACAGTAAACATTTTTTTAAGCTGGGATATAGTCACCTGTATGGAAATAGTAAAAGAGGATGAATTTCAACTAACCAAGTGGTTAATGGAAAAAGTAAAGAACAAAATAGAAGGGAATACAGAATCTTTTAGCTGCAATACAAAGACTATAATTGCAAGAAAATAAATGTAAATACTATTAGCATTTACCATGCAAAAATGATTTCACTGACAAAAATTGGGTGGGAAAGGAAAACAGATGAGAAGTGTTTTAGTATGCTGATTTACTACTTCTATAGACAGGAGCAAGAGTGGTATTTAAAGTACAAAAAGAGAAGGTTATTTTAAAGTGAAAGAAAAATAATATTCCATTTGGGTGATGAAGAAAAAAATTGAGGAACTAAACTAATATGGACTAAACTAACGTTTTCATTATTTCCATGGCAAATGCATACCTAATGTCTCAAAAACTAAAGAAATAAATATATTATCAATAAAAAACACAGACTTCCTAAATTACTAAAATAAATTATAGATGGACTAGAAACTAAAACATTATAAAAAGAAAAACATAAAATAAAAATGATAGAACTAGGCTTGTCATAACAATAAGTGCAAATGGTTTAAACAATAAAATGTTATCTTTAAAAGCAAAGTTTATCTATTACATAAAAAACGTATACCTAAAACAAAATTACTAAATGAAATATAGGAAAAAAATCTTCACAGCATATTTAGTAATCAAACATGATGCGAAACAATATTCTGTCCCTCATGGATATTTTGATACATTATACAATGGAATACTATATATCTTCTAGAAAATACGAAGTGGCTTTATATTCTTATGTAAATACCTATATATTACATTAAAAACTGCCAAAAGGATCAATAGTGCATGATTTTTTAAAAAATTTTTATTGCATTTTAGGTTTTGGGGTACATGTGCAGAACATGCAAGATAGTTGCATAGGTACACACGTGGCAGTGTGTTTTGCGGCCTTCTGCCCCTTCACCCATATTTGGCATTTCTCCCCATGCCATCCCTCCCCCGCTCCCCACCCCCGCTGTCCCTCCCCTATTTCCCCCAATAGACCTCAGTGTGTGGTACTCCCTTCCCTGTGTCCATGTGTTCTCATTGTTCATCACCCACCTATGAGTGAGTATATACGGTGTTTCCTTTTCTGTTCTTGTGTCAATTTGCATGATTGATCATTTATCTACATACATAAAGACATATATTAAAATGTTTGCCGTGCAGAAGCTGTGGAGTTTGATTAGGTCCCATTTGTCTATTTTGGCTTTTGTTGCCAATGCTTTTGATGTTTTGGTCATGAAGTCCTTGCCTACTCCTATGTCCTGAATGGTTTTGCCTAGATTTTCTTCTAGGGTTTTTATGGTGCCTGGTCTTATGTTTAAGTCTAAAATGTTTGATGTACATAGAAAGATACTAAAAAGATACATAAGTAAATGGGTAACAATAGGTCTCTCTAAGGAAAAGGGAAGGGTGGCCAGAAGTACAGGAAAAAGGGAGATTTGCTTATTACTATGTAGATTTTTGCCTCTTGAATTTGTATTGTCCATAGGAATTATCTGTTTTGTTAAACTTTTTTTAAGCAAAAAGAAAAAAAATAAAAGAAAAAAGAAAGCGTCTATGTCTGAGTTTTTGTCTTGGCTTTGCCATTCTAACTTAAATCAGTTTCCTTATCCCCTTAATGAAGGTAAAAGTATTAAACAACTTGTAGGGTTGTTTGAGCCACTGGCAGGACCAAAATACTAGCAAGTGTGACCCTACCCATTACCTTAGAACCCTGTCTGAAGAGAAAGGTATTCCTTCACTGGAAAATTTTGTATAATCAGTTTAGTCCCCAAAGCCTTCTTACAAATGCAAAACATTAAGCTTAAATTAGAATGGTTTACCTAAAATGTTACATAATACATTTCTAAGTTTTTTTCTCTGAATTTTCTAAATCACTTCTATTTTTTATAGCAGGAATTTTTTTTTCCAAAATAGAATCTTTACCAAAATGGGTATTAAGTGGCATCAAAGAATCAAGATGCTGCAATAAAGCAGTCTGTGGCATGCATTTCTCCAGTTTATGGAATCCTGATCTGAACATGGCCCTATAAACATCGCCACAGCTAACATTGACTCGTGACCAGGCAACTTCTTACATTAAAAAATTCAATTTTTAACCAAATTATCCTAATTATCTTATTTCCACTTGTGTTACTTTAAAATAGTTCAATTTTTAATCAAATTATCTTTATCTTGTTTCCATTTTCCAGAAATCTAGATAATTACCTCAGCTGTCTCTTTCATCTGCCTTTGCAGACATAGCTCCACATTCTAATATACTCAGAGTTTCCTAAAAACTTCTACTGAAGTAGTTATTACTTGTGGAGCTTATTTTCCTAATAGTTATAAAAGATTCAGTAGGCAACCGGTGCTATGAAGGTGCTGTTTTTCTTGGAAGTACCGTTAAAATAAATTGAATTTTAAAAAAATGGTACCATCAGAGGGCCTACTTTATAAAAAAAGAAATTCTGATTAGAATATGAGCAAACTTAACATCATATCCTCCAACTCATTTCTCCCTTTTGCCCAGGGAATATTTATGCAGGAGACAAAATCTCCTGAACCACTTTTACACATTTTAATCCAATTCCAGACACTGACCTGTAGAACAAAGAAAATGAGCTTTTCATCTAGTCTCTTGTGAATACAGATGACTACCACTCATAATACGCAATGAGAGATCCTTGCTATTTTATTATTTTTGGTGCATAAACCTCTAAATTATCTACTAATAGTTGACTTTTGTAGGATAATATGGTTTACCTAAAAACTAACATTCAAAGCAACAACAGTCCTTATTTGTAATGTGATTTTACCAAAACAGTATTATATAAGCATATGCAATGCTGCTAGACAATTTGGAAACTATAACAATAAAAGAGTAAGCTTGCATTTCTTCCTAAGGTAAGTTCTGATTTGGAAAACATGATTATAGCTAAGCATTAGTGATTGCCCCATTTGTAATCATCAATTTTAAATTTCTAATAAATACAATTCCTCAAATAGAATATCTAATAAATAGGGATAATGATATATACCTATCCAGCTATGAGGATCAGTGAGATCATATACTTTTAGAGTGTCTGACACATAACAGATGCTTAACAATAAAGGCTAATATTACATACATGAAATTGTCACAGAAAAGTAATAGTATACTTATTAAGAACTTAGGCTCTGAAGTAAAGCAATCTGGCTTACTTCATTTGCAACTGCTCATATCAGGACAAAATAATGTAATATTTAAAAATTGTTTAGCAGAGTACCACTCTGCCAATAAATTTAAAATAAATATAGTTTACTGTATTCAATTATCATTAGAAAACCTTTGTATGTAAATATTCAATTAAAATACATATAGACAATAAAAATAAAATCACTTATATAATTATTACTTGCCTATTGTCAGCATATGAGTTCAACAAATAGTTTACCTCTATATAATCACAACTAGAAAACTGTTTAATAAATTTTGGGTTTAGTCAAAACAAGGTCAATGGATACCTTCTTAATGCTGTTGGAATTTTCAAATGTGATGACTTTCTACTTAGTTTAAATAATGTAAGAATAAGAAATAAGAATGTATTTTATTGCATTATGTACCAAGCTTACTCTTCCAGATGCTAAGGAGCAGGTGGTGAGTAAAAACATATGGTGTGGCCAGGCTCGATGGCTCATGCCCATAATCCCACTTTGGGAGGCCAAGGTGGGTGAATCACTTGTGGTTAGGAGTCCCAGACCAGCCTCACCAACATGATGAAACTTCAACTCTACAAAAAACATAAAAATTATCCATGCATGATAGCAGGCACCTATAATCCCAGCTACTCAGGGGACTAAGGCAGGAAAATCTCTTGAATCCAGGAGGTGGAAGTTGCATGAGCCAAGATTGCACCACTGCACTGCAGCCTAAATGACAGAGAAATAATCCACCTCAACAAAACAAAACAAACAAAAAAACATACAGTGTTCATCCTGGTAGGCCTCATTAGTGAAGAGTTAAGACATTAATCAAATTATTTAAAGCTATAAATACACCTGCTTGAGTGCTGCAAAGACATGATGAACTGGCAACCAAGAGAATGGGCAAAAATTTTTGCAATCTACCCATCTGACAAAGGGCTAATAGCCAAAATCTACGAAGAACTAAAACCAATTTACAAGAAAAAAACAAACCCATTCAAAATGGGTGAAGGATATGAACAGACACTTTTCAAAAGAAGACATACATGAGGCCAACAAACATGCAAAAATGCTCATCATCACTGATCATTAGAGAAACACAAATCAAAACCACACTGAGATACCATCTCAAGCCAGTTAGAATGGCAATTATTAAAAAATCTGGAGACAGATGCTGGAGAAGGTGTGGAGAAAGAGGAACACTTTTACACTGTTGGTGGGAGTGCAAATTAGTGCAACCATTGTGGAAGACAGTGTGGAGATTCCTCAAGGACCTAGAAAGAGAAATTCCATTTGATCCAGCAATACCATTATTTGGTATATACCCAAGAATTATAAATTGTTCTCTTATAAAGACACATGCACACATATGTTCACTGCGGCACTGTTTACAATAGCAAAGACCTGGAACCAACCCAAATGCCCATCATCGATAGACTGGATAAAGAAAATGTGGCACATATACACCATGGAAGACAACGCAGCCATTTAAAAAAAATGATGAGTTTGTGTCCTTCATAGGGATATGGATGAATCTGTAAACCATCATTCTCAGCAAACTGACATGAGAACAGAAAACTAAATACCCCATGTTATCACTCAAAGGTGGGTGTTGAACAATTAGAACATGTGGACACAGGGAGGGGAACATCACACACCGTGGTCAGCTACATGGGGCTAGGGGAGGGACAGCGGGGGGTGGGGAGGGATAATGAGAGGAGAAATACCAGATATAGGTGATGGGGGGGATGAAGACAGCAAACCACCTTGCCATGTATGTATCCATGCAACAATTCTGCATGATCTACACATGTACCCCAGAACCTAAAGTACAATAAAACAACAACAACAACAACAACAACAACAACAAAGATATGAAGCCAAAAGAAATTTTTATAGAAAAATATCACGTTGTCATGGAGGTGAGGAAAAGCTTTTCCTGAGGATTGGCTGACTGAGAAATTCAGTGGATCAAGAGGAGTTAACTATGCACTTGGCAGTAGAAAGGCTACTCTGAGCAGAGGGGTATCAGAGACAATGGGCTAGCTGCAGAGAAAGCTAGTCATATTTTAGAAACTGAAACCTAGTGTGACTGGAATTCAAAGAGCAGGACTAAACAGTTATTGAGAAGTGTCAGGCCTTTTTATTAACAGTTTTGATCTTCATGAGCAATGTAAAGTTATTAAAGAATTATGAGTAGTAGGATCACGTGATCAGAGCCAGACTCTGTCTCAAAAAAACAACACAACACAAAAAATTGATACTGTTTTCTTCATTTCATTGAAATGGTAATTTTATAATTCAGGGCAGTGTGCAATAAGTAATATGTAAGCCAAAGGAACATGCTTACTTCTCCACTACATGATTAAGCTTTCTCCAGAAGCTCAGAAGTATTAAGTTATTCTTATATGGAGTGGTTATTGATCCATTCTTACTACAATTCATGATAAAGTTTTCCCACAGTGTAGGTGGATTTTTTTGATTATAGTATTAAAATAACATCCATTTTTCATCATGAGAAAAAATTATACTGTATGATGTAAAATTAAAAGATAAATTTGGTTTTAGAATCCTGAAGTACAAAATTAAGTAGAAAATATTTTGATATAACAATTGATTACACAGTTATTTTGTGGCTTAAGACATAATTTTTAAGGGTCCAGTATATACTGGAATTTATTTTCAGCAAAAGAAATTTAAACTATAAAGCAAATGGATAATGAACCAAATAAATAAACATTTAAAACCTGATCAAAGAAAAATACCTTGACTTACTTTCTTCTTAACTTTCTTATTAGCTTCAGTTGCCTCAAAACAAAACCAATCTCAAAAATATACTTAATCACATGTGACAATTCATGTGAAGGGAATGTACAGTCTGCATTTCAGAGATTATAATGCTAAACAATTTAAATTATCCATTTTAAGTAACTATTTTTCTTTTTAAAAGTGTGAATCTATTTGCATTATTTTTCAAAACTGGTTAATTATTCTTTCTTCAAATAAGTGAGCTATTAAATATTTAAGGAATAGCTAATGTGTCTGGTCTTTTGTAAAGATTTCAGCATCCTACTCTAACAAAACAAATTGTTCCTTTTACTGTGCCACTGCTCAATTTGAGACTTAGCTCTATTCTGGTACTTAATACTCACTGCAATGACTGATCCCCATGTTTTTTTCCCATCTTACAATATCTGGTGCCCAGTACAAAGACTAACATATATTATGTAATCAATAAACATTTATTGTATGAATGGCTATGGTTCATCACTCATATTCTCCAAAATCAATTCAATAATCTATATCCTTCAATTCTATAAATTCACTATGTGAGTAAATTTCTTTTGGACTTTTTAACACAAACAAAAATATATACTGGTCCTTAATAACCTACACATGTAAATATTAACACATGGCAAATAATAGTTATTTCCACAAAAAGTGATTGAGGAATAATACATATACATATATTATATATACACATATATATACACATATCATATATATATACACATATATATACACATACACACATATATATTAAAATTTTTGAAAAAGTCTTTTGCTTTGCAAACACAAGTTGCTATTGGCTGGTTATATGGATAGCTAGTAGCATAGCCAGAATTGAATTTAATTTGCCTAAATTCAGAAAAGATTTTCTTCTACTTCCCTGAAATATTTATTGTGTCAGCATTTTCCAAATTTCTGTCACCTATGTACAATCAGCACCATTTTTTAATGTTTTTTTAAATCAAGTGACTTTTAAACTTAAATAATGTATTTATAAACTCTACATTACTACAATAAGTGGAAGCAGTGTGTATTAATGTTTGGTGTTCATTTCCCATCTCTGTTTTTGTCCCCCTATTCCACCCTTTTTTAATCTTCTTTGGTGTTAGTCAAATGTTTTTATTTTGTTACTTCATTTTTCTTTTATACTGGCTTGTATATCTTTTTTATAGTGGTTATTCTAGATATAAACCATGCATTCTTGCTTACTAAAGTCAAATGAAATGAGTACTTTAGCTTCCTGAACAAGTAACTAAACGTAATACTTCACATCATTATTGTTGCCATTTATTTTATTGCTACATAGGTTACAGGCTGTACATCATTTCTCTTTAACAATCAATATTCCTTTATAATTACTATATATCTTATCTTTCCGGTACTTTTCTATCTCTCCTAAAGTTCCATGCTTCTTGGAATTATTTTCCTTAAATTTCAATAATTTATTTAATATGTCTTATAGTAAAGATATGCTGCTGATGAATTCTTTCAGGTATTTTTTAGAGGATAATTTCTCTGGATGATAAATTGTGGGTTGAAAAAAAAACACCCTGGATGAAATGGATTTGCAACTGAATTCTAGCAGAGGTACAAAGAAGAGCTGATACCAATTTAACGGAAAGTGTTCCAAAAAAAATTCAGGAGGAGGGATTCCTTTCTAACTCATTCTGTGAAGCCAGCATCAACCTGGCAAAGACACAACAACAGAAGACTACAGACCAATATCCCTGATGAACGTAGATGCAAAAATAGTCAACAGAATACTAACAAACTGAATTTAAAAGCATATTAAAAACTTAATCCATCATGATGAAGTAGAATTCATTCCTGGGATGCAAAGTTGATTCAACATACACATATCGATAAACATGATTCATCACAAAAACAAGATTAAAAATGAAAACCATATGATCATCTCCATAGATGCAGAAAAAGCTTTATTCCAACATCTCTTCATAATAAAAAATTTAAGAAGCTAGGCATCAAAGAAGCATACTACGAAATAATAAGAGTTATTTATCTATGACAAACACAGAGCCAACATCATACTAAATGAGCAAAACCTGGAAGCATCCCCTTTGAGAACTAGAACAATACAAGGATGCCCACACTAACCACTCCTATTCAGCATAGTACTAGAAGTCCTAGTCAGAATAATCAGGCAAGAGAAAGAAACAAAAGACAATAAAATAGGCAAAGAAATCAAACTATCTCTCTTCGTGGAAAATATCATCCTGAACCTAGAAAACCCTAAAGATTCTACCAAAAGGCTTCTGGAACTGACAAGTGACTTTAGTACAGTTTCAGGATACAAAGTCAACATACAAAAATTAGTAGCATTTATATACACCATTAAAAGGTTCAAGCTGAGAGCCCGAACAAGAGCGAAATCCCATTTACAATTGCCACAAAAAAATTTAAAACATACAGGAATACATCTAACCAAAAAGGTAAACGATCTGTAAGTGAAGGACTACAAAAAGCTACCAGAAGAAATCATAGATGAAACAAACAAATGGGGAAACACCATTCTCTATAGATTGGAAAAATCCATATCATTAAAGTGGTTATAATGGCCAAAGCAATCTACAGATTCAATGCTATTCCTATCAAATTATTGATGTCATTTTTCATAGACCTAGAAAAAACTACTCTAAACGTCACATGGAACACAAAAAGAGCCCAAATAGCCAAAGCAAGCCTAAACAAAAAGAACAGAGCCACAGACATTACAATACCTGACTTCAGATTATACTATAAAGCCAGTTACCAAAGCATCTTGGTACTTGTACAAAAGCAGACATACAGACCAATGGAGTACAACAGAGAACCCAGAAATAAAGCAGCACTTCTTCAGTCATCTGATCTTCAAGAACGTCTACAAAATAAGCAATGACGGAAAGATTCCCCATTTAATAGTGATATAGTATAACTAGGTAGCTCTATGCAGAATAAAACTGTACCCCTATGTTTTATCATATACAAAACTTAAGTGAAGATAGATTAAAGATTTAAACGTAAGACTTCAAAGTGGGATTCCTAAATCCTAGAAGAAAAGATAGAAAACACCATTCTGGACACCAGCCTTGGGAAAGAATTTATGATTAAGTCTTCAAAAACAATTTTATGACATAAACGAAAGATGACAAGTGGGACCCAATTGAATTAAATAGCTTCAGCACAGCAAAAGAAACTATCAGCAGACTAAGCAAACAACCTGGAAAATAGAAAAACATATTTTCAAACTACACATCCAACAAATGTCTAATATCCTGAATCTATAAGACACTTAAACAAATAAATAAGCAAAAAATGAATAATGCCACAAAAATGGACAAAAGATATGAGCAGACCATTCTCAAAAGACATACCAGTGTCCAACAAATAGATGAAAAAATGTTCATCATCACTAATAATCAAAGAAATGCAAGTCAAAACCACATTGAGATACCATTTCATACCAGTCAGACTGGTCATTATTAAAAAGTCAAAAAACAACAGATGGGTGAGGCTGCAGAGAAAAGGGAACACTTATATGTGGCTATCAGGAATGTAAATTAGTTTAGTCACTTTGGAAAGCAGTTTGGCAATTTCTGCAATAACTAAAAGCAGAACTGCCATTTGACCCAGGAATCCCATTACTAGGTAAATAACAACAACAAAAACCAAAAACATATCTTTCTACCAAAAATACAAATGCACTCACATGTTCATCACAGCACCATTCACAAATAACAAAAACATGGAATCAACCTAGATGCCCATCCATGGTGGACTGGATAAAGAAAATATAGCATATATTGCCATGGAATACTGTGTAGCCAGGAAAAAGAATAAAACCATGTCCTTTGTAGCAACATGGATGCAGCTGGAGGTCATTATCCTAAGCAAAATAATCTAGGAATAGAAAACAAACTATGGCATGTAATCACTTATAAATGGGAGCTAAACATTGGGTACTCATGGACACAAAGATGTAACAATGGAAACAGGGAACTATCCGAAGGGAGAAGCAAAGGGACATAGGTTTAAAAACTATCAAGAACTATGCTCAGTATCTGAGTGATGGAATAATTCATACCTCAGACCTCAGCATCACATAATAGACCCAGGTAATGAAACTGCCTGCACATATACTCTATGAAAGTAAAATAAAAGTTAATAAATAAATAAAATTTGAGTTATTTTAGCACTTAAAGATATCATTTCATTTTCTCTTGTCTTTCACAGTTACTATTGAAAAATTAACTTTATATTTTATTGCTTCTCTTTTAAAATAACATATAATGGTTTTATTTATTATTTTCTTTTCTTTGATATTTAATAATTTGACTGCAATGATCTTTGGTGTGATCATTTCTTATTTATCCTGCTGGGTGCTGTTAGATTTTTGAATCTGTAATTTGATGACCTTTGTTACTTTTGGAACATTTTGGTTTTTCTGTTTTTAAATATTGATTTCCTATGATTTGTCTTTGCCCTCCAATTTGGCATTCCAATTGCACATATATTTTAATTTCTCACTGTAGCTTATATATTGATATTTTATTTTTCTTTAATTATTATTCTTTCTTTCAGAGCTTCCTTTAGATGTATTCAACTATCTCTAATTTTATTTATAGGATCTTCTCTGTGTCTCTTCTCTTGTAAAACACATCCAATAAGGACTTCTTTATTGTATGCACATATATATTAAGGAAACATAAAAGATCTGATTGAGTTTATCTTTTTTCTAGATAGAGTTCCTGTTTTCTTCTGTAATGGGGGTAGGATACATGTGAAGAGTGCTAATCACTTCTACTCAATAAGGATTATGGTAAGTAATTGGCTGGGTTGGTGCTTTAGTAAGAATTGGTTTATTTCTGATTCATTCATGTTATTCAGGCATGGTCAACCTTCCCCTTAGGAGACTAGTAGGTTTCTACCTCCTGATCGCTAAATAACTATGAAAATTCAGTCAGCCTTTGTAGGTCTTGAGTTTTTTCAGTTATTTAATAATACTACCTACATATAACATATAACAGGATTTTATCTATTATAGAAAATCACTTTCTTGGGACTCAACATGGCTGTTATATTTTACTCAGGAAGATGATGGATACAGAGTAACAAATATAGATTGACGGTAATAACTATATATTATATTGTAACAACTGGAGGGTGAGTACACTGATTGTAAGCTTAACAACCGGTAATACCTGAATTTATACATATCATGCCTACATAAAACTCATTTTAAGTTAATTTATCAAGAAAGAGAATCAGAGAAGGGAATACACACTGAAACAAAGAAGCCAAGTAAAAAATAAAGCTTTGGCATTTTATTCTGGTATTCCTCTCCACTGGTTTATGGACTCTCTAACCTCTTAGTGAGGAGAGAATACTGACTCATGCTAGACTATCATGCAGTTCTACCTGTAGTTAACCTGATTACACGTAGGTTTATATTCATAGAGTGAGCTACATGTAGTACTTGTCCAGAGTTTGCAAACTGCCTTAGCTAATTTGTGTGTTTACAAAATATTCTTACCTTGTAAAGAACCTCTTCAGAGAACCCAGTGAATCAATGCAGTCATCATCCCAGTCTATACATATAGTACGTTTGATAACTGTTGCCATCACAATTGTTTTAGTTATGAAAGTATTTTATAAAATTGTACCCTCATAGGATCAATTCTCTTTAAGTATGTTTACTACACATGTGCATGGTATAGTCCTAAAATATATGTCCCTGCTGTTTGATATTGCTGGGGGTTCTTTTAGATCTTTTATCAGAATTCCTTTGAAGCACTTTACATTTTCAGATTTCCAGGCTGCATAATAAGAGAAAAGTATTCCTTTGGGAGGTCAGGCAACCCAATCACATATCCAGTCTACCAGTTTGAAGACAGGTTGATAACATTGATCTCAATGCTACTGGTGTTCACTTGAAAAATAATATTAAACTCTTTTCACCTTAAAATGATGAGTCTTTATCAGCAGCATTTATGTTTCCTTTATAGCATTATAAGACATCACCTATAAACAATTCATCTTTTTGTTCCATAAAGGAAGGCAGAAATTATAACTGCATAGAGGACCAAAACTTTAATATTAGATTTCATATCTTAGTCTTCAAATATTAAACCCATGACATACTTGTGCTTTTAAGGTACTATTTGATATTATTAAATTTATTCTTCAATGTCAGACTTTCATAAAAGATAGCTTTATAGGTTCAATTTTGTTTCATGCTCCCTGGTTTTAAGCTGGATATGAATTATAGAATTATAATTTGCTACTTAAGAACTTTGTGATAAAGGATTTTAGTCATTCAACAATTATTTCGACTTCAATTTTTATGTAGTATATGTAGAAATATTATTATAAAGTTTGGAAATTATAAAAGGCAACTGTAGATTAAAGGGCCAGGGTAAGCCAGATCTCACAAAGTAGAAAGACTGAGGAAAAAAGAACAGAACAGAACAGACAACCTAAGTTAAAAGTTACATTTTTTCTTTAACAGAGCATAATAATCTCAGTACCTTCACTAGCATTGGCTTCTATCTCCTAGAAGCCACTGGTCCACAGTAGGATTTAGAGATGCTACTAAAAAGTGGGAAACAATTTCATATATACTATTGGAAGCAGCCTTAATAAAATTTATCAGGGTAGAAAAACTATGGTCTTGAAAATTGTGGTTAAAAATAATGTTGAACCCACTGTGCTTTCAGATTCTTTTCAGGATGTTTCCATCGAAATTTCATAATGTTGAAGTGCAGAAGCATGTTATAAAATCAAAAGCAAAAAAGGAGACATCTACATTAAGTGTAAGCGATGAGGAAAGAGATATCCTATATATGACAGATGCATTATTTTAGATACTAAAAATATGTTTTATATTAGTGCTTCTCACACTATGCTGAAAAGCAATTTTTCAAAAAAAATCTATTCAGTATAGACCAGTACGCAGTCTTAAAACCTCACTACCAGTTTTATAACCACTGCTCATAAATATGCAGTGTACATCACATGACTCATAACCCCTTTTTAATTTTTTATTATACTTTAAGTTCTGGGGTACACATGCAGAACATGCAGGTTTGTTACATAGGTATACACATGCCATGGTGGTTTGCTGCATCCACCACCCCATCATCTACATTAGGTATTTCTTCTAATGCTATCCCTCCCCCATCCCCTCACTCCCTGCTATCCCTCCCCTAGCCCCCTACCTCCCTACAGGCCCCAGTGTGTGATGTTCCCCTCCCTGTGTCCATGTGTTCTTATTATTCAGCAACCACTTATGAGTGAGAACATGCGTGTTTGGTTTTCTGTTCTTGTGTCAGTTTGCTGAAAATGATGGTTTCCAGCTTTATCCATATCCTTGCAAAGGACATGAACTCATAACCCTTTTAATAAGGTAAGTCCACTGATCATGAGTTTGAATGTCAGAGCAATGTCAAATCACTATAAAAGTTTCTAAACTTACTCCCAGTTTCTGTGTATCTCCCTGTGGAATGGTTAAAATTCTAGGGCCTAGTGTATCTAGTGTTTTGGAGAACAATGTGTCTCTTTTCCTACTGGAAAGAGAATTCATTTGGTACCAGGAAAGACTCACCTCAAAACCTCAGTTCCTTGGTTTACTGCTTTATAGTTATGGTGGGCAAATTATATGGTGCTACTGGACATAGATTATACACCATGGCTTCTGCTTCTCATGTGTTTTGAAACTTATTTCCTCTTTAGTCTTTCTTTGGCTGGGGCTTAAGGTATCAAACATCGGTATTAAGAAAGTAATATTTTGTTTGCATTGGCAACTTGGAATCCCACATTTAAAAAAAAGCTGATGGAGAGATATGCTTTAGGGATTTCTTTTCCATGGTAAGTTAGTTTCTGCTGCAGGGAGAACACACCTCTGCTGGAGTCATGAATTTAGCCAAGGGCTGGGGAATTAAGGAGCTGAGAAAGATAAAAGCCCAGGTCATTCTGCTTCTCACTACCACTGGGATGACATGCTTAGGTAAGTGCAAAGAGAAACACGTGGTGTCAATAAGCTTGAGCTTGGCCAAAGGATTTACAAAAGCAAAATTCAATCTCATGTGAAGTTCCCTCTGAATGAGTTTAAATTCAAAAACTGTGAACTTTGGATAATTGGCATCTTAAACTGAAATCAAGGAGAGTATTTCCATTCTTACCATCTTTATCAGTACATGATGCAAATTGTTCACAGCTGAAAAAGGAAACATGAGGGCTTTTTATAATGATTATTATGAAATGCTGTTACTTTAGAGAAAATAACTGATTCTGAAGTACGTGGGTATAGGGCTGTTGGAGTTATTGTATGCTTCAGGCTTCGTTTTGTTTTGCTTAAGAATTTATGATTAAGATAGAATCATATTTAATTATACTGTTCAAAGAACTTGTTATGTTCTAAGGGAGACTTGGTTTTAACCAACTTGATTTTAACTTCTTTATGCTACATTAAGTTATAATTGAGAATACAATTATTAAATCACACTTGAACTGAACCATTTGCCAACTTTTATGAGTATGAGTTAAAACATCACAATTATCATTTAAAAAATAAAAGCAAGATTTGCTATGAAAAATCTCTCCACAAATAAATGAGAGTTGATCACATAAATAAGCCAAGTCACTAGTGGTAGAAAACCAATATTCCTGAAGAAGATGTAGTTTGTATAAAAGAAAACTATTTTTGTTTTGCACCCACTTAAGAAGGAAATAATCTCACTTAAGGAGAAAATAATGTTTCAGAAGAAATAGGAAGAAAGAATACCTCTCTATTTATTTTCTGAGGACAGCAGGATCTTTATATTAAATCCAAATAAAGATATTAGATAACCAATGTAATTTTCTATATAAAGGGGAAACCCACCTGATAACCTCAATAGATACATAACTAGCATTTGACAAATTCAACACACATTTATGATTAAAAAAATTTTTTAGGAAGAGAACTGAACTTAACAAAGGGCAACTCTGAGAAAACCACTGTTAACACAGTTAATGGAAAAAGCCTGAATGCTCCTCCTTAAAATTGAAAACAAAGCAAGGATGTCCATTGTCATCACTTCTATCTACCACTTCACTGGAGAGCCTAGTCACTTTATTAAGGCAAGAAAAGAAACAGTAAAACCCATAAACATTGAAAAGGAGGTAATGAAACTGTATTTGTGGATAACAAGGGCACATACATAGAAATTCCTAAGCAATCTGCAACAACGTTATGAAAATTACAGATCTCACAACGTTGCAGAATACAAGATAAATGTTACAAAAATAAATTTAATGTCTAATTAGGAGAAACAAAAAACTGAAAAATGAAATTTTAAAGATATAAATTATAACAGCATCCAAAACTATAAAATATTTTGCTGCCGCAGTCAGACGCATTATCCTTGTGCAAAACACACTTCCACGTGTGTACTTATGCAACTATATTACATGTTCTGCACATGTACCCCAAAACCTAAAACGCAATAAAAAGAAAAATAAATAAATAAATAAAATATTTTGAGATAAATCTAACAAAGACACAGTAACTGTGCACTGTAAATCACATACCAAAAACCACAGGAATTCAAGAAAACCTAAATGGAGCCATATTCCACGTGCTTTAAATAGAACACTCACTATTTTTTTTTTTTTGAGTAGCTGGGATTACAGATGCATGCCACCACACCCAGCTAATTTTTTTATTTTTTATTTATTTATTTATTTTATTGCATTTTAGGTTTTGGGGTACATGTGCAGAACATGCAAGATTGTTGCATAGGTACACACGTGGCAGTGTGTTTTGCTGCCTTCTGCCCCTTCACCCACATTTGGCATTTCTCCCCATGCCATCC
>CM052655.1:33010661-33057418 GCA_028533165.1 Leontopithecus rosalia | reverse complement strand
CATTTGTCTATTTTGGCTTTTGTTGCCAATGCTTTTGGTGTTTTGGTCATGAAGTCCTTGCCTACTCCTATGTCCTGAATGGTTTTGCCTAGATTTTCTTCTAGGGTTTTTATGGTGCCTGGTCTTATGTTTAAGTCTTTATGTAACCCTCAATTGATTATCAGGTTTACTGCATTGTCAGTCATAATCCCAGCAGGTTTTCTTGGTGGACCTAGTAAAAATTTATATGGAAACTCGAAGTATTTGGAATGGCTAAAATATAACCTTGGAAAAAAGATAAAATATTGGAGAAATACACTCTGGTTTTCGAGGCTTATTATCAAGTTACAGAAATTATGATTATGTGATATTGGCATCATAACAAAGATTAGTGAACAGGATAAAGAGTTCAGAAATTGACTCATTCATATAAGGTCAGCTCAATCTCAACAGAAGTGCCAAGATAATTTCATGAGGGAGATGCTGGTATTTCAACCAGTGATGCTGGAACAGCTGTATGTTCATATCAGCAAAAGAAAATCTTATTTCTTACCTTTATGATGTACATAAAAATTAACTATAATGGATCACAAGTCTCAATATAAAAGCTGAAATTATAAAGTTTCTAAAGCTCGCCACAGAATAAAACCTTCACAACCTTGATATAGGGATATACTTCTTAGACAAGACCCAAAATGCCTCATACAGTAAACGTAAATTTATATATTTGACTTAATCACAAATTAAGCATCATACAAAAATATTTATAGAAGTTTTATGAAATATAGTAAAAAATAATCTGGAAACATTCCAGGTATAATGTACGATAGTATACTACTCATCAAGAAAAAGGCACAAATTACGAATATATTCAACCACATTATGCTGATCTAAAGGAGCTAGAGCCAGAATCCTTACTGTATTACCTCATTCATATGAAATTCAAGAACAAGCAATTAAAAAATTGTGTGTACATAGGTGAGTATATTTATGGGGTATGTGATATATTTTAACACAAGCATGCAATGCACAATAATCACGTAAGAGTAAATGGGGTATCATTCACCTTAAGAATGTATGCTTTCTTTGTGTTACAAACAATTCATTTATACTCTTTCAATTATATTTCAGTGTATAATACATTAGTGACTGCAGTCACCTTATTGTGCTGTCAAATACTATATCTTTTTCATTCTATCTATTTTTGTATTTATTAACCAATCCCACTCCCCCACCATTACTCTTCCCAGCCTCTGGTAACCATCATTCTCCTCCCTATCTCAATGAGTTCAATTGTTTCAATTTTTAGCTCACATAAATAAGTGAGAACATGTAAACTTTGTGTTTCTGTGACTTATTTCATTTAGCATAATGACCTCCATTTCCACCCATGGTAGTTGCAAATTAAAGGATCTCATCCTTTTTTTCTAGCTGAATAATATTCTACTGTGTATATGTGGTACATTTTCTTTATCATTCATATGTTGATGGGAGACTTAGGTTGTTTACAAATCTTGGCTACTGTGAATAGTACCACAGTAAACATGGGGGGGCAGATACTTCTTCGAAATACCGATTTTCTTTCTTTTGAGTATACACCCAGCAGTGGAATTGCTGGAACATCTGGTGGCTCTGTTTCTAGATTTTTGAGGAACCTACATACCGTTCTCCATCGTGGTTGTACTAATTTACAATTCCACCAACAGTATACAAGGATTCCGTTTTTTCCACATTCTCACCAGCATTTGTTATTGCCGTCATTTGGCTAAAAGCCTTTTGAACTGGGATGAGATAATACTGCATTGTAATTATGTATTGCATTTCCCTGATGATCAATGACATTGAGCACTTTTTTATATACTTGTTTACTATTTGTTCATCTTCTTTTAAGAGATGTCTATTCAGATCTTTTGCCAATTTTTTAATCAGATTATTAGATTTTTTTCTTACAGTGTTGTCTGAGTCCCTTGTATATTCTGGCTATTAATCCCTTGTCAGATGGGCACTTTGCAAATATTTTCTCCCATTTTGTGAATGGTCTATTTACTTTGTTGTTTCCTTTGCTATGCAGAAGACTTTTAAGTTGATCTGATCCCATTTGTCCATGTTTGCATTGGTTGCCAAGAAGAGACAAAACTAATCTATAGTGATTGCAAATCAGTGACTGCCTAGGGTTTGGGATTGTTTATAGAGAGACATGAGGGGATGTTTAGTAATCATGGAAATGTTCCAAATTTCTAATGGGCTACTGGTTACATAAGCATGTGTACATTTGACAAAACTCATTAACTTGCACACTACGAAGGGCTTGTTTTACTATCATATAATTCCCATCTTAAATATATTCCCATCCTTGTAATTTTTGGTCACATGGACTTTGTGACTATTTCTTCTGTAAACAAACCTCAATTCTATTTCAGGGATGTCATCTGAGTTTTTTACATACTTAGAGAAACAATAGCTCATACTTTTAGGCAGACATTCTTCAGACTTTTAAAAACTATAGCTAGGCCAGTTTACTTTTTAGGTATTTGTGAAAGAACGAGAATTTCCGAAAGAGTCTTTACTGACAAAACATTCTTGCAAAAAGGAATCATCTGTGCCACCTTCATTGCCACATTCTCTCTAGCTGAGTATCGTACCTTCTGAGCACCATCCCCTAATCTAACATTCAAAAAGCTTAAAGTACAGGATGTACAGTGTAACAAATAAAATCCTATAACCTGTTCAAATAAAATGGCTGTCTCTTCCTCAGAAAAATAAGGTATTTTAGAAAAAAAGGGGAAATCCAAAAACCCTTACTAATGTTTTAATTTAAAACAGGGAAAACCTGACAGTCTCTCAGTACCTTACCTAATGATAATAACATTCCCCAAAATATATAGATCATCTCTTTTTATATATTCACACCCTTCACATTTTTATGTATTAGATCTTGTCTTTCCAAATGCAGAGCTAGAAGCTGATAATCACCTGTGTGCTATATGCTAAGTGATTCTGTTATTCTCACCTTTTTCCCCTTAGTATCCTGTCATTTTACTCCTGAGAATTCCATCAAAAGAATCTCTATTTCATTAACATGTTGTCTATTTCTTATATACAAATGCTTCTCAAATGGAAATCTATAAAGTCACTATCAGACATGAATATCACAATAGAGACAAGCTTTTCTTCCTCTAAACAAACATAGGAGAGTAAGGTCTTATCTGAAAGAAACAGAAATGATAGCATTCGATGTTTAAAAATCATTTATGAAGTTTCTCCTCCTCCTATATGTCCTGTATCATGATAGGTTTAAGAATATAGTGATGTTAAAAAAAAAAAGGATATTGTCCTTGCTGATATGAAACTTACAACCTTGTGGGAGAGGACATAGATATCAAATGCATTATCACATAAAAGATAGATTCATCAACTGTGAAGTGTTCCCTGAAGGAAAAGAACCAGCTGCTCTGACAGAAAGAAGGGGGGTGGTGGGGGAACTAATATAAACTATAGAGCCAGGGAAAGTTTCTTGGAAGAAGGTCCCCTTAGCAGAGATGTAAAGTATGGACAAGAGTTGTTGGGGAATGTATGCCAAGGAGACTCCAAGCAGCAAGAATAGAAAGTTGAAAGCCCTAAGGCTGGAAAGTGCAATCCTCCTATTCAAGGCAAGAAAACAGGTCAGACTAGTGGGCAGTGCAGCAAAGGAAGGAAAGACAGGCACGAATTGTGAGGCTGCAGAGGCAGCCTGGGCCTTCTGTGTCATGTTAAATACATTGAATTTTAATTCTAACAAATGTCATAAGGTGCCATTATTTACGAAGAATGCTTCCTGGAAACTCCAGTAGGCAACTGAATTATGTGTTGGAATTGACAAGAGAGCTTAGTAGATAGGTAGTAATGAGCTAAATACTAAAAATAAATAAATAAATAACTCAGTAGCCTGTCTACATGAAAAACAAATCCTATATTTAGGAAAAGGTTGAATTCTGGAAAGGACTTCATAATTCCACTTGTGCAAAAATTCAAAATGACTAAGAGAAATGTAAACTTACAGCCATTAGATGCATTCCTACCAAATAGACTTTGGAATTGGTCCATTAGAGCTGTTTAAACAGTATTAGTATTTTAAACACTCTTTTGGGTTTTTTATAAGAGACAATTTTTGTCTACTGTGAAAAACTTTTAAGCAAATGCCTGGTTTTTTTGATGATCTCTGCCTGGTTCTGCTTCTTCAATAACTCAGTTACCTGAAAAAGGTTTCCATGCCATTTGTTTTCCTTTAGATTATCTAACGTGTGACAAAAACTTTACCAGGAGGAATCTATCATGCTTGCCCATCTGAGTTAACATTAGGTTGAGAGGTGATCAAATTGATACATGTTTTCAGCCGTACCCTTACCATTTTTCCATTTTATTAATCACTTTTATTGATTTTTGGTGATTATCGCTAATTGCATGAACACCACACTTGTTATGAATTGCAGGATTCACTTATGCTCTCTTTAATGTCCAGTTTGTCAAAAATGTATCTTATATCCATATGCAATAATTATATTTTATTTTTAGTTTTCTCTGATGTTTTTCTACTGTTATTTTCAATATTATCCTAGAACTCTGCTTTTTAAAGTTCTTAATTTTTTGACCCTCACACTGCTGTTGAATTTAACAGATACGTTGGGTTATAGTATTCATAAACTCCCACAAAAATAATCAAGAACAGGAAGCAAGACATACCTGAGCCATCCAAGAATAAAATCACTGTGGCCAAAATCTCTTTCTATTTAATATTAAGAAGCAGAAGAATCTACTTTTGCTTAGTAGCATATAAAAGTCGAATGTTGAAAACTCTTAAGTAAAAAAGCATCTGTATTAGCAAGAACCAAGTACAATGAAAATGAGTGAGATCCCAATCATACAAGGAACTGGGAATATTTAATATCTAGCAACAAATGTAACAATGAATGTAAACATAAAATTATATACTGCATAACTATATTTCCACAGTTGAAACTTGATGAAATTGTGACACTAAGCTGAGTAAACAAAAATGCAAACAAATCTCCAAATAATTTTTCTTTTAGAATAGCAATGTAAACAACTGAAAATAGCCAGAAACTTTTTTTTTTTTATTTGAGACAGAGTTTCGCTCTTGTTACCCAAGAGTGCGATGGCGCGATCTCGCCACACTGCAACCTCCGCCTCCTGGGTTCAGGCAATTCTCCTGCCTCAGCCTCCCGAGTAGCTGGGATTACAGGCACATGCCACCATGTCCAGCTAATTTTTTGTATTTTTAGTAGAGACGGGGTTTCACCATGTTGACCAGGATGGTCTCGATCTCTTGACCTCGTGATCCACCCGCCTCTGTCTCCCAAAGTGCTGGGATTACAGGAGTGAGCCACCGCGCCCAGCCTATATGTTCGTTTTTACGTGATTGTTGAAATCTTTTGCCCGTATTTTATTTAAAAATTTGCCCATATTATTAAATTGAGTTATAGGATTTGTTTTTGTATACAATGCATACCAGTCCTTTATTTTCCCCTACAGGTTTGTTAGTTTTAACTTTTACATTTAAAAATATGATAGATTTTGAATTTTTGTGTGTGTGCGGTATGAGTTACAGGTTGAGATTTGGTTTTGTTTCATTTTTTCTTCTTTCTATTTCGATACTCATTCTTTCACTCATTTCACTCATTCTAGCACAATCTGTTGAAGAGTCTCCTTTCCCACTGGATTGCTTTGTCACTTATGTAAAATATCAACTGCCCAATTTATGTGAGTGTTTTTCTGTTGCTTTTATATCTTTCACTCTCATACCAGTTTATCACTGTTTGATTACTGTAGCTTTAAAATATATCTTGGGGTCAGGTATTATATGTCCTCAAACTTTGTTCATCTTTAAGATTACTTTAACTATTCAAGTCCTTTATATTTCCACATAAATTTTAGAAACAGATTGTCAATTTTTATGAAAAATAATGTTGAGATTAAGACAAGGACTGCAATGAATCCAAAGATTAGAGAAGGGAAACTGACATTTTATCAATATTACATCTTCCAAGCCACTAAGATAGCAAATTTATTTATTTACATCATCTTTAACCTCTCTCATTAATGTTTCTATGTTTTAGGCTGCAGAACTTGAAGCACATTTAAAATTTATTCCTACATATGTTATGTGTTTTGATGCAATTTTATGAAATCCTTTAAATTACATTTCATAATTGTTTGCTGATAAAATTAAAATTGATTTTGATATAGTAACCTTGAGCCATATTTTACTAACATCACTATTAGTTCAAGTAACTGTTTTGCAGAATCCTTAAGGTTTTCTATACAAATCATCATTCTGTAGACAAAAGAGAACTTTGTTTCTTTTTTTCCAATATTTGTGCCATTTTTCTTGCCTAATTGCCTGTACTTACTTTTTAAAGCTGTAAAATTAGATGGAAAATATATAGATAATTAATAGTTCAGAAATAAATATAATTTGGTTACATATATGTAATTTTGCAAATGATAAATAACAAAAAGTTCAATATTTGGAAAAATAACATGTTTTTTAAGATATGTTAGGGTAATAAATAAATAATTGAATAGGTAATAGTTTTTCATGTCTCCTACCCCACATTCAATTAATTAATATAGGCTAAACATACAAATGTTTGCCGTAATAAGACTGGAAGAAAATCTCATAATCTTTGTGTTGGGAATAATTTTATAAGCATTATCTCAAGGCAGAAACCCAGAGACTATGGATAGATGTAGTAAAATAAAACTCTGTTCAAGATCAATAATGCTATAATACCATTTAAATATGATAAACTGGAAAGGTGCCTTTGATATATAAGCCAAAAATACTCTTAATACATAAATAACTCCTACAAACCTTAATAGAGATAATTTACCAAAGAAGATAAATGTGGTAAGAACAACAGAACAATAAAAAAATAACAAATTCAAATGGCAAGAAACAAGAACAAATTTTGAATTCACCTGTTAAAAATAATACAAATTTTAAAAATAAGATGCATTTTGACCTTTCAGATTGGCATGAAAGGAATGAAAAGTGGCTGCGGGAGGGGAAGAAA
Source organism: Leontopithecus rosalia (assembly GCA_028533165.1). Classification (NCBI taxonomy): domain Eukaryota; kingdom Metazoa; phylum Chordata; class Mammalia; order Primates; family Cebidae; genus Leontopithecus; species Leontopithecus rosalia. The sequence continues at coordinate 33,050,366 of CM052655.1, read as the reverse complement.
AAAAAGGAAGACAGAAAGAGTGAATGAGGGAAGCAAGAAGAATTATAAAATGAACTCAAATTTTTTTAATAAAATATTTTTTGAGGACAAGAAGACAATTTACTAAATCAGTAATTACACTTTAAATAACTTAGAGCAATAGATTTAAAAACTTATTACATATAATAATAAAAATGAAGTAACCTAAAACCTAATGTTAAAATGCTGGTTAAATAAATTATGGTATATCATTATATTAGAACGTTTTACGATAGTATATACAGATGATAACTTATTTGCTGATGTCAGAACTGTAATACATAACTTCTGAAGTAAGACATGGCTGGCATCACGTCCCAGTTCTGTCATTTACTCATTGTGTGGCCTTTAAATTTACCCCTCAATTTCCTCAGTTGCAAATTGCATCATGGAAACCACTTAATATAGTTGTGAGAATTAAATGAAACAATGGGATAAAAAATAGTAGTACCTGACACATAGTGCTTATAGCCATTCATTTTTTGCATATTCTCCCAGAATTTATTAAAATATATACATATAATAATTATTATTAACACCTTTAAGTAAAAATAGAGCTATAAATACTGTACTCTAACATGATTTCATGTTTATTAAAATCATATATATACGCACAAACACATACATATTTCTTTAAAGTATTTCTGGAAGAGTGTTTTAAAAATTATAAATAGTAGTTTGTTGTAAGTGGGAAAGGGGGACACTGGAAGCAAAAGGAAGGGGACTTTTTAAACTTATTTCATGCTCAATTTCGCATTTCACTTTGAAATTTTAAACTGAGCTTGGATTATTTTAAAATACACACACAAACTGTTCACTCTACTTACCTCTGGATGTGGGATTTTACAAGCGATTTTGTTTTTATATTTTGCATATTTTAATAAAAGTTATTTTATAATATAATGAGATGTATGAAAACCTAAAGGTAAACCAACTGTTACTTTATTTGATAAAATATCAAATTATAAAATGTCATGATGAAATTATTCCAAATCTAGAGCTGTCTGTGATTTTTTTTAATGTTTTGAAACCATAGAATTGCCCTTTTTCTCTAGGCATTCAGTGCCAACCAGATGGTTCTGGGAAAAATTAAACCCAAATCATTTACATTAATCCAGAACACTTGACACTGAGATGCAAATTTACATTCCATAATTGTTTAATGGAAGCAACCCTGCCAGAGACTGATGGCTCTAGAAACCCAGTTAAACTGACAGAGCAGATGCTGCAAACACTTGCAGTACCTGTTCTCATCTAGAGGTAAGGACCATGTTCTCCCTGTTGGTTTTAGTATTAACACTGCCCTATTGATGTTTTATTTATGTATTTGATTTTTTAACTTATGTATTGTATTCACACAAATATTTGGCCAAGCCACACTGTCTAAGATGAAGACAGTGTTTTTAACTTTGTTTACATTGGTATAGCAAATGATATAGAGTATAATTATGAAAACGTGATATACAATTTATTACATTTAAGCCAAATTTTATGCCTATATAGCTACTACATTTTTTGAAGACAGAGCATAAACATGTTTAAAGTGTATTCATGTTATTTAAATTACATGTGTGTCTATTAGATATAATTTAAACTACACATAACTATTTACATATGATTACCTCTAGCTAACTAGCTTTCCTTTTTTCTTTCTTTAATTAAATATTACTATTTACATACAATAGTCTAACTATTTACATATGATTACCTCTAGCTAGCTAGCTTTCCTTTTTTCTTTCTTTAATTAAATATATTTAAGGTATACAACATGTTGTTTTAATATATTTACAAATAATGAAATGGTTAAATTTCATGTATATTTGTAAGACATAATTTAAACAATATATAAAGTCTAACTATTTACATATAATTACCTTTAGCTAGCTAGCTTTCCTTTTTTCTTTCCTTAATTGAATATATTTAAGGTATATAACATGATGTTTTAATATACTTTAATATACACAATAAAATGGTTACTATAGTCAAGCAAAATAACATATGCATCATGTTGCAGAGTCACCTTTTTATCTCTAAGAGCATCTGAAATCTACTCTCAGCAAATTGTCACTATACCAAACACTATTACACCCGTATTATTCATATTGTATATTAGCTCTCTAGTCTTATTCACCACATAAATTCACAATCAGGCAGGCTTATGATTTACATTCTGAGAACTATAATTCTTCAGCTTGAAATTTTTTTCTATGTCAGCTAACTGAAAACACAGTAATTGTTTCTTCTGATTCCAAGTAACTTCACTCCGCAAAATTATTCTTCAACTCATGATTACAAATGAGATTTTAATCTCTTAAAGAAGAGGATATGTTAAAATAATACATAGTACAGCATGAAACACCTAGCAGATACTGGGTAAATGACTTCCATTACATTGATGATGAAAGCAATCCCAATCCTCAGGAAGAAATGCCAGTGAATTTGCATAAGAGGCTCTGGTTATAAAATAAACATCCTGGGTAGAAGAAGGTAACTAAAAAGAAGAGCAGAGGGTATTCCCAAAGATACAAAGCATTCTAGTGATAAAATTTAAAAATGACTTAGACCCATTCAAAAAAATGGAGGGATAATGTATTAGTTTACTATTGCTGCTGTAACAGATTATCACAAATGTAATGTCTTATAACTACCAAAATTTATCCTCTCACAATTCTGGTCAGAAATCCTATAATTAAGGTCTCTGCAAGGATGTGCTCCTTCTGGCAGCTTTAGAGAATTTGTTTCCTTGTCTTTTTCTGCTCCAGAAGTTCAGGCTACCTGCAGTCTTTGGCTAGTAGCCCCTTTTTTTTTGCATCACTCCAACCTCTGCTACCATTCATTATTACATCTTCTATGAAACTGACATCTGTTTTATCAGAACATTTGTAATTATATTGGGCCTACCTCGATAATCCAAGGTAATCTCTTTATCTCAAGATCCTGAATTCAACCACATCTGCAAAGTGCCTATTGCCATGTAAGGTAACATATTCACAAGTTCCAGGAATTAGGGTGCAGACATCTTTGCAGGGCCATTATACTATCTACTACAAGGTGTGAGATAGAAGAAAAGAAAATCCTAAAATATGGCACAACTTTATCTAGAGTTACCTTGTCTCACCTATTCAGGGTACAGAGGTTAAAAAGCCAAAATTAAACTCAGTGACCTTGTATTGTTCAATATTTGTTTATCTCTTGAGTTCCCCCTCGTGCTTAATCTTGTTGAGTTTTAATAAGGGATTATTCAGGAAACCATTTTAAATCAAGGTGAGATTTTTTAAAAATACGTTTCTGTAAGAGCTCAGAGAATTAATGAATTAGATGGAAACTAAAAGTCATATTAACTAAAGTATAAATTAGTTTGTATTGTATGCAATGGAAGGAGATGGAGAAAGTTCCAGGAAATCTTTCTCACTAATAACCAAGGAACTATTTACTAGAGCTAGTCTCAAAGGATAGAAGACATAATAGGCTAAGTTGATGTAAAAGCAGGACTCTGGTTTTGCTGAAAAGAATCTTCTTCAGATAGTGAAGGTGACAAAATATCAGTTGTATTTGATGGGGAGAGTTTTTGAAATTTCTTTACCAAGAGATCTTTTAGCATGAGGCTACAATATTTCCTATATTCTTTGTCTGATTGCAAGGGCTGCTAGGTATTCTCTTTGAACACCTTCTGGTCTGTCTATCCATGATTGCATAGTGTTACAAGCCAAGGGAATCAGGTCTCTAAATTCTGCAGTACCAGGGAATGGGCCATAGAGTGAACCAGACAAGGAAATGGATGCATCTCTGCCTTGTAGTGAAATTGCTGGGGATTATATGTTAGTCACTTGCTTGAATTCACCTCAGCCCTTTTGCAGATGTAGATCATCTGCTATAAGAAAAAGCAAGGCTGGGCACGGTGGCTCACGCCTATAATCCCAGCACTTTGGGAGGCCGAGGCAGGTGGATCACGAGGTCAAGAGATCGAGACCATCCTGGTCAACAAGGTGAAAGCCCGTCTCTACTAAAAATTCAAAAATTAGCTGGGCATGGTGGTGTGTGCCTGTAGTCCCAGCTACTTGGGAGGTTGAGGCAGGAGAATTGCTTGAACCCAGAAGGCGGAGGTTGTGGTGAGCCAAGATCATGCCATTGCACTCCAGTCTGGGTAACAACAGCGAAACTCTATCTCAAAAAAAAAAAAAAAAAAAAAAAAAGAAAAACAAATCCTAAACAGTAGACGTCAGCCATGTACACACATGCACATGAATTTATGAGTAAAAACAGTATGTCTCTATCATATGCAATTTCCTAATTACTAGAGAGCAAAGCAACAAAAAATAAGAAGGCTGGATGAGCAAAACAAATTTGTGCTTCAGCAAAATCACAAATCCCTCTCTGACACAGACTATGTAACTGCTTGGAAAAAAAGCCTTTATTTTTTTATTTTTATTTTTTTTGAGACAGAGTCCCTCTCTGTCACCCAGACTGGAGTGCAGTGGTGTGATCTCATCTCTCTGCAACTTCCACCTCCCAGGTTCAAATGATTCTCCACCCTCAGCCTGCCAAGTAGCTGGGACTACAGATGTGCACCACGATGTGTGGCTAATTTTTCTGTATTAGTAGAGACAAGGTTTCTCCATGTTGGCCAGACTGGTTTGGAATTCCTGACCTCATGTGATCCAACCACCCTGGCCTCCCAAAGTGCTGAGATTATAGGTATGAGCCACCACACCTGGCTGGAAAAGTCAAATTTTTAATGAAAACTGACAAAAAGCTTACTGTACTTAATATAAAACAAAACATAAAAACACCAAAACGAGAACAACTCTGAACTTATAGAAATATTGAGATACTTATTCCAAATATAAGAGAAGTCATGGCAGTTGTTATTAATGCTCTGAGTACATTAAAATAAGATTAAATTAATAAATATTTCAATGGGCCGGCAACTATTTCACTGGACAAAACCGCTGGCCAGTTTGACAGTGGTAACTGTCTAACAGTAGACTCGTACCACCATCAAATGGTGTCCATATACCTGGCAGAAAGCATGGCCTTATAATGAACATACAAACCCAATATCTCCACTCTCTGTGTCAAAATAGGCCAGCTTAATGTTCCTGTTTATTATTCAACTTATAGAATATACCCGGACACTAAACATAGAACAAAGACTTTTTTACAACAATCCACTCAGTGTAGATCAACTGAGCTCTTTATTTAATAGTGAGGTTGTTCTATTATTCACAATGGCTTTCCCAAACCTTTTTAGGATAATGTATCAACCTTCAAAAGCAAGGTGCAAATTTAGATATTTTTCACATTTGAAAGAGTATATCACTTACATACTCATTAAAAACGGTTTTATCTTAAAAATTTAAACTCATTATCAGAAATATCTTAGAGATATAGATATTAGAACATATTTACAAACAGGAAACAATTACTAATGGCAATAATATAAAAATATTTGTTTTCTATGTATCACACACATTGTATTAAATGTCCATGTTATTTCATTTAATACTGATAGCAACTGAATGAGCTGAAAATTGTAATTATTCTTTTATGCATATAAATATCATTTCAGAGAAACTAGAAAGCTTTGCCACAGCTATACTTTTAAATAGCTATTTATCAAGAATTTTATTCCAGATATCAGAGTCTTATACCAAATTTTAAAACCACAAATCCTATTTCTAAATCAAAAAGGAGTCTAAGAGACTCTGAATCTTTGCAATGTAGTTTTTCTGGGAACATCAGTAAGAAAAGGATACCCCGGAATGATCAACAACTTTATCATACTTCCTATGCAACAAGCATGTGCCATAGCTTTATGCTAGTTGATATAAATGAACATATACTATGCACTGTTAGTGTGGTGTAATAGCATCTTTCTCTCTTGATCATTTAGTCTAGGCTTCTACACTGCCATTTTCATCTAGCTATGACTTCCATAGAGTTGAATCTCAAATCATCATACCAATCCAAGGCTTTCTCCCATCACTATACCAATCCTAAGCTTTCTCCCATCACTATACCAATCCTAAGCTTTCTCCCATCACTATACCAATCCAAGGCTTTCTCCCATCACTATACCAATCCTAAGCTTTCTCCCATCACAATACCAATCCAGGGCTTTCTCCCATCACTATACCAATCATAAGCTTTCTCCCATCACTATACCAATCCTAGGCTTTCTCCCATCACTATACCAATCCTAAGCTTTCTCAGATCACTATACCAATCATAAGCTTTCCCCCATCACTATACCAATCCTAGGCTTTCTTCCATCACTATACCAGTCCTAGGCTTTCTCCCATCAGAATACCAATCCTAGGCTTTCTCCCATCAGAATACCAGTCCTAGGCTTTCTCCCATCAGTATACCAGTCCGAGGCTTTCTCCCATCAGTATACCAGCCCTAGGCTTTCTCCCATCAGTATACCAGTCCTAGGCTTTCTCCCATCATTATACCAATCCTCAACTTTCTTCCATCTCTATACTAATCCTAAGCTTTCTCCCATGACCTAGGTCTTCACTAACAGTCTACCTAACATTGCTATTTAACTATCCATTTCACATTTTTCCCAAGTGAAACATGCTTAAAGCTAGCATCCTTATTTATTCTAACAGAGTAGCTTCTATGTCCTTTTTTGTCAATAGTATTCCAAAAGTCTTCCAATTGTCTTGTTTTCCACAGTATATCATATATTTCTTCTATCTCAATCTTCATACAAGAAAGGTTTAATTTTTAAACTCACTGCTTGAATGCTTTTCTAATTGCCTAAAATTGATGTTTCACCCAAGGAAGGACAGGATAGGCAGATAAATTAATAGTAGCTCAGGCAAGAGGAAGGTATGTATTACTCTTCCCCTGCCATTCCCAATTTAAACTCTCTCTAGTGCCATAATGGTAAATCAGAATGTCCTTCAGGTATTTGGAGTTACAAAACCAGGTAAGAAAATACAGGCAAAACATTCCTGTTTCTTAGCTGATGTTTAAGGCCCTTCCAATCTGGCACTCACCTATCTTCAAAATCCCTTTGTCCCACTATTACCCCCACGAGCCTTATACATCTACCGAAATTGACGCACTAGTTCCTGTGTCCAGGTGACTGTTCATGCCAGAAAAAGACCCTTAAATGCTACATTATCAGGACACATTTTAGCCAGAGGTACACCTGTTTTTTTCTTTGCAGTTCCTATGGTCCCTTGTCTGTCTGATCCTTTTAACTATCTTTGTAGCTAAATACAACATGCACAAGGAAAGAGTGCCTTAGGCATCTGCACCCTCTAAGCAAGAAAGACCCATAGAACAAACATGGCTTTTTTACTTGGTATCCCCTTAATAAAGGGTTGACTTGATTTTGAATGAAATGATACAGACTTCTTCCTTTAGTTTACCTCTCCCCTCAAGTCCTTTGTAATTTAGATTCTATAAGATATTTACTTATATCTTATAGATATAAGTATCTATATAAGTATCTTCATTGTGCCTCATTCTCTGATCTACAAAGAACCTGATTGCCAGAAAAACTTCAAATTATTGAATCAGCATGTTTACTCGACAGCTCTATTGTAGCCTGATCAACAGTGAGCATGAAATAGCTAAAATATATTAAGTGAGACACATTGCTAGCAGGGAGATATTTAAAGGTGTGATACAGGAAGTATCAAGTTTCTAAGCAGCGCTAAGATCTGTATCAGCTTTAACTCCAAGGAAAAGTAGGCCCTCCTGCCAAAGAAAGCAAAATAAAATCCTGCCCATGTCCCAGTTTGCAATAATGGGACTAATAAAGCTAACATTGGCTGAGTGTGATAGCTTATGCCTTTAATCCCAGCACTTTGGGGTGAGGGAGAAGGATCATTTGAGGTCAGGAGTGGGCAGCATAGTGAGATTCAATTTATATATATATATAATTAGCTGGTTGCTGTAGCATGCACTGTGGTCTCAGCTATTTGGGAGGCTGAGGTAGTAGAATAACGAGCCTGGGAAGTTGAAGCTTCAGTGAGCCATGATTGTGACACTGCACTCCATCCTAAGTGACAAAGCAAGATCTTATCTCTAAAAAGTTAAAAAAAATAAAAAAAGTTAATATTAAGAAGAGAAAATGACACTGTACCATGCATGGAAAGGGAAGAAGTCTGGCAGTATCTGACATGTAGTCATTCAAACACCAAAGTTTTTTTTGTTTTGTTTTGTTTTTGTTTTTTTAATTATTTATTTATTTATTTTAATTTTTTATTTTTTATTGCATTTTAGGTTTTGCGATACATGTGCAGAACATGTAAGATAGTTGCATAGGTACACACGTGGCAGTGTGTTTTGCTGTCCTCCACCCCTCACCCACATTTGGCATTTCTCCCCATGCTATCCCTCCCCAGCTCCTGTACCGCTATCCCTCCCCTATTCCCCACAAAGACCCCAGTGTGTAGTACTCCCTTCCCTGTGTCCATGTGTTCTCATTGTTCATCACCCGCCTATGAGTGAGAATATACAGTGTTTCATTTTCTGTTCTTGTGTCAGTTTGCTGAGAATGATGTTCTCCAGATTCATCCATGTCCCTACAAAGGACACGAACTCATCATTTTTGATTGCTGCATAATATTCCATGGTGTTTATGTGCCACATTTTCCCAGTCCAGTCTATCATCAATGGGCATTTGGGTTGGTTCCAGGTCTTTGCTATTGTAAACAGTGCTGCAATCAAACACCAAAGTTTTTAAAAAGGGAAGAGTCCCTGATGAGGTCTACTTATTTGCTCAAATAGGCAATAAAACAAATTTCTGTTCTACAAGTTGATCCTTCTCACAACTTAATTCAGTTTTAGAAAGAACTCACCATTCTATCCTGAGGCCCCTCTCTCTCTTCCTTGTCCCTTTGTCTTTCTGGAGATGAGTTTCTTGAGATATGATTTTCTTGTTTTCAAGGGATAAACAATTATAGCTAAATAAATATGCCAAGTAGAGGGCTGGAGTAGGCAACCATTAATTTTCCAAGCTTGTATCTATGCATTTTATTAGGTAGAAGACCAGTAGGAGAATTCAACTTAGCCTATTTAAGTCTCTAAATGAGAGCTTCTAGTGAACTCTATGTGTTTTACAGCTATGCTGATCTCAGAAGAACCCTTTGAGCAGCCCGTTGAGGTAGCCAGAGTCTCTCAGAACTCATCAAGTGGCTAACTCACCTTGGTTTGTCACGGCTTTCCTGATTCTAGCATTGCAACTATGGCTTCCTAAGAAAACCCTCAGTTCCAGGAAACCCTACCTCTGAGCACCATGAGCAAAAACTTACTTTTTACTAATGTATTATAAAACTATTATTTTCTATGCATCCTAGATTGAAAAACAAAGTTAAAACATACTAAATGGTCTTGGGATTATATTATAATGTGATTATGAGCAAAATCTACATTTTTCAAATGGAACGTTAAGACTCACAGGTTAAATGACTTGCCTAAACTCACACAGCTAATAAGCAATCGAGTCAATACTTAAAACTAGGACTTCTAATTCTATGTATGTGGCAGTGTATCACATTATTATCTGTGCTGTCCTCAGATTTAATGTGGGTATTTTCCTTTCTCAAGTCCTACTGGCTAAATGGATAAAGCAAAGACATTATTCACCCTCACTTAGTGTTGATTCTCATTTGGAACCTTTGGGTGGTTTGCTCTCAATTGGTGAGATGGGAACTCAGCAGTTTTGCCTTGATCCCAGGAAAACAGCTCAAGTTCACATACAGTCCTTTTCTACCTGCTTAAAAGTTACTTAGACAACCAGGGTGGCCACACCCACCCACACACAAAGTAATGAGAACTTCTTTCCCCTGATGTGTACTTCTTACCACTGAGTCTGAATTGCCATCCCAGGCTCTTTTTTTCCTTTATAATAAGACTTCTCTCAGGCACCCTACATGCCTTTCATAACTTCTGCTGCCCATCAATTTCACTACTACTGACACAGTCTTTCATCAAATACGTTCAGGTTTGAATCACAGTTGCAGTCTCTGTCCAATCACTCTATTCTCAGACCCTGTGTAAACAAATGAAGGCCAACATATACACTGAAAAGAGATTTTACAGATGTCTCACTGAACAAATCTGAGTCTCATCTCTAGACTGGAAAGGATTCTCTATACATGCAATCTGTGGTTTCCTTGACACTTGCACTATAGCTTTGTACCTCCCACACTTGATACAAATGAATGCAACTTATTGTTAAATGTGGAGAAGCTTCTAAGTTATAAGATTCTGTAGTTGTCATTCTGTGACTCTAGAATAACTGTTTCTGGTATTGTTTCCTGAAGAGATCTTTATATGTAAAGATTATAAAGCAAATGATGTCACCATGTATTAAAAGATTTATATGGATCATTCTGAGCAGTGATGGCTCCTAAAAATTCCATGGTTTGGCCTTTCCTACCTGGCACCTTAGAGGCTAAGCCTCAAAATAATGAGCAGGAGTTACAGTGATGCTTATTAGGCTTGACAGAGTTCTGTAAAAATTCTCAAAGCAAAAAATGTCTCCTATGCCTGAATGCACTTGCTTCTGGAGACTAATGTCTTTCTAAAAATTGAGATTTGGGCAGATGATTCTTCTCTGGTTAATGAAAATTATACAATCTTGTGAATTTAAGTCCATCAGTTTCTTCCCTTTCATTGTCATCATCACCCTGTAGTTATTATGTGACAAGAATAACTGAGCAATTTTTCACAAGATGCAGGTATTTCAAATTATAGAAATATGTTATTCAAGAGTTAATATGATGCAACTCAAATTTTCCTACTGCTTCCTGATATGCATTTTCTTTTCCATATCCATGTGTCAAAAGTGTGTGCAAACTTTTAAAACCAATGTAATTCAACCTTCTCCATAAACTCTGCATGGAGAACTCCAAATCAAAAATACATCTTCTCTTAAATTTGAAGAATACCTTATTCACACATCTTGAAAGTAAATTACTCTTTATCCCATATTGTAGTGGAATAATTGGGTATTATTGAAAATGAGATTCTGATGTTTTAATAACAATTTATATTTTTTCATTATTTAAAATACAAATAATTTAGTGGAAGTAAATATATGAGATGATATTCTACTTTTTCTAAATTGTGGAAAAGATATAACTTGAAGAATATTTAATTGTAGATATACATGATTATACTATATTGTTAAAAATGGCCTCAGTCATTCACTCCCCTTATAAAGAAAACAGAGCCTTATTTCCACATTCCTTGAATCTCAGTGGTACTTATGATGTGTTTTCACAGTAGAATGTGGCAAAAGTGATAGCTGTCCATTTTAGTTTTGGATTCAAATAGCATTGCATGCTTCCACTTATTTCTTTAGAATCTTGTCACTGCCATATAATCAAGTTTAGTTTGGCCAGCTGGATGATGACTAACAGCCCAAATCTCCCCACCCACCAGAATAGCCCAATGGCCACCAGAAATGTGAGCAGTGGCACCTGTTTGACAGAACACAAGTGCATGAGTGAATGTAGACAAGACCCATAGGTTCACTGTTTAAGCTACTGGGCTCTGGAGTGGTTTGTTACATGGCAATATCTAGCTGATACAGTTGCTATAATTATGATAGGATATTAAGATTATAATAGTTTTGTTTTGTTTTGTTTTGCTTTGCTTTTTGAGACGGAGTCTGGCTGTCACCAGGATGGAGTGCAGTGGTGCAATTTTGGCTCACTACAATCTCTGTCTCCTGGGTTCAGTCAATTCTCCTGCCTCTACCCCCCAAATAGCTGGGATTACACATGTGCCACCACACCCAGCTAATTTTTGTATTTTTAGTACAGACGGGGTTTCACTATATTCACCATATTGGCCAGGATGGTCTCGATCTCCTGACTTCATGATCCGCCCACCTCAGCCTCCCAAAGTGCTGGGTTGCAGGCATGAGCCACCACGCCAGGCAAAATTGGAATAGGTTTTAATATCTATAGCAGGAGGAAACTTAGTATTTACACTTAGTATTTACAAAGACAGCTGTTATTATTGGAAATATCTTCTTATATTGGGCAGAACCCTGCCTAATCACAATTTCTTAATGATCCACATTCTGTCCACTGGGAAGCTCAGGACAATATAGTTCCTTTTACAACCTAATCTTTTAAGTACTTGAAGACCTCTAACATATTCTCACTTGAACCTTCTCTTTTCTTGATTCAGTGCCCATGAAGGCAAAGCCTCTGTAAGCATGGTTCCCTGAACAACTATGAAGATCAAAGTACATCCTTCTTCGTGTATGTATATGCACTGAAACTGCTGAGTGCTGAAATTCTGAGAGGTGAATTTGATAGTTGTTAGTAACTGTGCCATAACCTAGGTTATCTTGGTTAATATACTTATTATACTCCATCTTGTTACTTTCAGCTCAATGTTGTAACATGCCAAGATCTTTTGGACATTCATTTTATGATTAATACACTAGTTATTTTGCCCAGGTTTATGTCACTTTCAAATTGTGTAAGTATATATTTTATATTTTTATCTGTTTTAGTTAAAAATAATCTAAGTCTATGTTCCATGACTGGAAAAAGTAATATTGCTAAAATGTCCATACTACCCAAAGCAATCTACAGATTCAATCCAGTACCTATCAAAATACCAATAGAAAGTAGACTGGTGATTAACAGAGGCCAGGAAGAATAGAGGGGAGGTGGGGAAGAAGAGAAGTGGATTAAAAGTACAAAAATACAGTTATATAGTGGGAATAAGACTTAGTGCTCAATAAATCAGTTGATTGACTACAACAATATATAAATTATTATATATTTCAAAATAGCTAGTAGAGAATAATTTGAATATTCCAGGCATAAAGAAAAATGTTTAAGGTAACAAATATTCCAGTTGCCCTAGTTTGATTATTATACATTATATGAATAAATACAAATATCACAGGTACCCCTCAAATATATACCTTTACTATATGTCAATTTTTAAAAGTCTATCTAAAGGCAATTCCTGAGGCACTGCAACAAGAACTATCCCTGAGTACAATATCAATCATGAATTATCACACTTTGGGTCCTGTCACTCAACCTATTATTGCTTTGTCTAGGACACATGTTTCTAGGAGACATCCTGAAATTCCTTTGCAAATATCTTTTTGAAATCCAGAAATATATTTACATTTGTTTGATACATATACTTAGAAACCTTGTTAGACCAATACATAATCTGTTAAATTTAAAATATAATGTAAGTATAAAGTACAATATTTAACAAAGCAGATCCAGAAATGAACATTATTTATTTGTAAAACTGTATCAGTTTGGCATAATAGCAAAGCAATAAAGTTCTGGAGTCAAGGAGATGTAATTCAAATCTCAGCTCTATTACTGTCACAGATTTGACTGTGCTTAGTGTCTGGATTCTGAATTACCTCATCTGTAAAATGTGAATAATAATTATCACATGTACCTCAAAAAGTTTTTACAAGGATTAAAGGAAGTATTGCTAAACAGTGCTCAGATATGGGTCTGTTATACTGCAACATTTCAAAAAGTATTATTTATTATATCATAATAATTATAAATTTGAGACATACCATTTTTAAAATGACATCTAAAGGGTTGCTTCATTATTACATTTTGTTGTTTCTAAATGTTAAGAAAGACTAAAAACTAAGAATTCCTAATCTGCTAGTCTTAGATGGATTTTGTCATATCTGAAAATTTCAGTGCAGTTCTTTCAGCAGCTGTTTCATATTTAAGAAAGTATATGGATACTTTAAATAAAAAGTGAGTAATTTTTACAAGGTAATAGCAGCAGCACACTTTTTTTTAGCAATGATTATTTTATTATTCTGTTGCACTACTATATGGTCTATCTATAAGGGGGAATGTATGTCATATACCTTTATGGAATAAGGTATTTATTTATTAAAATAAGTCTAAAAACACTCTGTATAAGATTCATTGGGAAATACAATGATCAACCTCAGCATTCTTCTTTTTTTCTTTTTTCTCTCTCCCTAAAACTTTTATATACATCAGATGTGCTCAACAGCCGTATCATTTACAGCTTGGAAAGAACCAGTAGGTTTAGGAACCGTGGTATTTCTTACATTTTCCATCTTATTTAATGGGGTTATTTTTAATGTTTTCCAGCTAATAGCTGGTAATTTTCTAACACAAGTGGTTATTCTGCCCAATGTAACAGATGATACTTTCTTTATTTTCTAAACTTGCATCACTTTAAGACTGATGACTCAAACACTGTCTTCATAAAGGATGTATCAGTAATTTTAATTTGCTACTCTTCAAAGACTATCTGGAAGGCATTAGAAGATTAAGCTTGACTCTCTAATGTAGCTAAGATTCATTACTTTCCTAATAAATTTAAGCCCTAGACTTAACTGTCATGATTAAGTATATGATATAAAGAGCTAAAATATATAGTAATATATAAATGTTGAATAAGCATATCGAACACAGAGAAGGAATTGTGTTTCAGTATAACACATTTTCTCATCAACAAATATACTCTCTTCAAGTTTCTTAAATAGGAATTTTATTTTTCTGGGTCTGGATTGGCCCTAGTAGCTGCTGTATTAAGTTGGCACTCCTGTGATACTCAAAGCCAGAAGAGAGTACTAACACTGGCTTGAGATATAGACCTGGAGTGAGAAAAGAAATAGTGAATGAGTTCATGAGGGTGAGAAAATAGAAGTAGTACTATGCTTAAGCTTATGTTGATGGCCTCAGTTTTCTAACTGAGAAAAGACTGGTCTTGGGAGTTGGGTGTGGGATGCAACTTATATTGCTAATATTGAGATGGCCTTCCCAAATGCTAATCCTTTGAAAGTGCATGATTTGGGGTTCTTTTGAAGTACATCTAAAATATCATGAGGCTGAGTTAGTGGCTCACAGAAATCAGAGAATGGTAAATTTCTTATTCAGTGCTATTTTATTTTATTTTATTACACTTTACGTTCTGGGGTACATGTGCAAACATGCAGGTTTGTTGCGTAGGTATACACATGCCATGGTGGTTTGCTGCATCCCTCCACCCATCATCTAAATTAGGTATTTTTCCTAATGTTATCCCACACAGGCACATGAAATTTTACTGTGGAACTGTTTACAATAGCAAAGACTTGAGTGTGTTTTTATTGGAAGTCACTTAAAGATGAAAGGAAAAGCAGGCCCTTTCTAAGGAGCCAACCAGTGCTGTATAGATCAATTACAGAAGGCTCCAGAGCCAGGAACTGGCTAAAGAATAGTTGTAGTTGATGGCAGCTCTGATCTCCTTCCCCAAAGTAGAGCCATTATCTGCACTGTGGATTGAAAGGGATATGGCGTCATATGAATCTTCTGGATCTGAAATATAAATGCCAGGCACTGTGGCTCACTCCTGTAATCCCTGCATTTTGGGAGGCTGAGATGGGCAAATTGCCTGAGCTCAGCAGTTTGAAACTACCCTAGGCAATATGGTGAAACTCTCTTTCTCCTAAAATACAAAAAAAGTAGCTGGGCATGATGGCATGCGCCCCTAATCCCAGCTACTCAGGAGGCTGAGGCAGGAGAATCACTTGAGCTCAGGATGCAGAGGTTGCAGTGAGCCCAGATCACGCCACTGTACTCCAGCTTGGGTGACAGAGTGAGACTCCCTCTCAGAAAAAATAAAATAAAAAGAGTAGCTTTCATATAGTGAGCAAAATTGGAGGTTGTCCTGGCTTGCAATTTAGGACTATCCTGGGGTTTCATATTCTTAAACACTGTTAAATAACAGAAGTACAAAATAGATTTTGGAGAACCATTTTTTATGGTCAGCTTCCTGAAGCTCAGAAGATGGCCTCTACTGGAATAGATATCAAGTTTCTTGTATATGTGTGAGGATGGATGGACCTATTCTCTAAGATTACCCAAAGATGCGGGAGTCTTTTACAGTATCCCTGAGGAACTGTGGGTAATACTGAAGTGTTTTCCCTGGGTTTATGTTCTACCAGTGAGTAAGAAAGAATGTTAAGCTATAAACCCAAGCTAGAGAGTGAGATGATCAAAAAGGTGTCAATCTACAACTTGGTGAACTATGAGCTATTAGTACCTTCAGGATGACAGCTCCATTTTCTTAATCTTTTGGGTCAGTTTCATAAATTTTTTACCACCATAAATTTAGGAACAAAACATGACTAAAATAAATTATCTATAATTCACCCTAAGAAAACTATGGCTTAACTAAGCCTGGTTAAGATTATAGATAGTAAAGTTTATCTTAATTTCATAGATATTGTACCAAAGTACTTTTCCCACTAAATGGGTCTGTGGTTTTGATGACTCATAGATTCACACATTTGAAGTAGTCAAGCTAATGTCTGGTCTTGGTGGCTGATAGCGAAAGCTAACCTAATGATCTTATGACTTTCTAAGTATGAAAGATATCAAGGGTTTCTGAGACTAGAGAGAGCTGGAGGTAGGCCAAAATTAGACAGGCAGTCTTCTTGACCACAGGAAGCTAATGGTTTAGCAACCACTTCTTGATTCATGGGTTTTAGAAAGTTGGAGGCCTTGTGGCTCTCGGTTTTCCTGATTAAGAAACTCTTGGTCTAGATTAAACCTTTGTGTATAGGATATTATGTGTTTGTTCTGCCAGATGACTACAGACAGGGTGCTGAGGACTAACAGGACTGATACAATCAGGAGTCTGTAATTGGGGGTATCCCTGTAGTCTCACATGAGGCTTTTTTCTAGGAGTTGCAACTACCTTGTGGCATGAATATGCCCAACACTATCCACGAGATGTCAAGGGTTGTTCCTTCTATAATCATTTACGTGAGTTAACTTATTTTAAACTCATTAGGAATTTAAAATCAAATTGGAAGATAGAAATCTTGTTAAATGTATGCAACTTATGAAACTAATACATGCTACAGAACTGACACAAGTGGGAACACTAAAAACAGTGATTGATAATACTTTCATAGTACAAAGAAAGGGAAATGAAATCAAGAAAGATATTCAAAACCACTTGAAAAAATATATACAGTTATCCTTCGATAGCCACAGGAGATTCATTCCAGGACCTCCTATCGGAGCCAAAATCTGCAGATACTCATCTGCCTTCTGTAAAATGGCACAATATTTGCATATTTCCTGTACATATCATCCCATATACTTTAAATTATTTCCAAGTTACTTATACTACCAAATACAATGTAAATGCTGTATTAACAGTTGTTAACAATAAGTTATTTTTATTTGTATTTCTTATTGTTGCATTGTTATTTATTATTATTGCTTAGCATATTCTCAGTCAACACTTTTGAATCCACAGAGGTAGAACACATGGAAACAGAGGCCAACTGTTCCTACATTGAAGAAAAAGAAGAGTCATTAAATACGTTTCAGTAGAAAGGCCCATACTTTAAAATGACTGATCTTTAATAGTGTAGAGATTAAATTTAATATGGAAGAAGAAACTGACAAAGGAAGATTGGTTAGAAGATCAGTTTGCAATTGCTGAAATAAAAGGTCCTGAGGACTAAAACTAGGTCGATAGTAATGTGAATATAAATAAGTTGAAAAAATATGGGCTATACAATGATGAATTATGAAAGTGGACCCCATTTGCATCTGTTAACCCTTACAATAAATAGAAATCTCTATTTCATTTCACTCTTACCTAACTCTATAGTAAACTCCTTCTATACCAAATTCTCTGGAGGTTAAGGAAGCTATTTTCTAAAAATAACTAACTAAAAGGTCAAAGACTTTTAGTCTTTGCCCATTTAGTATTAGTCCATTTTGATACTGCTATAAAGACACAGCATGAGACTAGTTAATTTATAAACAAAGGAGGTTCAATAGACTCACAGTTCTGCATGTCTGGGGAGGCCTCAGAATATTTACAATCCTAGTGGAAGGCAAAGGGGGAAGAAAGGCACGTCTTACATGGCAGCAGGAGAGAGAGAGCTGGGGGATGGCAATCCCAAACACTTTTAAAGGACTGGATCTCATGAGAACTCACTATCATGAGAACAGCATAGGGGAAACTGCCCCCGTGATCCAATCACCTCCCACCAGGTCCCTCCTTGAAACATGGGGATTACAATTTGATATGAGATCTAGGTGGGGACACAGAGCCAAACCATATCAAAGACAAAAGCTCCTTTCTCCAGTGACCTGTCACAATAATTAAAGTACTGTGTTATGTGGGGGCTGTCATTTTCTTAACATTTGGCAAACCTGATTTAGAACACGAAAGCATAGTGATGGAGAGTAAACCTCTGACTCACAAGAAAGGGCAGCAGACAGCTCATGTCTAGGCTTAGGAGAAAGAGGAAAGTTATCTGAGGGAATAGCAAAGAATCAAATGTTTAAACTAGATAGGAATAACTAAAATAAAAAGTTCTCAGCTATGAGAAAGAAGACTGCTACTATGAGAAAAGTTAGGTGAAGAGCTCCTGGAGAGTAGGTGCAACTTTATATTCTATGCTAAATGGAAGATTTTAGGCCCTGGCTAAACATGAAAGTCAAGACTATGAATGGGAAGAGGGTGTGAAGACAGTATGTATCCTTCTCAAGTTTATAGAGAAATAACAAAGCAATGTCAGTACTGTGACAGAAAATTAAAAATATATTAAGCCACCTTTTATCATATGTTGAACAACCTAATTGACATTGGGTTCTATAACAGTAATAAAATTGACATTTTAATTAAGAAAAACAATGGAATTGTATAGGACATTGGATAAAAATTGGGTTATTCACATTTACCAAGATAGTGTTTCTGGTGATAATTGAACAATCTTGGAAATCTCAGCATATGCTTATTATTATTACTTTATTTTTAGGTAATTGTACCTGTTTGAAAATGTAGTCAAAACAGAATTTTTTTTTAATTTAACAATATGTCAGTGTCCCTCCATTCAACAGTGTCTCTTCATTTTTCTCTCTCTCTGAATTATTGCACTTCTGTAACCACTGCCTCTTTCCTGATAAGGTTCAGTAATTCTGGTAGACATTGACTAGAAGTCACCAGCCTAGTTCAGAACCATGGACAGAGGATGAACCTTGCTTCACATAGGCTCAAAGAACTTAATGCCATGAGAACCGTACTGCAGAGAAGAACTTCAATGATTAAGAAAGAAAATAAAGACGATAATATCCTCCCCAAACTGTTTTTCCCTAATCCCACAACTGTTTAATAGACTTGCCCAAATTCTGGTGCAGGCAAGGCTGGTACTTTGAGAATACACACACACACACACACACACACACACACACACACACACACCCCTTGCAATGCTTCTTATAATTCGACCAGTGGAGCTCTAACTACAAATGTCAAGAGAAAGGTAAACTTAAGTCATATTCCATCAAAGTACCAAAGGAATGTTATTCTATTTAAAAACATGTTTCACATTTGGAGAAGGTACTCATATGACTTTGTTCGCTATCAGTTAATAAAGTAGTTTCATTAAATTGATACTGGGTAACCATGGGCATGTATGACTCAGATATCCATTACAGAGAATCCACTGACAGCAGGATAGTTGGGTGAGAGACTCCAACTGCCACACCTCCTGTATCTGCAGCATTCACACCAAGGCTACATTCTCCCCAAGCTGCTCCCAACCAATGGCTAAACTTGCTGGAGATAATAGATCTGGCTACTTGTACCCAGTGAAAGACTCCTTTAATAAGCAAACTTCTCCCTCCATTTATCTGAATGACTTTCTTTTAGCCTCATTATAGTCAATTTCAGACTTTTCATACCCAATTCTCTTTCCTGCTCCATACACTTTTTCAAATGTCAGAATTGTGTCATGGTCCAAAGGCTCTTCTCACCTACTTCTGCTGTCTCTTCATTTTATCACTGAGACATTTCTGCCCAATAAACCTTGTGTACTTTCCATACTCTGGTCCTGTGTGCTTTCTTTGTGACTCTTTGCTTGCATAGATGACAAAAGTTAACAAACTCTTATAAAGCTACTAAAGGGTATAAATATTAAATTCACTGATTTCACCAAAACATGTATCCTTATCACTTTCTCCTGCTTCCTTTGCTTTTCTGTTCACCTATTCTCTCTCTCTCTTCCAGTTTTTCCCCAGAGCTTGACTGAATTTTTATTGTGACAAATAGGAAAAACAGAGTGAAATTTGTCATGTCTTTTCTGGCAACACTTACAGGAAATGTACAGAGAGCCAAGCAGAAGTCAGAAAGCAGAGTTATTAATTTTCAGTATCTGGTTTCAGTGTATATAGCTTAACAATTTGGATTTAGTGTGTATAGATTATTCGTTCATAGTCATTTGAGGAAATAAGGGAAGGATGAATGTGGTTTGGCTCTGAACTGATTGGGGATGGAAAAGGTAGAAAACTGAAAGATTTAGCAGCATTGTCATAAAAAAGCAATGACTCTCTATCTTGAAAGTCTGCTCCAGTCTTAGTTTTTTTTAGGATAATATAACTTGTGATATTTAAATAGTATTTTATTTTAAAAATATTTATAGAAAAAGTAAAATAAGCACATCTTTCTGAAAGAGCTTGTGATTAAAGGCTCATATGTAAATGTACCCTTCGGATTCTTTAAGAGAAAATAAGCATTTAGGCAATGACAAATTCTCTTGATGACTAAAAATTATCAAACCTTTTCCATACTATCACAGTTCCAAAATCCCTTAGAAAGTCATTGAAAGAAGCACTTTCAGAAAATATAACAATGTGGAAAGATCTATTCAAAATGTGAAGAGGAACTGTTTTAGCCAGTCATTTATACTGCATGTGCTTAACAAAAGCATGATTGTAGATTAACTCTGTTGCTCTGACAGGGATAAAGTCCATATTCAGACAGGAGTTAGCAAACCAAATTTTTACAAAGTGATAGATGCTGTAGGTGAGGAGGAGATATAGAATCTATAACATCATGAACTTAGATAAACCTCCAGGTACATGACACTATGTAACAACATGTTTCATAATTAAATTAGAATTCAACTTAATTATTTCCTAAGACAAATATTTCATTTAGTTGTCAAATTATTACTGCTGGTAAATTTCAAGACACAGCATTCACAGTACTGAAGTATACAGAATAATCTATTTATAACCTGAATCTCTCTGTATAATTTATAGTGATCTTTTACCTCAGCTGCTTTTATAACTTATTTAAATTACTATGACATTAAAATATGAAAGAGAGTAATTCTTTGCATATTTATTTTAAGGACATTGAAGTTAGAAAATTAACAAAAATAACATCTTAATCACTTCTATATGGAAAAATCAAAATAAAAATGATACATATATTAATTTGTAGAAGCTTTAAATTTCAAACTTTAAATCTTACAAATATTTTATTTAAAATCGGTGACATGTGGATGTATTTAACAACAAACTGATTTTCAAAAAATGAGTGTATTATAAAACAGAACTGTGAAACTTTTTGCCAAGATAAAAAACTAAAACAGGGCTCTAAATTTTGCTTCTATTTATACTGTACACAAATGTATTCAAGTGTAAACATTTATAAAATATCTAATATACATATATATGTATATATATTTAAATTATTGGCCAGGCACAGTGGCTCATGCATGTAATTCCAGCATCTGGGGAGGCCAAGGTGGGTAAATAGCCTGAGCTCAGAAGTTCAAGACCAGCCTGGACAACATGGCAAAACCTAGTCTCAATTAAAAAAATATATCTGTAGATATATGATAAATTACATAGAGAAATCTACATATATAAACATAAAAGAGTTATATGTGAATATACAAACTGTGTATAAGCTTTGAGCCACAAATTACACTTTCAAAATCTATTATATTTCCTATAGTATCATCTATAATTATGTCATAATTTACAATTATGAATTAGAAATAATTTTGAAAATTCACCAAAAGAATAATAAAAAATGTTGTATAAACGTTTTCAACTATTTGCATCACTTCGAAATAATAAAGTAGAAATTTTGCAAGGCATTTGTTATTAATGGGAAAAAAACAGCAAGTTGCAGAGGCAATGTGGCATTTAGACTGAGATTATAGACTCTGGAATTAGATAAACTTGAATACCGACTTTGCCACTCACTAGCTTTCTTTTTTTTTTTTTTTTAATTTTTATTGCATTTTAGGTTTTGGGGTACATGTGCAGAACATGCAAGATAGTTGCATAGGTACACACGTAGCTTTCTTAAGGGAACATTTCTTAAGCAGTTTGTGGATTAGTTTCCTCATTTGTAAAATGAGAGTCAAGATAGTACTTACCTCATATGGCCATTGTAAAGATTGAGTCATTATATAGAGAACAATTATAACAGCACCAGATACAAACTCAGCATTAAATTCATGCTTATTTCTTTACACAGAGTGGACTGTTTTACATTAAAATGAAAAAAAAAAACCCACAATGTCAAAACTATTTTATATGAACATAGACATGTATTGCAAACACTCAGAAAAATGCCTATGAACATTCATGCTACACTGATACCAGTGTGTAAGTGTTAGCATTAAAGATGACGCGCTTGAATTTTTTACATAGAAAATATATTTTATACACTGTTTTTATGATTAAATCTTTTTTTATCATAAGTATGAATTTTATTAACTTGCTTGTCGTGTATTTTTTATTGCATTTTAGGTTGATTAAATCTTAAATATGTTGATACTTATGTTAAATGTAATACTATGCAACTGTAAAAAATAATAATATATTGTAAAAGACCTGAAACTAACCCAAATGCCCATCAATGATTAAGAAAATGAGGCACATATACACCATGGAATACTATGGAGCCCTGCAAAAGGATGAGTTCATGTCCTTTGCAGGGACATGGATGAAGCTGGAAATCATCATTCTCAGCAAACTGACACAAGAACAGAAAATCAAAAATACCTGTTCTCACTCATGAATGGGTGTTGAATAATGAGAACACATGGACACAGGGAAGAGAATATCACCCACTAGGGTCTGTTGAGGGGTGGCGGATAGGGGAGGGATAGCAGGGGGTGGGGAGGTTGAGGAGGGATAACATTGGGAGAAATGCCTGATGTTGTGATGGGGGATGAAGGCAGCAAACCATCATGGCTTGTGTGTACCTATGCAACAATCCTGCAAGTTTTACACATGTACCCCAGAACTTAAAGTATAATTAAAAAAAGAAAATATGTTGATGAACTGATAAACCTTCCTCAGAGGATTCACATTTTAATAATGAAAACTAGTTATAATCATCAAAATACCTTTAGTGTAATAAGCACTATAATAAAACAGTACTAAGTTTTATGAAAGTCAAGAACAGGCAGAAAAAAAGCTATGTCTGACCTCTGACCTTATACATTTTGATGTAGTAGATGGAGACTGAAATATGAGTGGGAAATTCCTTAACAGAGAAAAGTTCATTTTTATTTGGTACACTTCTAGTAGACAAATGTCTAGCAAATGAGTATTATATGTTAAATTAATAAATAGATGTTATAGAATAAAATAGAGGTAAAATAATGTGGAAAAAAGATAATATAGATTACATTCATTGAATTATTGACATAAAAAAGTTCATGCATATATATCATTAAATGCAAACAAGCAAATTGAAAGAGATAATTAATTGTATCAATATGAATTCATTTATGTAAAATTATGTGGTTTAATTTGGCTACGTAATGATAATGTTAACAGTTAAACTGGTCAGGTTAATTTGACTTTTTTTTTTTTTAAGACGGAGTTTGGCTCTTGTTGCCCAGGCTGGAGTACAATGGCATGATCCTGGCTCACTGAAACCTCCGCCTCCCAGATTCAGGTGATTCTCCTCACTCAGCCTCTCAAGTAACTGGGATTACAGGCATGCACCATCAGGATTGGCTAATTTTTATTTTATTATTTTTTGTTTTTTGGTAGAGACAGGGTTTCTCCATGTTGTTCCGGCTAGTCTTGAACTTCCAACCTCAGGTGATCCACCTGCCTTGGCCTCCCAAAGAGCTGGGATTACAGTCATGACCAACCATGCCTGGTCTTTACATATATATATATATATATATATATATATATATATATATATATGTATGTATATTCATATTCATATCTTTAGAATTGTTTTATGGTTGATACATATTACATTATTTTTAAAGAAAACACTATATTATTACTTTATGTGAAAAAAAGCCACAATGAAGCTAATCATGCAACATCCTGCATTCAAAGCTTATATATTGAGAGCACAGCCAAGCTATCTATGAATGAAATAAATCAGAAAGGTATGACGGTACTTACCCACCACACACCTGGAGTGCAGAGAATTTGTAAGCATCCAAATCACTGCCACTTACTATTCGAGCCTTAAATGAAGAGTGAGAGAAAAACAAAACAAACAAGCTTTTAGCACACTACTGTTCTGCACATGAGAATGGGACACAGGTCAACTGCACTACACATGTAACACCTGGTATGACAGACGCTAAGCAGGGTCAGCTCCAAGTCAAAGCTACTGTGTTTTTATGAGTAGAGATTTTGAAATTAGCGGTCAGCACTTAAATAAATGCAATGGCAGAGTCCAGTAAAATATATCATATTCCAAATACTATTTGCCCTTAAAACTTGATATGTGCAGTGAAGATCATGAATCAGTCAGGAAGGTCATGACTAGCCAGACTTAAGAAAAGATGCTGTGTTTGACCGTAGCAGACCCCTAGGTTGGCAAGTATAGCTAAGGTAAGCGCAGCTGGCAAGATGTGACCTCTCCATAAATGCAACATATCAGGGGCACACTTAAAGGACAACCAAATAATAAAAAGCTGGGATAACATGCACGTTTTAAAACTAAAACAGGAATCAAACAGGTCTAATATGTCACAAACAAACATGTACAAAAGACAAGATCCCTCAGGAGGGAAGAATAAGTATGATTTAAAACCTTTTCATCCACAGAACTGCTGTCTGAAAGAGAATCAGGAAAAGAAGGAATAAATGTTAGATGGAGTACTTTTCAAGAAATAATTTAAATACATACATGAACATAGTATTATAGGTTACATTGTTTAAAATTAGAAATAAAAAGAGTTTCAAGGTTGAGCCCCAAGGGAACAAAGATAATTGGTTCTCATAATTTAAAGAGCTGGAAAATGTAATAGAAGACTTGAAAAGTATAAAAGTGATTACAGGATTTAATGAAAGACAACGTGTCACATTTAAAAAAGAACACAGTTGAAGAATCAGAAGTCCTGGGGTCCAGCTGGCACTCTGCCACTTACTAGACACATTGGGTAAGCTACCAAATTCTTTGGAGTCAAGAGTCTAGACCCAACTCTGAAATAAGATCACAAACACTTTGACTAATTGCCTCACAACATTGTTGACAGAATTAATTGAGATCAATATTTGGGAAAGTAAACATCAGATGACCTTATGGATTAAAGTTGTTTTATTAAGAGGTTATTTATGTAAGTCTTCTCATATCATAGAGCTTACAAGCTAAAGGATTAATTTGATTCCATCTTACCAATAAGAAAACTGATGCCTAAGGAGGTTAAGTGGCTTGATTAATATCACAAAGCTAGTGAACGGCAGAAGAGTGACACAAATCCAGGGCTCCTGATCTCCCAGTTGGTGCTCTTTACATCTAATGTTTCAAGTGAGCTGAACAGAACAGTGAAGGTGCTTGCTCAACAGCCTTCAGATGCAATTTAAGATAAATCATAGGGCCAATATTTTCCCAGTCTAACTGCTCACGGACCCAAGGATATGGAGAATGCACTACTGAGTCATCATTTTTTAAACCCAGATTTAAAATTGCCTGGTCATAGGGTATAGTCTATTACTACCTTAAGCAGTACTATTGCTCTGAAGCTTATTAATTCATCTTTGCTTATTAGCATAAAACTGGAGAATCTTCTCCGTGGATAAAAATTGGCAAAATGCTAGAGCTGGCGTGAACCTGGAGATTTAGTTCAAACACCTTGTTTATATAAATGAGCACTAGAAAGATTAAAACTTGTTCTAGGTCATGTAGCTCAATGACGACCCATACTGATGAAAATCTGAAATGCATTACTCTTCTTGACTCATCAAGTATAGATTGCTTAACTATCATAAAAAAATGTCTTGATGCAGATTTTACAGTATCTCAGGGTTGTATCCTCAAATGCAAAACAGGGTAAAATGTACTTTTTTTTTTTGAGATGGAGTTTCGCTCTTGTTACCCAGGCTGGAGTGCAATGGCGTGATCTTGGCTCACCGCAACCTCCGCCTCCTGGGTTCAGGTGATTCTCTTGCCTCAGCCTCCTGAGCTGGGATTACATCCACACACCACCATGCCCAGCTAATTTTTTGTACTTTTAGTAGAGACAGGGTTTCACCATGTTGACCAAGATGGTCTCAATCTCTTGACCTCGTGATCCACCTGCCTCAGCCTCCCAAAGTGCTGGGATTACAGGCGTGAGCCACCGCGCCTGGCCCGGTGAAATGTACTTTAAAGTATTAAAGACAAATCTTACTTATGGCCATAATTATTTTATAATACTATATAAAATAAAGCAAATAAAATTCAGCATTGTTGCAAAAGAATTATATACCATATCCAAGAAAATTGTTCCTGAAGAATGATTCAAGATAAAGAAATGACTAATTTAATATGACATAGCAATTGGACAGTAAACACATATGTTAATTTTCATAGTGGGCAAAAAGTCATTTGATAAAAAATCAAAACCTTGTAGTTTTTCTAAACCTCCTTAAAATAGGATTAGAGTGGGTCTTCTATAAGTTTAATATGTTAAAAAAAACTCTTACTACTAAAGTCAGCAATTTATATGTGAAATAGTAGGGGATTGCTATCATCAGAAAAAGAAAACAAAACTATCTAAAAGCATCATTTTCACTTCTTTCTGAAAACTGAGGCCGATATATTAAAACCAATGAAAATAAACTATATAAATATAGAAGGCAAAATAGAAAATTATTTTTACAGGAATTAAAACTTTGTGTCTATTAATCAAAACATACAAAATCACATGTAAAACTATTAAACAAAATAACCAAGAGTAACTAGTCAACTCATAAACAAAATAATAATGTTATTTCCTATGTAGTAGCAACAACTAATTTGAAAAACAATGAAATAAAATCTGATTTCAAATATGCAATATTTTGAATGAGTAATTTGTATTCATTATCTCCCATTGATATCTGTCTTCCATCTCAACCATCCCACTAAATAAACGTAATCTTAACAAGGTCACCAATTACTTTCAGTTATTACATCTGGTAATACACTGATTTTTTTCAATGTTTCATTCATTCATTGAACATATTTATTGCCAATGAACCTTTTTCTTCATTTTGACTACTTTCTTGTCTCCCTGTTGTATCCTGCTCTGAACGCTTTCTAAAAATAATAAAATTATGTCACTCTCCTTAAAATCCACAAAAGACACACAGTGCCCTCATGAAAGAACATCAAATCCCTATGAAATGCAGTCTCATCACTCATTATATCTCATTCACATCATAAACTTCAGTCACAATTAAATTCTTGAAGTTACATTTCTGTGCCATGCTTTTTGAAATCTACATGCCTTTGCACTGCTGCTTCCTTCCTATAAAATAACTGTTCTCCATCCTCATCTAGCTAACTGCCTGTCATGTCCCAAAACTCAGCTGAAGCATAATCCCCTCCTTCTGAAAACTTGTGACACTTCTCCCTGCTGTCATCCTGTGTTCAGTATTGTGCACTGTGTATTTCTCTTTGCTAATCTTCATGCTTTGCCAGTTTCCTTATCTGTAATCCTTTCTGAATTTGAGCTCCTTGATGGTAGTCTGTTTTTTAATGTCTCTCTCTCTCTTTTGCTTTTACCAGATTCCAGAAATATAGAAGATAACCAATAAACATGTCTTAAACATGGAATGGACAATTTTAATATGCTACACCACTTCATGGAATGTCTAAAAATCTGAACAACGGAAAGTATTTCATTTTTCTATATAGCAAGAATGAATAATAATATAATGGATTTGTAGATGTGACAGTTGAGATACTAATGGCAGACTGCTGTAACTTGAAATTTTAACAATTTTAAGTGTAACTGGATTAATAAATGAGTAAAAATATCTAAGACTTTGTAAAAGAAGCATTATGAGATGAATCTATAAAAATATTAATAATTTATAAGACATAAAACAGTATGATCCTAGCAAAATAATACATTAATAGTGAAACACAAAATATAACTAAGATACCCTTATACTCAAGAATTTAATGACTACAAAAGAAAACATTTTTATTGAAGACAAAGAGAAGTTACTAGTCAGTAAATGGTGCTTAGACAACAGGTTAAATATCTATAACATTCATCTGTATCCTAATCTCATATATATGACACTAAGTTCCACATGCATTAAAGATTTAAACATAGAATAAAGAAAGAAAGACAAGTAAAATGAGAAAGGAATATTTATTAAACCTGTGGAATGAGATTTTTAAATTGAGACAATTGACAAATTAAAATGCAACAATGGTAAATACACATACAAAATACATATTTTACTAAAACTACACCTAATGATTATACAATTAACAAAGATTAAAGATATTTATTTTAATGATATTAAAAATAATTCCCAAGGCTGTTGAAAATATTATTAATCAAACACTATCACGCATAGTTTTGAGTATGAAAATTGTTATAAGTTTTAAAAAGCTTTCAAAAGATGTCTATCAATAGACTTTGTTGACATGGAAATTCCATTTTTGGAAACTGGTGCTAAGGAAATTATTTTTGCTATGGATTGAATTGTGTCTCGCTTCCCCCAATTTAAATATTGAAGTCCTAACCCCCCATACTTCACAATGCGGCCTTGTTTAGAAACAGGACCATTGCAGATCTAATTAGTTAAAATAGGCCATACTAGAGCAGGGTGGACTCTTAATCCAATGTAACTGGTGTTCTTATAAAAAGGGAAAATTTGGGCCAGGTGTGGTGGCTCACGCCTATAATCCCAGCATTTTGGGAGGCCAAGATGGGCAGATCATGAGGTCAGGAGTTTGAGAACAGTCTGACCAACATAGTGAAACCCATTTTCCGCTAAAAATACAAAAAGTAGCTGGGTGTGTTGGTGAATGTCTGTAATCCCAGGTACTTAGGAGGCTGAGGTATGAGAATTGCTTGAACCCAGGAGGTGGAAGCTGCAGTGAGCTGAGATTGCACCACTGCACTCCAGCCTGACAACAGAGTGAGACTTCGTCTAAAAAATAAAAACATAGGAGAAATTTGGAGATGGATGCATACACGATAATATCAAGTAAAGATTAGTCATGCTCCACAAGCCAAACAACTCCCAGAAACTTAGGGAGAAGACTCAACAGATTCTCCCCTAGTTCCTTCAGTGGGAATATGGCCCTGCCAATACCTTGATAGTAGATGTTCAGACTCCAGAACTTTGAAAACAAATTTCTGGTATTCTAAGTCACTCAATTTTTGATATTACATTATGGTAACCCTGGCAAACATATAATTTAAATACTAAAGAAAAAATGTGTTAAGATTGGCACTGTTTTATTATTTACTACAAAAATTTGGAAAAGCATATATGATCAAATGTAGAATTCCGGGTTGAAATTATGTACTATGACTTCGATGCAATAATCTGTGACCATTAAAATCAATGCATACAGAGACTAAATAAAAATATAGAAAATGTTTATGATGTATAAAATAAAAATTAGGAAGTTACCTCACGTTTGAGCTTACTAAAGGTTATAAGGTGATTATGTAAAAAAAAAATAAGTTATATATAGAAAAAGACTTGAAAGGAACACCACCATAACATTGTTAATCTAAAGTAATAGGTTAATATATTTATTCATATTATATATTTTCCAAGATTCTGTTATTTAATAATCATATTGTTTAAAAATTTTTAAATGATGCAATATTTTATCCAACAGCAGCAGAATATATATTCCTATCGAGTGTACATTTTGGAAAAGTCTTCAAGCCACAAAACACATCTCAACAAATTTGAAGATGGAAATAATATCAAGTGTCTTTTCTGACCACAATGTTTTAAAGTAAATCAATAACTGGAAGAATTTTAGAACATCCACAAATATGAGGAAATAAAACAACACAGTCCTGAAGAACCAATGGGTCAAAGGTGAAATAAACATTTAGAGACAAACACAAATAGAAATACAATATACCAAAACTGACGGGATGCAGCAAAACCGTTCTAAGAGGGATATAGTGATAAATACCCACATTTTAAAAAAGTCTCAAACAACGTAAATTTATAATTCACAAAACTAGATAGAAAACAAAACAAACTAAGCCCAATGTCAGCACAGCTAAAGTACTGATAAAGATTACAGTGCCTGTAATCCCAGCATTTTGGGAGGCCAAGGCGGACAGATCACAGGTCAAGAAATTAAGACCACCCTGACCAACATGGTGAAACCCCGTCTCTATTAAAAATACAAAAATTAGCCAGGCATGGTGGCGCACACCTGTAGTCACAGCTACTCAGGAGACTGAGGCAGGAGAATTGCTTGAACCCGGGAGGCAGAGGTTGCAGTGAGCCGAGATCGTGCCACGCCACTGCACTCCAGCCTGGCGTCTGGCACCTGGCGATGGAGCACGACTCTGTCTCAAAAAAAAAAAAAAAAAAGGAAAGAAAAAAAAGATTGCAGAAGAAATAAATGAAACAGAGACTACAATGACAATGAAAAAGATAGATTAAACTAAGAGGGTTTGTTTTGAAAATGTAAACAAATTTGTCAAACCCTTAGCTAGACTCACCAAGAAAATAAGGGAAATGAATGAAATAAAATTATAAATGGAAGAGCAACATTACAACTGAAAACTACAAAGGATAATAAGAGCAGAAAACTACAAAGGATCATAAGAGACTACCAAGATTACATGCCATCAAATTGAATAACCTGGAAGAAATGGGAAAATTACCAGAACATACAAAATACCAATATTGAATCACAAAGAAAGAACAAATTGGAGCAGACCAATAATGAGTAATTACATGGAAGTAGTCATCAATAATTTTTCAACAAAGAAAAGCCCATTACAAGATAGCTTCATTGTGTACCAAGATTAAAACACCAATATTTCTCAAACTCTTCCAAAAAATCGAAGAAGAGATAACACTTATACCTAATTTTACAAGGCCAGCATTACTCACATCAAAGCCAGACAAGGATTCTATAAGAAAATTAGAGGCCACTATTCCTGCTGAACATAGATGCAAAAAGTCTTCAACAAAATACTAGCAAACCAAATTCAATGGCACAGTAAAAAGATCATGTATCATGATCCAGTGAAATACATCCCTGGGATACAAGGATGTTTCAATGAACTTAAATCAATAAATGTCACAAACAGCTGGGTGCAGTGGCTCATGCCTGTAATCCAAACACTTTGTGATGCCCAAGTGGGAGATCACTAGAGTCTAGGAGTTCAAGACTAGCATGGACAACACTACCTAGGGCGAGATACCATCTCTACTAAAAATACAAAAATTAGCCAGTCACATATAGATCTACTCGCAGCTACTTGTGAGGCTGAGATGGGAGGATTGATTGAGACCAGGAGATTAAGGCTGCATGAGTCTAGAATGTGCCAATGTACTCCAGCCTGGAAGACAAAGTGAGACCCTGTCTTTAAAAAAAAAAAGAGCAATATACCAAAATAAAAGAATGAAGGATAAAAATTATATAAGCATCTAAATAGATACAGCAAAGCCTTTGACAAAATTCAATGTAATTTCATGATAAAAACTCTCAACAAATTAGGTATAGAGGGAATGTACCTGTACGTAATATAAGCCATATACAATAAGCCTATAGATAACATCATACTCAACAGTGAAAAGCTGAAAGATTTTTCTCCTAAGATGAGAAACAAGACAAGTACTCCCACTCTCACAGCTTCTATACAGCATAGTACTAGAAGTTCTCTCCAGAAAAATAAGGCATAAATAAAGAAATAAATAGCTTCTAAATAAAAAAATGAAGAAGTAAATTGTTTCTGTTTATGTTGACAATATCTCATGTATAGAAAACCCTAAAGACTCCACCGAAATCTTTAAACTAATAAACAAATTTTAAGTGTCATGATTTAAAAGAAAATCTATTCGCTGAATAACAAACTATCTGAAAAAGAATTTTAAAGCAGCTGGGCAACATGGGAAAACCCATCTCGACAAACAATTTAAAAAATGCAGGGCATGGTGGCACATGCCTATAGCCCCAGCTACTCAGGAGGTTGATGGGGGAAGATCACCTGAGGCTGGGACGTCAAAGCTGCAGTTAGCAGTGATTACCCCATTGCACTCCAGCTTCAGTGACAGAGTTAGACCCTGTCTTAAAAAATACATTTTTAAAATTACCATTACAATATCACAATGTTAAATACTTAGATATAAATTTAACGAAGGAGGTGAAAGATCTGTACACTGGAAACTATAAGTCTACACTGAAAACTATAAGACATCAGTGAAAGAAGTGAAGAAACACTAATAAATGGAAAGACGTTTAGTTTGCTTGTGTTGGAAAAACTGATATTCTTAAAATGCTTGCATTTTAAGTGACCTACAGTTTCAAAGGAATCTCTACCAAAATCCCAATGCCCTTTTTCAAAGGCTTACAGATTCAAAGAAATCCCTACCAAAATTCTGATGGCCTTTTTTACAGGAATAGAAAAAAAAAACATCTAAAACTTTCATAGAACCATAAGAAGCCCCACATAGCCCAAGCAATCTTGAGGAAAAAGAACGAAGCTGGGGCATGATTTGTCCCAATTTTAAGCTATATCACAAGACTACAGTAATCAAAACAATATGGTACCAGCATAAGAATAGACACATAGACTGATGAACAGAAGAGAGAGCTCAGAAATAAAACCACAGACATATGGCAAACTAATATTTGATGAAGGTGCCAAGAATGCACAATGGGGAAAGGGCTATCTCTTCAATAAATGGTATTGGAAAAAACTAGATATCTATAAGTAAAAGAAAACAACTGGAACAACAAACAACAACTTGATTCTTATATGTAGGACCTGAAACCGTAAAGCTCCAAGATAAAGTAAGGAAAATTTACCATTGGCAATATATTGGCAATGATAGCAATAATTTCTTTGGACATGACACTGAAAACTCAAGCAATTAAAAAAACATAAACAGTTTTATCAAACTAACAAGATTTTCCTAGCAAAGGTAACAACTGGGAAAATGAAAAGGAAATCTATGAAATGGGAGAACATATTTTCAAATTATATGTCTCATAAAGAGTTAATATTCAAAATATATAAGGAACTCTTAAAACAATACCAAAATTACAAACACCTTGACTAATAAGTTGGCAAGGGGTCTAAACAGACATTTTTTCCAAAAAGATGTTAATCGCTAATAAACATTTAAAAAGGTGCTCAGTATCATCGATCAGCAGAGAAATGTAAATCAAAGCCACAGTTCGGTATCACCTCACACCTGCTGGAATGTTTATAATTAAAACACAAGAGATAAAGTGTTGGTAATAGTGTGGACAAAAGGGAACTCTTGTACATTGATAGTGGAAATGTAAGTTGTACATCCATTAAGTAAAGCAGTATGGAGGCTCCTCAAAAACAGAACTACCATAATAATCCAGCAATCTCACTTATAGGTAAAAATTTAAACAAAATGAGATCAGTATGTTGAAGAGGTATCTGCGCTGGCATATTCATTGTAGGATTATTTCCCAGAGCCAAGGTATAAAAACAACCTAATTGTCAGTAGATGAAGACAATATTATGTGTATATGTGTGTATATATATATATATATATATATATATATGTACACACACACGCATGTGCACAGATGATTATTTAGCCATTAAAAAGAAAAAGATCCTGACATTTATGACAAGATTGATTAATCTAGAGGACATATACTAAGTGAAATAAGGCAGAAAAAGAAAGACAAATATGATTTCATTTATAAATGAAATCTCTCTCTCTCTCTCTCTCTCTCTCTCTCTCTCTCTCTCTCTCACACACACACACACACACACACACACACACACACACTTAACTTATAAAAGCCGAGAATAGAATAGTGGTTGCCAGGGCTGGGGGTGGGGAAATGAGTTTTTGGTCAAAGTATACAGACTTTCAGTTTTAAGATGAATAAATTCTGGGGATCTAATACAGAGCATGACAACTATAGTTAATAATACTGTACTGTTTTCTCAAATGTGTTAATATAGTACACAAGTGTCCTCACCCCACACACACACACACACACACACATAACTCAGTATAGTGATGAATATATTAATTACTTTTATTGTGGTAATCATTTCACAATGTATATGGATATCAAATCATTATGTTTTAATACCTTGAAATATCTAATTCATTATCAACTATGCCTTAATAAAGCTGGGGAAAGAATAAAATGTGAAATGTATACAATAGGCAAAAATCCTGAATATTACTCTAGAAGCAGTGTAATATATATAAAAGATATATGCATATATACTTATGCACATAATCATATATGTATATACGGATATTACACATATAGATAGCTATAGTAAATACACACACAGCCTTTGTTTCTTGATAGATTGCCTTTTATTCTACATACAGCTGTTTTGCTTAGTAAAATTGTGGTAAAGTATCTGCAATTACATGCTGGGTACTCCCTATAATGCTGCTTCCAATGTTCCTAGTCTTAGAAGGAACATATCATCTCGCAACAAGTTCATTTTGCAGCTGAGCAGTTTAATGCCGTTAATGCGGGACCACAGTGCATCCATCTGCTTGATAGTGAAACCACCCCTATAAATGGGATTAAAGGAAGGTTGCAGTGGCTGTCCGTTTTTAATGTCTTCAAATTCCACAAACAATTTAAAATAAAAAAACTGATAAAATATT
This sequence comes from Leontopithecus rosalia, assembly GCA_028533165.1. Lineage (NCBI taxonomy): Eukaryota > Metazoa > Chordata > Mammalia > Primates > Cebidae > Leontopithecus > Leontopithecus rosalia. The sequence goes on along the minus strand of CM052655.1, from coordinate 33,015,474 downwards.
TATTAGGTGAACAGCACTATTCTATTCAACCATACTGCATGGTAACCTACAAAACCAAAATTCTGCTGTATAGAAACACAAATAATATATGTGTGTCTCCTGTGTATTAGACCCATTAGAGGTTCTTGTGTGAGCATCCCCACAAAGTAAATATGATTGTAATCTAAGGAAACATGTCACCTTCCTAACCCTCAGTTCTCCTTCATATGTAAGTGCAGTAAGAAGATTTGACCAGCATCTCTCTACAACTTCTATTTCTAAACTCTGTAATTATCTTTTGGTATGTGTAGTATGTTTTCACTAAAACAAGGAATGATTAACCACTAGTTACCACCAAAAATAAATATTCATAATACCTAATGCCTACATTTAAAATTAAGATATATATATATATATAGTCAATTTACAATCTTCTAAGATAAAAGTAAAAATGTTTGATTTCCTCCCTTAATGTTTTACCTCTATTATAACACTTTTTTGAAGAAAATTTGAATAGAGGAGATCTCCAAGTTTGTATGTAAGTTGAGTTCCATCCTACCTAGCTTAGGAATTCCCTTAAACTTCTTTACTCTAAGTTTAAACTTCTCTGCCCAGGACATGAGGCATCCCTTTCTTTAGCATATTTCTGCTGTATACACTATTCATAGTTAGTCCTCTCAGTTATCAGATCTAAACAGTGTAGTATTTATGGGATTTCATGCTATCCCTGGTTTTAGGCATGCACTGGGGATCTTGGAATATATCCCCCCGTGAATATATTCAATGAGAACACAGTATAAAATTCCCATTGGTGATAAGATAATTTACTATCTCCTTTGGAAATAGTTTGCTGTATTTGTCACAATATTAAAAAAGAAATGACTTTGAAACATGTGTAGTATGCCTGAAAGTCATCACATGGGGGCCAGTAACAATGCAAAGAAAAATCATTAATGTAATCAGAGGGTTGCTCAGCTGTTCTTAGCCTTTACAGAACATCTACGGTATGCTAGATAGTTTGCAAATAACTTTATCTTCCCTTTTATTGAATTCCCTAAACTGTCTTGTGAATTATCCATAATTAGTACATGCTTCCAGGTAGAGGAAATACCTGTGGATGGTGCATGTTTCAGATGTACTTCTAAATGCAACTGAGTGAGTGCTGAGTGAGAGATTAATGCTGATTTAACTCATATCTCACATACCATTGACCACTCATTTATGGCCTCAGGGGTCATCTAACAAACTGGATCACAATGACAGTTCAATATAATAAAGATGTTACAGATATGAACAAAGTGATAAGTGAACACAGAGAAGAGATCCCATAACTCTTCAGCCATGGAGAACACTGGGTTTGGGAAGGACTCATAGGGGAGAGAAGTGGGTTTTGCAGGTGGCTGAAGGTATTCTTGGCAGAGTACAAAGGATTTTAAAAGGCATTGAAGCTTGAAAGAGCATAGAGTGTTAGGAAATGAAATATGGGAATGTGATGGCAAGTGATTTCAAGATATGAAAGGAAGGTGAATAGGGTTCATAACATAAAAGTCCTTATACATTTTACAATAGTCAGCCCTTATTCATGGGGCGATAGATTCCACGATTCCCAGTGCATGCCTAAAACCAGAGATAGCACAAAATCCTACACATACTACACTGTTTAGATCTAATAACTGAGACAACTACTAAGTGCCTAACTATGGATAGTGTACACAGCGTGAATATGCTAAAGAAAGGGATGCCTCATGTCCCGGGCAGGAAAAAGCAGAATACACAAGGTTTCATTACATATCTCAGAAGGGATACAGCTTAAAACTTACTCATTATTAACTTCTGGAATTGTCCATTGAATATTTTTGGACCACGGAAAGTAAATAATGGATCAGGAAGACTACTGTATTAAGGAATATAAATCATTTCCTCATCGCAATGTGGAATCACAGAATGTTTTCAAGCAAGAGAATGCTATATAACATGATCGAAATTTTATTTTCTGTTTTTAAAAATCCATTCTAGTCTGCTGGACAATAAGGCAAAGTAAGATATCATACACATGGATTCTTCCCTCTGTTCCACATATACCAAAATTCCATGCAGATACACACAAATACTAGATAATGTGATTTGTTAAACTTTAAAATATATACAACCTCAAAATCTGACATAACCTCTCAATCACTGCAAATGAAGTAGTTACTCAAAACTAATCTTCAGTGCAGTAAAAATCACAATTGCTCACAGGAATGCTGAAATATTTCATTCATTGATTCATTTGACATCTATCAAGTGCCCTTAAGTCCTTGGTGCAATCTGCTAGGGACAGGGGATGCAATAGTTGAAAATGTGGTACATATACACCATGGAATATTATGCAGCTATCAAAAACGATGAGTTCGTGTCCTTTGTAGGGACATGGATGAACCTGGAAACCATCATTCTCAGCAAACTGACGCAAGAGCAGAAAATCAAACACCACATGTTCTCACTCACAGGAGGGTGTTGAACAGTGAGAACACATGGACACAGGGAGGGGAGCACTACACACTGGGGTCTGTTGGGGGAAATAGGGGAGGAACAGCTGGGGGTGGGGAGTTGGGGAGAGATAGCATGGGGAGAAATGCCAGATACAGGTGATGGGGAGGAAGGCAGCAAATCACACTGCCATGTGTGTACCTATGCAACAATCTTGCATGTTCTTCACATGTACCCCAAAAACTAAAATGCAATGAAAAAAATAAAACCAAGATAAATAACTACATTCTTCTGAAATTTCTACAGGAGAGGCAAACCCATACAGCAGAATCTAAACACAAGAAAAGCTAGAACTTTTTAGAACTACTTCAATAAAGTAGAAAGAATATTATTGAAAACACTTATAAAATAAAAAGCATGAGAAAAGAATTATCTACGGAAGTGGAGAAACAAGAAGGAAATTTTCTTTCTACTTAGGGACATGAATGAAAAAGATTTGCCTAAGAAAATAGGAACCTTAGGCCTATACCAAGTATAGATGTAGGTTCAGAACTCATAGCAAACAGAAATACATATTCTTTTCACTTAAAATACTATTAAAAATTGATGATGTACCAGGCCACAAAGAAGCCTCCATAAATGTAATATCAAAAAGACCAATCAAATAAAAATTCAATAATGGTGATTAAAATATAACAAAACAAAATACAAAAAAAATGAAAACTATATTTGGAAAATTTTAAGAATGCCTTAATTTACAGGAAAAATATCACAACGGAAATGAGAGAATATTAATAAAAATTAAAATTAAATGCACTAAAACACCTCACATGCATACATATATCAGTTTAAGTACAACTCAAGAAGTTAAAAACAAAAACCACAGCATAAACTCAAAGTAAAAAAGAAGTACAAAATAAAACAAATAATAATGTAAACTTAGGACATGAAAAATTCAGTATAAAGACTTTCTAAAAAAATTATTAGAAGTATAAACCTTAAGCAAGACTGATTAATAAAATAGATTGTACATATAAACAATATTATTATGTAAAGGGATATAATTAAAGGTACAGTAAAGATTTTTGAAAAGGTCTGAGAGAATGATATACACATCTTTATGCCAATTAATCCTCAAACAAAAAATGAGTAATTTTCTAAACTATTAAATTATTAAAATATAAATTTTCTTAAAAATATAAATTATGAACAAAGAGAACACATGGACACAGGGAGGGGAGCACCACACACTGAGGTCTATTGGGGGAAATAGGGGAAGGACAGCGGGGGGGGAGTGGGGGAGGGATGGCATGGGGAGAAATGCCAAATATGGGTGAGGGGGCAGAAGGCAGCAAAACACACTGCCACGTGTGTACCTATGCAACTATCTTGCATGTTCTGCACATGTACCCCAAAACCTAAAATGCAATAAAAATTAAAATAAATAAATAAATAAATAAATATATATATATATATATATATATTACCAAAATTTACTCAAAAATAGAATAGAAAATCAACACCACATGTTCTCACTTATTGGCAGGTGTTGAACAATGAGAACCTAGGGACACAGGGAGGGGAGCATCACACACTGGGGTCTCTTGGGGGGGACCAAGGGAGGGACAGCAGGGGAGTGGGATGGTCGGGGAGGGATAACATGGGGAGAAACGTCAGATGTGGATGACAGGGTGATGGTGGCAGCAAACCACATTGCCATGTGTGTACCTATGCAACGATCCTGCATGATCAGCACATACACCCCAGAACCTAAAGCACAATAAAAAAAATAATAGAAAAGCTAAACACAACAATTATTAGAGAAACTAAACCAGTAAAAAATTCTTCCTACAGAAGAATATCTAATAGTTTAAACTACTGATAAATGTTAACAAATCTTTATAAAATGGATAACTTCAAAGTAGTAGAAATTTGACTATAGAAGTAGGATGGCTACAGAAGAAATGTACATAATTCATTTTCTTTTTTTTTCTTTTTATTGCATTTTAGGTTTTGGGGTACATGTACAGAACATGAAAGATAGTTGCATAGGTACACAGGTGGCAGTGTGTCTTGCTGCCTTCTACCCCTTCACCCATATTTGGCATTTCTCCCCATGCAATCCCTCCCCCACTCCCTCCCCACTGTCCCTCCCCTATTTCGCCCAATAGACCTCAGTGTGTAGTACTCCCTTCCCTGTGTCCATGTGTTCTCATTGTTCATCACCCGCCTATGAGTGAGTATATACGGTGTTTCCTTTTCTGTTCTTGTGTCAATTTGCTGAGAATGATGTTCTCCAGATTCATCCATGTCCCTACAAAGGACACGAACTCATCATTTTTGATTGCTGCATAATATTCCA
>CM052655.1:32880149-33010161 GCA_028533165.1 Leontopithecus rosalia | reverse complement strand
AGAGAGAGAGAGAGAGAGAGAGAGAGAGAGAGAGAGAGAGAGAGAGACCACTATAAATGCCCATTAATAGGGAAAGGATAAGTTTTGCTATGTTTATGTAATGGAATATGTTAAAATGAATGAATTAGACTGATAGGCAGCAGTGTGAGTAGTTTTCCAAAACCTAAAACAGAGTGAAAAAAGCAAATTGAAGATCATCTGGTATAGCATTATTTGTATAAAATATTTAAAACCGCAAAGCTCCACTTCTACTGTATTTATAAACAGTAAAATTATGCAGTATAACTTGGAAGGATACACATTAAATTTTTTATAGTGATTGCCCCAAAGGAAGGAAGGAAATAGGACAAGAGAGCCAAATAAGGAGACTTGAGTTTTATCTTTAGTGCTTTATTCTTTTAAGTAAAAGTGTCAATGAAAAGGAAATAAAGGTATTATTCCCATGGCAGACTACTGGGATCACTGCATGTCCTTAAAACTGGAGAAAATATCCATAGAAAGAGGGTGACTAAGGAGGTAACATCATGCTTTCTACAAAATTTACATACTAGTGTTTTTGGCACTGGTTGGGGATAAAAAAGTATCTCCAATAGCTGCCAGTCATAGTGTGAGTCAACACCAGGGAGGCAGAGCTGCATGTTCCAGTGGAAAACCCTGAGTAAATGCACAACGCCAGCCTTTCAGAGGTGTGAAGGAATATACTAGACTGTCATACTCCACTAGCTAAAGGTAACTTTTATAAGAGGCACCTCTAGAATCCAAACACAGCTACATTTTTAATTATTATAGTTTACTTTAAAACTATGTAAACTTACAGTCTTATAATGTTTTCATAAGCAACCTGCAGAACCTAACAGCTTTCCTTGTTTGAACAACCCTTGGAAGATATCCCTGGACCTACCCAGCTTCTAATACTCCTTTCTTTCCTACTATAGCTGTAGATATCTGATTGACTTCTTTCTTTGTTCCGGTTGCCACTCTGATTTCATTGCTTACATTCTTCTTCAACCAGCTGTTAAAATACGCAGATTTCCCCACGACTAGTCTTCCTACTAGCTATAAAATAAGCCCAGAGTTTAGTAGATCATTAATGCTATAAAGATACAGAGAGGGTATTCAGGAGCATTCTTTCTTTTTCTCTCTCCTTCCTCCCTCCTCTCTCTCTTGCTTAACCAACATTTATTGAGAGACTTTATATGCAATAATCTCTTCTTCCAAAGAGTTTGCAATTTAAGGGGTAAGGTGTAGGTTGAGTTGAGTGTGGAGGAAAGGAGGCAAAAAAAAGATCACCTAACATAATAAAGTGTACAATATGACACAATTTTTCGAGATACATCTGCACACCCATTTAACCTGAAAAACACTGTTTACTGCACCTATTTGCAACCCTGTTTCTTCATACTCTGCTTTCACCTACTATGAAGCTCAAGGTAGTATTTGATCAAGGCAACTCTCTCTCTCAGAAGTATCTTCATTTTAATGTGATCTTTTGGCTTGAAGGGAAAGCAATGTTGAGGCATAGTACTGTCCATGGGCCTCAACTTCTCATTTGGGCTGGCTCTGAGCAGAGAGATCCTATTGATATGGGAGTTAAAAAAATATTATTTAGGCAGGTAGTGAGGGTAAGAAAGTCCTCAGTAAAGTTTCTCTTTTCATAAAAAGCAGCCCCAAAATGATTTCTTTTCTAACAAAACACAGCCTGTAAAATCAAGCTGCAAATATAGATAAGCAAGCTGGAAGCTTGCACAGGTGAATGCTGGCAGCTGTGACAACAGGTAAAGGCAACATGGGGCTAGGCATGCACAACACAGCGACTCCATCTTTCCTTTTCTTTATCAACCACGTGTACAATAAGTAGCAGACACCATAGCACTGGCCAGGTAAAAAAAAAAAATCCATTTGCATAATAAAAGATTAAGGTAGGGTGGCCAGCTTCTTCAGGCCCTATATACATGTCAGTCCTGGGCCAATACTTGGGCCCTATGTAATCAGACACCACCTGCTCAGTCCAGTCTATAAAACCCCATGCACTTTACCATGGGACTGGAAGACCCACTCAGGAGCCCCTCTCTCTCTGCAGGCAATGAAATGGGTTCTCTAACCAAATCTGTGTCCCTTTTCCTATTGTCACAGCTGCTGGCAGATACCTGTGCAAGCTTCTGGCTTGCTTGTCTATGTTTGTAGCAATGAACCTCAGGTATTATCCCAGATGAATAATGTCACTTTACAATTTGTGAAGGAGCCAATGAATGGAAAGAGTAACTTTCTTCCTTCTGTGAGAAAGTAGAATTTTGACATGGAATTGTTCATGGGTTTCCTAACCAAATCTGTTCCCCTGGTTTCAGGCAGATGGCTTTATACCATGCAATGACTTCGGTGGAAGGTGGTAAAAGTGCTCATGGCAGTTTCCACCATTGTTGCCTCCTAGCCTCAACCTCTGTGGCAAAAGGGCTCCTACCATCTCTATAAATCAAAGACTTTGCATGCCAATTTTTCAAGGCTGATGACTCTTCCCCCACCTTTTAGGGAAGAGCAATATCTCCCTTCATGTCTGACTGTTCACCACCAAACACAGCCCTCCTCTCTGCCCTCTTGTACTGGTCCTGTTCACCCTAAAAAATTCTTTGGCTTTCCATTTACCCAAATTATGCAGTCCTTTGATGAGAGGGACTTCTGTCGATTCCCACGACTTATACCAGAGTATAGAGCAAACAACATAGAAACACTCAGTAATTACTTATTGGAATCAAAGTGTCTCAGAACCAAAAGGTCTTTTGGCAATCATATTGCCCCTTGGTTTTCAAACTGTGTTCTGAGAACCCCTTGGGTTTCACAGAGAGGCTTCAGGGGCTGAGGCTAGGTCTTCACATCTAGGATTCTGCACCCACTGCCTCCAATTCAAGTAGAACAGTTATAACATTACTTGCTTTATAATTGGGATTCCAAATAGGACTTCATTTACAAAAATGGCTTCTCTCTTAAAAAGGAGGAAGAACAATCGAGCTTTGGCACTAACTTTTATGAGGAAATGAAAAGTTAAGCAAGTTAAAGTCATTTTCTATCAAGGTCACATAGTCCCGTGTTTAAATGATTTGATGTTTACAGAAGAATTCTCAGCCCTATGGGAAGCCATTACAGAAGACACGTGGGAGCCTTTGATGTTTAATGTCCATATTAACATACCATATAAACAGGAGGATGTTTCTCCAAGAGTAAAGTCACAAGTGAAAGGATAATTATGTTTAATTTACCAACAGAGCAATTCTGGTATAAAGTCAGGAAAGAAGGAAAAGAATTTCCCCTCTTAAATTTGCAGTGTGCATTATGTCGTGCTCTAACAGTTGAAAGAGTAAGAGTCATCAACTGGTATAGGGCTAACTTTTGGATCATTTAACCCAGCGGTAACCCTGTGAATAAGTATTCCTCATTTTAAAAGGTACAATGGTGTATGTGAACTTTTGGAAAGCAATGGTTTACTCTTGCCTGCAGTTAAGAGGAAGGACTAAGACACCAAGCTTCCATCCCTGCCTCTGTTTGGTGATCTCTAATGAAGGTCATTTATGAGGCTAATCAATTCTGTTCAAGGAAGTCACTAAAAAGGGAGAGAATTATATTTGGTATCAACGCTTGTTGGAAGAAAATTCACAATAAAACAACTTTGATTTCTATTCTAGGCTCTGGCTTAATGGTTTGGAAAACTAATAATTAATTATCTCAAAAAAATGTCATATGGCTAGAGCTATAATGTTCAAAGAACATGCAATTCTATTTTTTCTCAAGGAGTGGAATCTTTTAATCATTTTCAAACCAACAACCACAAAATGCATTGTTTTATACCTAAAGTATTTTTCCAGAAGTCTTTTAAACATAGAAAGCGATCCCATTTCCAAGGTTGTACACTAGAGACAGAATTCAATTTTACAATCAGATCTCATTTGACCTGACAAACAGAATGATAATATTTTTCTCTAGGGGCATTGCTACATGGTATAGAATATTTGAAAAGTACTGTTTATTTTCTGTAGGACTTCCCAGATTAAGTTAAAAATTGCCTATTTATATTTAGACTTTTTTATCTTTTTAAGACAGAGTCTCACTCTGTCTCCCACGCTGGAGTGCGGTGGCATGATCTTGGCTTATTACAACCTCTGCTTCCAGGGCTCACACAATTCGCAGGACTCAGCCTCCTGAGGAGCTAGGATTACAGGTGTGTGCTACCAGACCTGGCTAATTTTTTGTACTTCTTCTAGTAGAAACTGGTTCAACTATATTGGCCAGGCTGGTATCAAACTTCTGGCATCAAGCGGCTTTGGCCTTCTAAAGTGCTGGGATTACAGACATGAGCCACCACAACCAGCCAATACTTAAACTTTAAACAGAAGTACCTGCAACAGTAGCTGGAAATGACATGAAAAATAGGCCTATTTTTCCTTGCTTATGTCCAAGACAGATGGGATAGCCACCAAGCACAGTGAGTTTGGTAGAGAAAGGTTGTCACAGAGTCTGTCTGAACAGATTATGTGGGGAGAGGGGAGATATTCACCTATAATATCTCCATCCCTACTCCAGCAACTCACGATTCAGTTTTATAATGACCCTGCCTCTTATTAAGGATTACCACGTGTATAGAGTTTGTGAGGTGTAGATTATTCTGAATGAAGCTGTTAAGTAAAATATTATTTGTATTAGAAAATATAGCTTGTAGGCCAGGCATGGTGGCTCACGCTTGTAATCCCAGCACTTTGGGAGGCCAAGGCAGGTGGATCATCTGAAGTCAGGATTTTGAGACTGGTCTTGCAAACATGACAAAACCCCATCTCCACAAAAAATACAAAAATTACCCAGGCATGGTTGTGCCTGCCTGTAATCCCAGCTACTCAGGAGGCTGAAGTAGGAGAATCATGGGAACCTGGGAGATGGAGGTTGCAGTGAGCCGAGATTGCACCACTGCATTCTAGCCTGGGTAACAGATCAAGACTCCATGAAAGAAAGGAAAGAAAGGAAAGGAGAGGAGAGGAGCGGAGAAGAGAGGAGAGGAGAGGAGAAGAGAGGAGAGGAGGGGAGGGGAGGGTAAAGGAAGGGGAGGGGAGGGGAGGGGAGGAGAGGAGAGGAGAGGAGAGGAGAAGAGAGGAGAGGAGAGGAGAGGAAAGGAAGAAAGAAGGGAAGGAAGAAAGAAAGGAAAGAAGAAAGAAAGGAAGGAAGGGAAAGAAGGAAGGAAGGAAAGAAAAAAGAAAGAGAAAGAATGAATGAATGAACAAACAAATGAATAAAAGAAAGAAATAAGAAAATAAAGTTTGTAGAAAGCTCACTTCTGATAGCAGAGAGTGGCTATTTTTGTCTTTCCACTTTGTAAAGTACTAGCTGGAGGCTAAGATAGCACAGATTAAAAACACTTGTGATCCCAAATAGGAAAAGCCTGTCATTACAGGAGGTGCATAACACAGAGAAAGTGGGTATAGTTTTCCCCTGGGCAGGTGGGGGATATAGGAATCCCACTCTAGATTAAAGAACTGAAAGCTTTCACCCATATTCCAGTTTCAGACTCTCACTCCATGTATCAGAATTCCATCAGGCTAAATGTAGAAAAGCAAAGCATGCTAAGATTGAACAACTTCAAGGAATTCTTCCTCCTCTGGGTGCTTATGTTGCCTGAATCTGTCGTATCTCCCATAGACCTTCCTGTCATCAAAAAATCAACCAATAGAGAGAAATTTGGCTTACTGTATGCCTCCAACTCATTTTATCTCCCTTATTTTCTAGAAAAAGTATTAAGAATGAAGTGAAGACAGTTACAGTACAGCTTAGAATAGGACAAGCCGTTTTCTTTGACAGTCATTAATTTTTATTTAACACTGGAGGTAAATCTATGTGCTATAGGAAAAATAAAAGTTAAGAAAACTTGCTATAATTTGAGAGTTGAAATTCAAATGTATAATAGTATGATTATTTTATAAGCTATATTTTTCTTGGCCTAGGTTGTTTATTGAGATGTTTAAAAAGTATAATTTAGTAAACTACATTTCCATTAAAATAGTAGAAAACTATTATCAAACCATTACCTCTAAATATTGTCTACAGATCCAAAAAGGAAGCATTGATTCCTACAAAACAAAGTAAAACCCAGATAATCCTTGTATATTGTTAGACACTTGAAAACTTTTCTCTCCAAAGCACGTTTTTTCTATTTTACAAAGTGTGGTCTCAAAGTCACAGAAACCATTACTCTCCTGCCTTTGCTTATACCAGTTTTCAGTAACTTTTACAACAAAGGATTAAAATTCCAATCCTCTCAAGACCAAACTCAAATATTGTAATGGAAAGTTTCTTTCCAAAGGATGCTTTTACCTTTCTTACATAATCCTAGAATGAATATAAAGAGATATCGAGAGATGACCTAATCTATTATCATGATTACTTGAAATTAAACAGCAAAACCTCCCTACAGGAATGGGAATAATGCTATTTAGTACAAAATCTTGAGAGAGCAGGATTCTACTCTGTGTTATGTATCACAATAATAATTCCCTTTAAACTAATAGGGTTAGTTCTCATTCTGGATAAAAGCAGCAGCATCATTGAAATTCCTTTCTTCCCCTGTTCTCAGTTGGGTTCCAAAGGTGAATTAATATCATAATTAAAACGATGTTATTTCACTGCCTCTCCTGTAGACTGCAAACTCCTTGAAAAACGGGGTCCAGGTCGCTGTCTTTATATTAGACTCTATATTCTAACTCAGTGCCTGGCACATCCTTGTGTATATCAATCAATACAACAAAGTGCTTCAAGTGTATCAAAAACTAAACTAAGACACTGGCTTATAATTGCTTATAATAATAGTTGAATGATTATCATTTAAAATAAATTTTTTGTTATAGCCGTTTCATTCCCTTATACCTTGGTATCCCTTATTTTCTCAGCTGTATTCTACTCAATTATTGATGTATTAAAAATTAAAAATTTAGACAAAGTCTCAGACATAATTTCAATATGTAATGAAGATTTAAAATAAATAAGACACACAAAATTACTGGTCACAATTTTCTGTTAATAGTAATGAAAATAGGAGTTGTAATAATGTATTTTTTAACTTTCTGACATTGTTATTTACACCAAAATATATTTAATTTCAATATGGTCACATGATGCCTACTGTATAGTAACCTGTGAAACAAATTTGGATAAAGTATGTTTTCAGGAATGTAACTTCATTTTAAGATTTTCTTTCATTCTACACAGCAGGAGAACATGTAAGAGCAAGAGTTCCCTTGAGCCAGTAACATGTGACCGTTACTCTGAAACAAGGAAAGCATTTTTTTTCTGCCTGGCCTCACTACCAGCTGCTACTGTCACCTTCAATTCAATGTTCACTACTGTCTAGTTGCCATTAATCACATGGGCTAATTTGATATTCTGGCCAGTTTAAAACTCAGTCATATAGTAGGAATCTATTCAATGTTTATTTCAGATCAGGGATGGAAGGATAGAATGACTGAGGAAGGAGAAATAAATTTCGTGGGGAAAATGATAAGAAGAGATGGCACATGGAACAGAAAGTGAAGAATTAACTTCACTTGAAGAAAGGATGGGAGATTATTTTATTCTGCTGAAACTAAAAAAAGAACTATAAGACAAGAATGTGTATGAAATGATACATGCTTCTGAGCAAACTCACTGGAAGTTATTCTGTGTAACCTCTTAAACCTGAATCACTTTTTAACAGCAAACCGCAAAATATTTTTACTTGATGTGTGTTTTTTTTAAAGGATTTAGAGAAGTTTTAGGTGGTCATTGGAGAATTTCAAGTTCTTGTTTTAATATTTATTCTCTCAAAAACTTGCATATCAGTAATGATTCATTTTGATAAAAAAGGAAATTATCCACTTTGACAATCCCAAACTGTAGGCTTCAGAGCCTGTTCTCTATACATATTATTTCCTGTTTCTATAAACACGAGTCTCAGAGGTCTTGCAATTCTTTTTTATTTCAAATAAAGGTAGATGCTTCGGAATATGAATCATTGTATTACTAAAATCTGCTTAATAAGTTAAGGGATCTAGAAAAACTGGTGTACCAACAGAAAATTATTATAATGAGAATATATAATGAGAATTAGGGCTCAATACAACTACATTACTGAAGAAGACTTCAGCACATGTGGGAGTCTCCGTCTTTCAAACTCCAAAATAAAGTAGCTACCTAGTGACCATTTCCACTCTTGTAAGTTTAAAATAGAATTGAACTTCTTCTTGGCCAATCTGCCTCCTTCATTCCCTTTGTTCCAAAGATGTTAATGGCTTCTAGCTAGTCATTAAGTCAAAAGCCATAAAACCACCTTATACTTTTTGTCTCACTTATTAATTCCAATTATTCCATTTACTGTCATATGTAGCCAGTCAGTAAATCTGGTTGAAACCATCACTTACACACTCCTCACATTCACATTCTTCTATTCATTACTACTATCATAGAACATATTTCATGATTTTCATGATTTTGGCAATAGTCTGTGTAGTTTTTCTGTCTCAGAAGTGTTTTCTTAATGTGTAGTTAAGAGTGTTTATGGCTTTCTATTCCTTATTCACCTGAGACTTTAAATGCAATATGTGACTTCTGTTTAAACTTCATGAATTTGCCAAATATATGGATTTCTTCTCTGTTTGTAACTTTACAAAAACAATAATAACAAATAAAAATGTACAAAACGCAGAATGAAGGAAAGGGAATGAGGAAGGGCCTAAAGTGGGCAGTTATTCAATTTTTTATTTTCGGAAGAACCCTAATAGGCTCCAGATTAAGAAGCAGCAGGTAGCAAAACTTGCTGACATAGAGAAAGGAGCTGAAAGCAAGAGAATAACTGACCATCTGAAAACCTTATTGTATTAAGACGGATCTGGCAGAAGCTTATATGAATACATGTGAAAGGAAACATACTAGACTCCAAGCTATAATACTTTGGTTCATTTATTTTTATGACTTATGGAAATTTTTACCTAATCTGTGTGAGTCTCAGTTTTCTCACTTGTGAGTATGTTCAAATTCCATATCTTAGATACTTTACACAGAATCCAGTAGGCAGGCATCAAACGAGATAATACATGTGCAAGAATGCTGTAATGCAAAGAGCACTGAACAAAGGCAAGCAGTTTAGCAATCTGAACTGATTCACTGGCCAGTGTTTTTCAAGATCTGTTCTTTGGCTCTCTAGCTTACCAAAATGAAGTATAAGAATGGTGAGGATGGACAGGTGCAGTGGTTCACGCCTGTGATCCCAGCACTTTGGGAGGCAGAGGCAAATGGATCATGAGGTTAGGAGTTTGAGACCAGCCTGACCAACGTGATGAAACCCCATCTCTACTAAATATACAAAAATTAGCCAGGTGTGGTAGTGCAAGCTGTAATTCCAGCTACTCAGGTGGCTGAGGCAGGAGAATTACTTGAACCCAGGAGGCAGAGGTTGCAGTGAGCTGAGATCACACCACTGTACTCCAGCCTGAGCCACAGTACGAGACTCCATCTCTCTCTCTCTCTCTCTCTCTCTCTCTCTCTCTCTCTCTCTCTCTCTCACACACACACACACACACACACACACACACACAGAATGGGAAGTATAATAAGGAGGAGCAAACAGAATGAATGCCATGTCTCTCCAACACCTGACCTGAAGTAACTCCAATTTTATCTTGTTTATTTTGGAAATTATAAATACAATTTTATTTAGTAAAAAAGTAGGTTCTGCTTTAAAAGTATTTATAAAATATAGCTATAAACAATGGGGAAAGGAATAGAAGACTCTCAGAGATGAGAACAAAAGGAAACATCTCTATTGTAAAATAACTCAATATAGCAATAAAAGACAGAGGCAGAGAAATAGCAGCAGAGCATCAGTAAAAATAGTAATAGCCTATGCATCAAGAAACTTGGATTTTATTCTGTCTCTGTGCTACCAGACGAATAACTAAAAATCAAGATAAAAAGGAACCAAAATAGAAGCAGATTAACGGGTTAACCAGATACCAGAGCTATCAAAGGTAGGCTTTAAAAAAAAAAAAACTCATCATAAATATGTTGAAAGAAATATGTGACAAGATGGAGAATTTCACCATAAAACAAAAATCTAAAGAAATCAAATGAAATCTTAGAAATGAAAATTATTAAAAAACTGACATGGACTTAACAACAGGCATTGATCTGGATGCTAATTACTTGGTATACACTTCAGATTTAGGCACTTCACTGTATGGGTATTATATATTATACGTCAATCAGTGTATTTTCAATTCATTCCTTCTGCTTGTGAAAATGGGTTGAGGAATGAGAAGAGAACTGAGCAAGAATGAAGCAGGGAAAAGTGTTTAAAAAACCATGTGGTCAGTCACCAAAAGAGATAGTGGCATGGATTAGGTGGCAGTGATGGAGCAGGTAGAAAGGAAGGTTTTGAAATAATGGTAATTGTATTGCTAATGAATTTTCAAGTTTTAACAGCTAATTTTTTTAAAATGTTATGTTGGAGAAGTGTATGCAACATGTGTCATATAAGTAAGTGGATACAGATGTACTAAGCTCTGAGTAGAGATATGGGCTAACGTACAAACTAAGTTCTTAGCCTAAAAATACAATTTAAAGAAAAGTATAAGACTGGATGAAATCATGTATAGAGAGAGTATAAATGGAGAAAAGGAAGGGACCCAAGCCAAATGCCTGAAATGTACCAACATTTAAAATTTGGATGCAGGAGTTGGAGACACTTCTGAAAAGGAATGGCCAATGAGGTGAGAGGAAAGCTAAATGAATATGGTGTCAAAGAAGCCACAAGCGCAGTATGTGTCAATAAGGAGAGAGTGACCAATCCTATCAAACTATGCTGTGAAAATGAGATTTGACTATGCAGATGTTTTGACTTTGATGAAAGCATTTCAAGGTGCAGGTGGAAAAACTCTAAAAGAAGTGAATTTAAAGGAGAACAAGAAGTGAGGAAGTAGAGACAACAGAGAAAACTCTTGCACTGTTTGAAAGGGGGAAAAGAAATAAGGTACTTGGAGTAGTGAGAAGAGATTTTTTAATTTTTTATTTTTATTTTTTGAGATGGAGTCTTCCTCTGACACCTATGCTGGAGTGTGTTAGCATGATCTTGGCTCACTGCGACCTCTGCCTCCCAGATTCATCATACCTCAACCTCCTGAATAGCTGGGATTACAGATACCCAACACCATGCCTGGCTAATTTTTGTATTATATTTTTTGTGGAGACAGGGTTTTACCATGCTCTCCAGGCTGGTTTCGAACTCCTGACCTCAAGTAATCCAGCCGCCTCCACCTCCCAAAGTGCTGGGATTACAGGCATGAGCCACTGCACCCAGCTGAGTAATTTTTCAAATGATTTTACTTTATAGGAGAAAATGCTTGAAGAAATTAGAGTGAATGGGTGAAGATTGCAAGCAGATGAAGTGTAAGGGATTTTCTTTCATTTTAATTGAAGGTGGAATATTTGAGTACAAATGCACTTAGGTCCAGGAATTCAATGATGGTGAGATGATGGGCTTCTTCTCTGAATGCTTCTAGTTTTCTTTTACAGTTTGAAAAATTTAATCAGGAATGTGAACGTGAATGGTGAGGGTGAAAGAAATAAGAAAAGATAATTAAATGACCATCTTAGGGTATTAGGAAGCAGATTTACTGAAGAAATACAACAGGGTTGCTGGAGAGGGTCACCTTGAGATGCATGGCCATTGATTTACAGTGAGACCACGCATTGGGGTTTCCTATCTTCCCAAGAAAAGGTCAGTAATGCTATGTGGCACAGAGTCTTGGAGCCAGAGGAAAGTTAGATTTAACCCTGACTTGGATTTTTCCATGGGAGAAAGATAGAAAGGGGAGCATTTCATCCATCTTAAATGCTATAATCTCTTAGACTGAACACCCTGACAAGATCTGTCGCTCTTAGGCACAGAGAAGCTGGGGGTAAACCCGAAGTTGCTATCGCGTATGGTTCTACTATGACAAAATGCCCTCTTTCAGGAAAAAAAAAAACAAGTTCATCATGTGATAGCCACGTCTTTGGACTTATTTGATGAAAACCAAGGGACTGCTAAGCCTCTGATAAGGTTTCTTTCAGAAGAATTATTTGATATTTAAAATATGTAAGGCAACACATTGCAAGCAACCGAATTGACAATCCATGTACTGGCTCTGATTTAAAGAGGCAGTTGTGATCAGACCTTCCACCCTCAACTATTTCAAACTCAGCCAACCCTCCTTGGCAGTGTATTAGAGGATAAAAATGTCCTTTAGAGATTTGCTGACATTTGATGAAGATGGAAATCTCCATTGGAAAGATCATCATTTGCAAACTATCAAAAAGAAAACACTGACTTTCTTGGTTAAAATGTTTTACTGGTAATTTTTAAAGTGTACCTATGGTAAAAAATTGAACAGTATACATTTGTCTGCTGTATTACAATTTAGAAAAATGTAATTTATTATGATACAGACCTGTTCATCTTATGCTGGTGTTTCCTTTTAATCTACTGAGAAAAAAACATGTGAAGTGAAACAACACCTTTATTCTTTGAAAAAACATAGAGGAATGTGTGTGAAACTGGGTTGGGAATCTGGTGCTTCTTGCTGTTCCTGGAAATTGGGAGGAAGGAAAGAAAGCTATGGAGGGGCCAGGCACTGTGGCTTATGCCTGTAATCCCAACAGTTTGGTGGCAGACCACCTGGAGTTAGGAGTTGGAGACCAGCCTGGTCAACATGGTGTAACTCCGTCTCTACTAAAAATACAACAATTAGCCAGGTGTGATGGTGCACACCTGTAACCCCAGCTACTCAGGAGGTTGAGGCAGAAGAATCACTTGAACCTGGGATACAGAGGTGGAAGTGAGCCAAGATCACAACAATGCACTCAGCCTGGGCAACAGAGCAAGACTCCATCTCAAAAACAAATAAACAACAAACAAAAAAACACTGCAGAGAGTGTCAACAAAGTGGAGCATGTGCTTTAGCCAAGCTATCTCCACAATGGCCTGCCCTGGCCACTCTGCCCAGCTGAGACCATTGAATCTTTCCTGACTTATTACTAATCTCTGTACTGGCAAAATCACACCTAATTGTCTTCTTTTTCAACAGTCAATGCATATCCAAACTTACCAAGCAAAAAAACTTTCACAGTCCTTTAGCATATATGAAATGTGAGTCTTCAGGACAAAGGCTTACTTTTTTCTTAAAACCTCAGAGTCTATGTATAAATGAGTGTGGTTCCCATCATCATACTTATTTTACAAGCAAGTTATTCCAACAATGATCTGAATATTATTTTGATGAATTCCTCTTAGAGATCAATCATCTAAGAATATCAGATACATAACTACACACACACACACACAGTTAACCATTTCAAATCCTTTGTGGACCAAGAGAGATGGATAGGTGAACAAATAGATGAAGTGCTAGATGAATTACAGATACACCTGAGGTCATATCTCCTTCTGGATCCACTCCTAGAAGTTGCTACAAAGATAATTAAGTTATTTAAACTTCTGTGCCTCTGATATAGTCTGTCTAGGAAATGACTCATTACACTTGGGGCCTAGATTCCATTACACATTAAAGGAGGAATAAATAAAAAAGTGCTTGATAGTCATCAAGCTACATAGAATACCAGGCATTGTAATTTATCAGCACCTCATAATCTCCTCACAAAGAGCTGTCTCAAGTTCTCCATTAAAACATGTAATTTTCTTAAACATTGGGGAAACTGAGGTGGATCCGTGTCTCCTGGCAGGAAAAAACCTCTGAGACAAGTTCTTAAAATGGACAAAGACAACTAACAAATAGTACACGTGGTAAAATAGATAATAATTTTGAAGGATAATGGACACCAAAACAATTATGCAAAATAAAACTTGAAAGAAGAAGCAGTGACTATCTCAGACAAGTACACATAGACTGGGTGTGCCATAAATGTTTGAAGGACAAAGCAATGTCAGGGTAGAGCTACAACAACACTACTATGAGAACACTGAAGCGGAATGATCACGATGTCTTTATTTGAGGCATTTGGAGAAGGGAAAGCCTGTATCCAAACTGAGCCTTTTTGTTAAGCCTCTGACTTCAGAAATTTCAGAAATATATAGGAATATATTTTTATTGTAGAGAATTGTATTTAAATAGTATAGACAAAAGTTTCCCATTTTAAACTCTATATCCTCTCTGTCACCTAAAATTAATTATTAATTTATCTTATATCCTTCTGAATATTAAAAACATATTTACATGTACATATATATAGAGAGAGAGAAAGAGAGAGAAACACAAATTTTTCTTTTTTTTTTTTTGCCTAGATATCTCTTACTTCACACTTTGTTTTGCCATTGGTTTGGAAGACTAGAGAATAAAGAGGATGGAAGAGTAGAAGATAGGGTTGAAGAGAAAGTCCAGAGCAGGACCATTCTAAGTGTCAGGCAATGGTAGAAATGTTAGCATGTATCCTAAGTTGTTTCAATGCAAAAACAGGGAATTGTCATAATCTGACTATTTCTGAAGGGTACTCTGGTAGCTGGGGTGGAGATAGGATGGGAATGTGGCATAATTTATATTGAAGACAGCATGAGAGTTGGAGAATTAGAGACAGTAAACACAGTCAACTAGAGAAGTTTTGCTGTGAAAGGGAAAAGAAAATTGGTACTTCTCCAAAACAGGCTCCAAAATACTATATCCAGCATGTTCCCCTCTTAAAACTCTGCTGAGAGTTCTTGAGACATAGTCATTGATCTATCACAGGTTTTTTTCAAATAGAGAAATGAGCAGCATCAAAAGATCACGTGATGAAATGTGGAATCCCAGACCTAACACAACCCAACCCTCATCTCCAGACCTATGCTTTCGGCACCAGCCAGATTTTAAGCTTCAGAAATGAATGAAAGGCTCAAGCCATCACTCAAGAGCAGAAGCTAAGGAGAATCACTCCACAACCCACCAAAGTGACCTTCTCACTTCCTTTCTAAATACATTTCAAACTCCAATTCAGCATTCAAGGCTCCCAGGTATCTACCTTAGTATTGTTCCCATTAATTACCTTCACATGCCCTCTCTTCTAGTCAAATAAAGCTAAGGTCTGTGCCTTGTTTACTCGAATCCCTGTACATTAAAAGACCAATTCCTCAATTCCACATGGACACCTGCTGTGTATCTTTCAAGACTCCAGTCAAATCATTCCCTTTCTGAATCTCCAGGCAAAAAATAATTTTCTCCTTCTAAAATCCCATCGAACTACTAATATATACT
The DNA here is from genome assembly GCA_028533165.1 of Leontopithecus rosalia. Classification (NCBI taxonomy): domain Eukaryota; kingdom Metazoa; phylum Chordata; class Mammalia; order Primates; family Cebidae; genus Leontopithecus; species Leontopithecus rosalia. The sequence continues at coordinate 32,994,880 of CM052655.1, read as the reverse complement.
AATCCTTTTGTAAGACCCTAAGTAAGCCTTTTTGAATATGTCTTGTACTTAATAGTGGACAATAAATTTGTTGAATAATACTGTTGTTAACAGAATGTTAAGATGGGATATTTCTTACCACTGTTTCATCTGAGTACTCTAAGCTTGCACTTCTCAAACTAACGTAGATGATGGGGTGATGGGTGCAGCAAACCACCATGGCACATATATACGTATGTAACAAACCTGCATGTCCTGCATATGTACCCCAGAACTTAAAGTATACTTAAAAAAAAGTGACTGTGAATACAAATCACCTGGGCACAAGTAAAAATGCAGATCCCCATTCAATAGTCTGGGATGAGACCTAAGATTCAGCATTTCTTCGTGCTACCAGATGAAGCTGTTCCTGGTACTCGGACCACACTCTGAACATCAATCTACTGAATAGGTGCCAACTAATTTCAGACTGCAAAGTGGGACCATGAAAGTAGACAAGGTTGCTTAACAATAGTTTAGTGACATGGACATGGAACAGAAAATTCAACTCAAACTTTTATAAGAAACGCTGGACTGGGGAACCTGGAGTTTAGAGGAATTTTGGAGAGAATGCTGTGTTAAGAGGGTTTCTGCCTACCCCACTATAACCAATCTACAGGAAATAGAAGATGCTTTTTCAGCCATGAAACCTAGGGAGAAGGTCTTGAATTGGACTGATACAGAGCTTGATTTGTATGTCCTAGAGTTTGAGAGCCACGTGCCTGAGAAATCTAAAGGAAAAAGACTGTAACAGTCTGCCTGCAGGGGTGGACAGTGCTCTGTAGTGAGACTGCTATGTTGGGACAGCCTGCATGTCCAGAGTTCACTGGACAAATGATATGCACTATTTTCCATGGAAAAAATGTGGAGAATCGGTGTGGGGTTGTCCTACATGTTGTCCATGAAGGCCACAAGGATGGGTTTGGATACCTCACCGGAAAGATGCTGAAACTATTAGGATAGATACCTCAAGGATGTGGGGAAATTGAGGTTAAAAAGTCTGAATCACTTTGTACTTGGCCATACCAGTGGAACCAGAGAGAGAGACCCCCACCCCATGATGATGGGTTTTCCCAACAATGCCAAAGAGCAGGGCTCAGCTACAAAACTTGCCAAAGCTCATAGACAGCTGCACAGGCCTGAACTGGGGAAGAGAAAGAACTGTAACAAAACTTTAATAGATTTTTGCTTATTGCATAGGAGTGAGCACTTTAATTGATAGACTGAGATTTTAGTATTCAAAGGACATTTTCTTATCCGGGAATAAAAGTCAATGGCATCTGCTCAAGCTGTCATCTAACATAGTGGGAAGAACAAATTCTAAAAATGATTTTGAAGGGGCAGTAGAAGACAAACATAGTTGTTTTAAAGTTCTACCCTTTGAGTGTAACTTATTACATGACACAGTTACCTCAAAGCACAATATAAAATGCACACTCATGAGTACCAGTTACCGTTAAACTAAGCCAATAATACTGTCTTAGCTTTGAAGGTGGTAGCATTAAAACAGGTCCTCCAAGAAGCAGGTATCAAGATGAGACAGATCAGCTGTACAGAGATTTATTAGGGGCAACATCCATAAGGGAAAACAAGAAGGAACTCAGGAGAGGCTGGAAGTGCTGCCAGACCACCATGTAGAATTGACTTTTATCCTGGGTGAAGGAGAGAGGGAAGGAAAGTTTAGCAGAGGTGTCTCAGACAGCAGTACAATTCTAAGCGAGGCCAGTAGGGCCTTCAGAGTCCTTAAGCCAAAGTTTACTATCAGGAGCTCAAAGTCACCAAGAGACAGGTTTGCCTTTGCATCTCTGCCTCCACTCAGTCATTGACAAGTGAAGCCTATATTCTTGGAAATGAGTGGACTTATAGCGCCAAATGCTTTCAAAGCACAGCAATTGGGGCTATAAGTCAATTATGCTCCCCACAGCCCAAAAAGTGCATTCTCATAACTGCCACAGCATTCATACAGATTTTTAACATATTTACTTACTTATTTTTGACATGGGATCTTGAACTAAGAAAAGACCATTTTGAGGCTAAATCATGGCTCATGTTGTCATATTTTCAGGTGTTACAGAATTGCCCTTGGACAAGGTATTTATAAAAAGCTGAATGTGACTACTTGCCTTCATCAGATTGGAAAAGGTCTTATTGATATGGACATATGCTCAATAGCAAGCAACAGTCACACTAGGTCTAGAAATTGCAGAAATTACTGTAGAAGAACTCAAATGTGACTTTCCAAGGGCTCTGAGATCATGCTAAGTCTAGACTATTGTAGCCCCCATGTGTATTTGGTAATTATCCACTGACAGGAATATCTTTACATAAAAACTTATTTGAAAATAAAAGATATTCTCATCAAACTACTCAAGAGAGCAACATGAATATTCATGACATATTGACAAAGATGATAATTCAGGTTTTTCATTAGTTGTTAATCATCAAACTGCCTTTACACAAAAGCAAAGGACAACTAAAGGAGTAACACTGATGCTCAACCACAACTAGTTTAATTCCTTAGCCATGTCTGCTTAGGTCAATTCAAAAGTAAGGACCCTGAGGAAAGCTCAAAGTTAATTCCATCAGCTATTTTATCTATGCAATAATGATTAAGCAAGTTAAACATACTTGGCTCACTCAAGTTTCATTTTGGGAACAGCCTTTGATTGTATTTCCAAAATAGACAAGATTGATATTTTTTTTTGTAATTTACACGTTTTAGCACCCTGTGAACAAAAACTTATGGATGAATAATAGCAGCATAAATAGAAATTGGAGTAGGACTTATAAGTAAGATAAATGACAAATAAGGATAGGATCCTAATGAACCTAGCATCACAGGACATGCATGACTGGAGACTAAAGGGGACTGGAATACTTTAATCTTGAAAGTTAAGGGATTCTTTCCAGATTCTGTAATTCACCTTTCTCTCAGAGGAAGGTACAGTGTCAGGTATACAGGTATATGTCAGATATTTCTTCTTTTTTTGTTGTTGAGATGGAGTTTCACTCTGTCATCACTCTGTCACTTCTCACTGTGCCACTCACTCTATTACAGTGGCATAATCTCGGCTCACTGGAACCTCCACCACCCTGGTTCCAGCTATTCTCTTGCCTCAGCCTCCTGAGTATCTGGGACTACAGGTGTGCACCACCAGGCCCAGCTATTTTTTTTCTATTTTTAGTAGAGATGAGGTTTCACCATGTTGGCCAGAATAGTCTCAATCTCTTGACCTCAGGATCTGCCCGCCTTGGCCTCCCAAAGCAGGTATTTATTCTTTAAGCAGTGAAAAAATTTCCCCTATTTTTGTCATACAATAAATCAAAGTTTAAAAACCATTTTTGGTTGAGGTCGTCGATGAAGTAACACCAAAATCCACATTAAAAGACAAATAAGTAATGATGTCACAGTGAACTATTCCCCCTATATTCCCATTACAACACATATGTACTTCTATTTATATATTTATAGTTTATAGTTTTTATACATGTTCATCATTTGAATGTCTATCTTCCCCAATGGACTTCTAAACATATTAAAGATATTAAGTATTTCTCTTCAAACTATTTGCATCACAAGCAACTAGGAGTGCTCTTGGGGATTAAAGGAACGGATTTTGTCAGGTTCAGACCGTGGCCAGAGCACTAAATGTGTTTCCTTGAGCAACTTAGTAAATCTCTTCAAGACATGATTTAAAAGAGGAATTATAACACCAACCTCGCTGTACAGTGAGAAGAAATGGAATGTAAAGACTTAATACCAGATATAGTAATTATAAGATGTTGCTATTATTACTATCATGGTTATTATTTTTACAACATCCTCTGTAAAGACTTGGTTAATGAACATGTTTTGTGACCCTCTCAGCCCAAAAATAAACTCCAAATTCAAAGATGATGGAAGTTCACAATAAAAATAAATCATGTTAAATACTTGACTCCATAGTGCTTTACCCTGTCATTTTTTAATTATTTGTTCATATATAATTCTAAACTGGGCAGCCTCAGGTAAGGAGCCTTCTGATCTTCAGTACAAGTTAAGCAGAGCCAAGGAGAATATCAAGAGAGGATCATTTAACGAAAGAGGAGGTTGTAAGCACAGGCGAGACAATTCCAAGTCTTAAAATGAAAAGGTCAGAGGCAGAAGGATCAAACTAGCCTCAAAAAGCAGGAGTTCAGCATCAGCCAGAAGTCAGGGAAACCCCACCCAGGAGGACTGTGGTTGCATACTGAAGCAATCCCCCTGGGCTTCTGTGGAAGGTATGTGATTCCCAGGCTTTGGGGGATGACATTTACAGCTTACAGCACTGACGCTAAATGTGCACCAAGAGCATCTCATCTGTTTGCACTCAGTCTGAAAATTCTTCTTACTGCTCCTCAGTCATAAGGTCATCAAGTACCTACTGACATGTACCAGTCACACCACATATTCTCAGTCACAGAGGGATAGAGCCAAATTAATGCTTTCCAGAACTGATGCACCTGCCAAAGTCTCAGGCAGCTTAGCCCATCAATGGGGGCATGGGAGCGTCCAGTCCAAGAGTCTCTCCAGAAAGAGTCATCAAATTCTGTGACAACTACAATTTCTATAGGACATTGACATTCAGGTGAAAAGGGGGACAAATAACCCCTATCCTTCAGATATTTTGAAACATTTCAATGTTTAAGAGGCTATAAAATAACCTTCTGCTGATTGGCTAAATATACCTTAATTGGTTAAAAGCATAAATTTGAGCCAGAATGTATGGATGTGAATCTTGACTTTGCCACTTTCTAAATGTAAACAGTCACTTAACTTCTCTTAGTCTATCTTTGGTAAGCTGAGGTTAATAGCTCTTCAGATTGTTGCGAGGATTGTGAGCAAATATCTAAAACATTTAAATCACTATTATTTTATAGTACTATAATGCATTTGCTTTAACTTTAAATGAGACATTTAGTAAATAGGTAGAGAGGACTTCTCGTCCCTTCATCCTTAAGCCTTCTTACCAACAATTTTGCTTTCTATAGAAACAAGAGTCCTAACTGATACTTCTTTTCTCAAACACTACCTGAAAAATTTCATCAGCAGAGCCTAAAAGGCCCAATAGAGAAGGTTTATACACAATACATCCTCCTTTTGCAACCCTGAAGCAAGTGGTTACATTTTCAGGGAGCCAATTCCCTTTGGCAAGCACAAAATTATCATTGATATTTGCAGGTGATGCATGTCCTCAGAGAAAGAAATAAAAGCAATGTCAGAGTTCTGTACAGCAGCAAACAGCAAAGAAACACATGTGAGCCCCAGGCTGTTTGTGCCAGAGTCCTTCCCAATAAAATGGGTCAGAGCTCTGCTGCAATCTGCATTCTCTCGCCCACAGTCCGCTGAGGACTGAAGCAGCACACTGGAAGTCCTACCATTTGTTTCACTCCCCCAAGTCAGTAGGGGAACATGGGACCAAATCTCAAATTTGGGTACTGTATTGACACCCTTGTAACATCTGTATGATGAGTTGAATTTCTGAGTTACTTGACATACGTATCTTTAAAATTTCTCTCCAGACAGTAGAAATTAATGTCCCATTCTAAATCCAAAGGTGTAATGAATTAAATACAAACATCAAGGCATGTACTTTAAAAAAAAAAAGATACTAGAACCATAATTGCTTTCACAGGATAATTGAAAATTTAGGAAATAGAAAATAACATGGGAAGGCCATAAATATTTTCTGCTCCACTCAACACTCTCTACCACAGTGAAAAATGGTTTTCAATACCCATTTTTAGACTGCATTCTAGCCTGGGCAATTAAGCAACACTCCCGTTCTCTCTGCCTCCTCCTCTTCCTCTTTTTTCCTCTTCTTTATTCCTTTTTTTCTTCCTTTCTCTCTTTCTTAAAAAAAACTATGCAATCCAATCCATCCATCTACCAACTCACCCATGAACTCCTCCAATCCACCCATCTGTCAACCCATTTATCTATCTTAAAAAAAAAAAAAAGAAATTTTGCTTCTCTGACCATTCTCTGACCATTCCATCTCAAACGCAAACCCAGAAAAGTCAATTAAGTCTCCAAAGGCCTTCCTCCTCATTAAACTAAAAGAAGTAATGTCAATTGCAAACACATTCTTCCAAATAATGAGTTGCTGACTATAGAGAGCTTTGTTTGTTATAGGCACTGTACTAGTACTATGCAGGCATACCTCACTTTTAGTTTTCATGATCGTTAAGGAAAGAAGGTATCATTAACTCCATGTTATACTCACAGGGAAGATAAATGCTTTATCCAAAGTCTGACATCTGGCAAGTTCCTGAACCACACGGAAAAGAAGTTGGATTATCAATGAAGGGCCATGAAGGATGCAGGAAAGGGGCACAGGGGTAACCACAGGAGAAGGGTGGAAGGGAAGGCTGCTGTGAATGTTCTGTCATCAAGTTTCTGGAACTTCATGATGATGTTTCTCCCACACCAAATCTATCCTCAAGGGAACAGTGTAGAGAAAAGAAGTAATATGCTCTGATAAGAGCTGCAGCCCAGAGGTAGATAAACCTGTCTTTAATCAACCTCTGATTCTGAAAATACCAACAATAACAATAGTGACCTGGTGAAAAGCAATGAAATTCCTATCGATCAGCAGAATCCCCATTCCGTGTAAAGTATGTCTTGTTTGGAAGTGCATCTATAATCACATTGTCATGAATGTGGACTAAAAACCTTTCTTTCCCTTCAGGGTCTGAATAGTATGTCCTCTCTCTGCCCAACTTTTCCTAAGAGCCCAAGACTGACTTGCCTCCAACTGGAAAAAGATACACAAGGGTGTTTGGAAAGTGATGACAGCCTGAATCCCGACAAATTAGGGCCATGAAAGGAGATGAACTGGGTGATTGGGTGAGGAAATGAAGAAGGAAAAGGAAGCCTATGGCTGCATCTACAGTTTTGCCTAATGTAATAGGAGAAAAGAGGGATTATTCAGTTGATATAAAAAATATGGAAAATAATTTTAATAGGAATTTTAAGGCATTTTAAAATCAAGAGATACATACATAATATTCTGGATTTCTAGGATACATAGGTGTTACTTATAGACATTTCAATAATGTCTTTAGAACAGATAAATATAAGTAAAATTACATTCTTTCCACTTTGGTCTACATTTTGACTAGTTTTGTTCTAAAAAATAGTAGAAGTTGCCTTAAAGTACCTTTCCTCCCAATATCCCAGTTAACAAGAATTGGTTGTAAGTAGAAATTATTGATAATTTCCTCAGTCAGGAAAGTCTCTAGACAAAAATTCTGGTAACTATTGAAAATGAACCTGAAGAACATAATGCAGTGCTATATTTAATCCAGCTTCTTAGGTACAAAGCTAATCAGTAACGATTCTTTTTCACATCATAGACAAGGCTCTGCCTAAAGCAACTGTTCTCTAGGCCCCTCTCGGTGGTAACTGTAGTAGTTTTGGTATAGATCTACCTGTGGTAGTCACACACGTCACACTAATTTAAACCTGTAATATGCCCAACTGTGGACATTAGGGAATCTTTGGCAATATATAGAGTAATTAACAGATGCTGATCACTGAAAAAATTGAAATAAAAATAATCACATCATAATAAAGATAGAACTGGGTAAGGATGAGTGGAATATACTGGGTTACACATGTCAACTTAATAAGAAAAGAACTTTCTTAGTAGAACAGCTCTGCAAAAATGCAGAGCTAACCTGCCAGATGACAGCTTCCCTGAAGCCAGTAATGTCTAAGTATAGGCTAGAAATCCATCTGCCACTTATATGATGGAAAGTATACCTGTATTGATGATCAACTAGTACTTTTCAAGGGCTATCTAAATTTTAAGACTCTTTGATTTTATTTTAAAAATCAAACTGCATTTCACTTTCTGGAGTGGAAGTTATTTGAAGATAATGCTTGCAATGAAAACAATGAGAAAAATACATCATAGGAGGTGAATGACATGTCTAAATCAAGTATGTACAATGTTCGGTGCTAGGAGAAAGGACAATAGTGCTCTCAGCAACTGACAAGTACTGAGTTGGAAAATAATCAACACATAGTACATGTGAAATCAACGGTAATGTTTCAAACCTACAACAAATAAGGTAATTTCCATGGTAGCAGATTGCTACATTTCAACAGATTTATGATTCCTATTTTTCACCATTTCACTCTCCCTCTTTTGAAGTTGCATCTTAAGATTACAAAACAAACATAAACACTGAGAAGGGATTTGTGTTCTTCCTTTGACAGAGGAGTTATCAAACCCACCTAGTTTCTAGGCCTTGTGATGAACATTTTATTTTGAGTGACTGAGCAGCCTCGATTTTATCCTTTTGCTGAAAATTTTTTGGTTATGCCAAGTGACCCTTAAGGAGATGTGGAACATAATTTCTGAGGTCTTAGAAATAAATCCCTTTTATGAAGGAAAAAGAAAAACTTGTGTAAATGTTCTATAGTATTTCTATATCCTTCTCCACTTGGTCTCTTAAAACATGTCATCCTGTTTGGAATGCAAAAAATAGGAATGGCTACATGGAAATAGAGAATCGAATTTTGTGTTTTAGAAGCTGAGAAGTATAAGGAGGAGGAGAGACTGGTTAACAGACACACAATTAAGCTAGATAGACAGAATGCAGCTAATGTTCTGCAGCATTGTAAGGTGAATATGGTTAACTATTATATATCCTGAAAAAATTAAGAGAGGATTCTGAGTGTCTACAAGACAAAAAAAATGTTATGCTTAGGTGATAAATACACAGATGATCCCAATTTGATCATTACACATGTACATATATATTGAAAATTGAAATATCACTCGGCATCACATAAATATGTACATTACATGTCAACTAAAATAAAAGGAGGAGATAAACATATCACCAGGGTGCTCCAACAATCATTTCATAATTGTTTACTTGCTTTCTTTTTAAAATCACTTTTAAATATGCAGGCAAAAAAGTACATTGCACAAAATAAAATACAGAGCATAAAATTGATCACACCCCCACACCTGTCAGGAAGTGTCAGCTAGCACCCCGACCCTCATTTTGTACCTAGTTATCTTTCATTGTGTGCTAAAATTAAAAAGGCACTTTGGGAGGTAAAGGCGGGAAGATCACTTGAGGCCAGGGACTTGAGAACATCCCGGGTGACATAAGGAGATCCTGTCTCTACAAATAATAAATAAATAAATCAAACAAACTTTTATTGGGAAAAAAAGCATAATTTGAGGCAAAGGTTGGTGTATCTTCTTTAAGAGAAGATATTTATTTGCTTCTACTAGGCTTCTGGGGACTGACAATACACTGTCTTCTTAACTGAAATTCAGTGAGTGAGATAACAGAAAGCAGAGATACAGTTTCTTAGAAGTCTGGCCTTGGACAAATTCTGAGGAATTCCAAACTAAAAAGTTGACTATCGGGCTTACTTGGGATCCTTCTTTGTAAGACTCTGGACTCTAATGTTTAGTATCTTTTGCTTTAAGGGCCTATCAAAAGTGCAACTAAACTTCTGGCTGACTCTTCTGGAATCAGTAAATGTACCAGGAGAAAGTAGTCCTAAATTTTGAGCACGTCTTTGTGTGTTTCTGTCTCCTCCAGGATCCTGGCCCTGTAACTCTCTACTAGCTTGTTTGTTCTCTGATATCTGTAAATTATTTGCCTAGATTTTCTAATCTCTCTCCATAGGAAGAGTTACTTCAAATTACTCATCTATCAATAATGTTAGCAGAAATCATAATTGACTTTCACAGGACTTCTTATAATAATTTGGACAAATCGAAGCATTTATGCCTATAAAAATAATTTTTATACATTACCTAAAATAAGGATGCACCTGCCACTTAATCAAAACTACTTATAAGTAATCATAATACGCTATTATTGAAGCACACCACTATTTTTTAATGCAAAATAAAGAACATTTTTCTTAATTCTTGCAATCGTGATCTTGAGGCTGAGGGGCCCTGATTCTAGGTAACGAAAAAGAGTGACCAAATGGTATTAGCTTCTTATTTGTATAAGAAGAGACTATTTCTTCTGACAAAAAAGATAATTTTTTTCAAGTTACTCAACTAGCAATAATATTTATGGATCCCTTAGCATAGGACCTGAATATGCTGCATGTTTTTATCTATACTTTCTCATTTAATATTTATAACATACACCTAAAGTAGATATTAATAGCTCTCATTGAGTAATGAGAAAACTAAAGCTCGAAGAAGTGAAATGATCCATCAAAGGATAAATGCCAAAAATGGCAAAGGCTACAAAGGAAACAGATTCAGACCCAGGACTCTTGACTTTTGAAAATTATGTGGAAAAGAATTCAAACACCAGTCTAAAAATTTATAAAGCCACAAATAAATGAAACTTATATAAGAAGGAAAGAAAGTAGATACGTCTTCACATCCATTATTTCTGAGTTATAAAGACAATTCATACACCCATAACACAACAAGTGCAAAATATAAACCTTTGCTAGAATCCAGTGCTCCTATTCCATTATATATGAGGAACTTAAATCCAACTGATCAAAAGAAAGACAGTGGAAAGAGTACAGAACTGAAGGAAAATGGGGGCAAGGATCACAGTTACTGGAGAATGGATGGAAAACTGAGGGAAGAGGAGCCAAGGCAGCTGGGATGCAGAAAAGGAAAAGTGACAAGAGTCTGGGTGAGACTGACCCCAGAGCAACAGGGAGCCCTGAGGAAAGAGTAGTGAGAGTGCCTCTCTGCTCCCCGCATCTCTGTGGCAATCTGCTACCCGTCAAACTGTTGGGGAAACTCTCCACGCTCACAACCCTAAGCAACACTGTCCCTGGCAATTTTGAAACTTGATGAGGACAAAGGACCAAGTAGCCGGTTCGTGGAGAGGTTCTCACGCTCCACTCAGACCTGAACTGAGATGGCAAGTACCATACTGGTTACGTACCTATCATGGGCCACTGTCCTGTCTGGGAAATCTCTGCCTCTAAGACAATGCACCAGCAGATCCCCTGCAAACATACTTCATAATCCCCTCAGACTTTTGCACGTACAGGGGACCCTCAAGTCCCTGGGGAGATGTGGGGTCTCTAGAGATCTAACACTTGGTGTAGGCTGTCTCAAGGAAGGAGAGGGTGCAGCTCATCAAAGCCCTCTGGAAGACAAAGGAAATGAAGGTACAGCACCAATCTCTGAAAGAGGCAGCACTCAGCAGCTGGTTAAGAGGGATGGAAGGGGGTTATTTCCCAGTCCGCCACACTAGCTACTGTTGTGGACGCAGCAGAGGTTCTCCTCACTGGGGGCTGGCACATGTACACGTGGACAGAATGCTTTATCACGAGGCAGAAAGTGAGCCTGTGCTGCTTGGGCTTACATGAAGATTGCAGCACAACTCCCTCTCCTGACACAGAGCAGCAGCGCCCTGGCAATGGGGGTCAGACAAGCCATAAAGTTGTCTGCTCTAGACTGAGGGAAAAGGCTCTTAGCACAGAAGTAGCTGACAGAGAGGCATATCCACTTCCAAAGGTCCACAGCCACACTGCAGTGGGGAGCCAAAGAACAAATCTAAACGAGCTGGAGGTTCTGAGTCCTGCAACAGGGCCATTATAGGGAGATGAATTGTGTTCCTGGCTGATCAGGACAAAACTTCACTCACATCCCCTGCCCCCAGGACTGAGAACACTCCAACACAGTCTCTCCCCATCAGGGTGGGCACTTCCACCTGAGCTGAGGATGAGCCGGCTCTTATGCTTACGTGCCACCTACTAGAATGGAGCCTGAACTGCACCACCAAATAAAAAATCTGCTTCCCGAGGGTCTTACTACTAGTGCACAAGATGCGCTTCCTGACACCTCCACACCCAGAGGCCTGCAGGAGATAGTGTATCTGCTCATATGTCCAATATATCGCTACAACAAGCAGCATCTTACAAAGCCATCACACAGAACCTATCCAGAACCAAGGAACTCACACAGAGCCTTGGCCCCCATGAAAGCACCCAGAAACAAAACTGGATAATTGTATGCAACATACACCATAGTCATACTCTCAAGGGAAAAAATAAAAAATTAAAAACAGTTCCATCAAAATGATAGCAAATTCAAAACTAAGAAGTGGTAGTTCCCTAAGATAAGAATAAATCAGCAGGAGAACTCCAGCAGTACAAATAGAGTGTTTCCACAACTCCAAAAGATTGCATTAGCTCTCTAGCAATGGATCCTAACCAAAGTTAAATGTCTGAAATGACAGATAAAAAATTTAAAGTATAGAATGAAAGGAAACTAAATGAGATCCAAGAGAAAGTTGAAATTCAACAGAGAGCAACCCAGACAAATTTTTAAAAAATTAATGAACAAAGCATTTAAGAAATATGGAGTTATGTAAAGCAACCAAACCTATGACTAACTGGCATTATGATAGAGAAGAAGAAAAAGTCAGCAACTTAGAAACCATATTTGAAAGAACAGTTCAGGAATATTTCCATAATCTTGCTAGAGTTCAAGACCCAGATACAAGAAATTGAAAGGACACCTGTGAGATACTATACAAGATGACCATCAATCACCAAGGTATGTAATCATCAAGCTATCCAAGGTCAATGCGAATGAAAAAATCTTGAATGCATAAAGGGCAAAATTACCTATAAAGGAAATCCCATCAGGCTAACAGTGGTCTTTTTTAGTAGAAATCTTAAAAGCCAGAAGAAATTGGGGACCTACTTTTAGCCTTCTTAAAGGAAAATAAATGACATCTAAGCATTTATATCCTGACAAACTGAATTTGATAAATGAAAAAGAAATACAATCTTTCCCGGGAAAGCAAATGCTAAGGGAATTCATAACCACCAGACCAGCCCTATAAGAAATGATCAAAGAAGTTCTAAACACAGAAATGAAAGGATACTTGCTACCACAAAGAGACAAGTAACTACAAAGTTCAGAGATCCTATAAAGCAACTACACAATTGTACAAAGCAACTAGCTAACATTGATAAGACAGGAACAAAACCTCACATATCAGTATTAACCTTGAAAGTATATAACATAAATGCTCTATTTAAAAGACATACAGTAGAAAATTGTATTAAAAAGCAACACTCAACCTGCTGTTGCCTTCAAGAGTCCCAACTTATGTGTAATGATACCCACAGGCTCAAAGTAAAGGGATGAGGAAAGATCTCTCACGTCAATGGAAGTGAGGGGAAAAAAAAGCAGGGACTGCTATTTTTGTATCACATGAAACATACTTTAAAACAACAACAGAAAATAAAAGTAAAAAGAATGGCATTACATAATGATAAAGGGTTCAATTAAACAAGAAAACTTAACCATCTTAAGTATACACACATCCAATATCAGAGTACTGAGATTAATGAAACAAATACTACCATATCTAAGAAAAGAGACAGATAGCCATACAATAACAGTGAGGGGCTTCAGTACTCCACTGACAGCACTAGAAAGATCATTAAGGCAGAAACTAATAAAGTAACTCAGGACTTAAATTGGACTCTTTTCCAAATGGACTTAATAGGCGTCTACAGAACATTCCATTCAATACCACAGAATATACACATTTATCACAGAATATCATTTTTAACATCATCATGTTTTATGCATGAAACAATCTGTAAAATGGTCATGAGGGAAATCTCAATAAATTCAAAAATCAAAGTCAGATCAAGCATAATATCAGACCACAAAACAAAATGAAAAATTAATACCAAGAGGAATTCTCAAAACCACTCAAATACATGGAAACTAAACAGCTTGCTCTTGAATGCCTTTTGAGTAAGCAACTTAATTAAGGCAGAAATTTTTTAAATTCTGAAACAAAAAATGAAACACAACATACAATGGTTCCAGCCTCCAGGATGAGCGCATCACAAACCTGCTGGTGTTTGGCTTCCTCCAAAGCTGCTCCAACCACAGCTTCCACAGGGAGCTGGAGGTGCTGGGCCGCAAGCTGCCCCAGTGGGAGGAGCGCGATGAAGAGCTGCAGACCGTAGGCAACCGCAGCAGCCACTCCCACGTGGGGAGAATAGAGGCAGATTCTGAAAGTCAAGAAGATGTCATCCAGAACATTGCCAGGCACCTCGCCCAGATCGGGGACAGCATGGACCGCAGCATCCCCCTGGACCTGGTGAACCACCTGGCCCTGCAGCTCAGGAATGGTGGCCAGTCAGAGGAGGACCGGAGGAGGGACCTGGCCAGTGCCCTGGAGCAGCTGCTGCAGGCCCACCCTACGGACATGGACAGGGAGAAGACCATGCTGGTGCTGGCCCTGATGCTGGCCAAGAAGGTGGCCAATCACATGCCGTCCTTACTCCGTGATGTCTTCCGCACAACAGTGAATTTCATTAACCAGAACTTACGGGCCTATGTGAGGAGCTTAACCAGAAACTAGACGAACTGAATGGACGGTTTCAAAAGCATGACTGGCTACAGCTCAGTGTGGCCACAGCCAGGTAGCTGCTTCAGTGCAGGTGGCCCCTGGCATGTCAACAGCATTCCTAGAGAAGCTGGACTGGATGGCGGCTGTGACTTCTATCTCAAAGACAATGCTTTAAGCTTATAACCCATTTCAAAATATCCACATTAATATACTTGAATGAAAATGTCAAAAAAAAAAAAACCTATGGGGATACAGCAGAAGCTAAGAGGAAACCTTACAGTGCTAAATGCATACAACAAAAAGATAGAAAGTTCTCAAATTAACAACCTAATGTTGCACCCAGGAAAAACTAGAAAAACAAAAACCAACCTAATGCAAAATTAGTCAAAGCAAAGAAACAACAAAGACTGTGTGAGGGCTTTTTGTTTTTGTTTGTTGTTTTTTTCAGTCTCTTGCTCTGTCACCCAGGCTGGAGTGCAATGGTGCAATCTCAGCTGCTCACTGCAACCACTGCCTCCTGGGTTCAGACGATTCTTCTGCCACAGCCTCCTAAGTAGCTGGGACTACATACAGGCACATGCCACCACACCCAGCTAATTTTTTTGTATTTTCAGTAGATACAGGGTTTCACCATGTTAGCCAGGATGGTCTCGATCTTCTGACCTCGTGATCTGCCCGCCTCAGCCTCCCAGAGTGCTAGGATTACAGGCATGAGCCACTGTGCCCAGACAGAAACAACAAAGATTAAATGGAATTCAGACCCCAAAAGCCACACAAAGGATCAACAAAACAAAAAGTTGGTTATTCAAAAGGATAAACAAAACTGATATATCACTATCTAGATTAACCAAGAAAAAGAGAGAAGATTCAAATAAGCGTAATTTGAATTGATAAAGGTGTTATCACAACTGACACCGCAAAAATACGAATGATTCATAAAGATTACTATGAACATTTCTGTGTGTACAAAACAGAAAACCGAGAGGAAATGGATAAATTCCTAGAAACATATGACTTTCCAAGATTAAAACAGTAAGAAATTGAAATCTTGAATAGACTAATAACAAGTTATAAAATTGAATCAGTAATAAAAAAATCTAACCACTAAAAAAGCTCAAGACCAGATGGATTCATAGTCACACTCTACCAGATGTATAAAGAAGAGCTTGTACCAAACTTATGGAAATATTTCAAAAAAACTGAGAAAGAGAAATTCCTCCTTAAATCATTCAGTAAAGTCAGAACCATCCTAATACCAAAATGTGACAAAGACACAACAAAAATAGAAAACCATAGGCCAGTATCCTAGATGAATATAGACCCAAAATCCCCAGGAAAATACGAACAAACCAAATCAAGAAGCATATCAAAAAGTCAGTTCATCACAATCAAGTGTATTTTATTTCATGGATAAGGATGATTCAACACATGCAAATCAATAAATGTAATTTATTACATGAACAGAACTAAGAACAAAAACTGTACAGTCATCTGAATTAACGCAGAAAAAACATTGCATAAAATCCAATGGCCTTTAATGATAAAAACCCTCAACAAACCAGGCCTTGAAAGTACATATCTCAAAATAATAAAAACCATATATGACATGCCTACATCTAACATTATACCAAGAAAGGAAAAGTTGAAACACTTCCCCCTAAAACCTAGAACAAGACAAGGATATCTACTCTAACCACTTCTATTCAACATAATGCTGGAAGTTCTAGCCAGAGTAATTAGGCAAGAGAAAGAAATACAAAGCATCTTGGAGAGATCCAAGATGGCTGATCACTAACAGTTCGGGATTGTAGCTCCCAGTGAAAGCACAGAGAACGAGAGGACACCACACTTTCAGACAAATTTTCATCACTCACAGACCAGAAGATTCCCAGTGGAGGGGCCCCACGGGTCACTAGCATGACTCTTGTGGCCAGTGCAGTGGTTTTGCCAGTGCCTCGGCACGGCAGTTCTTCATGCAGAGTAAACGGGAGGAGATTCCCAGGCAGAAGAGCACCATCAGTCTTATTGCTGCTGTTTTGGCCGGCGCAGTGGGTTGCTCGGATTCCAGCACTGGGAATCAATAAACTGGGCATCCACTCAGAAACCCAACTAGATAGGTGGTAATTGTAAAGACGAAAGATGGATAAGTTTATAACAAAGGGAAGAAACCAGCCTAAAAAGGCTGAGAATACCCAACATCAGAACCCTCTCCCTCTACAGGGGATTAAAGTTCCTCATCAGCAATGGAACAAGCTCCGATGGAAAAGGACTGTGTGCCATTATCAGAAGTAGGCTTCAGAAGGTGGATGATAAGAAACTTCTGGGAGTTAAAAAAAAACTTGTTCCAATGTAAAGAAACTAAAAACTTTGAAAAAAAGTTTGACAAAATGCTAACAAGAATAGACAATATAGAGTGGAATATAAATGAACTAACGGAGTTGAAAAACACAACACAAGAACTTAGCAAAATATGCACAAGTTTGAATAGCCGAATTGATCAAGCAGAAAAAAGGATATCAGAGGTTGAAGACCAATTTAATGAAATAAAATGAGAAGACAAGAATAGAGAAAAAAGGATAAAAAGGAATGAGCAAAGTCTCCAAGAAATATGGGACTATGTGAAAAGACCTAATTTACATTTGATAGGTGTACCTGAATACGATGAAGAGAATGAATCCAAGCTGGAAAATACTCTTTAGGATATTATTCAGGAAAACTTTCCAAATCTAGCAAAGCAGCACAATATTCAACCCCAGGTAATACAGAGAACACCACAAAGATATTCCTCAAGAAGAGCAACCCCAAGGCACATAATTGTTAGATTCACCAGGGTTGAAACGAAGGAGAAAATACTTAGGGCAGCCAGAGAGAAAGGTCAGGTTACCCACAAAGGGAAGCCTATTAGCAGATCTCTCAGCAGAAACCCTACAAGCCAGAAGAGAGTGGGGGCTGATATTCAACATCCTTAAAGAACAGAACTTTAAGCCCAGAATTTCATATCCTGCCAAACTAAGCTTCACGACTGAAGGAAAAATAAAATCTTTTATTAACAAGCAGGTACTCAGAGATTTTATTACCACCAGACCAGCTTTACAAGAGCTTCTGATAGAAGCATTATATATAGAAAGGAACAACCAGTATTAGCCTTTCTAAAAATATACTAAAAAGTAAAGAGTATCAACATAAAGAAGAATTTACATCAACGAATGGATAAAATAGCCAGTTAACATCAAATAGCAGTAACTCTAAATTTAAGTCAACTAAATCCCCCAATCAGAAGATAGAGCCAAAACTAACGATATGCTATATCCAGACCCATTTCACATCCAAAGTTACACAAAGACTTAAAACGAAGGGATGGAGAAAGATTTACCAACCAAATGGAGAGCAAAAATAAATAAATAAATAAAAAGCAGGAGTTGCAATTCTCGCATCTGATAAAATAGATTTCAAAGCAGCAAAGATAAATTGGTAAAAGGATCAACGCAACAATAAGAGCTAACGATCCTAAGACCCAGATACATAAGACTCATAAAAAGATTTAGACTCAATGAGACAGAAGATTAATAAGCATATCCAGGACTTGAACTCAGATCCGGAACAAGTAAACTCAATAAATATTTATGGAGCTCTCCATTTTAAATATACAAAATATACATTCTCCACCTTAAATACACAAAATATTGATCGGCCATTATTAATACCCATTTTGAGAATAAAGCAATATTCCTGTTCTCTCTCCCTCTTTTTCTTCCTCTTTCTTCCTCTCCTTCACTCCTTTTTTTCTTCTTTCTTTCAATAAAAAAAAGAAACACTGATGAAAGAAACTGTAGATGATACAAACAAATGCAAAAACATCCCATGCTCATGAATAGGAAGAATCAATAGAATAAAAATGACTATATCATCCACAAAAAAACTAAAACTTCAATGAAACTACCAACTGCTATTTTCACAGGTTTCTAAAAAAAAAAGATTAAAATTCATATGGAACCAAAATGTACCAGAATAGCCAAAGCAATTCTATGCAAAAAAGAACAAAGCTGAAAGTATGACCTTACCTGACTTCAAACTATACTACAAAGCTGTGGTAACCAAAGGAGTATGGTACAAGTAAAGAAATGCCCACATAGATCAAAAGAACAGAATAGGGAATACAGAAATAAATCTACACACCCGTAATCAACTGATTTTCTACAAAGTCAACAAAAATACACAAGGAGAGAGGAATACTCTACTCAATAAATACTGCTGGAAAAACTGGCTAGACATATATGGAAGAATAAAAATAGATCTCTATCTCTTACTATATACAAAAACTAACTCAAGATCAATTAAGGACTTAAATGTAAGACCTGAAGTTTCAAAAATTCCGGAAGAAAATCTAGGAAAATCTCTTCCAGATATTGACCTAGGCAAATAATTTATGATTAAGACTTCAAAAGTAAATGTAACACAAATAAAAATAGACAAATGAAACTTAAACTCGAGAGCTTCTGTATAGCAAAAGAAACAAACAACAGAGGTAGCAGCCTAGAGAACAGGAGATAACATTTGCAAATTACACACTCAGCAAGGGCTAATATCCAGAATTTATAAGATACTTAAGGAAATCAGCAAGAAAAAACAACTCCATTAAAAGGTTGGCAAAGGACATGAACAGACACTTCTTAAAATAATCCATACAAGCAGCCAACAAACATATGAAAAAATGATAGACATCACCAATCATCAGAGAAATGCAAATTAAAACTACAATGAGATTCCATTTCACACCAGTCATAATGGCTATTATGGAAAAAAGAAAAAAAAAACATGTTGGCAAAGATGGAGAGAAAAGAGAATGCATATACACTATTGGAAGAAACATAAATTAGCTCATCCTCTATGAAAAAATGTTTGGAGATTTCTCAAATCACTAAAAAGAGAACTAAAATTCGTTCAACAATCCCAATGCTGGGTATTTACCTAAAGAAAAATAAATCATTATATTAAAAAATACAGCTGTACTCTTATGTTTATTGCAGCACTATTCACAGTAGCAAAGTTATGGAATCAACCTAATTGTCTATCAATGAAGTGATAAAGAAAAGCCTCCAGCTTCATCCATCTTGTATTTTGCAGCAACATGGATGGAGCTGGAGGCTATCATACTAACTGAAATAATTCCAATACAAAAAAATACCACATGTGCTCACTAATAAATGGGAGCTTAACAATGAGTACACATGGACATAAACATGGAAATAATAGACACTGGAGACTCCACTGTAGGGGAGGCTGGGAGGGAAGCAGAGATCAAAAACCTACCTATTAGGTATTATGTTCACTATTTTGGTGATGGGTTCACTAGAATAATGCCCAAACCCCAGCATTATACAATATACTCACATAACAAACCTGTACATTTGCCCCCTAAATCTATAAAAGAGTTTCTTTAATGGTGACAGGAAAAGAAAACCCCCTAAATCTATAATAAAATATCTTTAACGGTGACAGGAAAAGAAAATTGCACAGGTTTATTTGATTAGGTAGAGATTTTTATTTAGCAAGTTGGTTTGTATTTTTGATATTAAATTTGATTAGTTATTATAGGACTGATAAAACAGCACCTATTTGTGACAAGTTTAGAAGTAGATGGCCAGGCATGGTGGCAAACGCCTATAATCCCAGCACTTTGGGAGGCCAAGGAGGGTAGATCACATGAGGCCAGGAGTTCAAGAGCAGCCTGGCCAACATGGTGAAATCCCGTCTCTACTAAAAATGCAAAATCTAGCTGGGCATGGTGGTGCACACCTGTAATCCCAGCTACTCAGGAGGCTGAGGCAGGAGAATCACTTGAACCTGGGAGGGAGAGGTTGCAGTGAGCCAAGATCACACCAATGCACTCCAGTCTGGGTGACAGAGAGATATTCCAACTCAAAAAAAAAAAAAAAGTAGGTGTTTTAAGAATGAGAATCTTGCTGAATAAATACAAGTTGTAAACAAAAAAAACGCATTAAAATGCACAATAAGAAACATGTTTAATAATCTGTATAAAGAATGCATTTTCAGAATTTTCCAAGCAAGATATTCACTAAGAATGGCCTATAGGAAGTCCTTTCCCTTTTTTTCATTCCCTTTGCTTCCAAGGGTGTTTGAGATCCATAAATACAGGGAAGAAAGACTCATAGTTTTCACAGATGGCCCCAGGACTTGTTGCTTAAAGACCAAAACCCAAGACTCAGTTTAATCACTGATTAACCATGTGATCTTGATAAGCTACTCATCTCTCAGGTACCATTTCCTTATGCATAAACATGGGATAAAATATCTACTCTACAGATTAGAAAAATATAATAATTCATAAAGACCACTATTACAAAGTGAATTTTTATAATCATTTGTGTACATCAATTTGATGTTAAGTTCAACCCTGGTGGAAAGAAAGCAAGTAGAAATATCTGTTCAGCTATATCCATTTATTTCCCCTTTATTCCCACTTAACAGCAAAGAATACTCCCACAGGGATTTGACTTAAAACTGAACATGGAAGTGAGGTTAAAGGTGTGTATTTGTGTATGTGTTGGGTGGTGTGTAATGACAATGATTCCAATTTCTAGTTTTCTTATGCAGAAACCAAGTCAACATGAAGTAGGAATAGAGACTCTCTATCTTATGACAGCAACCTCCTATTCCAGTTCCACTAGCCAATAAATGTGGTGTTTTCCAGGGAATTGTAAACATTAAAAAAAATAATAATTAACCCCTGTAATCCCAGCACTTTGGGAGGCTGAGGCAGGTGAATCACGAGGTCAAGAGATCGAGACCATCCTGGCCAACATGGTGAAACCCTATCTCTACTAAAAAATACAAAAAATTAGCTGGGCATAGAGGCCGTGCCTGTAGTCCCAGCTACTGTGGAGGCTGAGGCAGGAGAATTGCTTGAACCTGGGAGGGGGAGGTTGCAGTGAGCCGAGGTCGTGCCACTGCACTCCAGCCTGGTGCCTGGTGATGAAGTAAGACTCTGTCTTAAAAAAAAAATTAACCTGAATATTTCCCACATTTGCAAATGGGAGGGGGCATTTAAATGGAAATAAAATTTGATATAAGAGTCTAAGTGAAGCAGCAGAAAATAGTGACCTAGAATTCTAGAAGACCCTATTCTGAACTGGACTGCAATCAACTAGCTGTATGACTTTGAACAAATTACTAAGTAGCCTCATCGTAAAATGAAGGCAATTATCTAAATAATCTCTAAGGTCCTGTTGAGCTTGCAGATTTAAAAGTATTTTGATTTGGATGTTCATTGAATATTTAAAATTACTATCTGGAATTGTTATATCTGAATAAAGGATTTATACCGGGAAAGTTTTTTTAAATATGAGCACACGAGAATTCATGAATGAAATACATATACAAATTATGGATAAGTTATTTTCAATAAGTTGCAATGCAGTTGGCCACACTGAGATTCCACAGACACTGCTCAATACTTCTGCTGGTATTAACAACTATCATTTACAGAAAGGTCAAAAAGCCTGACATGCTGGACAATGCATTCAGTTGGTGCAAAAGTAATTATGGTTTTAGACATTGCTTTTAATAGCAAGACTGCAATTACTTAGGCATTAACTGAATCATTACATACACCCTTTCCTTTAACTGTGTTACTACTCTTTGAGTGATATAAGACATCTGACAGATACAGAAATTGCAGCTCAGGCCATAGTAAATGTTAGGGCACAGGTCTGATTGACTCCAAATACACGCTATATGTATGATATTAAAAACCTACATCACCAGTTAGGAAAGTGCTTTACGGTGACCAACTCTTAAAGAACTGTGAATAGAAAGAGGCTGTGGATCAATGGCAGGTTACATTGTTAGCAAGGTCCAGGTTTGGTTAGCACAGTATTACATCTTTATGATGCGAAAACTATTATCTGCCTTTATAGGTAAGAATTCTGAGCAACAGACATGAGAATACTGATATTTATAGCCATCTACAACTTACCTGCAATTCTGAAATCCTAAAAGTTTACAAAAATTTTTTTAAAAAGGAAACAGTATCAAAATCTGATCTGAATTGGTGGCTATGTCTAGACTTTATTTCTGCCACTTAGGGTGACTATTCATACATTTCATGATAAAAATATTAATTATCAGATGCTACACTCGACCCTGCTAGACTCATTTTATAAATGTTCATATAGGAATAGTATTATCTTTCTAAAGTTAAAAAAAAAACCCTGCCTTTCCAAACATATCAAGCTCCATAGATGTTGAATAATAAATTATATATCTTTTACCAAAGTATGAACCAATTCCCATGAATGATAGTATGGTCTATTAAAAGAAAACTAAACTAATAGTTTGAAATCTTTGGGTCTAATCTAGCTTGTGAGTAATGAGTGGGGATCTTAAAAAATTTTACTTCCCTCTCTGGATTTCACTTTCCTAATCTTGGCCAAATATCCACAAGGTCAGGTGAGAAATGTAGATGAGGGAAGCAGAGAAGCTGTAGCTACCAAGAGGGCAGAGGCCACAGCTAACTGGAAAACACAGGTCCTGACTTTTGCCATATGAACATGCATGGCACAAGTATTCTGAAAATTCTGAGAAAAAAACAGAGAACCACATTTTTATATAAATTGACCTAAATTTTTTTTTAAATAACCGCTATGCAAGCTGACAAAACAGGTCTGTAGACTAAATGTGATGCACAGACTGCAACCCTCAACTGACTGATGGGCTGTAACATCATCGTATACTACACTCAGACTTCAATTCCATTCCTTCTGGTTTTGCTTGCAGCTGGTAGTGACTTGCCTTTCTGAAAGCCCCTGTAGCACTTAACGTATTCTATTTAGTCAGCTGTTGGCATGGACTGCCTTCCATTTTCAGTTATCTTTTCATATCTTCACATCTTTGATGCCTAACTAGATTATAAGATCCTTGAGGGTCCTTGAGGGTGATGAAGTATTTCTGAATTTCTATAACAATTGGCTCAGTTCCTTGAACACAGCAAGGACTTAATGAAAACATTTGAATCAGTGTAAAAACAGGCTATAAATAGCTCTGGCTAAATCAGAAAGCAGAAGTCTGAGTTACTTGGATTCTTAACTGCCAGTGGGAGACATTGTGCTAAAATCGCCCCAGTAGGGGCTTCAGAATCCAACAGACATAAATCAGAATACCAGCTTCTTTGCTTCCTTCAGCTCTATGACCTTGAGCTTATTACATAACTGCCTAAGGCTCATTGTAAAATGGACGGTTAGCAATACTCATTCTGCGGATTAAATGAAGTGGATTAATATAAAGCATGTAGCATAGCATAAATGTCATTTACTACTTGTTCTCTTCATTGCTTTTGTAGCCAAGGAAAGAGAAGGATTCTTACTGAAGAATGAGGACTAGTCCTCACATGGCTCTTCACCATCTACAGAAAATCAGATCCAATAACTACTGCAGAATCCGCGGAGGTCAGGTATACCAACCTCACCGTAGTTTAACACATTATCTAACATTCAGTGTACCCTGTGTCATTTCAAACAAATTATGGTTTTCCGAGTTGAAAACCATAATTTGTTTGATATTTTCCAAGTTGGAAACCAAAATTTTCTTGATATCTATATAGATACACGATACATATAGCTTTAAAAAAATAAAATAAAAAACAATGTTTGACAAAAACTTGGGCAAGCAAAGAGCCATGAATAATTTTCAACACATACATGAGAGCAATTTAGTTAAGGATGTGGTTTCCAGGGTTATTTCATGCAGACATAACAAACTTCTAAAACAGTCCTGTTAGGAAAACATGGATAGTGGATCAGGATTCAGACACCCTTGTGATATTATGAACGTCTATCATTATAGGCTGCCTGAGAGAAGACTCCGCTCACTGCGATGCAAAAGAGACAGTACACAAGACTTCCAAAATGTCATAGACTGGTATCACAGAACCTTTGCACACAAAGAGGTTTAGCCAAGTGGTCCAGCCCTTTTCTCTACAACTTACTGAAGGTCATCTTGCAGCTGCTTAAACACTTTCAGATGGAAGAGGAATGCATTTCTTCTAGTGATAACCTTTGTCATTGCCTTATTGAGAGGAATAAAATTAAGACAAGACCTTAGATCTGTTTCTGTCTCTTAGTTTGTTCTCTGAAGACATAGAGGATAGCTTAATGTGTAAGCACCTGTATTTGTATGCATGTATACTGATTATCACATTGTATTCCTGGAATTATTTAAGATGCGATAGATAATACAAAGTAAGTCTAACAGACTTTTAAAATGTGACTTACTTATCTTGATGGCAGAATCTAAACACCATAACTTATTTCAGAAAGCCTAAAATAGATACAATGCCCTGTACACAATGACCTGTCAATATTACTCACTAATCATGTAGTTTGCCCTCATTATAGTATCAAAAGCATGAGAAAGAAAAACAATAAGTTCCAACAATTTCTAGTCCAACTTTCTGAAATTGACTACTATAGTCAATCTACGTTACTCGTCCAAGGTATTGTGCAGCTTACGCTTTGCCATTTTTGAAAAAAAGTATACATTTAGTATGGTTCTGTCTGTGAAAATTATAAGAGCAAAGCCAGTTATATATTTACAATCATGAGGTGAAGACAATCAACCCTTTCTCCTTTAGCAGTGGTTGGCAGACCTCTTTTGTAAACTACCAGATAATAAAAATAAGTTTTGTCAACCTTGCAGTCTCTATTGTAACCACTCAACTTTGTCATTGTACAGGTATAGTAACCATAGAAAATATGTAAATGAATGGACATCTCTATGATCTAAATTAAACTTTTGTTTCAAAAGCAGGTGGCTGCTTGGATGGAGTCCCCACACCCAGCATGGTGGAATGGGAAGAACATTGGCCTGGGAGTCAGGAAAGTGAAGTTCTAACTGTGGCCCTTCTTCTAGCTACGTCTATGATGGCAAACACTGCACAGCTTTGGGCTTGAGTCTTCATCTCTAAATGGAACAAATTAGATGACTTTTCTTGAATTTCAGTTTCAAAGTGTCTATGAATCAGTTATCAAAATCTCTTAAGCCGTAGTAGCTACTGAATTGTTCAGGTTATGTGACTGCTCCTTTTAGAACTTTGGGGCTTTCCTTAATGCTGACTACAGGAGCTCTGAAAAGGCCCTCCTGAAAATCAGTCACCAATGTAGCTAATAGGAAGGGATAGGAAATTTCTCATTCCTTAGGAAAATGACAGAGACTGCTTCTCAATAACCCCAATTTAATGTTCCCAGATTTGGCAAGTGTAATTTATTCATTGTTTACCTGAAATTTAAATTTAACTGGGTATCCTGTATTTTACCTGACAATCTTACTCTAACTCCTTAATTTTAAAAAGGAGTCAGACTATTGACACTTTTACACATCTATTGAGCTCATTAGGTCTCACAGCATCCCACATGTTGGGCACAGGGACCATTATCTTCATTCTAATAAGGAAAAAATAGAGGTGTCAGGACTTAGGAATTATCTGATAAGTCTGAATATCCCCTAGCATTGTCAGAAAGATACAAATACTTAGTTCATTACAAACCTACTACTTTGTACAAGAGGTACTCAAAAATATATATCTATCAAAACTGTAAACTATAAAACTGCAGTTACTCTTCTATTTTGTCCATGCAGTGCAACATTTACAGCTGTTTCCTAAAGCAATATTCAAATGCATTATCACAGAGAAAAACTTTACCTGTCACAGCATGACTTATTGACTGACACAATGAATTCTCCTTCTCTGGGAGAAAGGACAATTTTTTAAATCAATTGAAACAAGTCAATTATTTAAAAATTTTATAAGATGTTAGTAAAATATGAAACTAGAAAATTCAAAATTGAGAGTGGAGACAGTTGGCCTAAAAGACAACCTAAATGATACACTTGTTCTCTCAGAAGATAAGATAAAGGATTAAAAGACATTTTAAATATGGAATGGATTTAAATATTTGATGACGTTTATATGACGACAATACAGTTTTCCTTGAGGTGAATGTAATTACTTGAGGCAATGTCGCTTTCAGGAATCTTCAACCAAGATTAAAAAAACAGTCATCAAATTGAACTAACAATGGGTGCAGAAAAGAAGTATTGCCTTGATAATCTAAGAAAGTCATTTACCTTAAAAATTATCAGCATGAGCCAGGGCTATAAACTAAAAGACTGTCAAAACAAGCCATGCCTTAGATGGAGTGAGTATGGTAACATCCTGTATTAGCATGGCAAAATCTATTCTTCCTAAATTAAAAAAAAAATGGGATGGTTTCCAGATTCATCCATGTCCCTACAAAGGACACAAACTCATCGTTTTTTATGGCTGCATAATATTCCATGGTGTATATGTGCCACATTTTCCTTGTCCAGTCTATTGTCAAAGAGCATTTGGGTTGGTTCCAGGTCTTTGCTATTGTAAACAGTGCCACATTGAACATACGTGTGAAGGTGTCTTTATAACAGAATGATTTATAATCCTTTGGGTATATACCCAGTAATGGGATTGCTGGGTCAAATGGAATTTCTATTTCTAGGTCCTTGAGGAATCGCCATACTGTCTTCCACAATGGTTGAACTAATTTACACTCCCACCAACAATGTAAAAGTATAAAGTCCTCTCTGTGTTTTTACGTAAGTATACAAATGATATTGAATTTGACCATGGATTTCCAAGTCTTAAAAAACAAAATGTATGAAAACATCAGACACAAAATGGACTGACTCTAACAAACATAAACTCCAACTAACAAGGATTTCAAAGACCATTCTCAGACTCATTGGAGAAATTACTCATCAGAGGAGTGAAAAAGAAATAAGCTTGTATTTCTTTGCTCTTATTAAGTGCTAGGCTGCTGACCATCATGCTAGAAGACAGGAAAAGTCTTAGATATCATCTTAATCATCTACAACTACTGACATTAATTCAGATGATCCATAAATATCTTTTATTGATGCTAACCACAAAAATGAGATAAACTATTCCCAGAAGCTTCTCTGGAGATGACTCTGCTGACTGGGTTAGGGATGTTTTGAACTTTTTTCTCTATGTTTAAAACTACTTAAGTAATATCAAAGTCATAATTAGAAATAAAGTAATTCAGATCTCTAGAATTTTGCATTTGTGTTCATGCTAATAAATAGTAAAATTTGGGGGTATGGTTAAGTAATCATTGAAGAGAAACATAATTGAATTTGATCTGTGCTTGCTTTATTTTCTTTTTTTTTCCTTAGGAGAGAAGGAAAGAAAGAAAAAAAAGGAGTGAAGGAGAGGAAAAAAGAGGGAGAGAGAATGGGAATGTTGCTTTATTCTAAAAACGGGTATTGAAAACCTCTTTTCTGCCAATAATTGTGCTTAATAATGGTGGATCAATATTTCATTTAAACCTATGAATAGGTGTGAGGTGGTCCTGACAAGAATGTACATTTTGTGTATTTAAAGTGGAGAGCTCTATAAATGTTTATTAGGTTTACTTGCTCCGTATCTGAGTCCAAGTCCTGGATATCCTTATTAATTTTATGTCTTGTTGATCTATCTAATATTGATGTTGAAGTCTCCCACTATTGTTGTGTGGGAGCCTAGGGAGTCTAAGTCTCTTTATAGGTCTTATGTATCTGGGTGTTAGGATTGTTAGCTCTTATTGTTGCATTGATCCTTTTACCACTATATCTTTGTTGCTTTAAAATCTATTTTATCAAATGTGAGAATTGCAACTCCTGCTTTTTATTTATTTATTTATTTTTGCTCTCCATTTGGTTGGTAAATGTTTCTCCATCCCTTTGTTTTGAGTCTTTGTGTATCCTTGCATGTGAAATGGGTCTGGATGTAGCATACTGTTGGGTTTTGGCTGTATCTTTTGATTGGGGGATTTAGTCTATCTAAATTTAGGATTACTGCTATTTGATGGTAACTGGCTGTTTTGTCCATTTGTTGATGTAAATTCTTTGTTATGTTGATGCTCTTTACTTTTTGGTATATTTTTAGAAAGGCTAATACTGGTTGTTCCTTTCTATGTTTAATGCTTCTTTCAGAAGCTCTTGTAAAGCAGTCCTGGTGGTAATAAAATCTCTGAGTACGTGCTTGTTCATAAAAGATTTTATTTTTCCTTCAGTTGTGAAGCTTAGTTTGGCTGGATGTGAAATTCTAGGTTGAAAGTTCTATTCTTTAAGGATGTTGAATATTGGCCCCCACTCTTCCAGCCTGTAGGGTTTCTGCTGAGAGATCTGCCATAAGTCTAATAGGCTTCCCTTTGTGGGTAACCTGACCTTTCTCTCTGGCTGCCCTTAGTATTTTCTCCTTCATTTCAATCCTGGTGAATCAAATGATTATGTGCCTTTGGGTTGCTCTTCTTGAGGAATATCTTTGTGGTGTTCTCTGTATTACCTGGAGTTGAATATTGTCCTGCTTTGCTAAGTTGGGAAAGTTTTCCTGAATCATATCCTGACGAGTTTTTTCCAGCTTGGATTCATTCTCTTCGTTGTATTCAGGTACACCTATCAAACGTAAATTAGGTCTTTTCACATAGTCCCATATTTCTTGGCGACTTTGCTCATTCCTTTTTATCCTTTTTTCTCTATTCTTGTCTTCTCGTTTTATTTCATTAAGTTGGTCTTCGACCTCTGATATCCTTTCTTCTGCTTGATCAATTCAGCTATTAAAACTTGTGCATATTTGCCAAGTTGTCGTGTTGTGTTTTTCAACTCCATTAATTCATTTATATTCCTCTCTATATTGTCTATTCTTGTTAGTATTTCGCCAAACCTTTTTTAAAGTTCTTGGTTTCCTTACATTGGGTTAGAACAAGTTCTTTTAACTCCCAGAAGTTTCTTATCATCCACCTTCTGAAGCCTACTTCTGTTATGGCACACAGTCCTTCTCCATCAGGCCTTGCTCCGTTGCTGATGAGAAACTGTAATCCCCTGTAAAGGGAGAGGCATTCTGATTTGTGGTATTCTCAGCCTTTTTAGGCTGGTTTCTTCCCTTCACTATAAATTTATCCATCTGTCGTCTTTACAATTACCGTCTTTCTAATTAGGTTTCTGAGTGGACGTCCAATGTATTGATTCCCAGTGCCAGAATCTTAGCAACCCACTGTGCCAGCCAAAACAGCAGTGTTAAGACTGATGGTGCTCTTCTGCCTGGGAATCTCTGGTCTGGCTTCCTTCTTGAGTCTGTAATTGGCGACTCTCCCTTCCTGGAGCTCCAAACTCAGAAGGGGAACCAGTCCCGTTTACCCTGCACCAAGAGCTGCTGCACCGAGGCACTGGCAAAACCGCTGCGCTGGCCACAAGAGTCATGCTGGCGACCCATGGGGCTCCTCCACTGGGAATCTTCTGGTCCATGAGCGACAAAAATTCGTCTGAAAGTGTGGTGTCCTCTCATTCTCTGTGCTTTCACTGGGAGCTACAATCCCGAGCTGTTAGCGATCAGCCATCTTGGATCTCTCTCCCAAGTTGAAGCTTTGTTTTCCATTAGCCAGTACAGTGATTCCTTGATATTACTCCCTTCATTTTGGAAGCCAGTAAGTCATTCAGCAATAAGGGTAGCACAGAGTAGCTAGGTGTTCACCAACACCATTTCCTCTTCCCACATGCACAAAAAGGGTACGTTTCCCAGTCTCACTTGCAATTAGATCAAGACAATAGAACGAGCTCTTTCCAGTTGAATAGACTGGCCCCTAAAAGTTCCCACTGGTCTTCCTCCCACTGACTGGAAGTGAAGAACTCCAGGATGACAAAGCCACCCTAAAGAAAGAGCCTAGAATCCTAAATTCTTACTTGGAAGATAGCCTCCTAATCTGCACTGAGATGTTATGGTGGCAAAAAAAAAAAAATCCTTATTGTGATAAGCCACTGATATTTGGGGGATGCTTCTTATAGGGGCTTACCAATATGAACCAGGTGTCAAAGAAAGGGCTCAGGCCCTATACTCTGTGTCACCTTAACATGGTTCATTACTGAACACTAGTGTCAGATATAAAAGGGAGCAGTGAGGAAATTGTGAATAGTGAAGGCTTGCAGCAGAGATCATATACTGTAGGAAAAGCATATTGCAGAGTGGAATTGGGAATCTAGGGAAGCTGAGGCTGTTAGCAAATCAAAGAAAACAACAGCAGAAGTCCTCGAGCTGGCTCCCTTGTTAGGGCTCAAAAGGAGGCCACCAACAGAGAGGTGGGCCCCTGAGGACTTTTCTGACAATACCTGGTGTTTATCTCTCTGATCCAAGCTAGAAAGTGAGCTCCCACAGAGCCAGACCATTTGAAATGCATACTGAAGTCCAGACCTCTGAGAAAGACAGTGTGGTTTGCATATCAAATTTGGAGACCTAGATATTAGCTCAGAATTCCAAGGATATGGGAATTCTGAGCTAATATCTAGATCTCCAAATTTGATATGCAAACCACATACCTAATGAATGAATCTTAAATAAATCTTAAACACTGGCAGTTTTCTATAATAAAAGTAATATTCATCAGCTAGAAATCCTTGCAGAGTGAATTTATTTACATATCTTACTTCTCACTAAGTCTCATCCTTCTCTGATTTTGAGAACTTCATGTAAGACTTTCTTCTTATGAAAGCTTTCTTACCTGATGATGGTAAGAGCAAATTAAACCTCTAACATTTTGGGAAACACATACAAAGTGATGGGAACACTTCAATTAAAGCCTGTTTCCTGAAAGTAAATTAAACAGTACCTGTAATTGTTCCTATTTAACTGCTCTTAACAAGATCATAGGTAGTGGTTCCTGCTAATAGACTGAGTGCAAAGGAATGAGAAGTACCAGAAACTGGGGAGGGAAGTGACTGATGTGAGTAAATATATATCTAGAATATGTCCATTTAATTCTTCTGGATAAGTTTCTGGTTCATGTTAGCAGCTTGTGGGAAATCTGCCACATGGCATTTGTTTCACTGCCTCCACCTGCATATTGAATGAAACTGTATAAACTCAATACAAATTTATTCTGTGCTGATCCTAAGAGAACACAGTGGAAATCTAAGTCATCAGCTTGCCAGCCCCCTACTGTGTGAGGAAAAACCTTAGATGAGCTACAGACAGGTTCTCAAGCTCTAAGGTTGCCATTATTTTTGTAATCTTCTTAGCAACAAATTGACCACATTTATGCAGAGCCAGTAGGTCTATGTAACAGAAATAATAACAGAAATGAAATTATGGCAAGATCATGGACCATTGATCTCTCTGTTACCCTTAGCTAGCCATATGACCTTATATTAGTGACTGAACAATTTCCTGCACTTGACCTTTACAGGTTAAGTATTTTTGTGAGAATAATTTCACCAAAAGGTAGACACAAAAAAGTGACTGACAAACCTAAAAACCTAAACAAACCTAAAAAAAAGAAAAGAAAAAATTGAGGTAGGAAGATGATGAGCAGTTAGATACAAAGAGGGATAAGAAAGCTTTTTAAATCCAGCTCCTGTTTTCACCTGGTTGTGGACCAAATCCCAGAAATTCTTGGGTGTCAAAAAAACAGTGACTGTCTTATCCATGAAACTCCTATTGCCCTTTGTGCCTCCTAAAATCCTATCTTTCCAAGTTGAATCACATGGATTTTTGCCTCCTGGCCCTTTCCCCTCCTTCTCAAGGACAGATTCTCTAAGGCAGCTGTCTCTCCCACCTTGAAGTTTTTGTGCTGTATCCCACTAGTATTTTTCTGCACGAAAAAAAATTTGCAGAACTCAGTGGAAGCATAACATTGCTTTCACACTTAGCACAAAGGCTGGTCATTTTTTAAAAGGTCAAGTTATTCTTGTAGCATTTATGGTGTCTAGAATTCATTCAAGACAGAATCTTCTTTGCAGTTTATGCTATTGCTAGAAAAATAGTAGTTTGCTTCCATAAACTCTAATCTTCTGAATCTAGAATAAAAATGAGTGAGGGAGAAGTAAGTGAGGAAGTTAAAAAAACATTAAGTAACCCCTATCCTCTACTGAGAGCTGATGACTTCTAGAAGGGATCTGAAATGAAAGAAACAATTGGTACTGACTTGGTCATATACTCAATACTTCTCTCCTCCCACTTGGTGCCCTGTTGAAGCTCACCAAGGCCTCTAACATCCTAAATTCTCACCCCCTTCCCCACCATGCACACCCTCATGAAGTCCCACACACCTCTTACTCAGCTTCCTGTGTGTCTTGCTTTGGAGTTACCCTTCCCCCAAATTAAACTCTCATTTACTTAAAGTATATCAGCCAGGTTAGAATGAAAGTTAATTTGCTTCGAGTTTATGACTAATCATCCTCCCATCTTCCTTAACATGCTCCGGAATGTTTTCTTATTAACTCTAATTGATGAAATTTCCATCAGTGTGG
Source organism: Leontopithecus rosalia (assembly GCA_028533165.1). NCBI lineage: Eukaryota > Metazoa > Chordata > Mammalia > Primates > Cebidae > Leontopithecus > Leontopithecus rosalia. The sequence goes on along the minus strand of CM052655.1, from coordinate 32,962,141 downwards.
AGGAGATATTTTGAAATAGGAAAGCATCCTCTCTCATCCAGGAAGGAAAAAACCGAATACCACAGGTCTTCTCTTCATCTATCCCCACTACAATTCCCCAGGCCTAGCCCCAATAGAAATTAATAAGACTTTCTTTCCCCTCTCATCAACTTCCTGAATCAAAAATCAATGAGCATTCCTAATTACAATTTTGTGTCTCAATGAAAGGGGTCAGGTAGAATAACTGGGCTGTCTAAACTTACACCAAGCTAGAGTGGGAGTTTCATGTCTCAGTTCCCAGTATTTTCAGGGGTCAATCATTACACAAGTAGGTCCCAAAATTTATGGAGGATCAGGATCACCTGAAGGGCTTATTAAAACCCAGATTGCCAGGTTCTACCCTTAGAGTTTTTCTAAAGCAGTGTGCTTGGGTGGGGTTAAAATTTTGCATGATTCTCAAGTGCCTGATTGATGCTCATATTACCAATCCAAGGACAACACACCAAGGACCACTGCTTTAGACTAAACTTTACCTCCAAGTGGAAGGTAAAAGCATTCCTGAAGTAGAGATCATATACTCAACAACATAGTGATGTAAAAAAGCATAGCATGTTTAGGACCAGTGTCATCTTGCTTTCCCGGAAGGTTGAGTATTGTAAAAAGTAGAAGAAAAATGGAGTGCAGATAGCTTAGGGCTAGGAGAGAAGCATCATGTCAGTTTAGAATGTGGTGCTAGGATCACCTCCTATAGGAAACTGTGACCTCTGACATGTTATAAGAATCACACAGAGGATGGAGATTTTTTTCTTTTGTTTTAGAGATGAAGTTTTGGTATTGTTCCCCAGGCTGGAGTGCAATGGCAATGATCCCGGCTCACTGCAATCTCCACCTCCTGGGTTCAAGGGATTCTCCTGCCTTAGCCTCCTGAGTAGCTGGGATTATAGGTGCCAACCACCACAACTGGCTAATTTTGTATTTTTAGCAGATATGGGTTTCACCATGCTGGCCAGGCTGGTTTTGAATTTCTAACCTCAGGTGATCCAACTACCTCAGCCTCACAAAGTGCTGGGATTACATGTGTGAGCCACCATGCCCGGCCAAGGACAGAGATTTTTAAGAGATACATGAAGTCATATTGAGTCACTCCCCATCTTGGCATGAATGAGTAATTTAAGTTTCTGTTATATGATATAGGTTGCCCAAATTCTGAGGTGTATTGTTCAAAGTTGCAAACACCCATGACTGTGGTTTAAGTGACATACTTATGCTAAGAAGAAAGCGGGTAGAAAGTTTCTTTCTGGTCTCTTCCCACTCCCTTTTCCTTCCTTCCTCCCTCCTTGATTCTTTCTGCCTCCGAGGCATTCTAGATTCATTATCAGGCTGTATACAATGAGCAAGCTGGCAGTGCATGAAAAAGTTTTATAGAATGAGAGCCCACCTTCAACATTCTCTTGCACCATGTTGAGGAACTCATACCCTCTTTTCTCCACTGTCTTGCTTCTTTTGCTCTCTCTTACCTTAAGCATTCCTGAAAGGGCTTGCTATACCAATTCACTGATAAGGGAGGTAAGATTCCAAGGTTTGGACTTGAATGCAGGGGTCTGTATACTTCCTCAGAGGCCTTTAAGTTGGTCTTTGTGCTCCAACCCAACTTCAACAGAGATCAGGTATGAAGGGAAATTGGGCAGTGATCCAATTAGGAAAAAAAAATGCTCTGGTCCAGGGAAAAAAGTAAGCAAGCTTCCAAGAGCAAAGAGATGTTTCTTTTGTTTGTACAACTAAAATGCACTAAACAGAATACCATTTTTCTCCCATCCACCTAAATTCTAGACTGCACAGACATTATTCACTGTCTTAGGTGTGAATCAGACTATGAACTAGGCTTTAAGCAAAATTAGTTCATTTGGTAGAAAACACTGGCACAGATGTGGCAAAGTGGCAAAGGAGAAGGAAGAAATCAACACAGAAAAGTTACTTTCATGGGGAACTAGGACTCACCTACTTTAGAAAATGGTATGGAACACACCTCTCAGTTGTTCTACCTAAGGGGAAGGGAACGTATCTACCAATCCTTTCTAGTTGTTAGTTAAGGGTCACTCCTAGGATGTTAATTTCTCTGCCTTTCTTACTTGCACTCAATTAGGCCTTACACATAATCAGAAAAATTATACAGAGAGGCACAGAAGCTAATGGAAGGTGTCCAGTAGATGTGAAGGGAGTACCCGCAACTTTCTTGCTGTCATTTTGAGTATTTCTCTTATTTCATCATTCAGGGGTCCTAAAATTTCCAGGTGTCAATAGTAAAAGTACCCATTGGAAGCAAAATGTATATTTTTGTTTCAAAATTTTTCATTTTCTATTAGTTACCTTAATTCCCTCCCATCCTGTTATTAGAATAACTCTCCCAATGTCTTTCTAGAAAACAAATGCAAGGATAAATTTATTCAAAAAAATAAAACACCATCTATGCAAAGATGTCTTTAAAATTTTGATAATTAGTTCCATGAATCAACTCAGAGAAGGAATGATTAACACTTTCCAAATGCATACTGAGGGTAAGAAAAGGCATCAAATACATTTGCATTTTGTCTGGACATGGTTACAGACTACAATCCCTCAGTTGATCAGCTGGAGAGACCAAATAAATCCCTGTTATCAGTTCAACAATAGCACTTACTTGTTTTGTGGCAGTGCATATCAAAGATCATTAAATAAAAAACAGGATCTGAAGAAATATTTTCAAGGTAAACACTCCCCAAAGTATACTTTAATTATTAGTGTGATGTAAGTTTACGAGAGAAATGACAGAAAAGAAGACAAGACCAATGATACATGATAATTCAGTTGGCAAGGACAAACTCCTAAGTAACTAACTTAGTGTTCAAGGAAACCTCAAAATGCATAAGCATGATTTTTTCATACTACAAATGAGTTATTGTAACCCATTTACGTGTGGACACAGAAAAATTCTTGTAATATAGCACGTAGCATGATCAAGCTTGACTCCTATAATATTGCATATTAATCTGCAGGCTATAATTGTAAAAGAATAAATAAAACAATTATGTCATCTTGATCAAATGGTGTAGGCCACAGTTGGTTCAGATGTTACAATACTGCAGTTGATACAACTCACTGGGCAGCCAACTTCTTGAGCACAAAACAAAAATAAAATCAACTGCATGAAAGTCAGCTCTGTTTATGCATAGTCTTCATTAAGGGTCAACAAGAGAAAATAAACAAAATACAAAAAGAAAAAATAAATATGTTCATGAAAATGTTATTTGGGCTTTCATTTCCCCGGCAGGCTACAGAAAGAAAATGCAGGCTTACTGTCAATAACTGATATTGTGACATGCATTTATAGTTGAAAACAGTCAACATGATACATTATAGAACCAGTAGAGAAAGTGGGAATTTCTTAAGGAGTGAAGAAAATCTTTCAAATTTGGGTCACATTCCCATATTTAAATTGTAAACAGCAAGTAGATACTGAACATCTAGCTTAATGATCCTATCCTCTTGATTCTGCAAAGGCATATCAGCCTGTTTTTAGAGTATAAAATTCTAGATTCATAACAGTTAATTATATTCACAAAATTCTGTTGGCATGAAATCATCCTGTGACAGTTTAACAGAGGACAGCCTTAAGAAAGCCATTATAATCGGAGGATGCATAGACAAATCAGTCACAGTCAGTACCTCCAAGGAGCTTACAGTCTAAGAGGGAGAGATTGACAAGAGCACAATAGTAGAACAGAAGTATCCATATAGTACATGGAGATGCAGAGAAGGAACAGTCAAATGACAGGTAGGCATAAATAATTACAACCACTATGGAAAACTGTTCGGAGGTTCCTCAAGGCTAAAACTAGAGCTATGATATGCTCCAGTAATCCCACTACTAGGTATATATCCAAAAGAAGGGAAACCAGTATATCAAAGAGATATCTGCATGCCCATGTTTATTGCAGTACTATTCACAATAGCCAAGACTGGGAAGCAACCTAAGTGTTCATCATCAGATGAACAGATGAAGAAAAGTGGAAGCTCTACTCAGCCATAAAAATGAATGAGAGCCTCTCATTTGCAACAACATGAATTGAACTGGAAGTCATTTCATGTGTTAAATGAAATAAGCTAGGCACAGAAAAACAAACTTCATGTGTTCTCACTTATTTGTGGGAGCTAAAAATTCAAACAATTTAACTGATGGAGATAGAGAGTAGATGGTGGTTACCAGAAGCTAGGAAGGGTAGTGGGGGGTAAAAGAAGGGATGTGGGAATGGCTAATGAGTCCAGAAATAAACTTAGAATAAATAAGATCTAGTATTTGATAGCACAACAGAGTGACTACAGTCAAAACTAAGTTATTGTACATTTAAAAATAAGTAAACTAGCATAATCGGATTGTTTGTAACACGAAGAAAGAATAAATTCTTGAGGCAATGGACACTCCATTTACCCTGATGTGATTATTACACGTCGTACGTCTGTATTAAAATATCTTATGTACCCCATGAATATACACATTTAATATACACCCAAAAATCATAAATTAAAAAATATGTAGGTAGCCAGGGAAGTATGTCACAGAAAACTGTGTAAATAATTGACACTCAGGTTATCTGTTAACTGTGGATTTTACATTTGTATTTTTGCAAAAGTCAGTTTCAGAGTTCTAGAACACATTCTGAGTTAAGAATAAGAAAATTTAGCCTGGGCATGGTAGCTCAGGCATGTAATCCCAACACTTTGGGAGGCCAAGGTGGGTCGCTCACTTGAAGTCAGGAGTTTGAGACCAGCCTGACCAACATGGTGAAATCGGATCTCTACTAAAAGTAATAATAATAATAAACTTTCCAGGTGTGATGGCACACACCTGTAAGTCCCTTCTACTCGGCAAGCTGAGTCAAGAGAATTACTTGAACCTGGGAAGTGGAGGTTGTAGTGGGTCGAGATCATGCCTCTGCCACTGTACTCTAGCCTTAGCGACAGAATAAGATTACATCCCAAAAAACATTAACTATAATGAGAAAATTTAAGAGTCAAACGGAATTCTAAATGTATTAGGTTGGTGTAAAAGTAATCACGGATTTTTGCCATTACAACCACCGTAATATTTTTCTATATCCTTTTAGTTGGATAGTCTTTTAGTTCTCACATCACTGAGAACTATTTCTGTCACTGGATACTTATAAAATCAAATTAACAACTGTATTGAAGACACTGTTCTAGGTGACAAGTGAAAGCAAACTAACTAAATACATAAATAGTTAAAGTACAGCTTTTACAACCCAGGAAAGAAACACCTTAAATAAATTTTAGTACATAAAGAGCTAAATATTAAAGCCTTAGTGTAGGTTTTAACAAACGAAAAAGTCATCCTTTATTCTTGGATAAAACACTTCAACACCAAAAACATGTAATTTATTATTCAATCCTTACGTTTATTGTAACCTCTTTAAAATACCAACAAAAATTTTCAAAGTCAGCAAGTGAGATTTAAAGTTCGTATAACAGAAACACTTGAAATGAAGTAAAAAAAGAAAATTCATAGTTCCACCATAGAAACACAGCCATCTGATCAGCAGCTAGCATCACCAGATACTGAAATATGTACCAAAGACTCTATATTTGAAAAACTGTGACATAGTATATTGAATCGAGAGACTAAGCAGTATGTAACAAATTTTAAAGTCAAACAAAAAAAAATCAAATACAAATATAAATAGAAATCTGATATGTTAAAATGTCAACTCAATCCACTAGATTAAAAATATACTTTTTGATCATCTAGAAGATGGCCGAATAGGAACAGCTCTGGAGTGCAGTTCCCAGAAAGAACAACACAGAGGGTGAATGTTCACCACACTTCCAAACGAGTTTTCACTGTACAGACCAGGAGATTCCCCAGCCAAAAAGTGCCACAAGTATCCAGAATCACTGCTTGTGATTTCTGCACATTGATTTTGTATCCTCAGACTTTGCTGAAGTTGCTTATCAGTTAAAGGAGATTTTGGGCTGAGATGATGGGGTCTTTTAAATATACAATCATGCCATCTGCAAATAGAGACAGTTTGACTCCTTCCTTTCCTAATTGAATACCCTTTATTTCTTTTTCTTGCCTAATTGCTCTGGCTAGAACGTCCAATACTATATTGAATAGGAGTGGTGAGAGAGGGCATCCTTGTCTAGTGCCAGATTTCAAAGGGAGTGCTTCCAGTTTTTGCCCATTCAGTATGATGTTGGCTGTGGGTTTGTCTTAAATAGTTTTATTATTTTGAGATACGTTCCTTTGATACCTAGTTTATTGAGAGTTTTTTTAGCATAAAGTGCTGCTTAATTTTGTCAAAGGCCTTCTCTGTATCTATTGAAATAATTGTGTGTTTTTTGTCTTTGGTTCTGTTTATGTGGTGGATTACATTTATAGACTTGCATATATTGAACCAGCCTTGCATCCCCAGGATGAAGCCTCCTTGATCATAATGGATAAGCTTTTTTATGTGCTGTTGTATTCAGTTTGCCAGTATTTTATTGAAGATTTTTGCATCTATGGTCATCATGGATATTGGCCTGAAGTTTTTTTTTTTCTTGTTGAGTCTCTGCTGGGTTTTGGTATCAGGATGATGTTGGTCTCATAAAATGATTTGGGAAGGATTCCCTCTTTTTGGATTTTGAGATAGTTTCAGAAGGAATGGTAGCTCCTCTTTGCACATCTGGTAGAATTCAGCTGTGAACCTGTCTGGACCTGGCCTTTTTTTGGTTTGACAAGCTATTAATTGCTGCCTCAACCTCAGCCCTTGTTTTTGGTCTATTCAAAGTTTCAACTTCTTCCTGGTTTAGGCTTGGGAGGGTGCAAGTGTCTAGTAATTTATCCATTTCTTCCAGATTTACTGGTTTGTGTGCATAGAGTTGTTTGCAGTAATCTGTGATGATAGTGTGTATTTCTGTGAAATCGGTGGTGATATCCCCTTTATCATTTTTTATTGCATCTATTTGATTCTTCTCCCCTTTTTTATTAATCTGGCTAGTGGTCTGTCTATTTTGTTCATCTTTTCAAAAAATCAGCTCCTGGATTTATTGATTTTTGAAGTGGTTTTATGACTATCTCCTTCAATTCTGCTCTGATCTTAGTTATTTCTTGTCTTATGCTAGCCTTTGAGTTTTTTTGATCTTGCTCCTAGCTCTTTTAATTTTGATGATAGGGTGTTGATTTTAGATCTTTCCTTCATTCTCATGTGGGCATTTATTGCTATAAATTTCCCCTAGCACTGCTTTATATGTGTCCCAGAGATTCTCATATGTCGTATCTTTGTTCCGGCAGATTTCAAAGAATATCTTTGTTTCTGCCTTCATTTCATTGTTTATCCAGTCAATGTTCTGGAGCCAGTTGTTCAGTTTCCATGAAGTTGTGTGGTTCTGAGTTAGTTTCTTAATCCTGAGTTCTGATTTGATAGCTCTGTGGTCAGAAAGACTGTTTGTTATGATTTCCATTTTTTTGCTTTTGCTGAGGAGTGATTTACTTCCAATTATGTGGTCAGTTTTGGATCAGGTGCAATGTGGTGCTGAGAAGAACGTATATTCTGTGGATTTGGGGTGGAAATTTCTGTAGATGTCTATTAGGTCTTCTTGGTTCAGATCTGAGTTCAAGTCCTGGATATCCTTGTTAATTTTCTGTCTCACTGATCTGTCTAATATTGGCAGTGGAATGTTAAAGTCTCCCATTGTTACTGTGTGGGAGTCTAAGTCTCTTTGTAGCTCATTGAGAACTTGCTTTATGTATCTGGATGCTCATGTATTGGGTGTGCAATATTTAAGATTGTTAGCTCTTCTTGTTGCATTGATCCTTTTACCATTATGCAATGACCTTCTTTGTCTCTTTTGATCTTTGTTGCTTTAAAGTCTATTTTATCAGAGATGAGAATTGTAACTCCTGCTTTTTTTGCTCTCCATTTGCTTGGTAAATCTTCCTCCATCCCTTTATTTTGAGCCTTTGTGTATCCTTGCATGTGATATGGGTTTCCTGAATACAGCACACCAATGGGTTTTGACTTTTTATCCAATTTGCCAGTCTGCATCTTTTGATTGGAGCATTAGCCCATTTACATTTAGGGTTAATATAGTTATTTGTGAATTTGATCCTGCCATTTTGATGCTAGCTGGATGCTTTGCCCATTAGTTGATGCGTTTTCTTCATTGTGTTGATGGTCTTTACCATTTGGTATGTTTTTGGAGTGGCTGGTACTGGTCGTTTCTTTCTTTGTTTAGTGCTTCTTTCAGGAGCTCTTGTAAGGCATGCCTGGTGGTAACAAAATCTCTGAGCAATTGCTTGTCTGTAAAGGATTTTATTTTTCCTTCACTTATGAATCTTAGTTTGGATATGCAATTCTAGGTTGAAAGTTCTTTAAGGATGTTGAATATTGTCCTCCATTCTTTTCTGGCTTGTGGGGTTTCTGCCAAGAGATCCGTTGTGATTCTGGTGGGCTTCCCTTTATCAGTAACCTGACATTTCTCTCTGGCTGCCCTTAGCAATTTTTCCTTCATTTCAACCCTGGTGAATCTGAGGATTATGTTTCTTGGGACCTAATTAAACTCCAGAGCTTTTGTACAGCAAAATAAACAATCATTAGAGTGAACCGGTAACCACCAGAATGGGAAAAAATTTTTGCAATCTACCCATGTGACAAAGGGCTAATATCCAGAATCTACAAAGAATTACAACAGATTTACAAGAAAGAAAACAAACAAACCCATCTAAAAGTGGGTGAAGGATATGAATAGACACTTTTCAGAGAAGACATATATGAGGCCAACAAACATATGAAAAATGCTCATCATCACTGGTTATTAGAGAAATGCAAATCAAAACCACATTGAGTTACCACCATACGCCAGTTAGAATTCAATCATTAAAAAGTCTGGAGACAACAGATGCCGGAGGGGATGTGGAGGAATAGGAACACTTTTACACTATTGGTGGGAGTGTAAACTAGTTTAACCTTTGTGGAAGATAGTGTGATGATTCCTCAAGGCCTTAGAAATAGAAATTCCATTTGACCCAGCAATCCCATTACTGGGTAAACATCCAAAGGACTATAAATTATTCTATTATAAGGACATATGCACACATATATTCATAGCAGCACTGTTTATAATAGCAAAGACCAGGAACCAACCCAAATACCCATCGATGATAGACTGGACAAGGAAAATGTGACACATATAAACCATGGAATACTATGCAACCATAAAAAAGGAATAGTTCATGTCCTTTGTAGGGACATGGATGAATCTGGAAACCATCATTTTCAGCAAACTGACACAAGAACAGAAAATCAAACACTGCATGTACTCACTCATAGGCGGGTGTTGAGCAATGAGAACACATGGACACAGGGAAGGGAGCATCACACACTGGGATCTGTTGAGTGGGGCAAGGGAGGAACAGTTAGGGGAGGGAGGTCAGGGAGGGATAACATGGGGAGAAATGCCAGATGTAGGTGGTGGGTGGAGGGAGGCAGCAAACAACATTGCCATGTGTGTACCTATGCAACAATCATGCATGATCTACACATGTTCCCCAGAACCTAAAGTACAATAAAAAAGGACCACACAGGTTTGTAACATTCTTAATGATGCACTGGACTTACTAGAATTCTGTGATAGCCATTAAAGCATCTTTGAACTATGCACACTTAGGTGTTTCAGTGTCTCTTCAATATTATGTGTTCTCCACAAAGAACAGGAATACACCAACTATATTTGATTTCAAAGAAGGAAATGTTAGTTTAATCCTGCAGGCAGAAAGACATTTTCTTCTTGTAGATGTTAGTGTTATCAATATATATTCATATGAAGCATGCTTTATATCATGTCCAAAACTTCCTAGAGAATAGATATTCTGAATGCACAAACTGTGTTTCTGAGAAATGATACCAAAGCAATGAGACAAAGCTGATGAAAAAATCTTTTTCTTTGAGGCATCAACTGGAAAACCATTAGATGATGGAAAGTTCCTTTCTTGTAAGAATGAAATCTTAGAAATAGCTCTGGATCAAAAAAACTTACCAATAATAGAAAAGTTGCTTTTATTAATAAAAATAGAGATATCTACATCACTTCTGTGAAACAATTTGGGAAGGAAGAACAAATTCTCAAACTTGGGACAATCGTGCATATTTTGGCATACAGTGATACATGCAATATCCTTTGTGGACTTCAAGATACTCAATTTACAGTGTGTATTACTCCAAGACAGTTTATGTAGACAGTTACATTTTGCTTAAAACATTATATAAAAGGGATACAAGTGAATTCAACAGAAGTCCCTATATTGTGAGTTTTACCTGATTTCCAATCAGGTAACTATAAGAAGAGTTAATGGCTCTCTGGTTCCCATCAGTGTATCGCCATATCCTGCTATTCTCCATGAACATGCAGGCAGTTCAAAATGGGAAGATCCTGTAAGTCTTTACCACTTTATTGAGGAGCAAACCACGTGAGCTTGTCTAGCTGCTATGGCAGTTGCTAACTGAGATATGACTATTGCAGAAATAGCCTATGCAGCAACTGGTAAAATTGGTAAGGTTTAGTACATCAATTCTATAAAAAGTCTTCCACTTAAAGAATCAAAAATGGCCCACATACTAAGATTTAGTCAGAATATAGAGGAGCGTGTAATAGTTCTTCAGGCTAGCCTCATTTATCAAGCAATCCAGATCAACATTAATCTCTACAACTGAGAAAGGGCACTGGGATTGGCTGTAAAATACAAAACACATGTTGATACAGTTCTTGCTTACTGTCAAAGTTTTTGGAGGCATTTAGTAAACATGAAACTAATAAACGATACTTGCAGTATGCCGAAGGTCTCCAAATAGATTGAGAGAAAAAATCAAAGCCAAAATTCAGATTAAATTTACAAAAAAAATGAGAACAATCATCAAGCAGCCAATTAAGTAAGTATGGGTATAAAGCCCTAAATGCCATGCTTATCTGTAAGAATTTTTGTCTTTTGAAATGAATTCTGATTAACTAAGGATAAGCATGTTTTGGTTGCTAAAGAAAATCACATAATCTTTAAGTAAGTATAAACACTTGCTATATATTCAATGTAAAAGTACATACAGAAAGATGAAACACAAAGTAATTTATAAACTTCCAAGTTTTATATTTTTCTAGTCAAATAATTAACTAGTATTATGATATACTTATGAAATGTCTGTGTAGTGTTGATGATATTTCTGGGTTTGCCCATTATTTCATCCTTGAATCTTCAGCCTGAACAAATATAAATTTTGATAATAAAACATTGGTATATTTAAAATGTCATTTCTATTTGACCTCTAAATTGTGAAACGCCTCCAAAAGTTTATTTATAGAACAAAAACATGAGGATACATTTGTGCAAATATTTAAAATGCAGATACTTATACATCAACGTTCATAGTATCATTACTCAAATAGCAAAAGGTGGAAACAACTCAAATGTCTATAATGACTGGATAAACAAATGTGGTACAATACATACAATGTATGTGGTACAATACATACAATGGAATATTATTTAGCCTTTAAAATGAATGAGATTCTGATAAATGCTACAACAGGATAAATCATGAAAACCCTACACTAAGTGAAATAAGCCAGACACAAAAGGTTAATTAAGAGGTATCACTTGTATGAGGTACCAGCATAGGCAAGCTCAAAGAGACAGAAAGGAGAACGATGTTTACCAGAAACTGGGTGAGGGGAGAAGGAAAGGAGAGGTGCTATTGATTAATGGGTAAATAGTTTTTGCTTAGAATGAACAAATTCTGAAAATGAATAATAATGATGGTTGCTCAATATTCAGAATGTTAATGCCACTGAACATGGTTAAAATGGTAAACTTCGTTATGTATATTTTATCATAATTTTAAAAACATATCTAAAGTGAGCAAGAAGGATTCTCCTCATTCCTCTTCTAACTTGAGATGGTCAGGCAATAGGCCATGAAGTCTGAATTTGTGAAAATCTTCTTAGATGATAAACCTGTTTGACTAGTCTTAATCGTGTGTCTCCAAATTATTACTACATAATCTTCTTAACGGTAACATAAATACCCCTTAGAAAATCTCCATTTCTGGAAATGATACATTATAGGGTGGGCATCTGAATATACATGAGATTATACATAAATGTGTTCCATGTATATAAAGGGATAAAGGAATTACATCTTTTGCTCCCATTTTAATTGCTATGTCTAGGATTTTTAGTAGAAATATTCTCTTTTTAACATGTTTCTTTTCTTTTCTGGAATGTTGTAATATTCAGTTCTTGACCCAGATCATGGGACCAAGAGTGTACTCAGTTTATGAAATCTGTTGAGCAGTGTACTTACAAGTTGTACTGTTTATATGTTTTCTATATTGTTATATTTCAATGAAAAGTTTAAAATTTTTTTAAATGGTTAAAAGGGTTTTATGTTATATATATATGTTTATCACAATAAAAAAGGAAAAAATAAAGTCCCTATGTTCCAAAACAACAAAAAAGGCTAATAGCCAATATAAAAATATTTTTAAAGTTTGAAGAAAACAACTAGAAAAATGAACAAAACTGTATTAACAGGTGGTTTACACAAATATAAAAATAATCTTTAAATGTGAAAATATTGATTTCATTCACAATAAAAAAATGCAAACTAAAATCGCAATGAAATATATCAGTTGAATGGCAAATATACAGAAGTTTGACAATATACATTGTTGTTGAGACTCTGGACAAACAAGCATACTCACATATTACTAATGGCAATCCATAATTACACAATCCCTATGGAAAGTAATTGCTAAACCTAACAAGTCTATATGCACACTAACCCAGAAATCCCTAGGTATTACTCTGATGACACACATAATAGAAAAATACCTTTACATTAGTGTAGTAAATTATTAGACACCTATTCATAAGAAATCGGCAGGATTAAACTTTGTTACATCCATAGAAAGGGGTATTATGTAGCAATAAAGACAATGAGAAAGATCTCCATAAACTACTGAATTTCCAAGACAGATTGTTGGATAAAAAACAGCAACCTTGAGATAACTGAATATCAAAGTGAGATATGATAGAAATGGATGAGAACATTAAATACAAAATGAATCTGGAGTCCATACAGATACTACAATAATTTTTAAAAAGAGAATTAGAAGAGACACTAAAATCTTCTTTGTAGAAGAATGCCAATCAATATATTTAAAAAGACTGATAGAATTAGAAAAAAAATCATCACTTTGCAACATTGATGATAGTTATCAATTCAATCAAGAATTATCAATGGATGCTAAAGCTAGTTTGTAGATGATTGATGAAAAACAGGATATTCTCAGAGTCTGGAAGTATTTCCGCAGAGATTATTTACTCTAAAAACTTGCTCTTTGTAAAGAAACTCACCAATAAATACAATTTAAGAAAAATGTGTAAGTTATAAGTATTCTAAATTCTTAACAAGGTTGTCAAACCGATTCAGTGGGAACAGAGCAATCTTTTCAACAAATGGTGCTAGACAACTAGATACCCACATACAAAAGAATCAAAGTAAATCTCTGTCTTATGCCATATGCAAAAATCAACTCAAAACAGATCTAAAAACTAAATAAAACTCTTAGAATAAAACATATAAATAGTTCATGACTTTGGATTTGACAATGGTTTCTTAGATATGATATCAAAAACATGAGCAAAAAAAGAAAAAAATTAATAATTTTCTTTGTCAAAACTTAAAGAGGCAATCAAGAAAGTGAAAAGATAACTCACAGATTGAAAGAAAGTATTTTAAATCACATATATCATAAGGAACTTGTAACTAGAATATATATAAGTACCATACAATTCAACAATAAAAAGAAAAAATAACCAAACTAAAAACTGGACAAATTATTTGAATATATATTGTTCCAAAGAATATATACAAATAGCCAATAAGCACATGGAAAAAGATCGTTAGTCATTAGAGAAATGCAAATTTAAACTACTTAAGTTTTTAATTTAAACTATATGATATGATAGATATGTTAATCTGCTTGTAGCAATTTTACTATCTATATGTATATTGTAACATCATGTTGTAAACCTCAAATATACACAATAAAATCACAATGAGATACCACATCACCACAAACAGGATGACTATAACAAAAAAGACAGATAATAACAAGTGTTGGGGAGAATGTGGAGAAAGTGGAACTCCCCCACCCACACTGCCAGCGGGATTGTCAGGTTGCGCAGCCACTTTGGAAGACAGTTGTAAAATTTTTCAAAAAGTTAAAAGAAGAGTCCCATTTAACCAAATAATTCTACCTCGAGATCTACATCCAAGAAAACTTTAAATATATGTCCTTAATTTATAAAAACTTTAAATGTATGTCCTTAAATTATAAAAACTTTAAATGTATGTCCTTAGCAGCATTAATAATAGCCAAAAAGTGGAAATGGCTTTTTCCAATCAGCATATAGGTTGATGAATGGATAAACAAATGTGGTTTATCCATACTATGAAATACCATTAGGGCACAAAAAGGAATGAATTTACTGTTACATGCTACAACAGAAACAAACCTTGAAAACATTATATCATGGAAAAGAAATCAGATGCAAAAGGCTACATTTTTTATTATTCCATTTATATGAAATGTGCTGAACAAGCAACTACACAGGGACAGAAAGTAGATTAGTGGTTGCCAGAGACTGGGGCAGGGGGGTAAGGGAGTGACTACTAATAAAAACGGTGTTTCTTTTTGGGGTGATGAAGGGCTCCCAATTAGATTATGGTGATGGTTGTAAATCTCTGACTATGCTAAAAACAACTGAAATATATTTACACTTTACAAGGGTGAATGTTATAGTATGTAAATTTATTCTGATAAAGTTGTAATAAGAAAAACATATTGTGAAATGAAAGCCTAAGTTGTCGGTGATATAAGGCCCAAAAGGAAATGGTCTTTAATAATGCCAACTGTCAATGGAGTCATCTATCAAACTAGGAACAAGAATATATAAATGAAATTGTATGATTGCACAGAATAGATGAAAAGAGTAGGACACCCCACTGAGGGAGAAATAGGCATCCCAAAATACGGTATCTCTAGTGACAAGATTCATCCCCAAGTTCTGGAACTCTACACATTAATCCAAGATTCCATAGACATTGTGGCAATAGTAGAAACCTGTTTCTCTTGACAATCACCAAGTGGATCACCCCAAATGGCTGATGTTTACAGACTCCTCTCCCATACATCTTTGTTCCTACCTAAGAGGGAAGCCAGAGGAAGAAAGCAGCACACACTTGCTTAGACAAGACAGAATCCTACAGCCTCCATTTCTGTGGTTTCTACACCTGACCAGAGACGCAGAGTAAAAATAAACTGCTTCTAAAAGAGAACTGGGAAACCCTGACTGGGCTTCAAAATTCAGAATCCACATATATTTAATTAGCAAGGAATAAAAAAAGTGACACATGTTCCTGTATTTGCTGGCTTAATAACTCCAGAAATTGCATTGTAAATGTTGCCCAAATTCTCTGTCTGTTGCATAGTGATCGCCTGATGAAATTCACTTGCGCAAGCCTGCCTCCATTATCACTTAAATGCATTAATAGAAATTTCCATGTCCAGAATTATTTGAGCCACTTTACAAAAAAAAATCAGTTTTAAATATATATAATTTCAAAACCCATACACATATAAGATAAATTTACCATATGCTTATTTTAGTAGAGCCCTGGGATGAAGACATTATTGTTCTATAGCAACAGCATGTTATAAGCCTCCCCTTATAGAGGATTAGTCATTTTGTCATACTTTTGTAACCTGGATGCTCAATGTTGTGCACAGTAGATTCTCAGTAAGTGATTTCTAAGCCACTAAGTCAATAAAACAACAAATAACCAGGTGACATGTGGTTACCATTTATCATTTGTCCTCCACTGCAATATAAGATTGACTTCCCCTATTTTACATTTATATTTCTATCTTTCCTCTTTCATAGGCATAGCTTTGTTTCCTAGCAATATCAGTATATTTACCCATTTGCCTAAACCTGCAGGTGTGTTCGGGTTGAAAAGTCACTGTTGAAGTTACCCCTACAGACTTGCAATTTCAATGATAAGCTCAAAACTTAACAATGATAAATCCTTATGTATTTTCATTTCATGCTTTATGTCAAAAATAAACTGTTTCAAAAATAGGGTTTTTCTGACAATTATTTAATCTAGGGATCCGACACCTGACTCTAAAGTATTGTGATATTTTATAGAGATTGAGTAGCCTTTATCTGGGGAAAAGAAGTGTTTTCCACCTCAAATGTTTTAAGATTTTGGAATATTTTGCATTATATACCAGTTAAGTATGCCAAATTAAAAAATCTCAGTATCATGTAGGTACTCAAAATATTTCATATTTCAAATATTCAGATAAAGAATGCTCAACCTGAAATGCTGAGACCCAGCACCATCATGCTAAATTGAGAGGTACAAGATCAGGTTTTGAAACATTACACAAATCTTACCAACTCACCTTCTTCACCACTGACAGCACTATACCCCCAACTTCGAAATGCAAATAAAGTAGAAACGAAGAACTATTTATTCACTTTAACAATTTTAAAATGTCTCATATAGCATTAGCTAACAGTTATGCAGCATTTATTATGCATCAGATATTCATCTTTGTCTATACTATTTAATCCTCACAACAACCCTATGAGGTGAGTGATATTATTTTCACTATTCCCATTTGACAAACGAACAAACTGAGGAACAGGTAAGTAACCCTGTCAATGTCACATAAGTCATAAATCAGAGAGTTGGTATTAAATCCAAGACAATTATCTCCAGAATCATGCTCTTAACTACTATGCTATGCTGCTTCGAGTTGGTGGAAAGAGTATGATTTTCCAGGCATGTCTATTCATTGCTGGTTAGATGTGTAGTGGAACAAAATTTCCAAAAGACAATTTCTTATGTATCTGAGTCTTGACAGTTATTTTTTGCCTTTGTCTTAATATTTTGACTTCTAGTCATCTATTCTAAAGAAGTAATATGTAAAATGAAACATACATATATACAGAAAAGCATTATTTGTAATCACAAAAAGAATACCAGAAACAATATGTCAAGTGTTATGAGAATGTTTAAATTAATAATAATTTGTAGAGAAAATGAAATATTTGACTACCAATTAAAAATATTTAAGTATTTTATGATATGGAAAATATTTGTGATATAATGCTAAGCAAAATGCAAGATACAAAGTTTTATATATACTACTATCTTATACTTTAAAATACAGAAATTTACCCATTTAACATACATTAAAGAGTTCCTTTATGCTATCCATCAGTAAATGAAACAAAGTCTGCTGCTCTGGTGTAGCTAACTTTCCATGGAAGAAGGTAAACAATGAGTATATTAAGTGGATAAATTATACAGTGAATTCAAAGGCCAAGTGCAATTACAAAGAGAACAGAGCAGAGTGAGGGGAACCGGAAATGCTGGGTCAGTGCATGCAGCTTGAAAAATCAGAGATAAATCTCACTGAGACGGTATGATTTGAGTAAAGATTGAGGAGGTAGAGGATTTAGCCAAGTGAATACCTGAGGGAAGAACATTTTAGGCTGAGAGAACAGCTACAGCAAAGGCTCCAACGCAGACACTATTAATACCATGGGTATATTCTAGGTGTGCACCTGTACACACCTGAAAACAGTTTACTGCAAACACCTGTGACTCACTTCCAGCAGGCCTTTATTTTCAGGCCAAAGAGCATGCTAATCCATTACTTGGGGCAAGCTGGAAGTTAACAGCCCTGGAAGCAAAACTCAACCAATGACAGCTAGGGAGTTGTTGAAAAATACCCCCAGCTTCCCCAGCTTGGGTAGGATAACACAGAGACTTGTTCCACACCATCCCCTAGAGTGAGTTTCTCAAACCTTAATTAGGGTAAAGAATCACCTGAAGCCCTTGTTAAAACGTAGATTCTGATTAAGTAGTTCTGGGTGGGGCCTGAATCTCATTTTAACAAACCCCCAGGTGATGTCATGATGCTGGTTCACAGACCACACCTTAAGTAGCAAGGCCAGAGTTCTTCAGTGGGATTGGACCCACCTGCCTACAGCCTAAGCATATCTTGTGTTGGCTTCCTTTCTGTCCCTGACTCCTAGTCTCTCTCCCATAGTGTTAATTTGGCACCACCTTTGATATAAACTAGTTGCATTTACCCTGTCTTAGAGCATGTCTGCTTCTGGGGAAACCCTACCCATAGGAATATGCTCAGTGAGCTAGAAGAACACAGTGAATCTAGGTGACTAGAACAAAGTGATTGAGGGTTTCAGCAGTAAGAAAAATAAAGGAGCTTGGAGACGTAATAAGGGAAAGAGTGTGAAGACCACGGTAAGGGATTTGGCTTGTTCTGAGTAAAATGCGATGGGGTTGAGGAGACACATTGCAGAGTTTTGAACAGAGGATGACATTACGACATACTGACATTAACAGCCTCACTCTGGCTACTGGTGGAGGTCAAGAGAAGAAGCAGGAAGGCCATTGTATCCACTGCAGAGATCATGAAGGCAAAGGATGGGGGTCTGGAAGTGGAAGAAAATGGGTGGGGGCATGTAAGAAGTCATCAGATTCTAGATACCCAAGTGAAGCAGTCAAGGAAACAGTTACATCCTAATAGACTAGAGTCTAGAAGGGAAGTTCACAGGAAATATAAATGTGGTCATCTTCGGCATGCAAGTGGCATTCAAAGTTATGGGACTGAATGAGATCACTTAGAATGCAAGTGTAAGTAGGAAAGAAAAATTATTTTTAAAAAAGAGTCCAAGAATTAGCCTGGGAACACTCCAGTCTTAGAAAATTAGAAGTGAATATGCTTAAGGTCAATGGTAGAAATATCTGTGTGGAGGGATTCTAGATTTTTATCTTTCCTTACTCTCAATAGCTTGACTTTAGTATCATCTGTGGAGCCAGAGACCCAAGGGATATGCAACACCAATGGCACGTCATTCTGTTTCATTGTTGCCTTGCCAGTCGGGAACAATCTGAAAAGAATCCAGAATATGTTGACAACTCAAATCTGGCAAATAAAATTAAATGAGATTTCAAAAGTATTGCATAAGCATGTGAAACATCTGATGAAATGGAAGGAAAATGTGTTTTGAGCCAGATGAGAAAACAGTAAAATGTACTAACAGAATCAAAAAAGTGCAAAACCCAACAAAACAGTGAAGAAAATTACAAACAACCTCAATGAGATTGGTAAGAAATTTTATATAATAACCTGAATGCAGGATAGGACAGGGCAATGTCTTCTAAAGGGCATGAGGTCCCCGTTGCTATAGCAATTATAAAAAGCAGGTCAACTTGTAAGTAAGTGACATGTGGAGAATCAACTGCCTCTAGACCAGAAATATTCCACTGATTTGTAGCCTTTACTGGCCCAGGAAAGTACCACCATTCTTTAAACAGGAATTACTAGAATTTATCTCAGAGAGGCTAAATCAAACCCACAATTACAATAAAATTGTATTAAGTTCATGAAAATGATTTATGTAAAAATGGAAATAACCTATATATATTAGTTAAAATGTTACAAATATTTAAGATAATTTGATTTATTAAACTAACATATAAGTCGTGGGTTTCTAAATTGAAACAACTGATTCTGAAATTGTGATCTTATTCAAAGAAAATTGTTAAGTTTCTTAAACAGTGTTGAGATGTTTAAGAGAAGTTGATATTGACTTTACAAATTTAATTTATTTTAAAGAATTACTTAATCATTTGGGAAGATTGTTTATCTGTCAAAGTTCTTATAAAGAAAACTAAACATTATAAATATTTAGCATAGTGTCATTGGGTGATTAAAATGCCAATAATTATTTCAGTTTTAGAGGAAAAAGAAAGTATGAATTCATATTTAGTATGACTATTTAGTAAAATGCAGATTAAAAAGTTAAAAATTGTTTTGCTAACCTCATTTGTAAATGGGACATGACATTAATTCAAAGCCTCCTTGATTTTAACAAGTGGTAGTTAACATTTCCTATATTTAAAATAGAATAAGATATACAAATGGAGCAGGTAGTGGTGGCTCACACCTGTAATCCCAGCACTTTGAAGGGCCAAGGTGGGCAGATTACTTGGATGTCAGGAGTTCGAGACCAGCCAGGCCAACATGGTGAAACTCCATCTCTACTAAAAAATACAAAAATTAGTCAGGGGTGTGCCAGTAATCCCAGCTACACCAGCTACTCAGGAGGCTAATGCACGCAAATTGTTTGAAGCAGGGAGGCAGGAGGTTGCAATGAGCTGAGATTGCACCACTGCACTCCAGCTCCCGCAAGAGAGTGAGACTCTGTCTCGGGAAAGAAAAATACACACACACACACACACGCATATACAAGTATAACATAAAAGCATAAGAGAATCTAATGTAACTGTAAAAATTGAATATTAATTTAAAAATGATATAGGTAAATGAAATGTACATGCTCAGAAGCTGCCCTCAAAGACAGTAAAAAGCCTCCCTTGCATTTACACTTCCAATTTTTTTGGTAAAAGAATACAGATTTTCTTATATATGCTAAATTTTACACACTATACAAATATTAGTTTATTTAGAAAAAAAACATTAATGGGACACAAAGAAAACTGCCCAAATGAATGTAATCCATAACAGCACTTTCATAAATGGCAAACCTAACCATTTTGTCCCTAAATGCAAAGTAAATGGTGATAGAACACTTATAGAAGAATTTACAGAACTGTCTTATATAAATCAGACAACCTTCCTAATAAGTGAACACCACGTCCAAAACCAGACCAAACAAATCTCTAATGTTAGAAGTACCTCCTACCATATATCAAAGTACACAGATACACATATAATTAATAACATATAAATTCATGTTTATGTATAAAGGAATTCAAACTTGCTTTTTCCTCTAAAACAGTGAAATAATTATTGACATTTTAATCACTTACCCAATGACAATCATTGTGCTAAGCCTTTTGGACATTTTTTTTATTCTTGCATGATAATCCAATGAGAAAAATATTCTTCTTTCCCCAATTACAGCTGGGGATGCTAGAGAATAGATTATTTAAACAATTTGCCCATGGCACATTGTGGCGATGCTCAGGGTGAAAAAAACTGTATCTTTCTGATGATGAAGCACCTGCTTTAAACCACATCACTAGAGTAAATAAAAGTGCAACTACTATAGAACAGGAAACCTGCAAAATGATGTGGATGCTAAAAAGGGTAGCGAGTACTCAAAACAGCTGGAAGCAGTGATGCTGAACTCGAGGGAGCTATTTCTCTTTCAAGACGCATTTAAGGTTCAGGAACACTTTTAACTGGAAAGCATACAGAAATACTTAGAACAGGTCTCCCGTTAATGCTATGTCTTTCAGTAGCCCAAATACTATAAAATAAATTACATTTATTATACACAGCAGGCTATTTTCTTGGCATTCCTGCCTTCATGCAGGCAGAGGAATGGTCTGCTTCTGGTGACTTTAGTAAGGGCAGAAGGTCTAGTAGTTTAATGACTCCCCTCCTTTCCCAGAATCCTCTCAACTGAGTCACTGAAGGTTTTCCATGTTCATGAAGTCATAGAAATTCAGAGGCAAAAGAACTTTGGAAGTTATCTATTCTGTTTTGGTCTTTGAACACCTCAAATTCTGCTGCAATTTAGCCAACTGCCCCAACTCCATTACAGGAATGAGAGATTAAGGCAGATGAGAAGAAAGCAGAGAAACAGATGTAACAGCATCTAGCGCTGCTAAGGAGAGGCAACAGAGATGGATGGCTGCATTTTCCTGGACAGGCTCAGGCCAAAGAAGAGGCTTACCTGGGCTTCATCCTCCCCCACTTTCCGTATATGTGAAACCAAAGCTAAGTGAATTTATGTTACTGGCACACTGAAATGTGTCCCCAAAAGAAGTACCTAAAGAACAGAGACAGAGGACTTTTGAATGTGTTAAGCGAGAGATGCAGTCCCTAATGCCTTTAGGAAAGGCTTAACATTTCTGAGCCTCAGCTTCTTTCTCCGTAAATTGAAGGATTTGGACAAGATCAGGATTTTCCCACCTGTGCTGGATAATTCTTTGTTGTGGGGGCTGCCCTAGGCACTACAGAATGATCAACAGCATCCTTGGCTTCCGCCCATTTGTGCCAGTTGCACCTCAAATTGAGAACCACTGAATGAGACCGTTATAGATTCATCTTCAGCCTTGGCATATTAGGATGCTAGGGAACCTTTGAAGTTTTTATCAGTAACAACTTGTGGTTAATTTTTCACATCCTGGAATTCTAAGGTTCCTTGAGAATGAATACAAGACTGAAGGCTGACAGGAACAAGTTAATGTCCCCGGAAAGGAAAGGGGTCATTCTCTTTAAAGAAACCTCTCAAGTTGGCTTGCAGTCACCTAGAATGACAATAATTCTTTACAACCTCAGTTCCTACATGGGAAGACTACAAAATCCCTGAAGTATTCCTACCAGATCTGCTTTTCAAGACAGAAATTTATGACCATATCTTCACCTTCTCTATCTTTCTGGCATCCAGTGCCCGCACTTAAGAATCCAACTCATCCTTTCGGTGGTGCAGCCCCTCCCCACCTTGTGAAACCTTTCTATAGGTAGCTTAGCTTTTGGAATTTTGCCCTAGACTCTCTGCTTCCTAGCACTGGGTGCTCATCTATTCTCATTTGTGCCATCTTGGGTGATGGAAAGTTTCCCATGCCTGTGCAAATTGGCTTCCACATTTTTTTCTGAGTGATGGTGCTGGGACACAGGCATCTCTCCGTAAATTGATTCAGAAATCCAGTTACCTGCATAGTGACAAAAGTGCATGCATCCAAGAATGAGCTCTGAGCTTAAAGTGATTAGAAGAATGCCAGTGAAATTAGAGGGAGCTTCCCATACAAAAGTTTCTCTCAGTTAGAGAAAATGAGCTCCTATGAAGTGAGTCATATAACTAACTATTTCGTGGGTGCTTCCAAATTCTCATCACCATCACTGGAACATTTTGGTTTGTTTTTGTTGTACAAATTATGCATGCTTATGATTTTTAGACAGAACAAAAAAACATAGGAAGATATAAAGGGAAATAGATACAGTAATGTTTATATAGTCATATAACATGCTATTCTGCACTTTGGATTTCTGTTTGACTTATCCCAAGCATCTAGATATGCCTTATTCTTTATACTGACAGTATACTAACACATTTTCTGGGTACATTGTACATTTTTTTAACAAGGCTCCTTTAGGCAGGTGTAGGTTATATACCGTTTCATAAGACAATGCTGCAAAGACTATCCCTATAAATGTATATATGAAGAATCATTCTTGTGTGATGGCATACTAGGATTTGGACAAGATCAGGATTTCCCCACCTGTGCTGGATAATTCTTTGTTGTGGCGGCTGCCCTAGGCACTACAGAATGATCAACAGCATCCTTGGCTTCTGTGCATTCATGTCAGTTGCACCACAAATTGAGAACCACTGAATGAGACCATTATAGACGCATCTTCAGAAAAAAAGAAAAGAACAAGGAAGAAGGGTATGCAAATTTAAAACTGCTAAATATTGCCAAACCATTCTTGGAAGTGGGTGTACTCATTTATACTCTTCTGGGGGCATCTTGAAGTGGTCATTGGAAGAAGGGTTTCAGATTCCTAGGCCACAGCAAACTGTAGATTAAAAGGATTTGAAGAACTGGGTTCTTTCTACGCTGGTTTTCTTACTGTGTAGTCGTCCTGGGTTTAAAATCTTTTGTGATAGATACAGTGAAACAACTTAATTGCAAAACTGAGGAGGTTCTGAAGTCAATTTCTAAGGAGTAAAGATCATGTAGTCGAAATTATCTTTGAAAATATATTTAACAGCTCACAAAGCACATCACTGTGTATAGTGTTGTATTAACAAAATGTGCAAAATGATTAAATGTACAGCAATGTACCATACAAATCAAGTAAATATAGTAAGTAGAATTCCCATCATTGTATTCTTAAATGTTAATCATTTTCAGTTCAAGGAAATAGTGGCTTTTTAAGAAAACTCAAAAATTTAGAATTACTGTGAGAAACAATTGTATTTCCCATCTTGTATTAATTTAGGTGCCTGAAGAAAAGCAGAATTAATACCAATAGTTCAAATAAGTTTCCTTAACAAAGGGACAAATTACAGAGGCGTAGCTAAGGTAAGGGAACAAAAAGAGATGGTAAGGCCTCGGGGGGGGGGGCGGGGAGAGAGAGAGAGAGAGAGAGAGAGAGAGAATGAATACACAAGAAAATTATTGTCATGCCAGCACCTAAGACAAAAGGAAGAAATCCTGTGCTCAGCACCCAACACAACCTGCTTCAGTGGCTTATGGGAGAAAATGGCAGACATGCACTTAGAGTTAGAGCTGAGACACCAAAGCAGGGAGTGAGAAAAGATACTCTGACCTTCCCCTTCTGCTAGCTGACCTGCAAACTTGACCACAAGCCTGCCTGCTGGCAAAGAAAGCTGGGTGATCCAAAACACAGGGGTCAGCTTCCTGGGGGCAGAGAGCAAGTCAGGGAAGTCCATTCTGGGACGAAAGTCCACTGAATTGATTGGCCAGAGAAATCACTAGAACTAAATTATTCTCTGGGTCTCCTTCACTCTGTATCTCTTTCACTTTGCCAGCAAAACTGTACTAAATTCAATGACCCTGTGATGAAACTCCACTATATGTACCAGAGGATTATATGAGAGAGCTCACTGCATTTGGGTACTTCTTCTAGCCCACAGAAATGAAGAGTGAAAGGACATACAGACCTCCCGTGCTCAAGAAGTTCAGTGTGAGAGCCTTCATGAGGTTTGTGCTTCAATCAATTTCATCAGGCATGCCAGATCCCTCTCTCATCACATCATGTGCTGTCCTAAAATTTAAAAATTACCCGGGTCCATAATATCTCTGAGTTCTGGCTTTTCTCATCTGCAGAACAAGAGGACTGAATTAGATTGAGGGTTCTCCAACCTGACTCGTCTCCAAAACTTTAGGGGATTCTATTCACAATCCGTATTCCCAGGTCCTTCTTCAGGCCCACTGAATCAGAATCCTTGGATGTCTGACCCACAGAACCTTTGAATATAAAATTTCACCCAGGTGATGCTGGCATGCATTCAGGCTTGAGAAAAACTGTTCTCAATGATCTTCAAGACAGATTTTTGTTCAAAAATCCCATAACAATAAGATGAGGTCACAAAATAGTCCAAAGAATTTTTTGTTGTTACTGAATAAAGAAAATTAGGAATTAAAGTATATCCAAAGTAAAAGTGGTTCTCTAACCTCTTCCAAAATGTTTTAACACCGTATGTTTTGCATTTTCAGATCTGTATTCTAATATTGGTAAATAGAAGTACATTATGCATTTTTTATTCATATATTTTTTTTCTATAAACTAGGAGGTAGGTCCTGAGGCAGTAAGTTTCATTATTAACTACATCTCTGCCATTATAAAAGGAACATCTTTTTATATGTTTTTTAGTTCCATAGGTTTTGGGGGAACAGGTGGCATTTGGTTACATGAGTCAGTTTTTTAGTGGTGATTTTTGAGACTTTGGTGCAAACATCACCCAAGCAGTATATACTGAACTCAATTTGTAATCTTTTATCTGTAACCACTTTCCCCCACTTTCCCTCGAGTCCCTAGAGTCCACTGTATTATTACTATGCCTTTGCATCCTCATAGATTAGCTCCCACTCATGAGCAAGAACATACAATGTTTGGTTTTCCATTCCTGAGTTACTTCACTTAGAGTCATAGCCTCCAATCCCATCCAGATTGCTGTGAATGCCATTAATTCATTTAAAGGATCATCTGTTTTAATTGTAGCATCCTGTTACCACTTCTACAGGGGACCACATGAGAAGAACCAGTTTCTAGAAAATTCTCTAGCACAACTTGTATGATCTTGGATAAAATATTTAACCTTTAGGCTTTTATCATTATTTTCTGAGTGACAGATTTAGCCTAAATGATTTAGAAGGTCCCTTCCAGCCTAAAACACCTGTAAGTCTACGAAATGTCAGGTTAAATATACATATCTTCCCTTATTGTCTACTGTTGTATCTTAAAAGAGAGTTTTTCAAAAATTGGATATATTGTGCTAAATAGATTAAGATAAAAAAATAATTCTCTACTAGTTACCTGCATTTCAAACCTGAACAATCACTCATCAATGCAATGAAGCCACCCAGGAAGGTGGGAAAAGTTTCTTTGAAAACTGGGCTTCTAGGCCTGTCCAAGCATCTCTCATGTTTATCTGGCCCTGTAATCAAAGGAGTGTTTTCCTATCAACCTGATTTGATGTACCTTGACATGAAAATGACTTCCTTCCATACAAACTGCTTTTCTTTCTACATCATTCATGCCAACAATGAACAATACCAGAGAAAGCAAAGCTACCAATAGAATAAAATTACAGTAAGAAATGAGTACATTTGTAATGGAATAATACCTCTCAGGATAAAGAAATTATCTGACCCTGAAATGCAAAGTACATATTTATCCTCCTTCTATAATCATCCTCAGTCTTTTAGACATGCAGATTCATGCCTTTGCCATACGACAAGAAAATCCTTCTATTTAATACTTCCAGTAACTATTTACATTGTGGTAAGAAAAATGATTTATCAGCAACAGACTATAAGGATCAAGCATTGTGAAAAAATTCAACGTTGTAATAAGCAAAATGTATGACAAAGTTCATGATGATACATGATAATTTATTTTGTATAATTTGTTTTGATAATAACATGACCATGTTAAGCAGATAACATACTTGACTAAAACTATATTTAATTTTATGCAGCCAGATCAAAGCTTTATTGTATTAGTCTTTGACACTTATTTCTATACCATCTATAAAAGGCATCAATGAAAGTCATTTGCTCAGTAACCTGTATAGGTAGGTCATTATGCATACATGCACATGCACGCAGGTAAATGCATACACTTGTGCCTCTTCCCAAATATTTGGTACAACTAATGTTCTGGTTCTTTTCATGTCCCTCTATCAGTAATAACATCTTGTCAAAATGTAGAAACATCAAATTGTCCATTTTTGATAGCTTTGCTATCAAAAATGGTACCCTACTGAATTTCTAATGCCTAAGTATCTTTATTAGCAGAAATAATTTCATTTGATTATAGAAAAGACATAAAATGCAAGCATCTCTAGGAGATGCAACTTATCAACTGAAAATCAATTACAATAAATATTAGTCTTCTACAAAGCAATGAAGGGAAGGACAAGGTATGATGAAGCAGAAACCAACCAGCTACTAGATACTCGGTAATTGAAAGACACACCATCACAGGCCTAGGGATTGGCATGGGCGGCCAGAAGAGGTGTACTATGGTTTGAATGTTTTCATCCTCTCAAATTCATGTTGAAAATTAATTCCAATGCAACAGTATTAGAAGGTAGTAATCAAATCATGAGGACTCTGCCCTCATGCATGGGATCTGGCGCCCTTATAAAAGGGCTTCACAAAGAGACTTCATCCCTTTTTGCACTTCTTCCTTTTGCTACCTGAGGACACAGTGTTTTTTGCTTTTTGGAAGATGCAGGATTCAAGGCACCATCTGAGAAGCAGAGAGCAATTCTCACTGGAAAACTGAACTGGGACTTAAACTTCCCAACCTCTGTAAATGTGAAAAAATTAATTTCTACTTTTTATAAATTACCCCATCTCAGATATTTTGACAAAGACAAGGGCAAGAAGAGGATGATGGAAGCCACATTTACTTCTACGTAATTTTGCTGTGCCACTTTTCAACATTTATACAAAAGCTTTTACTTACTTATTACTACCACTGACAACAATTTCTAACCCAATTGACCTTACTGTCTAAGATTATCTCTAAGTCCTCTCACACCTGGACTGCAATTAGTTAGAACCTTTTCACAAGTACCTTTATATTGTTCACAGTTTATTGTATAACAACTAACAGCAGGGGAAGAAGGTATTTGAATACTGGCTCTGCTTAAGGTGTGCTAAGTAAGTAAGTAACGTTCAGCTTAATGGACTATGGATCTGTCACCTCAGCAGCAAAATGAGGATATTAATAGTCATAACCTCAGGTCTGAATTTGGGCCTTGCCAAAAGTAGAGGCTGTGACAAAGATAAGAGGGTGGGTAACGTGGAAGGTGGTCCCTGGAAGCAGGAAGGAGGGGCAGGGAGAATGAGGTAGAGATGGAGAAAAAACCTATATAAGGATAAATGACTGAGGCTCCTGCTGCTACTCCTGCTCCTGCAGACAGTAGGGACTTGACTCAGCTAAGACCTCCAGACTTGGGTTCAGTGTGCTGCCCTGAATTGCCCTCCCAAAGGGTGGAAAGCTGCAGCATTTATCCTGGATCTGCTGTCATCTACTGGTTGAGGGTTGCTGAACAGAATCGCTCCACATCAGGGAAGACTGAGGCAGAAATCTGAAAAGATGAAGGTGTTCACTTGAGTGAAAGATGAAGCTGAGCATGACCATATGCTTTCATCCACCAGAGCTACAGCTGAAAACAGAACAAGGCTGAGTAGGGCCACACAGAATCCCAGGAACACTGGCAGCACCTTCTGAAGCTGTGTGGAGGCTCAAGTGGGAAAACGCATGCAAAGTGCTCACCTCTATCAGTTTGGCTGCATATTCCATTTTATGACATTGTTTCACTTTCTAAGCTTATTAATAATAGGTAACAATTAGTATTTTAATCGAATGTATTTTAATTAAATTGTGATTTTTTTAAATTAAATTTTCCAGTTATTTATTTTTCTGTTTCTTCTCTTCTACTTATAACCATGATGTCCTTCACAGTATACATTCAATAGGTGCTATAAATACTTTTAATAAACAATTTAATGATAATATATGAGTATCAGCTACAATTCCTCTACAACAGAGCTCCAGAAATAATTGTGAATTGACTTGAAACAGACCATAATGGTATCAAGGAAGAAAACCATGTCTTTGTGTCATGCGCTTTCTCCCTGCAGCCCTAATCTTGAGTTCATCACACTACTAGCACTCAATACACGTTGATTGACTTATTTAGTTCCCTATGTTGAAATTGCCCCAAGTCAACACTGTTAAAAAGCCAGAGAATGCACACAGATGCACATTGTTTTATGTTTCATGAAAACATCAATAACTGAAGCTATTAATACTGAGTCCTGTTTCACCAAGCTGCCTGTGCCCAGAGCCTTTCAAGAATTCAAACCCAAAAATAATCACAATCAATTCCCAAAATGCTTTCTGGATGGTTTAGTTAAAAAATGAACAGGAAGATAATTGTAGCATTAGGCTTCTGATTAATATTTCTCATGAATAGTTTAAAATCAAAAGAAGTCTGTGCTTTTTAGGTAAGTTGCCTCCCTACTGATTAGTTACTGGTTTGGCTGAAAATTTACCTTACGTTTATGTATTTATTTTATCACCACCATTTTAAGTGAGGAAATGGAGCCACAGTGAGGTTAAACAACTTGCCATGCTCATTAAACTTGTAGGCTGACTCTGGAGGCCAGGGTCTTAACCACATGCTTGGCTGACTCATCATTGACCACTGGTGGGCACTGAGAAAAACAGCAGGGGTCTCAGGTATACCACCTGCCTCCAAGGAGCTGAGGGAGGCAGCACGAAAACAGGAATTTTCAGTGCTATGTGCTCACTGTTGTTTTAACCCTAGTCTAAAAGCTAAACAAAGACATTTTCAGTTTTGTGGATATATATGAATCACTGGATGCTGAGATGTGATAGATTGGTGGCAGGGTGGGGGTGGGGCAAAGCATAGAGACAGAGATCAGTTATGAGGCTACAACAAGGGTCCATTTTTGTCCATCTGTCTGTCTCTAGCAATAGATACAGTAGTTGCCAGAACTAGGAAAGAGGCAATGGAGACTGAGAGAATGAGAATTTCAATGAAGACAGAGACAATTAGAAGACAAAATTTCCAAAGCTTATTCAATAACTGAATGAGTGTATACCCCATATAGGAAAATTCACTTTTACTAATAAAATGAGAAAAGAGTTCATTGTGTACATTATAAAATTAACTGAAAGTCTGAAAAACTTAGCTTGGGATATAGGAGTCAAGTTGACATAGACTCCAGCCAACACTCACTACAGTAAGTTGGTTCACCACTACTGGTACCTAACCATGGGCAGCTGCAACTACTAAACTGGATTCATTAGTCTGTGTTCAGTGCTAATGCACAATGTCAGTTATCCCTATCTCCTATTACTTCCTCCAATTCAAAGTCCTGGGGAGGCATTACCAATTAGCCAAGTTTGACGTGTGCTCCAAGCATGGCTGCCAGGGGTGGGGTAAAAGGTGCTTCCAGCCCCGTCAGCTTTGTGGCAGCACACAGAGCACTACTTCCATCTAAAGGCTCTCCTACTAGAAGACACCATAAGAAAGGAATGCAGATGCTAAACAGCCAAAAAAAAAGGCAAATGTAAGATTGTTCACTACAGTGTGGCAAAGAAGCTGCCAAGGAGGACAACCCTGCCTCGAACAAACAGAGGGATGGCGGAGCCATTTATTGAGATACAAAACCCAGGAAGAAGCTGGGTGTAGTGGCTCATGTCTGTAATCTCAGCACTTGGTGAGGCAGAGGCAGGCAGATTATTTGAGGTCAGGAGTTCAAGTCCCATCTGGCCAACATGGTAAAACCCTGTCTGTAATTAAAAAATACAAAAATTAGCCAGGCATGGTTGTTCATGCCTGTAATCCCAGCTACTCAGGAGGCTGAGGCAGGAGAATCGCTTGAATCCAGGGGGTGGAGGTTGCAGCAAGCCAAGATTGTGCCACTGCACTCCAGCCTAGGCAACAGGGTGACAGTGTGAGACTCCGTGTCAAAAACCAAAAAAAGAAAAAACTAAAAGAGGAGAGTTCAGCAAAATATCTTGTTTGATGTAACTCCCACAACTCATTACCTCGCTCCTCTTCCATGGCTCTCCATAGTATCTAGGAGTAAAAATATAATCTCGAAAAGATCCAAAAGACATAGAAAAGGTGGCCTCTGATTATTGCAGCAGATTGGTCTTACACCCTTTGGCTATTTTTTTTCAATCTTCAAATATGTCATACCATTTCCTGCCTACAGAACATGGCTAACAATATTTCCTCTGCCTGAGAGGATCTTTCCTTTCTCTTAGCCTAGCTCGATGTATTCATTCTTCAAATCTCAGATCAAATACCATTTCCTTAGGGAAACTCTCTAACCTCTAAACTGTAATATGCTCTCTTAACACTTTGTATTTACTTCTACAGCCATTATCAAAGTTTGAAACAATATATTTGTGTAATTATTAAAATTAAATTCCTCTCACCCACTTAGTGATGACAAAGACCAAATATGACTTGTCACTACTATATTCCAGATGCCCAGCCAGGAAAGTAAATATTTATTGAAGAATGAATGAACCAGTGCATGAATTAATGACTGAATGAATAAATATATGTAATAGTCTAGGTTTAGAAGAAGACAGCTGCAAGACACTGATTTGGGATCATCAGGATACAAATGATAAACGTAGCCAGTGGAACAAATCAAATCCCTCAAAAAAGAGTGAAAAGAAGACTTAGGTTGAGCTATTAATTATCAACTATTAAGCATATGATCCATGGGTCACTCTACAACAAAAGCAAGTGGAGACTGGATGAAGAAATCTATGTCTTTAACAAATCACACACTGCAGTCAGTTGGGGGTGCCTAGGGGAGGGACAGCAGCGGGGGATGGTGGGGAGGGATACCAAGGGGAGAAATACCAGATATAGGTGATGGGGGGATGAAGGCAGCAAACCACCTTGCCATATATGTACCTATGCAACAATCCTGCATGATCTGCACATGTACCCCAGAACCTAAAGTACAATAATAAATAAATAAATACATAAGAAAGGGATGTGGGAGGGATTTTATAGCAATAATAATATTCTATTTTTTTTTCCTTGGGTGGTGGTTCCATGGTTGCTCACTTTGTGATAATTCATTGAGCTACATTTATATCTTTTAATATTTCCATATTTGTGTTATTCATCACAAGAAAAATAAATTTGTTCAATTTATTTTAAAAAATGATGCCAGATAATTTTAATATAAACTGAGAACCACTAACTTTAGCAGTTAGCAGAGAAATACCCTTGACCCAGTCCCAAAGTTTGTCTTACAGGCCAGGTGTTCTAACTTCTAGAAGAAAGAAGCATAAATGTGCACAAGTAGATAAGAGCATGTTATTATGCAAAGAATACCAGAGGAGGTTTCAGAAATCCTGGGCCTGTCACCTGATCTCATCATATACTACATTCACAACCTACATGAACTACTGCTAATTATCTTTAGGGAACAGAGACTGGGGACTTTGGCTATAGTCTACTCCATTACTGTTTTATGAAGATTCAATATATATGGCAGGTAACTTTTTAAGAGGTTCCATTTGCAGTATGTTTCTAGAAAATGCAAAGGGGATGTTGATCAACTTGAGAATTTCCTATTAATTTCTCTCAGATAGTAAAATACTATTTTAAACATTAAGTAAATTATCATTTTCTCTATGTGTGTAGGAGCATGAGTGTGTGTGCCTTAACTGTAATCACTAAAGAACAGAAATGTAAATCCAAAACCATGGGCTTTCCATAAGACACTGCCAGCATCAGAAAAGGCATTAAAAGTAGGGAAAACTTAACCTACATCTCTGGGAAATAAGAAGATTATATTAAAGCTGTCATTTCATGTTGCCACTATTTTATGCAATCAACACTTCTTTTATCACCAGTTATACAGAAATGACACCTGGATAATCATGTTGCCTGTAATAATATCATGTAAAATGGGAAAATGGTCTGATTGCTTGAGTATTGGCTTATGATTTGGGAAAATAGCTTGCAATTGCGTTCTACTGACAGATTGGTGCTGCTGGGTAAATCAACATTTACCACCTCAGTTTCTCCATCTTACCCAGTTGAACACTGACACTTAATTTCTGAAATCCTAAACTAGGCTCCAGGGGGTAATGCTGAAGCAAACAGAAGCTGGAAGAGAAATGCAAAGGACAAATACTGGATTTGCTACTTCTTGCTTTTCTTCCACTTCCTCTTAGGTAAGTTACAGTATTTGTGTTTTGTATCAATAAAATGGAGTCAAAAATAATATCCATTTCATAGGGTATTGCGAGAATGTGATTTAATACAGTGTAAAGTATTTAGAATACTGTCTGACACATAAGAAAGGAATCAATAAATGTTACCGATTATTAAGCTACATACCTTCTTGGGTTCTTAAGAAAACTAATGAAAATATGTGTTTGTGTGTGCCAATGCTATATTAAACACATGACAAATTTCATACTCCAAAATAAAATCATACCTTTTTAAAGTCATCATGGTTGAATTAGGGAGAAAATGAAGGGTATGTTGAGGGCAGTGAAGATGGTTGGAGGGATGTGGGAGAGATACATTTATTCTAAATAAAGTGACATTGCTCAATGTATCTTGTGACCTTTTGGCATTGCCTATGGATTATTTCTTCTTATTTCACAGTTCTACAAATCTGCCAATTATTAATCACGTATATCTTTGGATAGTTTCTTTAATATTGGAGGTTGCTGAGAGTAACTAAATCAAGTTTGATGAGTGAAGTCGTTGACAAGATTCTATAGCATTTTTTTTATCAGAAGCATACAATAGGCTGAAATCAGCCATGGTGTAGAAGTCTACCAATGTATTTAGCTCTGTCCAGTTTTACAGCCTATGGAGGCAACCTAAGCTAATACCTTTAGCGCAAGAAACAGTTCTATTTGAGTCCATCTCCCTTGGACTCAGCATCAAAATTCTGCTTGCAAACTGAGCTCAGTCCTTGGATACCATATGAACAATAAGGCTTTTACCTATTCCAGATACTCATTTCTCACCTTGGGCCTTAGTTTAAGTAAACCAGATAATTTTCTTGATAACCTCTCTAGTGCCTCAATCCCTCCTAGGATTTGTATTTCTCTTAATAGTTCTCATTCTGGGATGTTGAGAGCATATCCAAGTGATACACAGAGTTAGAGTCCTAAATGTTTTGGAAGCCATCATCTGTGGTCTGGAGCATACTCTCCAGGTTGCAGGTTTTCTCTGCTGCACTGGACTCCCTCTCCTCCCTTGCTCCTGAGTTTTATGCCAGAGTCTAAACTGGCCCCCACTATACCTCTTCCATCTACCCCATTCTCACCTAATTCACCATAATTGATTAGGCTACCCTTTGCTACCTTGCATCAGAGCTCAGTTTATCCTATTCCACACAGCAATCTCAAAAATGATTTCTAATTTTTATAAAATATGTCTCTCTGTTTGAGCCTGAAGAAATAACATAATGATGACATGATCAGAAACAAAAAACCTATTCATCTGAGATTTTGACATATCTCTTCTTGAATCTCTGAGATATGGTAGTCTGCATATAGGCTTTGCAACAACATTCCTAGTACAACCTGGAAATTGCTATATTTCATTGTCAGTTACTACCTCCCTCAAAAATTGCACCATGACTTTAGCAAGAGCAGGTATTCAAGTCTTATCATTTGGGAGCCATTTAATAGTCATAATATAACTGTGTTTATGAACTCTGCAACATTTTTGTTGTTCCTGTTTATGGGTCTTTGTACATCATTTTGAATTTCTTAACTTCTATAAAATTAATTAATTCTCAAAAACTAATCTTATTGGCACTTAACTACTCCTTCACCCATAATAAAATCTTTTCAAGTGATTAGCATCACTTCTCCAGACCTACAAAACTTCCTAAAAATATGATACTATCTCAGCACAAACTATTATCACTCACTTTTTATTAACAGGGATCAGCATATAACTACATTTGCTAACACAAAATTGGCTGACTCTAGAGGGACAACTTACACAAATGCTTAAAAACATGAGCCATAACCTCTCATGACAAAACTTGCCTGCACTGGCAATAAGATATCAGGGAAAGAGTATCATATTTTGGATCCTGGGCAAGGCACAACAGAAGTCAGCCAACACCCTTAACTCGCTATGTTAGGCCTTCCTTGTTTTGCTCCTCTGAGACTTGGTAATTGCATTTGTAAGATGAGGCTGACAGTACCTTCTTCTCAAAGCTGCGGTGAAGAGTATGAACTTAAAATGCCTAGAACTGAGTCTGACAGAACAGCACACCTATTAGTTTCTTTCCCTGTCTCTTAGTTCCATCTCACACCAGAATACACTTAAACACTTTGGCTACAGTTGGGACTAATCTCCTTAGACATATTCTCTTTCTCCCCTCTGAACCAACTTACAAATACAGGTATTCTTTGGGTTCTTGTCTTGCCTCCTGGTTGAATTATACCTTTGGGCCTTTTGGGCTGTATCTCTAGCAAGAAGTAGTGTCCCCAGCTGATTCTCTGCTGCTTCTAGGGGTCCTTTGCAACTTCAGTCCTCGCAGGTCTCCTTTCACTCCAAAAGCACAGAGAGCAAAAGCAAAATAGGCAAATGGAATTACATCAAAGTAAAAAGCTTCTGTATAGCCAAGGAAACAATCTACAGAAAGATAAGACAATCCATAGATTGGAGTAAAGTATTATTTGCAAACCATATATTTGATAAGGGGCCAATATCCAAAATATATAAGGTACCCAGACAAGTCAACAGCAAGAAATTAAGTAACCTGGTTTAAAATGGGCAAAGAACCTGAGCAGACATTTATCAAAAGGATAAATGCAAATGAAAGATCTATCAGAGAGTGTTCACTATCTCAGGGAAATGGAAATCAGAACCACAAAGAGGCTGGGCTAGGGTGGCTTTTGCTTATAATCCTAGCTACTCTGGAAGCTGAGCCAGGAGAATTACTTGATCCCTGAAGTTTGAGGCTACAGTGAACCAGGATCGTCAACCTACTCCAGTCTGGATGACAGAGACCCTGTTACTTAAAAAAAAAACAAGGCTGAAACCCACAGTGTGGTATCACCTCACACCTGTTACAATGACTGTCAAAAAGATGAATGACAAATGTCGGTGAGGATGTAGAGGAAAGGAAATTCTTGTACATTTTTGTAGGAATGTACATTAGCACAGCCATTTTGGAAAATACTATGGAGGTTCCTCAAAAAACTATAAACATAATTACTAGAAAATATGATCTGGCAGTCCTACCTCTTCATAGTCAGTCATGTGTTGCTTAACAATAGGGATATTTTCTGAGAAATTAGTCATTAGGTGGTTTCATTATTGCTCGAACATCATAGACTGTACCTTACACAAACCAAACCTCAGTGGCATCACCTACTACACACCCAGGCTATATGGTATAGCCTATTGCTACTATATATGTTTAGATACATAAACATTTACAATTTAACATATAAAACATGTCACTATAGTGATTACTGTAGACAACTGTAACACACTGGTAAATGTCTGTGTATCTAAACATATTCAAACATAGAAAAGGTACAGTTAAAATACAGTATTATAATCTTTTGGGACCACCATTGTATATGCAGACTGTCATATATGCAGTCCATCATCAACTGAAATGTCATCATGCATCTCAGGTTTGTATATTCAAAGGAAGTGAGACTGACAATTCAAAGAGATATCTGCATTTCCACGTTTACTTCAGCAATATTCACAATAGCCAAGATAGGAAAGCTACCTAAGTGTCTACCAGTGGATGAATGGATAAAATAGTAGGTGTACACACAATGGAATACTATACACTCTTTAAAAAGAAAGGAATTCTGTAATTGTGAGAACACAAATGTAACTGAAGGACATTATGCTAAGAGAAATAAGTCAGGCAGGCAAAGGAAGAAAAATACTGTATAATCTCAATGATATGTGGAATCTAACAAAGTCAATCACAGAGAAACAGATTTTAGAAAGATGATTACCTGAGGCGAAGGGTGGGAGAGGGAGTAAGGTGGTAAAAGGGGAGATGCTAATCAAAGGGTAAAAAGTTTGAGCTAGACTGGAAGAATAAATGTTAGTGATATGCTTCACGGTATGGCAACCACAGTCAATATTAACATGGCTTATTTCAACATTATTGAAAGAATAGATTTGTCATGGTCTCACTGAAAAAAAATGTTATGTCTTTAAGGTGATAGATATGTTTATTAGCTTGTTTGAATCTTTCTACAATGTATATATAACTCAAAACATTCCATTATATCTCATAAATATACACAATTGTTCTTGTCAATTAAAAAAACAAGAGAATCACTTTATGTTATAGATAATTTCAGTGTTTTAGAAACAAAAAAATACAAAAGGTTATTGTTATATACTGCATTTTTATGGAACATTTTGCAAATTAAGTTGCTGTCTACTATTACCAATATTTCTATGCTTGAAGGAAGATTTACTGAAAAAAAAGATTCAAAGTTGCAAAAACAGATAAAATGTGAAATGATAGGAATTTATTTGTAGACAAAATTTTGCACTGAATGGTTTCTACAGGAAAATCCCCTAGGACTTTTGATATAGATGATTTCTGAAATTTTCTGTTAATATATACCTGTTAAAGAATACATCTATTGCTGTTCTGTTTTAATATGTAGATGTTACCAAAGTTTTTTTCATAAAATGTGACAATCTATTTAACTCTGAAGGGTTGGCTAATCGTTTGTTTTTAAGTTAAAAAAATCACTAATATTTTTCCTTAGACTAATTTTATCTCTTTCAATTTATACAAAGGGGAAATTAAGAATGCCGTGTGGGCAGATATATTTGTTAGACAGCTTTTAGAATTGCTCTTCACATGTGCTCTGATGACCACATTCCTCAGAACCATCGAGTGAGCATGTGAATAGCCAGACTCTATCTTTCTGACCTGGACTGTCCACAGGTGAGCTATTTTACTTTTCACTTTAGATTTTGTTGTATTATGTTTTTAATTGTGTGTGTGGTGGTTGCTCTTGTTTTATTAAAGGGCATATATTACATCAGTAACTCATAATTTTAAATGCATATGCCCAGCCCCATTGTAGGACCACCAAGTCACAATGATCTGTGAAAATATGCTTATAATTGGTCATTTTAAAACAACACCCCAGGAACAACTACTACAAAAGCTTTCCAGACGATTCTAAAAAACAGCCAGATTTAGAACCACTAGTCTAACTAAATATATACCTTAGGAAATTTTATATCCTTACTTGGAAGTCAAAATATTCTGACAGTTTTATAACTATTCAGAAAACAAAATATATGCAATGATTTAAAAATCAGAAAGTATGCTAACTTCCAATATTACAGTCTTTCAGAAGATTTTTGTTCTTCTGCTAGGAATATTATTAATACTTCAAACTGACTTTATAATTTCAGGTAAAGTGTATCAGATTTCAAATACAACACACTTCAAGCAGCTGTTACAGTACAGTATGTATTGCTGCACTCTACAAATCTTTATAGATTTATAGTAGAAACATGAAAAGTGAACTATTTCACATCAAAACCTCAGAGTCCCAGAAACTTAACACCTTTTATATTAGTACTGGTTTCTCATGAGTATCTCTGAGTTGAACTAAACCTAGTGGCTGACTCTTCCTCATCTATTATGAGTTTTTCCAACTTAGAACTTGAATAAAAACAACCTTTGAAGTAAATAAGCATATTGCTGTTCTAAATAGACAAAGTAACAATGTAATTGTTATTCTAGATACACCAGTTAGGTAAGTTTGACATTAAGTTAGGTAAGTTTTCAGCTTCTGTTTCCTCACCTGTAAAATTGGATAATAATTAAATTAAATTAAATTAATAGTGGTGTTGGCTAGGCGCAGTGGCTCAAGCCTGTAATCCCAGCACTTTGGGAGGCCGAGGCGGGTGGATCACGAGGTCAACAGTTCGAGACCATCCTGGTCAACATGGTGAAACCCCGTCTCTACTACAAATACAAAAAATTAGCTGGGCATGGTGGCACGTGCCTGTAATCCCAGCTACTCAGGAGGCTGAGGCAGGAGAATTGCCTGAACCCAGGAGGCGGAGGGTGCGGTGAGCCGAGATCGTGCCATTGCACTCCAGCCTGGGTAACAAGAGCAAAACTCCATCTCAAAAAAAAAAAAAAAAAAGAAAGAAAAGAAGTAAAAGAATGAAAACAGGTAAACAAACTAGAAAGTGCCTAACAGTAATTGTGAGTAATAAACTTTTATCTCTATTTATCTGAGCTCTCAGGAGATAAAGTCATAATCTTAGCAATTAAAAGCCACAGTGTGAATTTGGATTTGGCTTTAAAGTTTGTGTTTTTTATTTAGTATTCTGCCTCTCTTAATTCAGGCATTTATCCAACACATACTAACTCAATGCCATGTGGGTATAAAGCACTAGTCTAGGCACCATGCACGTTAAAGAATTAAAAAATACATCTTGCCTCTAGATTATTTTGGAATAGAAAATGAGAAATACCCATAAATATAAGATGAAAGTCAGTGCCGTAAGAGACAACTATATGGGAATTTTGAGGAGGCAGCAAATAGTTAATTCCAGTTGATAGGTGTTACAAGGCTGCAAGTGGGGGATCAGACAGTCACCATTATGGTATAAAGACAGCTACACACATGGTACCGACTCAGCAGGGGCCAGCAACAATGGAAGAATGTGACCTCATCGGGAAGCTTCTGGCCATACACACTCTAAGGTCTCTCCACCTACTGGAATGCTGTTCAAGGTAAAGGTTCTCTGAAATATTATCACCAAATATCCACATCTATAAACGTTGGGGTTTTCTTGTCCTCTGGATCCTGAAGACAACAGTTGAAATAAATAATTCACATGGGTGAGCTTATGATTCCATAAAACTGTGTCAGAGGGATAGCACCCCACAGTTTGACAGCAAGAGCTCTGCACTTCAATCTGGCTAAGGTTACTGATAGAGGAAAGACAGCACTGCTACCTAATGATAACTACATAGCCATGGAGGGAAAAATCTGTTGGCATCTGCCCAAAGCCCAGTAAGCAGATGGCCATGGGCACAGGAACCATCATGACAATTGGCACTTTTTTGGGATGCTCTGAGCAGGAAAGGGGCCTGGAAAATGTCCTTCTTTGGCTGCCCTTCCATCAGAGGCATATGGGTGGCACAGGATAGGGAAAGCTGCCTGACTGCTGCCAAGGGCAGAAGAGAAAGCCTTTAAAATCTAGGCTACTGCAGCTTCCTGGGTAGTCAATCTGGTACCTTTCAGCAACCAGAGACCATCTTAAAGATGCGTGTGCATGCTGATTTCCTCTAGGACAGATGATATCCAACAGATTCCATTCAAAGTTGGCTCACCGGGTAAGAAGCAGCCAAGCTCCAAGAGGATAGAGGAGTCTGAGTCCTCCAAAGCCAGGCCTCATATGTCAGGTAAACGGTACAGGATTGTTTTATCTGTGTTTTTATTCTTAACCAGGTGGCTCTAGATAACCAAGAGCATGTGTCTTTTCCAAGGTTAAGTGCCACTGGATGACTAGGTTTGTTAGCTGATGGAAGGGTCACCATCAGCAACAATCTGTTTTGCAGAGACTTGCTCAATAGGAATTTTTAAAAGTTGAAGAAGATCCATTTTCCTGAAATGTATTATCTTGTCCTATTTATGATATTGCCTAACTTTTCAAGAAACTACAATAACCAATTGGAATTAAAACATTTCTTTAACAACAGATATACACAAACCACACACTCTCCCTCACACACACACACACACACACACACACACACACACACACACACATGCTCACACACTTCTTAGTTTTTATTTGCCATTGAGTAGGCTTCTCTGAATCAACAGCAAATAAAATAGGTATCAAACTGCTGTCCTGAAACTAAAGAAATAGCAACTGAATTTCAGCAACAAGGACTTCTGACTCTCAAAAATCACTGATACAAGATAGATATTATTACAATATGAATCACATTTGCATAACATTTGACTACTTTTCACTCTTATATCAATTTTAAATATAGTTGAGAATTACTCCTCACTGCAAAAAAAAAAAATTCACAAAATGTCACAGCAGCCAGTGCATTCACGATCTCTTTGATTTATATTATTTTTTAAATAAGTTGCATAAACTGTTTTATTTTATAAAAACATATCTTTAAAAGGCAGCAAAGCCTAGATATTTCAGTTGTCTTAGAAATTCAAATAGTTTAGCAGTAAAGGTTTCTGATTATTCAATAATCTTCTCATATCAACCAGAAAATGGCTAGTGTAGAGGAGTCTGATCCCAACTTTGGTGAAGACAAAGAAGCTGTAATCAGCTACTGACTGCAGATATTGTATTACTTGATAATAGCAACACTTGATTATATATATGAACTATTATGTAGAGTAATAGCTTAGTGAATGATGACAATCTCATGATCAGGGAACATAATACGCAATTCATTTAAATTGAGATCGTAACAGACTATCTCAAAAATGTAATTATCATGCAACTAAAATACATGGTAAGGGACTGGAATAAGTGCAGAGGAAGTTGGGTTGAGAAATAAAAAGTAAACAAACTCATATATTTAGATGTAACTATTACTTTCCAAAAGTATATATTCCAAAGTTGTTCCCACAAGAAAGCAAGTAATCTTGTCAGTTAAGGTACTCTTCTCATATCCATGGTGGAGAAGGGACTTTATTCTTAGGGAGGTAACTACTCAACTCTATCCTCTTACTGACCTCTTTTCAAGCAATAGCTTGTGACCACTCAGGCATGGCCTGGGGCCTTGGCCCTATTGCTCTCCCTGACTGTGCCAGTAGGTTGTAAATGAGTCCATGGTCTTCCATGCGACTGCCCTATCACAGTCTGTGCTACAACTTTTCCTGTGGGCAGCCCCTAAATTGTTAATGAATAGGAAAAGGAGTGATTAAGTCTCAGACTTCATCTTTTCAGACTTTTTTAAAGATGAACTACACCTTTCTCCCCATCCCTGTAAACTTAATGAACCAAGAAGTAGACCCCAGACTGTTGGCTTTAACCTTTTGTTTCACTCACCTTTTCTTTAATAACTGATGCCACAAAGTTTGTTGATATAAAATAGATCTGTGCCTAAATTTAGCGCAGAAATCTGATTCACCCTGTGTTGGGTTAAGTTTGGGCTCATTCCAATATGACCCATTTAAAATATTGTTTGATTTTAAATCATCAAGCCCAACTT
Source organism: Leontopithecus rosalia (assembly GCA_028533165.1). Lineage (NCBI taxonomy): Eukaryota > Metazoa > Chordata > Mammalia > Primates > Cebidae > Leontopithecus > Leontopithecus rosalia. The sequence continues at coordinate 32,919,951 of CM052655.1, read as the reverse complement.
GTTAGAAGAGCTACTTGAGTAAAATAAAATGCCCCTCAAAGTAAGCATGAAAAGTAATTGCAAGTAAACTCTTTCAATCAAGTAAAAATAGAATGTGCTCTAAAGAAGTGCTACCCAATGTTAAAACACAATTAGCTCACAATGTAGCATTGAAACATGAATACCTCCAGCCAAGATCTTCTCTTCCAACTCCGCCATCTGCTTTTTATAGGCCCTTAAAGCTGCTTCTTTGAAAGAAGGACGAATTCTCTTTGGCTTTGTGATCTCCACAGGCTGTTCAGGAATGTTCTGGTTTTCATCTTCTCTTATTTCCATCTCAGCTGATGTTTCATTTAAGGGTTCTAATCCCTCTTCACTAACCACATCATCTGCCGGACCATCATAACCCTCATCTTGTGGGGTTTCATAAGGTGTTTCATATGAAAGGTGATCGTATTCTTGCATTTGTTCATCTGTTTCAATAATACTAGTCCTGTTTTCTAGTTTAGCAAGGACTTGTTCCATCACTTCAACATAATCTGTTTCATTATCAGCCACTGGTTCACTATAATCCTCCTCATCCTCTGCTTTATAGTAATAGGGCTCCGTGTAGACATCAGAATCAAGTGTGGTACTTGACTCATTTGCAGTTGATTGAGATAATGTCCGAAATCTCCCCATTAATGAAGAGCCACTGTCCTCATACCCACTCAGACTCTGCGTGCTTTTGTTCCATACAACCTCCAAGGCTGACTTAGCCCTCTGCAGAGTAGATCCAAATTTTGGGAAGCTGAAAGTCTTATCAGAAAGGTCAATGCTTAATCGACTATGCCATGATTTGGGTGGGGCATCCTCTGAATCATCACTTTGCAATTCACTTTGACTTCGATAGATCACAGCCAACTGGTTTTCATTTTGGTATAGCTCATTAGAATTAGCTTCCTGATAAGAGTCATATTGGCCAACCCACTGGCCTTGTGGTTCATTATCCAAGCCAGGGCATGGAGAAGAGTTGTCATCTTGAGTTAAGTCGTAGCTCTCTGAGTCATCTTGAAGGTCACTGTGGCACTTTCCCAAGTATTCCAGGTCTTCATTGTAAACACCAAGCTGTTGGTCAGAAAAACTGTTTGTTTCATAATCAAAACCTTCCTGGGTAGATGAATCCAAGCCTAAATCAGCTCCTTGCTCTACTTGATTCCATTCCTTCCATGGAGAAAGATCCTCATGTAAAGAGAGCTGAGAATCACTATAATGACTTTGGTCTCCAGATGCACACACCATGTCATTACTCATTCCACTATCCACAGTTTCTGTGTTTTCAATTTCAGTCTGCCCTTGGATACCCTGAACACTTCCATTCAAACGCTGGCCCTTGGGACTGTCATACAGGGTAGCTGTTCCTTCCTGTTTCCTCTGCCATAGCTCCCGGTCCGAAGATGACAGGAGAGAGCTTCCATTAGTTCTGGTAAAAAACTGATTTTCTGAGAAATCCTCTGAGTAAGACTGACACAGTTTGGAAAAATCTGATTCAGAACGACTAAGTTTAGCAGTGAAAAAATCACTCTGTGAGTGCCAGAGAGGTGTTGCATCTGCATAATGGGTTGTGGTTTGCTTTTCCAAGATATCTGATTCTGGCAATGCTGAGGAGATTTTATCATAATCTGATTTATTTGAAATTCTGCTGCCATTAGCAGCTTTATTCTTGGATCTAGCACTGTGTGATTTTGAGCTTGGCTTGGAAGTACTTCCTTTTGTTGGAAGCTCTGACTTGGAAAGCACAGCGTAACTGTTTCTATTGAGGTCAGATTCAAGATCTTCATCACTGTCATCAGGTGACTGCCAATTGTTCTTTTTGATTTTTAGCTCTGGAGTAGACAACTTTATATCCATGCTCTCATATGTCTGAGAGGATGGTATCCCTTTCTCTTTTCTTTCTCTGATGTCATGAGTCAGAATATCTGTTGAGATTCCAATGCCTGTTCCTTTGAGTTTATATGATTTTTTTAAGACAGAATCCCTTTGCTGAGGGGTTTCAAAGTACACAAGTATGGGTCGAGGCTTTGCATTTGGGCAGTCCCTCTGGTGCCCTATCCTCTGAGCAAATTCAATTTTGATAGCATTTGCTGCATCTGAAAAACCCATTTTATCTATTAGAATTTGGTACACCACACTTTCAACATATTCAAATCTTTCTTCAGGCACATTTAAAAATCTCAAGCTTGCCTTGCTACCCATATGACCTAAGTGCTTAATATAATCATGGATATCTCTGGTTTCCCTTCGAGACTGGACAAACCCTGTACGTAGCTGCTCAATTTCACTTTGTACAACCTCCACGCTGCTGGAGATCTCATCGATGGAGTGTTTGAGAGCATTGACGTGCCCTCGTAGTTCACAAAGTTCTGTTTCTATCTGACTTATTCCCTGAAGTTCCTTAAAGATCATTTCCATGACATCATGTGTTTGGCTAATGCAGCCAGAGGAACTGAATCCTGGATCCAGGGAATTTGTCTTTGGGTTTCGAGCAGTTCTGTCCAAAGACTTGCTTCTTATTCCCCAGGATTTTTTCATGGTGCTTAACTCTGAGTCTGAGGAGACACACTCTTGACTCTTCTTCCATTTTCTCAGTTTTCGTAAAGCTCCCAGTTTTAAGCTATGTAGAGTACGCTCCCCATCGGAGCTGCCCTCAGAGGGTGCAAGGCTGCTTGAACTCTTTCTGTTGCGTCTAACTGGCATTGTGTGTGTTGGTTGTGCCTGGTTTTCTGTGCTACTCCTTAGTTCATTTAATGATTCTGAGTAGGAGCTCTCGATTGAAGACAGCTCTTGAAGCAGATCATCATTATCACTGACGGTTACTTTAGTATTCTTCTGTAGACCATTGGCAACAGCTACTCGGTAACTGAATGTTGGCGAGAGTGAAAACTCTTTACTAGCCTCGTCTTCCTCAGTGGATAAGTTATGAGTGGATGAACACTTTGCAATCTTCTTTATAGTGCTTTTAAAGGTGTAAGAAAACTTGGGGGATTTGGTCTGGCCAGCAGTAGGAAAGTCTTGATCCTTTTTCTGCTGACAATTCTCTTTTTTTTTGTTTGTATTTCCCAATTTCTTTGTAAACATTCCTTTGCACAGCTTATGAATGTAAGGTAATATCAGGCTCTTGAAAAAATTAGCCACCATGGAGAGCAATTAGTGCAAGCTTTTCTGCCCCAAAATAGTAAACAAGGTATCAGGATGAAAATCTGAAAATCCAAGGCAAGCATCACTGTTCAGATATTCTGTGCATCATTGGAAAGAGCTGGAAGGGCAGGTATGGCTCCGCCACATTGCTACTATCCTGTGCAAACCAGAAGCAAAGCTCCATCTATGAAAGACATTCTTTCCTGGAGGAGTAGTTTCATGAATCTCTCTCATTTCCACATAACTCCATGTAGTGTCTAAAAAGAAATGAATGTTAAAATAAGCATCAGAATTCAATTCTAGATGTATTCCATTTACAATATATTTCAAAAGTCTTCATAATACACAATGTATGAAAAATTGCAGAGGTAGGAGAATATATAAATTTCAATATACATAAAATAATTAGTTAAAACAAATCGGTACCAATAACTCTGTTTATAATTATTTTTTCATAAACCACTTCTGGGTGGGCACAACTGAAATAGTAATAAAAGGTATTACTATTTAGAAAACTTTGAGTAATATGACTGGCAATTAATATAGCCATATTAACTTCATAAAGTCATTTGTACTTTCTTTCCTAATGTCATGTTTACTTACACAAACATAAGAATTTAAATCTAAGTATATTCCCTTCACATTCCAGATACTTAAAATTCACAAATTAATATTATCTATATGTATAAAACCTGTATTTATTCATTGAAATAATTTTTTCCTGACCACACAATTAAGTAATCTCCATGATGACTAGTTTCTTGAAGTATGTGAAAAAGAAAATAAAGTTTACTTTTAATTGTTCTAGTTTGCCAGCACTGGGCCTTACATGGAGTAGGAACTCAAATTTTTGTTGAATTGAATTTACTGTTTTATCAGTGAAATATACCCAGAATAACAGTAATAGTCAAAAGGCTTTGTTGCTATTCCAGTATGAGTTTGGGTAGATAATCTGTTTAATTCATTAAAGAACACATCATAGACTACAGATTGCCTCAGAAATTTGCTCTTTTATCAGCTCCCTTAACTTGGAAATCTGCCCATTTCACTTCACTCAGGCTCTGTAGGGGATCTGGGGATACATGCTCTGGCCAGGAGCCAAGCTTCACAAGAGACAGGGGAGTGTAAATGAGAAGAGGAGAAAGAAAGACAGAGAGAAAGAGATGAACTCTAAAGAAGTGCAAGTCTGTCTGGATTTCACAAATTATCAGAATATAACCTTTCTCCTTAGAAATAATTTGGTATTCATTCACAAACACAAACCATGAATGTACCTATGCAACAATCTTGCATGACCTGCACATGTACCCCGGAATCTAAAGTACAATAAAAAAATAATTTTTTTATTCTCCTATGTGACATCTCCTTGTGAAGAAAAGGCTTTGGAAAGTTACGATACAATAGGGTAAATTATTTTTAAACCAATTTTGGTAGAGTAAAATTTTCTGCCACTCACTCAATCCAAAATCCTTCGTCTTTCAAACTTAGAAACAAATGCTTCTTTTTGTTTAAATCAAATTAACAGTTCCATTAATGCCTCTGATGTTTTCAAATCTAAATCTCCGGACTGGCTCAAAGTCACTGTTCTAGGCAATAATTGTTAGAGAAAGTTTGAGGAGGAATGTTCAATGTGAGGTGAAGCCCACCAAATGCAAACTCAGTCGACAGTTGCACACACAAACCCAATCACAGAAAGCAACCTGTTATTCACTAAGGGCTCCATATTCTTTCATGCCTCAGTAACTTTTATGTCCTCTCTAGTCAGAATACCATTCATTATCCAGCCCTCTCTATCCGTAATAGTAATGCTTATGAGTTCATCTCTCTACCCACTCTTTTGTTTTTTCTTTTTGGTTTTCAAAAAAAAAATTTCCACAGATTTTTGGGAAACGACTCGTATGTGGTTACATAAGTAAGATCTTTAGCGGTAATTTGAGAAATTTTGATGCATCCATAACCCAAGTAGTATACATTGAACCCAATTTGTAGTCTTTCATCCCTCCCACTCTTTTCCCAGAGACCCCAAACTTGATTGCGTCATTCTTATGCCTTGGCATCTTCTTAGCTTCCACTTATGAGTGACAACATATGATGTTTAGTTTTACCTTACTGTATTACTTCGCTTAGAATAATAGTTCCCATCATGTTTCTGTGAATGCCATTAATTCATTCCTTTATGGCTGAGTGGTAACATCACACACATATACATACACACACACACACACACACACACACACACACGTATTTCTGTTGAAAACATATATATCTTCAACAGATGAGTGGATAAAGAAAAAATATATTTATCACTATTTCTTTATTCACTTATTTATTGATAGGCATTTGGACTAGTTCCATATTTTTGCAATTGTGAATTGTGCTGCTGTAAACATGAATGTGCAAGTATCTTGTTTCGTATAATGACTTATCCTCTGGGTATATAACCAGTAGTGAGATTCCTGGATCTAATCATAGTTCTAGTTTAGTTCATACATATATACTTATATGTATGTATACATATATACTTATATGTATGTATACATATATACATACATATAAGTATATATGTGTATACATATATATGTATGTATATATGTATACACATATATACATATATATGTATATGTATGTATATATGTATGAACATGTGTGTATGTTTATATATATATATATACATATATATATTTTTTAAGTTATGGGGCACATGTGCAGATCCTGCAGGATCGTTACATAGGTATACACCTACCATGATGGTTTGCTGCATCCATCCCCCCATCACCTACACTAGGTATTTCTCCTAATGTTATCCCTCCCCAATGCCCCCATCCCCTATTATCCCTCCCCTAGTTCCCTCACCCCCCAACAGGCCACCGTGTGTGATGTTCCCCGCCCTGTGTCCATGTGTTCTTGTTGTTCAACACCCACTTATGAGTGAGAACATGTGGTGTTTGGTTTTCTGTCTTGTGTCTGTTTGCTGAGAATGATGGTTTCCAGATTCATCCATGTCCCTGTAAAGAACATGAACTCATTCTTTTTTATGGTTGTATAGTATTCCCTGGTGTATATGTGCCACATCATCTTTATCCAGTCTATCATTGATGGGCATTTGTGTTGGTTCCAAGTCTTTGCTATTGTAAACAGTGCCACAATGAACATATCTGTGCATGTATCTTCATAATAGAACAATTTATAATCCTTTGTGTATATATCCACTAAAGGTACTGCTGGGTCAAATGGAATTTCTATTTCTAGGTCCTTGAGGAATCGCCACACTGTCTTCCACAATGGTTGAACTAATTTACACTCCCACCAACAGTGTAATAGTGTTCCTATTTCTCCACATCCTCTCCAGCATCTGTTGTCTCCTGATTTTTTAATGATCACCATTCTAACTGGCATGAGATGGTATCTCAATGTGGTTTTGACTTGCATTTCTCTAATGACCATTGATGATGAGCATTTTTCATATGTTTATTGGCTGCATAAATGTCTTATTTTGAAAAATGTCTGTTCATAACCTTTGCCCACTTTTTGATGGGGTTGTTTTTTTCTTGTAAATGTGTTTAGTTCTTTAAAGATTCTTCACACTGTTTTTCATTGTGGTTGTACTAGTTTACATTCCCACCAGCAGTGTATTTTTAATTAGTTTTTTTTTTTTTGAGGAAACTCCAAACTGTTGTTCATAAGTAGCTTTACTAATTTTCATTCCCATCAACAGAGTATGAGGGTTCCCTTTTTACCACATCCTCTCCATCATTTATTATTGCCTGACTTTAAGACAGAAGCTGTCTTTATCAAATAATCAGCACACATTTAAGCTGCTTGGTATCTCCACCTAGTTTCCTCAAATTAACCTCTATCCATAACTCAGTAATTTTCCTGAATCAGTAATCTCAATAATGTCATCATAATTATCCACTTGGCCACAGCATATACCCAGGAGTCATTCTAGATACCGTGTGACCCACCCCATGTCCATACCTGAGGTAGCATAGTAATGCTTTAGTTCTGAACTCAGTCATCTCTCATCTGGACTATGACAGTTGTATCCTACTTACATACAACTAAAGGTAATTTGACTCTTTTTTCAAATCCCAAATTTCTAAAATGAATACAATTAAAAATATATAAGACTTCCTTCTTGAAACACTATTTTAATTTTTTTTTTTTTTTTGAGACGGAGTTTCGCTCTTTTCACCCAGGCTGGAGTGCAATGGCACGATCTTGGCTCACCGCAACCTCTGCCTCCTGGGTTCAGGCCTTCTCCTGCCTCAGCCTCCTGAGTAGCTGGGATTACAGGCACGTGCCACCATGCCCAGCTAATTTTTTGTATTTTGAGTAGAGACGGGGTTTCACCATGTTGACCAGAATGGTCTTGATCTCTTGACCTCGTGATCCACCCGCCTCGGCCTCCCAAAGTGGAAACACTATTTTAACAGTCTTATTTTCTGTCACTCCCTTAAGCACATCTACCTCAGCCATGGTGAAGTAGTAGTAGTTCCCTGATTACTCTATTTTTTACCTCCATAGAGGGCCTTTTTCAACGCTGTTCCCTCTTCCCTCATTTCCTTTCCCCTTCCCCTCTCTACTCACATGTCTCTTTCATAAATGTTGATAGAATATCTATACATTTGAGACTGAGCCAAGGATCAAAATCAGCTCCTTTGACCTCCTCAGAGTACAGCACTTCCTCCTCTGTGCTCCCGCAATGCCTTGCATGTACCTTTGTTATGGTAACTCTCAAAACACCATAATTATTTATGTAAAATATTTTATCTGTATGTCTGACTCTCCAGTCAGACTGTAAACTCTTCAAGAGTAGGAGCCATGTTCTATTTAACTTTGAATTTTTATAGCCCTTGATATATAATAGACTCATACTACTTTTCAGATAGAGGATTATGTAAAGGAATGAAAGTAATAAACCCACGAACTAACAAATGAACAATACAGATTCCAATAAGTCTGAACTGGCTGCACTGGGCACGTGAGCAGTGTGAGCAGAAGGGAAGCCTCTGAGACAGTCATGTCATGTGCAAAAATGGAGAAGCATCCACTTTGTCCAGAGAGGAATGCTTCTGATGGGGAGCAGAGGATTGACAAAATAGAATAAAAATGTAGAGAGTTTTGAAATTTAAGAAGTCCTAATTGAGGAGGAGGCACTAATGATTGTTGGTTTTTAGCAGAGTCCTTGATCCCGATTATCTGCAATGGAATATCAACTCTGTGATACACTAGCTGTGTGATTATAATAAAATTACTTCCTTGGGAGGTGGAGCAGGTGTATCAGTTGAGGTCAGGAGATTGAGACCATTCCGGCCAACATGGTGAAACCCTATTTCTACTAAAAATATAAAAGTTAGCCAGGTGTGGTGGTCCATGCTTGTAGTCCCTGATACTCAGGAGGCTGAGCCAGGAGAATTGCTTGAACCCAGGAAGTGGAGGTTGCAGTAAGCCGAGATCATGCCACTGAACTCCAGCCTGGCAAGAGAGGGAGACTCTGTCCCAATAATAAAAAATAATAATTACCTCCCTACTGCTTTATCTTATAAATTATTTGTGTTGGAACAGAAAAAGTATCTCCTCTTAGATAGTTGTAAGGTTTAAATACATCAATACATGTAAATTTTTAGAAACAATGTCTAGAAGATAGCAAAACCCAGTAAATATTAGTTATTAGTACTGAGATAAGCAATGAAAAGGTTCGAGAAGCAATTGCAGAAAACTGATCAGGTGGTAACTGATGTGAAAATTATGATAGATATAGTGGGAGGCAACCTAAGAATTCTGCTAGGTTGGAGAATGAAAGAGGGAGAACAAAGACATTCTAAAGAAGCATTCAGAAGTGAGAGGGAAGATACCATATATCTCTATGGTTTGGCAACAATTTCCTAATATTGAAATCTTACCTTCCCAGTTACTGAGCTCCTACTGCATGTGTGTGTGTGATACAATCTCATCATAAAACCATAGATGCCTTAAGGAAATAGTTGTTGAATCAAAATACCGGCTGTGGAACTTCCTTCAGACAAATGACTGAGATAGGAAGAAGCTGATATTTAATAAGCACCTGTTGTGTTTCAGAAACTTAAATTGTCTCAGTAATCCTCACAGAAACTCATTAAAGAAGGCCTTATTATGTCTATTATATGAAGACATAAAAAGATTCAAAGAGATAAAGAGATACAGCCAAAAACTGCACACCTAAATGAAGCAAAAAGGTAGTTTGGTCCTTGTCCTGGAGTCTATGATATAAATATTCATATGTAAAGTGAATATTACCAGTGGTTACTGACAAAAGTCCTTACACCTACCCCAAACAAAACCCACATACCTAATCCTCTCTCTGAAGTTCAATTTTTTAAAAGAAAATAGCTCATCATTCTCAGCAAACTGACACAAGAACAGAAAACCAAACACCGCATGTTCTCACTCATAAGTGGGTGTTGAACAATGAGAACACATGGACACAGGGAGGGGAACACTGGGGCCTGTCTGGGGGTAGGGGGTTAAGGGAGGGATAGCAGGGGTTGGGGAGATAGTGGAGGGATAGCATTAGGAGAAATACCCAAAGTAGAAGATGGAGTGATGGATGTAGCAAACCACCATGGCATGTGTATACCTATGTAACAAACCTGAACGTACTGCATATGTACTCCAGAACTTAAAGTATACTAATAATAAAAAAGGAAAATAGTTCAAATCAGGAAAAACTCAAGGTGGATGAGAGGTAACTGGAGGGTGAACACCAGAAGAACATCATGTCATCTTAACTACTTAAATTCTAAAACTCCAAATTACGCTCCAGATATTTTAACTTTAGTTACATAACCACACATTATCTTCAGTAATTAGGGATAAGATTTAAGGCTTTGGAAAGAAATTCTTTGAAAGAGATTCAAACACTAGACTATGTTGTTATGGGAAGCCTTAGTAATAATATTCAATTATTACTGACTATGGACCAAGCACTGTGTATGCAATTTTCTTGTTTATCTCATTTTATTCTCAAAATAATTGTATAAAATAAGTATTTTGTTTTCCAGATAAAGTGGTTCAAGCTTTAGAGTTTCTGGAAACTTGCTTAAGGTCATGCAATTAACATGAAATGCAGCCTTGGCTCCGAGCCCCAGATTTGAACAGCAAGTGTGTAAACTCTGAAACTGTTAACATATTCATTTTTAAGAGAACTGTTTAATGTGACTCTAAAAGCTCGATGCCCTAGCGGGCTAAAGAAGATAATGAACTTTTAAACAGTCAAAAATTTATTGCTAAATTACTACCAGAATTAAGTTAAAAGCATTTTCAGATCAACAAACAATTTTATGTTCCTTATTAAGTGCAGTAAAGTATTTTATATTACTTAATGATGGCAGTAAAGTACTAAATAAGCAGGTGAGCTGGGTATTTAGAGGTTAACTTTCAAGACAGACATAGAAGACAAAGGGACAGGACCTCTTATGGTATAGCCCAAGGAGTTTGCCTCCCCAAGTCCTGCCCTCAAGACTCAAGCTTGTCTCACTGGCCCTGATTCTGATCTGTTTTCCCGCCTTTGGCCTAGAAATATGCTTATTACCTGACTTTTTAAAATTTTTATTTTTAGTTCTAGGTTACATGTGCAGGACGTGCAGGTCTGTTATGTAGGTAAGCATGTGCCATGCTGGTTTGCTGCACCTATCAACCCATCACCTAGATATTAAGCCCAGCATGCATTAGCCATTTTTCCTAATGCTCTTCCTCCTCCAACCCACCCCCCAACAGGTTCCAGTGTGTGTTGCTCCCCTCCCTGAGTCCATGTCTTCTCATTGTTCAGCTCCCAATTATGAGAGAAGACGCAGTGCTTGATTTTCTGTTCCTGTGTTAGATTGCTGAGGGTAATGGCTTTTGCTTCATCCATGTCCCCGCAAAGGACATGACCTCATTCCTTTTTATGGCTTCATAGTATTCCACGGTGTATATGTACCATATTTGCTTTATCCAATCTATTGTTTTTTGTTGTTGTTGTTTTCTTTTTTCTTTTTTTTTTTTGAGACAGAGTCTCGTTCTGTCACCAGGTGCCAGGCTGGAGTGCAGTGGCGTGATCTCCACTCACAGCAACCTCCGCCTCCCAGGTTCAAGCAATTCTCCTGCCTCAGCCTCCCAAGCAGCTGGGACTACAGACGTGCGCCACCACGCCCAGCTAATTTTTTATATTTTGGTAGAGACGGGGTTTCACTACGTTGGCCAGGATGGTCTTGATCTCTTGACCTTATGATCCACCCACCTCGGCCTCCCAAAGTGCTAGGATTACAGGCGTGAGCCACCACACCCGGCCCTATCCAATCTATTGTTAATGGGCATTTGGGTTGATTCCATTTCTTTGCTATTGAATCACCTGACTTTTTAACTTTACTGTTATTTGCTTAATGCTAGACTAATAGAATAACCTTACTCTTAACTGCTCCTTCATTTCCATTAACTTTGTGATGTGTGTCCTGGACTATGTTAGGACTAGAATTATTTTCTCACAAGAACATAGCAAGAAAACCTGTGCTTTTCAATATAACAGCACCTCATCTGCAAATGCCCTATAATTACTGATTTAAAATAAATTATTTCAAAATATATAAAAGAGTAACACATAAATATGACTCGCCATTTATCTGTTCAACAGTAAATTCTTGGTGATTTGGAAAGTAACTGACTCAAAGAAGTTTCCCATCAGGTAGACAGGCGAAATTACAGCAACAGAGAAGGAGCAAACCTAACAAAGTACAGAAAACGTGCAACTGAGCAAGAGGGCCCCTGTGGAAAACAGCATTGAGCAGCACACTGACCAAGCAACTTTATAAGCAGGCTCCTCCAAACACAGCAAAGAAGAAAACCAGAGTAGCTGGAGATGGAAGGGCAAGCCAGATACACCAATAGTGGGTGAGGAGAGGGAGCAGGTAGAGCAAGTTGGGACAAGGCAGATGATGAGCAAATAGGCTAGTATTAAAGATGAAGTTTTAAAAAGCATCCTCTAGAATGTATTTATCAGGTCAGTGAAGATTTATGCCTGTTTTATATATCCTTTCCACACGAAGGAGTAAGAAGATGTGTATATAATGTGACTGATGGTCATAGGGATGACTCTGAGAATGGGAATTGCTGAAACACAGTAACACATTAAATAATGTTTGTGGGAACTGTTACTTTTTGCCTTACTTTAATGCAAAAGTAATAAACCAATACATATTTAAATATTTCAACACAAATGATCAAATCAGAAAGTGATTAAAAGGTTTATTCTAAGCTAATATATTACTTTTTGAAAAATAAACAGGAAGACCCCTTTTCCCCAAGAATAAAGGTCAAATGACTCAAGCATCCTCTTTAATTATAGCTAATCAGTTATTTTGTGAATTTCTTTACCCAACTTCAACCCACATACATTCTTTATTCATTCTCATTGCTGCTACTTTTGTTTAAGAGTAAACAATGGCACTAGGTACTAATATTTCCAAAGCACTTAGGATATACAAGGTCCTTTTGTCTGTTTCATCTCAAATGGTTTTCTTGCTTATCTTGTAAGAATAGTATCTCAGTTTATGATCAGGAAACTAATCATAAGAGCTGAACCTCAGAGATGCTAAGGTAGTTACCCAAATGGCCTAACTCTAAAATTATTTCATGATAGTAATTTATATTCTCCTTGCTTTAGACATAGAATACTGTAATAGCTAACCAGCCCCTAAAGAAATATTCTTAACCATTCCAAACCTTCCCATTGACTGATTTCCATCTAATGTCCCTTAAATATCATTTTCCTCTCCTATTTCTCCTCATGAACAATTGTATACCCTCTGCTCTAGTCCACTTCATGATACTGTGGATGCACCATGTATTCTTCCATTGTTTTATTTTTGTTCTTTACTCTGTCTAGAATGTTCTCTACCTAATCTGTTACAAATCATTCAAATGAGAAATCAAGACTTATCTTTTTCACAAAACTTATTTAACTTGTCATCTTTTCTTTTCATGATAATCTTTATAGTCCGAACCATATTATTTAGTCTTTATTCCTCTAAGCTGTTTACCAAATAGCTCTTATACACGTTTTTCCATTTTTAGTGTCTATTATATGCCAAGAATTGTCTTAAGTGCTTTTTATAGATTACATTAATGTTTCATAGTAAATTTGCAGTAGATACTGTTATGAATCCCCATTTTACAGATGAAGAATATGAGAGCCTGTGTATCTAGCACAAATCCACATAGCCCAGAAGTGATGCAGCCAGCATTGCAACCAACGTGACTGGTTTTAGAGTCCTTTCTCATAAACACTATGCCATACTACTATGCCCTGGAGGACCAATCTTAGATAAGTAGGTGGTCACCTAGGTAGCATGTTTGAAGAACTCCCCTGTTCAAGAATAATCTACACTAGATTTTATCATTAGAGCTTTTATCTTTATTTCTTTTATTTAAAATTTTGGTCTTTGTTGAAATACAAGTCTCACCATTGGGCCCCTAGGCTTAAAGGCTTATCAGGCACATTGTACTTTGGTATAAATGGTTTATTAGGATATCCCTCAGGACTTGGAGGGAGAGTAGAGAGAAAATTAAAAAGCCTGAGTCCCAGAAGCACAGGTTACCAAAGCAAACATGGACAAATGGGATCACATGAGTTAAAAACCTTCTGTACTGCAAAGGAAACAATCAACAAAGTGAAGTCACACTCCAAAGAATGGGAAAAAATATCTGCAAACCACCCATCTAACAAGGAATTAATAACCAGAATATATAAGGCACTTAACTCTACAGGAAGAAAACCTAATAATCCAATATAAAAATGGGCAAAAGACTTGAATGGACATTTATCAAAAGAATATATACAAATGGAAAATAGGTGTACGAAAAGGTGCTCAGTGGCATCATTGATCATCAGAGAAATGCAACTCAAAATTATAATTAGATATCATGTCACTCCAGTTAAAATGGCTTTTATCTCAAAGACAGGCAACAAAGAATGCCGGTGAGGATGTTCAGAAAAGGAAGCCCTTGTATGCTGTTGGTGGGAACATCAATTACTACAACCACTATGGAGAATGGTTTAAAGGTTCCTCAAAAACTAAAAATAAAGCAACCATAGGATAGCAATCCTTCTCTTGGATAAATACTAAAAAGAAAATAAATCATTATATCAAAGAGATATCTGCAATCCTATGTTTATTGAAGTACTGTTCACAATAGCCAAGACTTGGAAGCAACCTAAGCATCCAGCAACAGATTAGTGGATAAAGAAATGTGGCACATATACATAACAAAGTACTATTCAGCCATAAAAAGAAGAGTAAGAGCGTATCATTTGCAATAACATAGATGCAACTGGAGGAATGTTAAGGGAAATAAGCCAGGCAAAGAAAGACAAATACTGGATGTTATTACTTATATATGGAATCTGCAAATCAAAGCAGCTAAATTCATGGAGACAGAAAGCAGAAGAATGGCTACTAGAGGCTAGGAAGGGTAATGGGAACGTGGAAGGAAGATGGCAATGGTTAATGAGTACAAAAAAAATAGAAAGAATGCAATCTAATATTTGATAGCAAATTGGGTGACTACTGTCCATAAAAGTTTAATTGCGCATTTTAAAATACTAAATGTGTATAACTAGATTGTTTGTAATACCAAGGATAAAAGCTTGAGGGGATGGGTACCCTATTTACTGTGATTGTTACACATTGCATGCCTGTAGCAAAATATCTCATGTACCCATACACCCACAGCAATTTTTTGAAAAATGTTAAAGTCTGAGAATGGGAAGAGTCCACCTTGAAAGGGGACAGGTAAGAGGAGAATCTAGAAATGAGACACTGAGGAGCCTTGAATAAGCTTTGCCCCTTAATTATCTTGGTGGGGCCCAGCCCCATTCCCAGCTACATGATGATAAGCTCTACTGCTTTTTCAATCTTTGCGATGACTTCCTAATCATATGCACAGTGAGCAGAGTACAGGCACCCTGGCTTACAGATAAGCCACTTGGAATGGTAACATTTCAAAGCTGAGTTTTTTCTTACAAGGTTTTGTTTTGCTTTGTTTTATCCTATGAAACAAGCCCCCTCCCACTTTTTCCCCAAGAAAATCACTTGTTGAAACTCATTATGATTGAAAAAGCAGAGCTTCTTTGGCTTGATTAAGGGAGCGGGGCTAGAGTCCCACTTCACTGCTTCCACAAAAATTACAGCCTATAGAAACCCTCTACAGAGTCATAGAGGCTGGGGAGTGCAGTTTGAAGAGCACCAAACCTCAAATTGTACACAGCATGAAAAGGAAAGCTAGGAAGGTCAAAACACTTGCCTTAGTTCACACAGCAGAGCTGGAACAAAAATGCAAGCTTCCTACCCCGACTTCACTATTCTTTCCTCTGGGCTGTGCTGCCTTTCTCTACAACAATCACATCCAAGGGTTTGGCACCTTCCCACTGTGCCCAACATTCTTTGATAGGGCAATCTAACTCTGTCCTTAAATAATTTTACTTCTACCTTGATTCTCTATACTCAATGTCTGTAATTTTCTGGAACTGGAAACTGTGTGAGATTAAAAGAGATTTCTGAAAGTAAATCCTGTGAGCAATTTTGACATTCAGAATTATTGCTGGAGGGTTAAACTGTATAAAGGATGACCACTGAGGACCACCACTATTCTGGAGCAAAAGCTTCCATTAGCTGAAGTGTTTCTCAGGTCATCTGCCCCACCACATTGAACATATTACTACCTGAGTGTCCTATAGCAAGGCAGGGAGCCCTGTTTAAACAAATTACCTGCTCCTCTGTGTTTCTGAAGGTCTATTCTGTCTCTTGTTTGTTAAAAGGATTAATCTGTATCTTGAAAACAACCCCACAAGGTAAAATATTGCTCTCATTTTAAAGAGAGAGACAGAGAAGCTAGACTCAGAGCTTTTAAGTGACTTACTCAAGACTTATTCCAACATACAGTTAGGACTTGAGTAATTTCTGTTTGGTTACCAAACCATACTATATCATACTGTTCAAGTGGGATATAACAGCAATTAAATCAAGGAGCATTTTCATCCTTGATGAGAAGGAGTCATGTATGACATCTGGTGCCCACCTGAGCTCCATCATCCCCTGTGGGTGGGGGAAGTCATAGAGGGGAATCTTAAATCAGAATACCTGCTTTTTTAGATCATGGCTCTGCCACTTCCCAGCTGTGCACAATGAACAAATTGTTTAACCTCTCTGTTTCTCAGCTGCCTCATCTAACAAATAAGACGATGGTACCAACTTCCTCATATTGCTCTAAGGATGAAATAAGAAACAATTAGAGAAGTGCTGAGAACATCAGAAGTACTAAAAATGCTAACATTATTATTAAATATTATGATTCTTATCCGAACAGACCCTTCCTCTACCCCTACTATTTTTCTGACTGTAGGGCAGCCAAGAAATCGCCACAGTGACACAGATCTTCTTTCAGGCTCATTTAGATTCATGCAAGTTGCTCAGTTACATTAGTCTATCTTTTAAGGTGTAGTAAATTTCACACTAATTTTGAAAGTTTGTGAGGAAGATAAAAATCTATAGTGTTACATGTAGTTGAAAGTGTTTTTTTGTTTTGTTTTGTTTCGGTTTTGGTTTTTAGTTTTTTGGGTTTTTTTGAGACTTTCGCTTCTTGTTACCCAGGCTGGAGTGCAATGGTGTGATCCCGGCTCACAGCAACCTCCGCCTCCAGGCAATTATCCTGCCTCAGCCTCCTGGGTAGCTAGGATTACAGGCACACGCCACCATGCCCAGCTAATTTTTTGTATGTTTAGTAGAGACGGGGTTTCACCATGTTGACCAGGATGGTCTTAATCTCTTGACCTCGCAATCCACCCGCCTCAGCCTCCCAAAGTGCTGGGATTACAGGCGTCAGCCACTGCGCCCAACCCGAAAGTGTTTTTAATTCCCAGGCAGGAGCGAATGCATTCCTCCATCTGTGTCACAGACTCATCTGATCATCATAGATACCTTCTCTAATACATACAAACACACTTACTATATTGTATCACATGTATTATGGGATCTACCATGAGGTAATATACTCCCTCATTTTTGCATTACTTTTCCCAAAGTACCAGGATGTCTGATATTTAATAGCCGTTTAATGACTTTTCATTGGAAAAAAGTAATAAATTTATCAACACCTGTCATAAACTACCACCAACCTGCTCAACTATAAACAGAACTTGACCTAAATGTTAGTCGAGTGGAAGAGGAAAAGAGTTATCCTGTCCTCAGTACAAATCTATTACCCCTAAAAGATGTAAAAAAATATCACATATTATGAAAGAGTAAGGTTCAAACTTAGAGCTTCTTTTTGTATTCCAAAAGAGTTGCCTAAAAAATAAAGTATTTTGGCCAAAAATATGTTCTTTGCTATGATTATATTAACTATATGTACAACAGGAAACTAGGAATATTGCTGGCAAGTTGATATATTGATTAGATGTCCACATGTCTAATTGATGAAGTCTAAAAAGCACTGCACCTTGAGTGTCTAAATAAAAATCTGTTCACAAAGTATTCTTTATAGATGATTAGGTGTTGCTAACTCATTTTGCTCTATTTTATTACATTTGAGCTGTCCATAAATTCACTCTAATGCCAAGAGAACATCCTTAAAAACAACACACTGGGTTTAGTAATTAGTGGCAATTTTAGAGTGATTTCTAATGTTGTTTTCTAAGATCTCTGTGAGGAACAATAGATGACTTATGAATTTTGGCAATTAAAATCACTTGATAGATCATCTAAAATTGGTTTCACTCTTATATTTGATTAAAATTAGCTATAGATTTAGGCTATGTGACAGTATATCACCTCCTGAATTTTCATTTGATTTAGCTTTCAAAATGTGTTCATATATATTCTGTGTCTTGATTCCTAAGAATAGATAGAATGCTTAACCATGGCGGGGGAGGGGGCGCAGTGTCATTATATTCAGAAGATCAAAGTTTGGAGAAGTTAGTTGACTTGCTTAAGGGCACAAAACTAAAACCCAGTAGTCCTGGCTTGTGGAAATCGACTCTTTTTAATAAAACCAGACACTGTTCCTGACTCTAGATGTCTTTATGACATTTCTTTCTTTCTTTCTTTCTTTCTTTCTTTCTTTTTTTTTTGAGATGGAATTTCACTCTTGTTACCCAGGTTGGAGTGCAATGGCACGATCTCGGCTCACCGCAACCTCCGCCTCCTGGGTTCAGGCAATTCTTCTGCCTCAGCCTACTGAGTAGCTGGGATTACAGGCACACACCACCATGCCCAGATAATTTTTGTATTTTTAGTAGAGATGAGGTTTCACCATGTTGACCAGGATGGTCTCGATCTCTTGACCTCATGATCCACCTGCCTCGGCCTCCCAAAGCTTTAGGACATTTCCTGACGTCTTTGGATCATTCTTTAAAACTCTTTTTTAGGAGGCATACTCCATTCTAACTTATAACTTCTCCCACAGAATTGCTTGTCTCAAGCAATTTACCTTTCTTCGAAGTAAGGAAAATCAGAAAGTCATCTAATTTTTCTGTCAAAATACCACATACTCATTACATAGAAAAACTTTAGAAGAGATACGCTTTATTCACATGCACAGATCTCACTAACCGAGATAGACCACGTACTGGTCCTTGAAATAAGCCTCAAATATTTCAAAAGATGGACATCTTACAGAGCATGTATTTTGACCATAATAAAAGACATTTAAAAACAGTAAGAATGAAATACCTATAAACACTCCATAGCTATCTTTTAAAGCTCAACAACATTCTTCTAAATAACTCATGGGTCAAAAAAACCCCAAAAACCCAAAACAGAAATATTTTGAACTGAGTAATTTAAAAAACATACCAAAACGTATGGGACACAGCTAAAGGCAATGCTTAAAAAGGAATATGTAGCTTTAAATAATCTAAGAATCTATTATCTAAATTTCACCTTTAAAAGCTAGCAAAAGGGCAGCAAATTAAATACATAGCAAGTGGAATAAAGAAAATAACACAAATAAGAGAAGGAGTCAATGAAAAAAACCCAAAAGTTAATAACTGGGTAATAAAAATTGATAAAGAAAATAGAAATACAAATTACCAATATCAGAAAGACAGGATATAAGTACAAATCATACAGATACAAAAAAACGAGAATATTGTACAATCTTTATGTCAATAAAGTCAATAATGGATAAAATATACCAAATCCTTCAAAGCCATATATTATGAAAACTAAGGAAGAATTTTTCTCTATGTATATATATCTTATATATATATTATATGTATGAGAGAATATATATATGTATGAGAATATATATATACATATATAGCTTATATATACATATGTAATTAAATGTCTTCCATAAAGAAAGCTCGAGGCATAATTTTTAAACTAGAGGATCTACTGAACATTTAAGGAAAATATATGTTAATTTTAAACAAACTGTTTCAGAAAAGAGGAAGGAACACTGTCCAATTGCTTTATTTGGCCACAAAACCATGATTTCAAAACTTGACAAAAATCTTATAAGAGAAAAAAAATCAGATTAGTATCCCTCATGAATATAGATGAAGAATATTTGACAAAATATTAGCAAATAAAATCTAGAAATGTATAAAATGATTAATGAATCATGATCAAGTATCATTATTCCAGAAATGTAAGATGGATTTAATTTTTGAAAATCAGTCATATAATTAAACATATTAAAAAAATAAGAAAGGGAGAAAAATGGCAGTCACCTACATACACACAATAAAAAAAATTTCAACACCGATTTATGCCATAAAAAAATTATTAGCAAAACAGAAGAAAACATCATCAATCTAATAAAATAAAAGTCTACATATGAGCTTATAATTGAAGGCAAAATATTTAATACTTTCTCCTAGATAGGGATTAAGCTTAGTATATCTACTCTCACCACCTGAATTTAACATTTAATTGGAGGATTTGGATTGATCAGTAAGGCAAACAATGAAATCAAAAGCATTTGAAAGGAGAAAAAAAATTGCCTTTTCCAAAGCTGACGTAAGTATATGAAAATCTTAAGGAATATTCAAAATAACTATAAGAGCTGAAAACTAAATTCAGCAAGCTCACAGAACATAAGCCCAATATAGACAGATAAAAAATGTTTCTCACTACTAGCAGTAAAAAATTGAAAATAAGGTTAAAATCAATTTTAATATCAAAATCATAAAATTTTTGAAATAAATTTGCCAAAATTTGTACCTCTATACTGAATACTACAAATATTGCTGAAAGAAGTTAAACAACTAAAGAGATAACATGTTCGTAAGTTGAAAAAGTCAGTGTTACTGTATCAATTCTCCCTGAAGTGATCTATACATTTAATAGACCCCAACAAAATCCCAGCATATTTGTTTTTGAGAATTTGGAAATAAAATACTAAAATGTATATGAACATGGAAAGATTCTAGAATACTTAAAACACTATAAAAATAACAAGATTGGTCCAGGAGTAGAGGCTCATGCTTGTAATCCCAGTACTTTAGGAGGCCAAAGTGGGTGGAACACTTAAGCCCAAGAATTCTAGACCAGCCTGGGCAACATGACAAAACCTTGTCTCTACAAAAAACTGCAAAAATTAATTGGTCATGGTGGCGCACACCTGTAGTCCCAGCTACTAGAGAGGCTGAGGTGGGAGGACAGCTTGGGCCTGGCTGGTGGAGGTTGCAGTTAGCTGGAACCGTGCCACTGAACAACAGAGTGCCTGGGCAACAGAGTGAGACGGTCTCATAGAGAAAATAATAATAATTAAATCAAATCAAACAATATTGGAGGATTAATACTACCTATTTTCAAAATTTACTAACAGCTACAGTAGTATTGATACTGATATAACTAAAGACAAGAAATTATTGGAGTAGTAGAAAGTCCAGATATAGACACATGTGTATAGATTAATTTCTACAAAGGTGCAAAAAAAATCCATTAGAATATTTTTAACAAATGATCCTGGAACAATCTGATAAATGTGAGAAGAGTAGCTAATACTGTATACAGAATTTGAGCTGAACTGAAACTGTAACACTGCAAGTAGAAAATGTAAAAGAATGTTGACACAAATTTGTTACAGAAAAATTTCTTAGAAGTATAAATAAGCATTAAATATAAAACAGAAATTTGATAACTTGTAATTCAACCAAATTAAAAACTTGTCTTCTTTGAAAACTATTAACAAAATAAGAAGACAAGCCACAGATTGATTTTGCAAGGCACACATCTGATTTGTATCACACACACAGGCATGTACACACACCAACCAAAAAAGTCAACAATAAAAGTACAAAAATAAAAAAGTCAAAGACAAAAGCAAACTCTTTACCAAAGAAGGTATTCAAATGACCACATGAGACTGTACTCTAAAGCATTGATTTTAAGGAGAATACAAACTAAAAATCAAAATGAAATACCATTTCACAGATATGAAAATGGCTAAAATTTCTAAAGACTGGCTATACGAAATTATGGAAAGAATATGGGCAACTGGAACTTTTTTTTTTCAGGTGGAGTCTCACTTTGTTGCCAGGCTGGAGTGCAGTGGCACAGTCTTGGCTCACTACAACCTCCACCTCCAGGATTCAAGCGATTCTCCTGCCTTGGCCTCCCAAGAAGCTGGGACTACAGGTGTGCGCCACCATGCCCAGCTAATTTTGAATTTTTGTAGAGATTGTGTTTCACCATGTTGGCCGGGATAGTCTTGATCTCTTGACCTCATGATCCACCCGCCTCAGCCTCCCAAAGTGCTGGGATTACAGGTGTGAGCCACCGCGCCCAGCCGCTACTGGAACTTTTACACATTGCAGAGGATAGTGTAACATAAAATCATCTTAGGAATGGCTAATTTCTTACAAAGTTTAAGCCTACATGCACCCTATGATTCAGTGACTTTACTCTTAAGTACTCATCCATGAAAATAAACGTATTTTTGCAAACAAATGTGCATAAAATTTTTTATGATAGCTTTTTCTCATGATATCCAAAAAATGAAAAAAAAATCCATCAGGAGAATGAATACACAAATTATGCTATATTTGAATAATGAACCACTACTGCATATGATATCCATAAACATTATGCTGAGCAAAATAAGCCAGGCACAAAGGAGTGCATACTCTATGGTTTCATGTATATTAAATTCAAAGCAAGAATAATGTATGATAATTAAAATCTGAAACACTTGCCTATGAAGAGTAGAGACTGAGTTGAAAGGAATATGAAAAAGGGTTTTAGGGTGATAGAAATGCTCTAATAACTTAGATTGGTTAAGTGTTTTCATTTTTAAAAATTCTTTAAATTACAAGCTTAAAATACATGCACTTCA
Source organism: Leontopithecus rosalia (assembly GCA_028533165.1). NCBI lineage: Eukaryota > Metazoa > Chordata > Mammalia > Primates > Cebidae > Leontopithecus > Leontopithecus rosalia. Next base: position 32,897,439 of record CM052655.1, on the reverse strand, counting down.
CTGTAAATTGTACTCTAATAAAAATACCTAAATAATAAAATACAAATATATACAGAAAAAGTGGTTCATCTCTGCAGTTAAAGACATAAGGTCCTAAGCAGTGTGTTTAAGAAACAAAAGGTTCTTCTGACATTAATCCTCACCACAAAGGCCAGGCCTCACCTCTCAAACCTGCTTGGAAATCCTCTAGCTGAAACAGAAATGTCTTCTTGATTAAAGACTAACTGAAGTTGTCCAAGGCTTCACTGTGATACAATTGGAACAAAACTACAATAACTATTCAAAAAGATACTTGTTTCAGTACTGTATATTTGCTGTTCATCTCTAATATACAAGAATACTTTTCTTCCAAGAATCACATCTCCTCCTGTTCTCTTAATAGAACCACTTCTCACTACCTCTAGGACTATTATCTCCCCTTTTGCTCACATCTTCAGTCTCTTTCCCTCTACTGGGTCCATCCAACCTAAGCAATAAGTATATTCATATCTTCCATGTTGTAGAGAAAACAAACAAACAAACAAATGAACAACAGCCTTCAGCCATCCTTCCACAGCATCACTTCCTCCAACTACTGGACCTCATACCTAACTCTGGAAAAGCATCCTGGAAACCTCTCTCTCTACTTCTCCATGGGTCCATTCATCTCCAGCCATTTACCATCCAGTTCCAGCCTCAGAACTCTACTGAAATTTCTCTTTTATTTGGGATTAAAAGTATTTGTATAACAGCTTAATCTTCTCCAACCTATCACTGCATCTGAAACCATTAACTACTTGACATTCTTTAAGTCAGTCTGTTTACTTCCAGGACAATGTGACCTGCTAGATCCTCTCTCTGACCACAGATACTTCTATTTGGGTGGTCATATGATTAAGACTGGGCCACAAGGTTTCTCTCTCAGGAACTTAAGAGAGAATGTGAAGTCTTTCATTAGGCCTTTTTAGGCATGTCAACAGGAAAGTGACACATTTTTACTTATGCATTCAATTACAAACCTTGTAAAAGTTCAACAGTAAAAACATTTTCAGGAAAAAAAAAAAGAATGCAGACAAAAGGAATCAGAGTGGAAATAAGAGACCGGAAGGCCACAGAGGGAGTGGCTGCCTTTTTTTCTGATTGATTTCTAGGTTGAAGACTGTGGCCACTGGGAGTTTTATCTGAAGTGTGGTAAGATACCAATGTAAGTAGATTTTCTTCTTCTTTGTGAGAAACCATCACAAAGTTCTTTACTGGCCCCTCTCCTCTTCTGAGACTTTTATTCCCCTTTCTTCTAATGACCAAATCAATATGTCTGCATCTATCTTCTATTCTTTGTATCCATTCTAATTTGTTTGTTGACCAGTTTGGCCCATATAACCACTAACATCTCAAATTTAATATTTGCAAATTTATCTTCATTCGTGAACTACAATGTCCCGTCAGTTTCTCACAGAATATCTATATACAAAAGCAATATTCTCCTATTTATACAGAGTGGATATCCAGGTTCACCCTTCATTCCTCCATTCTTTGTCCCACATCTCTAACCAGTTTCTGAATCTTATGAACCTTAACATTAAATTCCTCTCATTCCCATACCTCCTACCTCCTTTCCACTCCCAGAGATACCACCTTCCTGCAGACCCTCATCAATGTTCCTTTGAAGTCATTATCTGTTTTTTATTTTAAAAATACTAAAAATACTAAACATTTTTATGTAGATTCTACAATATTTCAGACACTGTATTATATATATTAAAAAACAAATTTACTTAATCCTCACCACACACATTTATGCTTGACTACTGACACGGCTTCCAAGCTGTTCTCCCCTCATTGTGCAAAACTCTATATGCATCACTCTTTTGCAGTAAAAGTAAGAATTTTAAGTTTTAATGAACGTCGAACTGGGTAAAAACAAACTAGAACTAGAATGCTTACAGAATTAGAATCTTCCCGTCCTTTCCCCTATAGAGTATGAGACCTAGTGAGATTCTCCTCACACAATGGAACTTCATTTAATTCTAATTCTTGGATAAGAGCCAGTTACTTAGGCTTCAAGGCACTCAAGCAAAATGGGCGTGGCATTTATAATTAAAATTTAAATTAGCATCACACTAAAGAGAGCTGTAATTTCATTTTGTTGTATCTTAAGATGTTCTTTAAGTAAATCCATAAAGAAATTATTTCAAAATACCTAATAGCAAGACATCTTTTACATTTTTCTTCAAAGATAGAGTATATTCCATATTATTATAGGTGGTGTATGCCCCCAAAAAGTATTCAAATATCAAGTTCAGTTTTTTAAAAATTTGGTATTTTTATTGTGGAATACTAAATTATATGTGTAATATATACTAAGAGATTTAGTATATACTAAATCTCTTGTGTTTAAAACTAAAACATACTTAGTATCAGCAAGCTCAGAGAATAAATAATCACAATAGATACAGTTAATAACTTTTTCAGTAGTAAGTCCAGGTATTGCTGCAACTGAAATAAGAAAACAGGAAGAAATAAGAAGGTAATACAAAATGTTTTATCCCTATAATAGCCACAGGGATAAACATATACAATGTCTATTCATCAAAAGGTCCTTCTCACAAAGGAAAGTAAAGCCTCTTTTCAGTAAAACTACATTAAGAACAGGACTCCAGTCATACCTATGTTTGTTCATTCCCCTGACTTAGCCTAAACCATTATTTAGGCCTTGTCTATGGCTATAAAGCAAAGACCCAGAAGAATGTTATGGGAAATAAGAGAGACCATCTTTGACAGCCAGGTACCACAATCTGCTGTTTTCTAAAACATTACAGATTAAAAACATAAAATAGAATAATATCTGAGTAAACTTTTGTATCTTTAGAGGAAGAAGGACATGAAAGGGGTACCCCGAAGCACATACACCTTCTGAATATCTCAGATACTCAAGTCAATATAATGCTAAACACAATATTTGCATTCTAGACTCTCATCCTCATCTTCTCTCAGAATGACTGTAAAGACATGATGTGGCACAGCCATAAAGTGCTACACAGATACCCCCTTTAGGACCAAGTCACTCATCCCTTCAACTTTCAAGGCTGCCAAGAGTTCATAATTGACTCACTTCCTGAGAGAGGTGATGATCAAGGGATCATTCTCTCCCCTCTGCTGCTTTATACATCCAATGACTAATGAATGTGGGGTTCAATTGTTCGGCTCCCTTGCTTTAATACAGGGACCATATCGACATCAGAGTTTCCTGCGAGATTGGCTGAAGACTATTGCAAATGCATTGTGGCTCAGCTTTTCTCTCTATATAATCCAAAAGAAGTTCTGCATATATTTCTCTGTCTCACAGCCTACTTCCCAGGGAACCTGACCTAAGAAAACTGATAGCAAGGGAGCACTGAGGAAGTGACTCCAGATAAGATATTTTATAAGTGTCCTCAGTTAGACTGGAAATGACAACTTAATCACTGATGCTGTGTAAAAAATGGACAGACTGTGGTGTACTATAGCAGTGTGATTAACATTTTCGCTGGTGGTAGGCTGGGATGGGATATGTGTAGAAGGGAATGAATTAGTGCATACATACTGTATCTCAGATATTTGAAGCATTCAGGGGAAGAAGTGATTCACACAATGGAATATAGTAACTGTTGCTAGGGTCTTTTAATGCAGTATAAAAAGACAATAAAATGTTAAGAGTGATTGATTACTAATGTAAAGCTAAGAAGAACGACAGCAGACCTCCAACGTCACCATATAAATAAATTCTTCCTTCTTGCTACAAATGCAGAAAAAGCTGAGCACCAGCCCAGGAATTAATCATAAGAGTGATAAATCTCCAGAGAAGACTGAATTCTCAATTTAGGTAGGTTGGCTTTGCAAAGTTCAGGGCCTTAATTGGGAAAAAATAGGATTGTGAGTCATGGGATGGGACATCTGGGTTAATTCACCCAAAACTCTTGGATTCCTAGATTCTCCTGAATCCTCTAAGTCTCAAAAGTAGCCCCCTCCTTCCTGTTGGGGCTAGCACTTCATCCTTGCTTGAAAACAATATGGAGGCTTCTTACTTGTAAGAAAATCTTTGCACCCACCAGGAAGATCTACCACAAACTACCTCCTGGACCTCTAGACAAACAACTAGAGTAAAGCCACAGCATTCTTCAGCTGAGGAATGGCAGGATTTACTAAGGGAAGCAAGAGACTATATATTGAAGAAGCTATGAGACCTCACCAATATGTATGTACAAGTAGGAACTGTGAGAGTACCTATGGGCTGGAGTCTGCCAGTGCCAGATCAATGAAGAGGTATACCAAGTTAAATAGAGGAGAATGTATTGTTACGGGATATGTTCATTCTCCAGTGATGTTAAATTTAACACCTGGCAAGGACCCGTAGGAGCCATGTTAACACAAAACTAGAGTAATCCTTGAAAGCCTGAAAATGTATGGTCTGTACTAAGAAATAGTATGTAAAACAGTAGAGAAAGAGATAATAAGTCTCAGAGAAGCAGATATGCAGAGTGAATATACTATATAATGCCAGAAAACCTATCAGCCAAGAATATTCCATGGGAGTACACACCACTCACCAGTGAGATAAGGTGATTGTGAGATTCTCAGAGGCATCATTGGGTATCTCAGTGGTATCTATCATCTGTTTGTCAGGAACATTACAGGGCTAGGCTCTGATAACAATGGCAATAATAAGATCCCAGAACAATTGAGGTTGGGTAGTAGTGTTTAACTATCCGAAACAATGTGGGTACGATTACCAAAATAAGTTGCAATACTGGAGTGATAGAATGGAGGCCTAATTTAGAGCTAGGGAGATGGCTAATAGAACGCAGTTCCCAGAGGCAAGCAGATGCACACTGCTCCACAGATATTGTTTAATTTATACAAGTGAGAAAAATCATGCGTGATTAGGAGGTTCAGAAGAACTTTCCCAATAAGATTCACCAAGTGTGATCTAAGGGCCACTGCTGCCAAATTTCCAGTCTGCCAGCAGCTGAGACCAAGGTTAGGCACCTGATACAACAGTTTTCAAGAAGATGGACCAGCTACTTGGTAAAGATTGATTATGTTGGACTTTTTCTGCTCTGGAAGTAACAATACTTTATTTAAATTGGAATCAACACAATTTCTGACATGTTTACCTTTCCCACTCACATAATTTCATTTTAGACCAAGGGGTCTACTTCATCTTAGTGGTGGTACAGCATTGGACCCATGGGAGTAGCCACCATTTACAATTTAACCTTGTAGGTCCCTCTATTACTCCAATTACAACAAAGCCCAGAAGATTCCAATCTGCTAAAAAAAAATTCCTTCTAAGATATATTTGAAGTACCAGTTTATAAATTATACCCTAATAAGAAGAAGTCTCATAATTCAGAATGCAGTATATACCCAAAATTCATGACTATCACATGGTACTATACCCCCATTAGATAAAATAATGAGTCTGGGAACCAAGGAATGGAAGTAGGCATGGCCCTACTTATTACCATTCTCAGTGTTCCATTGGACTATTTGTACTTCCCATCCTTACAACTTTGTTCTCTGTCATTATATAGCATCTGGTTACCAGAGGGGGCTCCTTCTATCAGGAGACACAGGGTAAAAATCATATGGTGTTTAACATATGGTTGCCACCTGGTCACTTTAGACATGGCAAGCGGAATTGACTCTGACCCTTAGAAGAATGCAGGATTGAAATTACATGATAGGGACAAGAAGAAATACATTGGCACCCAGGTAAGCCACTGAGGAAATGCTTCACAACCCCTGCCCAATTTGATTGCAAATGAATAAAATGTCAAGAAAACCAAAAGCCCAGACACTTTAGGGATAAGAATTTGGGTTACCCCATCAGGTAAGCCAACTAGCTCAGCAGAGGTGCTAGGCATAAGTACAGGAGCATCTAAAATGGGAGGTGCAGGAGGGAGATGGTGAGCTTTGGCCTTGAGATAAGTTGCAGTTAAAGGAACTCGTGTTCGTTCCCATAACCTTCATGTAAGCTTCCCCAGGAAAAGAGACCAGCTAGACTTAGAGAAGCCATCCTCATATTTGTTAACTTGCCACATGAAGCAAGTAGATTCGAGTGGCACACAGGGTGGGTGAATGGATACTAGAGTCCAAAGGTCTCATTCCCCTGAATCAGCCTCTAGCAATCATCCTAAGCTGAAGGGAATCTTGGTTCCTGGATTGACACAGACACCAGTTCACACCTTTTTATTCTGTATCTCAATATGCCCTAGTTTTGACTTCAGGTCATATGACTTCAGAGCTATAAAATATGTTTATTTTCACAGCATATCGTAGATATCAAAACAGATAATGGGAAACAAAGGATAATAATAGTAGTTGCTGTTTAATATTTGCTTGTTCTTTTCCAAGCACTAGGCTCAACACTTCAAAAATAATCTTGATTATGACAACAATCCTCTACGAAATGTACTATGCTTATTCCTGTTTTTGAGAATAGAAAACTGTGGTCTTCACAATTAAACACATTTCCCAACACAACCAGTTCTAAAACTGGTAGTACCTACATCTAAATACAGGCCACAAAGCTCCAAAGCCCTAACCTGATATCACTATATTGTACAGACAATCTAAAAAATATAAAAAGTACATAATCATGTCAGAGAAAACATAATTTGAACTTAAACTGTCCGCTTATCCATTTAATTTTAGTATTGAATATACAAAATACAAATACTCTGTATATTCTCCTGAAAAGCTGTGCTGACATATTATACAGAACTTAAATCATTTCTGATAGATCCTCATTATAAATTGTGGATTCTCCATCTCCCAGCTGTTTCAACTATGGAACACCATCCTAAATGAGAGCTTTACTAGCATTCAATAGAGCTCTCACTCAGTTGGTGTGAAACTTGGAGCTAAGTAGCACAGAAACGCCTAGCCTGGAGTCACAAGGTTTGTGAAATAAATTTTGTTCCCAAAAGTCTGGTCTCCTTTGTTCACCTTTTCTGTGCTACTTAACGCTTCTTTTCTCCACATTAAGTGCCCAATAGACTTAGGTCTTACCTGACCTACCACAACTTTTGAGAAATTATCTGATGACAAGGGATGTTATAATATTAACTGATTTACTTACTTTTCTGGTATAGTTGGAAGAATTTGAAAGTAACCAAGTATTGGCATGCTGAGGGGGAGAAAGATAAAAACATTTTAATTTATTTTCCAAGTCTTACCAAATAAGCTAAGAATTATTTTGCTGCTCTTAGTACACTGACTTCCTTTTATGCTATTTTCTATTCTCTAAAGCAGGAGTACCCAAGCCCTGGGCCACAGACCAATACTGGTCTAGAGCCTGTTAGGAAGCGGGCCACACAACAGGATGTGAGTAACGGGTGAGTGAGCAAAACGGCATCTGTATTTACATTACTCATATTGCTGCCTAAGCTCTGCCTCCAGACAGACCAGCTGCAGCGGCATTGGAGGTCTCCTAGGAGAGCAAACCTTATTGTGAACTGCACATGGGAGGGATGAGTTTGCACGCGCCTTATGAGAATCTAATGCCTGTTGATCTATCACAGTCTCCCGTCAGCTCCAGATGGAACTGTAACAAGCTCAGGTCCCCCTCTGATTCTACATTATGGTGAGTTGTATAATTAATTCATTATGTCTTACCCTGTAAGAATAATACAAATAAAGTGCACAATAAATGTAATGCACTTGGATCATCCTGAAACCATCCCCCACTTCCTGGTCTGTGTAAAAAATCTTCCATGAAACCAGTCCCTGGTGTCAAAAAGATTGGGGACTACTGCTCTAGAGGTTCAAACTTTACTACTAGGGAAACTTGAATCCACTTAAACTATAAAAGTGAAAGTACAAAGAAAATTTTTAGTTTTTGGAAGGGGTATGAGGTAGGAAAAGTGTGTGCATCTATCACTACTGAAAAATAAAAGTAAAAACAAAAGATTTTAAAATTTTATCATATAACACTTCAGTATAACTCCAATACGTCCTTTATATACAGATATGAATAGACCAATTGAAGCCAGTGTTGTATTTAATCTTCCTCATCTTTTGCTGGGTTCTTTTGAAAGCTCTATAATTTTTTATTTATTTTTCACTCATGATGTATTTTTCATAGATGACCCCACTGATACATGGAATAATTATCTGCATGTTTGGCATAATTCAAAGGGTCCTGAATAAGTAAGAGAATGAGATGAAAAACAGGTATGTATTTTTAAAAGTCCTTCTCCCTATTAAAACATACTCTCTTTAAGAGAGTCTTTAAGAGAATGTGTTTTAATAGGCTCAACATACCCATCTCTCTTTAAGAAAGAAGGCAATTCTACCTAAGACTCAGTGGAGAAACTCCTAGTTATCATGGCCCGTGTACCTTTTGGACAAGCTGACCTCTCTCTCTTTATGAGTTTTTTCCTCAAGTAAGTAATCCTTATCTTATTAACCTGCTTAGAAATAACGGATAGGGTCACAGAAAGAAAAACGAATATCAAGTCATGTTAGACCCGTCACTTATTTTTTCCTCTGGTTTCCTTATCTTGACAGAGTCAGAGATCTCCAAACTCTGAGAAGCCAAACTATTGCAGTGCTTCCTGTCAGCACTTAGGATTAGTCCCTTCTCAAAGCAGCTGTTAGAGTAGCCACGCTGTCTGTTGTCTTCAAGAAAAGTGCAATTATACATCAGTATAAATGTTTTCATACTTTCAAAAACAGGTAAATCAATGATGAGTACTGATTTACAAAGGCATTTAGCACAGTCTTCCTAAAAACAGAAAGCTCATTCCTTAGATAATTTAACATTACGATTAACTTGCAGATATTTTGGAAGTCCACATGGTGTATAAATTTTAAAACATCTGAACACAAAATCAAAAAATAATCCTCTCTCTGTTGTCTATCTGGCTATCTGTGTATCTAAGAGTAAAAAAAGAAAACATGTTTTATGTGGCATAACAAAAAAAAATCTTACATTTGCCAAAGAAGAAATATATTTAATAGTAAACTAGATAAAACATGAGGAGTTATAGTTTTAATTTAAGACCACTGCCCTGCTGTAGTGTCTCTGGGAACTGTTTGGACTAACTTTTTTTATTATTAATTTTTTAATCCATGAATGTCCTACCAAGCTTTTATTTCAGGCAGAAGCCAAGAAACATTGCGTACATTTTTTTTAACAATTAAGCAGTGCTTGTTAATCAGATTTTGTTGACAGTTTTCCACGACTATAATTGAGGTTATGTAACCTTGCCTTCATTGCTAAATGCTGTTGAGACACAATGTCTAGATGAGAAACATCTGATCACAATTTAGAGGGGAGGTATCTATTTAACAGTTGTTGAAATATTGAACAATATGCTGACATTAGCGAGACAGCTCAATTTACTCTGTTCGATTTTACTCAGACCAAGCATGGCATCCATTTAAAAGAATCTTTTATGACCCCACCACCTGCATGGTAGTTAGCACACAGTAGGTTACTGATGATGATGAAGATGTGAGAGATATATTCAAGGAGAATCTAGCTAGCTGGAAACCTGGATTTGAAATCAAATGCTTTAAAAATACTGACAATATGGAGATACCACTTTATTCATTCACACAACAAATATTTACTGGGCACCAGCTATATATTGTGAGCTGTACTAGGTTTGACAAACATGACCGTGAGCCAAATAGCAACAGGCCCTGCCCTCTAAGAATGAAATGGGCAGAGAGAGTTAGGAAAGTGAACAACTTCAACAAATAGATTTTTTCTATACCAAGAAGTGACTCTTTGATGTCTATTTCATGAAATTCAGACCCAGCAACAGCCCTGCTCCTCACTAAGCTTTTCTCTATTCCAACCCAAGGTATCTCTTTACCTCTTTGTTTGGAAAGAATGTTCTTTCAAATTCTCCCTACCAGAGCACTCCTGTTGCAATACTAAATCTTGTAATTCTCTGTTCATATTTCCTTTCCCCAAAAGGCATAAGAGCTTGTGATGGCAGGTCCTTTTTGATTCAACTCCACATTTCCTCTGTACAACCTAGCAAAGTGCCCAAAGGCTTCTTAAATAACAAAAGCAGCCTCCTGTGCTCTATTCACAATTTTGTTATTTTTCTTTTTGGTGTCCCATAAACATTTTGTCTAGAATATTCTCTCAGACCAACAATAATACCTATCATCTCCTCATCTTTAAAATATCAAAAAAATTCTTGTAAGGACTATTTTTTTGTATTAATAATGTCAAACACCAGAAACTGCTGTATTGTATTCTATCAGAACCATTTTAGTTCACCAGGGTTTCTTCCTTCTCTCCTCCTCCCATACCTAATACATGTAAGCATTCTACTAGTTTTGCAGTGAAGAGAACAACAGCAGAAGACTTGCCATCTAGCAACTCACAGTCTAGTGAAAATAGAAGAGAATGCAGATAGAGACACTAGAAATTCAGACCAGACTGGATGGTGAGGAAGAGAAGTATGGGAAAGCCAAGCCTTTGAGTTTCTGCACAGGTAACCACACATTAAATTCTCACAAGCACATCTGAGCTGAAACGGAACTTCATTTTTCCTGCAAAAGCTGCTCACAGTTCTGTAATTAACCCAGAAGAAAACCCCTAGATGCCAAATGTTTTATAGATAGTTTAATTAGGGCAAAAGCAGTAACTTGAGACAGGAAATCTCTCTCTCAATCAGTAAAGAACAGAGACATCTTTCAGATAGCCTAAGGCATATAGCAAGAACAGAAAATGTAAACACAGTCACATCAGTGAACTTGGATTGCTGCACTGAATTTTGTGGGCATGTTTCAAACCCAAGCTTGGCTATCTGCTGTTGTCCATGGCAGTCCTGTCCCACCCTCTTCCAGAGACAACTGCTGAGTCCTCAGGACACACAGATGAATTGCAAGAGTACTATAAGCAAAAGGTAACTAAGATAAGCCTGCTAGTACTGAAGAATATTAAAAAAAAAAAAAAAACAAAAACAAAAACAAAAAAAAACTGTCTTTCCCTTCTATAGGAGGCTGGCTCTGAATTGCTGTTCTGGAGGAAGTGATGAATTTTGTGTAACTACAATATCATTTCTCTTCCTCTGTAAACCAATTGTTTTATTCTGGCAAGATTATGTGTTAAGATCCAGGTCTGTGATCTTGGGACAGACTATTTTCCTCAAGGTAAATCATCCATATAGGAAGTTAACTTACTTTCCAAATGATTTCAATTACCTCCCAAACCAAATGAAATAAAATTGAAGTACTCAGACAGCCAATCCTAACAGCCGTCAATAACGATGTATTATTTAATCTACTGGGAAATGCCTATTTATCTAAAATATCTGTTTATCAATTTCAAATAATGAGGAAGTGAAATGAAGACCAATTATGCTAAATATAATTTAATATTTTATACTACAGAAAGCACTAAAGTCTTAAGAATCTTTCATGTCATCATAATGTATATCATTGTGCAATACTGCATACAAAAGATAAGCTCATCTAAAAGTAGTATCCTCACATATATATATATATATATATATATATATATATCTCCTTCTTCTAAAGTGACTACCATAAATTAGTTAATTATTCATTCATGTTTGAATTCCTGATAAATAGGAGTTCACAGTATCTCTCCACTAGATTTCAGACTGGTTGGTTTTATCACTCACTTTCACAGGCATATAGTAACCAATTTATTCGCATTCACATATGAACAGGCTTTGCTTTTTGGTCCATTTTTATGTGATGTTAAGTAGTACAGTAAAGTATCTGTCCTCTAAGAGTTTTAGATAACTGAACTAAGAGATTAAGTTTACAATGAAAAGTGAGAAGATATGTGAACAAACTGAGAAGGAATTGAAAAACAGACATCCAGAAACTTAACTACTTTAATAAGTACTTTCCTGGTGCTCTATAATTTTTAAAAACCATATCTAGTGTTTTATAATCTTAATTAAATTCAGAAATTTTTGTGTATCTTTTATACTTATCAAATTTTCAGCATTCAAGGAGTGTTTTATTTATTCTCATAGAGGGATGCTGTATATTCCTAAAATGACAATCAGCAAATAATATCTTGCTGGTAGGGCCTGAGTTACAGAGAAGTGGAACCAACTATAATAGAAATTCATCAAGGTTTATAGTATCACGTGTCTTAAGAGAAAGATAATAGGAAATCTAGAAACAAAAGGAAAACTTACAAAGCTAAGCTCAAGTGTTCTCTCAATAGATTCCAGAATTGACCCCACATTTTGTCTCTCCTAATTGACATAAACCTTTCAAGTTTAAACAGACTTCAAGACATATTTTGGTCAGACTTCTCATTCATTCTTTGAGAAATTTTCTTCCAATATAAAATATCACAGGTGAATGTACTTGTCTATGAAGTACAGTGTCTCCTATCTTGAAATAGATAGATCCTCTAAGAATTTTTTCAAGAAAACTTTAAAAAGATGATTAAGGATTCCTCCCTGGATTTCTTTCCATAATAGTGGCTACTGAAAAATCCAGTGAGAGCTAGATGCCATCAAGTAGGAGCCACAGTGGTAGAGAAAACAACGTAAACACCTTCCATGTGCTTAGGAGGGAGGCAAACGACCATTTAGATTATCAGCTGGAGTCAAAATGGGAAGATTCAGATCAAAGGAAGAGAGGAAGGATATGGGACACAGACCCAGTGAGGAAAGTATTGTTACTACAAAAATCAAACTGACAAAACTAGTAGTCTCATAAACCCCTGATCAATAAGAGGAAGACAAATGCCATAGTGAGTTGACATTGACCTATAATGTGACATGGTTAGGATATCAGGTAGGCAGCCCTCCTACTAATACAAGTCTGTCTTCAACAGCTCTTGTAGCTATACCTCTTTTGCCTCTCAGTGCTTGTGTTTATGAGCTACATGGACATGAGATTCTGAACTTCATGTTCACCACAGTTACTGAATTCAGGAGCCTGAAGAGTATGAGTAAATCAGGGTTGCTGGTCAGACTCTAATCTCTCTTCTTGTTCCCAAGAACATTTTACAGTGGTAGACTTCATGAAACCCACATAAGCTGTATTATAGAAAGTCAATAAAAAGACAACCCCATCAAAAAGTGGGCAGAGGATATGAACAGACACTTCTCAAAATAAAACATTTACATGGCCAACAAACATACTTCAAAAAGCTCACCATCACTGATCATCAGAGAAATGTAAATCAAAACCATAATGAGATACCATGTTAAGCCAGCCAGAATGGCAGTTACTAAAAAGTCACAAAATGATAGATGCTGGCGAGGCTGTGGAAAATTAGGAATGCTTTTACACTGTTGATAGGAATGTAAATTGCTGGATATATACTAAAGGAATATAAATCATTCTATTAGGGGCACTATTTACAATAGCAAAGACATGTACCCAACCCAAATGCCAATCAATAATAGACTAGATATGTAAAATGTAGTACATACGATCATGGAGTACTACGCAGCCATAAATGCAATGAGATCATGTCCTTTGCAGGGACATGGATGAAACTGGAAGCCATTATCCTCAGCAAACTAACAAAGGAACAGAAAAACAAACACTGCATGTTCTCACTCATAAGTGGAAACTGAACATCGACACAGAGAGGGGAACAACACACACTAGAGCCTGTTGGGGGGTGGGGGCAAGGGGAGGGAACTTAGAGGACAGGTCAGTAGGTGCAGCAAACCACCATGGCACACGTATACCTAGGTAACAAACCTGTACATTCTGTACATATATTCCTGTGATTTTTTAGAAGAAATAAAGAATATAAAGAAAGAAAGTCACCTAAATTTGCTGCCATAATACTATGTAAAATATATATAAGCTCATAAGCTTACATTAGAATCTCAGGGCAACTGATTTAATCAGATATACGCTGTCCAAAGCTATCCCAGTTTGTCGTAAATGTGCTGCTAAAGTCATTATCATCTTAGGACACAGAAGAGGTTTCAGTTTCCTTCTGACTTTAATAATTGTTCTTATTTCCAACTTTGCATACCTTACTCCTCACATTTCAAATACAAAAGCAAATATTTACTGAACATCTATCTTCTAGACAGAGATAATGAGAAATTTACAGCCGGTGTTCACTGAGAACCTCCTCTATATTATTTCACTCAATCCTCCTGTAAACTCTATGAAGCAATGATCTTTACAATGTCATTATTTTCTGACTGAAAATTAAGATGCAGAAATTTTAAGTAACTTGTCAAAGTTTACACAGACACTGTACTTAAAAGATTTATTCTTCAGCTAAGGCTTTTAAAAATTAACATGCAAAAATAAAGGTTTTAACTGTAATCCAAGACCAAAGGAGAAATCTCATAAGAGAGTGTATGATGAGTCCTATTATAATCAGACAAATCATTTAGTACTGTGGAATTTTATAAAATGTCAGTATCTGGAAACTGTGAGCAATCTGTTTAATTGGGGAGGAGACTGGATAAGGAAATAGAAAAAAAGGTAAAGCTGGAAAGGTAGTCATATCTGTTCGTAAAAGAAATATTTTGCCATACTAAGCATTTACAGCTTTATTATTAAACAATATAGTGTCCCTGAAAATTTTTGATCAGAGACTGACATGTGTCATGTTCAAAGCATTTTTTAGGACAGAGAATCCCGCAGTAGTATGCGGAACAGATGCTTAGAGGAGAGGATCATACCGATAAAAAAAATTGGAAGATTCAAGCAATATTCTAGGCATAAAGTGATAAGAACTTGAACTAGGGTGGTGTTAATTGGAAGACATGGCTGGAGACCATGTGTTAAAGAGGAAACAAGAGTAACTGAATACGAGCCATGAGAGAGAATAAGGCAATGAGGATGATTTGAGATTTGGGTCTGAGAAACTGAGGAAATCAGGAAGAGGAGCTGCTTGAGAGACCCAGAGCTGAATTTCTTGACTTTTTGAGACATGGTAGTGTAAATCCTTTCAAGGAAGCAGTAGAGGCCACTGAAGAAATTCAGGTTACCAAGACAAAAAGTGGAAAGAGAGTATCGGGAATGTTCCCACTCAAGCCTAAAAAAAGAATGAAAGCAATTATAGTAAGCAATTTTTATAATTTGCTGTATGTATTTATCAAGCATTACATTTATTATCATTTATTATTTTAAAAAGTATGCTCTTCAACCACTCTCCAGTAATATTGTGGCAAATTCTTGTGTAATTAAGCAAAATCTTCTAATCTTAGAGATTATTTTCTAAGAAGAATCAAATATTAATTTTTACATATATGAAGTTATCTATATATTTTGCCTCCTACCAATCAAACTTCTTTAAAATTGAAAAGGAAATATAAAATTTCCTTAGGTTTGAGAAACTTTGTGGTTAAATTTGCCCCTTCGTCCATGAGTGCTCCCTGCAGCCCTCTTTCTAACATATTTTCAGTGAGTATGCCAATCCATAGAGGAAGACATTGGAGAGAGAGAGTCAATCTATTCCAGTAACTAGGTAGAGTAGGTACATATACTTTACTTTTAAAAGCACTGTTCTATAAATTACTCTTTTTTTGAGACAGAGTTTCGCCCTTTTCACACAGGCTGGAGTGCAATGGCGCGATCTCGGCTCACCGCAACCTCCGCCTCCTGGGTTCAGGCAATTCTCCTGCCTCAGCCTTCTGAGTAGCTGGGATTACAGGCACGCACCACCATACCCAGCTAATTTTTTGTATTTTTAGTAGAGACGTAAAAAAAATTTTTTTACTAAAATTTTTAGTATTTTTAGTTTCACCATGTTGACCAGAATGGTCTCGATTTCTTGACCTCGTGATCCACCCGCCTTGGCCTCCCAAAGTGCTGTGATTACAGGCTTGAGCCACCACGCCCGGCCTATAAATTACTCTTAAAAAGTTAGCAGCTACGTATCCTAATGCTATTTGTTTCTTAACGAAGTACCAGTATTTCAACACCTAACAAAGCTACGGCAAATATTGTATGAGTCACAGTACAGAGCCTTATACAAAACATGCCGTTCCATGTATTATAATTAAGCCATTACTTCTGCCTACTTTTCTGAAGGAAAACAAGTTGACAAATTTCTCAACTCTAAAAGCATGAACACTGTTTCTTCAGTTTATCAGGTAGGCAAATGCTATTTACCAAACCTCTAGTCTCTCAGGAGAAGCAAGTCAGAGACAAGTAACTTTATAGCTACATTTCAAATGGAGTCAAGTCTACAGAGTCTGCACGATGCAGTTTTTTATAGAATCTCTGAGTTGGGGAACTTGAAGGGATCTTCATGAACATTTAACCAGTCTTACAGACAACCAAAGCTTATTTAAAAAAATAATGGCTCAAGTTTCCCAGCCAGCTGGTAACTGAGCTAGGATTTGATTTCAGTGTTTTCTGAGAGATAGAAAAAAGCAGTGGACTCTTGTTAGAATGTGTCATTCATTCTCTAGCTTTATCTCACTGGTAATTTTTATTTAAGATTTCTCATTAATAAAGCAACTAGTTTAATTTTTTTCAGTTGTGTGCCAGTTAACAATGACATGAATAAAACACAACCCTTCTTCCTCCAGTTAGTCTGGGACCATATCAACAGTATGCCCTCTCAGAAACATGCCTCAGGGAATGTGCCTAAGCCATTAGTTGTTTGAACCTGTAAAACAGAAATAGTCACGCACTCTGTCCAATCACTGATCTTTTTCTTTATATTTTACATGCTTGGAGAACTACTTCTAGGGTAAATTATTTCAACTTCTGAAACACACAAAGCAAAATATTTTCAAGCAAATGCCTTTTCCCCATCAAAAAGACATATTGCACCCAGATTCTCAAGAACCAGAATGCTCAGAAACAAAGTATGTTTTATCCTGAACACAGGACTTGGGCCAAAAAAAATTGCCTGTTGGGAGGAAAGTCAGGCTGAAGATGGGATTGTGAAAATGTGGGGAGACAGGAAAATATTTGAAAGAGAAGCCCATCTTTTATGATTACTTTTATAAAATACCTTGAAATCTCTCAGTATACTTTTTAACGCTGAGTTCATATCTTTCTATCTAGCATTTATTTCTACAAAACATTTTCTTAACTCTTTATATAGAAAAAGTAATATAAAACTCTCTTCCATATCCAGATTATAATAATTTTTTTTTTTTTTTTGAGACAGAGTTTCGCTCTTGTTACCCAGGCTGGAGTGCAATGGCGCAATCTCGGCTCACCGCAACCTCCGTCTCCTGGGTTCAGGCAATTCTCCTGCCTCAGCCTCCTGAGTAGCTAAGATTACAGGCACGAGCCACCATGCCCAGCTAATTTTTTGTATCTTTAGTAGAGACGGGGTTTCACCGTGTTGACCAGGATGGTCTCG
>CM052655.1:32832618-32879649 GCA_028533165.1 Leontopithecus rosalia | reverse complement strand
TTCAGGCAATTCTCCTGCCTCAGCCTCCTGAGTAGCTAAGATTACAGGCACGAGCCACCATGCCCAGCTAATTTTTTGTATCTTTAGTAGAGACGGGGTTTCACCGTGTTGACCAGGATGGTCTCGATCTCTTAACCTCATGATCCACCCGCCTCGGCCTCCCAAAGTGCTGGGATTACAGGCTTGAGCCACCGCGCCCTGCCTGATTATAATAATTTTTATATGCCAAAGCTAAAATATGTGATATACCTAGGATATGAAATAGATGGAAAACACGTATGCTTACTTCATCACAACCATTTTGACAGGAGATGGAAAAACGATTCAGTGGGCCTTCCTGTCTATTTCTCCTTTGGAGGACTTTTGACCTAGAGGTTAGAATACTTATTCCTCTCTCCCTTCCAATGCCTTAAAAGACTACAAGGGAAACAAACACCGCTTGTGGCATCCATTATCTCTGTAGAGATTATAGAACTGGTAATCAGTCTTTTGCATGCTCAAAAGCTACAGATTGAGAGGGCTATTAATAAATCCTTTTTAAAAAACTAGAAGAAAATTGGGGCCTAATGATTCAACCACAGACAACTTAAGATCCAGAAAGTCTTTGTAATAACAACAGAGCTACAAATTTGATACCTTGAATTTGCAATTATCACTACAGTTATTCTAAATGCATATTACCAAATGAATTGATATTAGGTATAAACTATTATCTATTTAGAAAGTGGCTTTCTATCTATAAAAGTGTATTCAGAAACAAACTTGGAATGTACTTAAAACTTCTAAAATTTCTAGCTGAAAAGTAGAATTATTTTTCTTGGGTGACAAAATGATTTTAATGTCTTCAAAAATTCTAGAGAATGTCCTTCTGTAGTAAAGACTATGGAATGGAAAGAATGAATAACAGAAAATTATATGTTGAAAGTGGAAGACAATGTACAGGTGGCATAATACTCCAGAGAAGTTGTGGCAGGGTTTATGCATTACATTAGCTGAGAAGGTTAACAGAAATGGAAGTGCCTAGAGTATTGGGAAAAAGATATTATCATACCAGAAGTGTCTGACATGCCCTAAATCAGCAAAAACAACAAAGTACATTCTCTTCTGCACACTGGCCTTCCCACCAAACCCACCTCGGCCCCAACATACATTTGGTATGTTTTGTCTTTAAAAGAGGAATCACTGCAATTATCATGTGTTTATAATGATCCATGGTCTCTTAAGCATCTAGTTCTGTGCACCACATACTGTATTGCTTCCTATTTAAAGACGAGCAATCATAGCAAGTTATTATATGGCCTGGAAAGGAAAACAGTTTATTAACAATCAGCACATGAAAAGTGATTTCTCTAGGCTTAGCTAATATGTTTACGTCGTATTTCACCTGGGTATGAATTTACCTAGCACAAAGTGATGATAACCTCTAGAAGGAGTTTCCAGATTTCTTTAATGGAAGTCTAACAACAAATTACTGAATGCTAGGAAACAAACCCTGCTAATAATAAACCCTACCTACTAATCCATCTTCAAATTCTACTGCTAAACATGTTGGTAATTCTACTGAAATTACTTTCTCAACAAAATTCCATTATAGGTTAAAAGTACAACTTTGTAAATTCGAGTTTCAAATATTCTTTTAGATAATATTTTATCAGTTTAAAAATATTATTTAATGAATTCAGTAAAATTACTGCTATAGTGTATAGCCTACAGATATCATAAGCCTCTTCACACAAGATGTCAACACAGAAGAAACACACAATGTTTTTCACTCCCTACTAACAAACAAACTTAATACTTTGCTCATCTTCTAAATCAATCCTCTGGTCTCAAGAATTTCCTATACTTACTTTTCATATCTTGATATCCTTGTTATAGTAATGTGTGGAATTTTAAAACAAATGATTTCCTCATTTTGTTTACAGCCTAAGTGCTCCAAATCGCTACCATTTGGCAAAAATGAGGTTTATAGTTTTCAAAGAGCAGGGTGGTGATTTACTTTACAGTATCCACAAATGACAATTTAAAGCCCACTTATGTCTATACATTTGGACTTTTTAATCAGAATTAAATGGGAACAACAATAATTAAAAATCAGGGTCCTAGAGCTTTGACATTAACTCTGTTAACACTAAAAATCTATAAAATATTTTATATATACAAAAATGTAGTACTTTCTCATTCTCATTTCTCCTCTTCGGAAAAGCTCATTTAATAAAAATATATGTACATTTAATTTACTGACAATTTAATCCATTTTTATGAAAAGCATTGAAGAGTAAAAGGTGGTAAGATGATATTCTAAAAAGCACTGTTTCTTATTAATTTCAAAATCCTATAAACTTAAATTCTTAACATCTTAAAGAAATACAGAGTATTCTAAAACTAATCTTTATTAGTTTTAATAAAACTAATATTTAGTGTGTAACCCATCCCCAAACCTCTTTCATTTTTATCCTTAAAAGCCTAACAAGGAAAATCGATTTTTAAGTTTTGTCATCGCCATTTAGGTACTAAAGACAGCCAAAATTACTACTGTTGTATGTCTGTCTTTCTCTTGATGATATTAGTATATCGATGATGTAATTGCAGAAGTTAGGGTTTACTCATGCTGTTGGACCAAATGGAATTTTTTAGAGTCCCTCCTTCAGCACCATAGAACAGTTGTAAAACAGCACCAAGCAAGCAATTTAAGCAATTCATCTCTTGAAAGTAAATCTGCAGGATCTTCTTGAAGGACTGATAAAGAGCTAGGAATAAAAAAATCACTGTTAAAGCTTCATTTGCTTCAGACTGGATGCTGAGCTGGAAAACACCTGGGTGACACACTAGTCTATGACATCTTGGCTTTTAACCCTTTCCTAGAAGCCCTCAACTTTTGTTCTCTGTTGAGCTCTATTCTCTTCTTCCAAAATTCCCAGGGATTATGGAATATCCCAACCTTTCATCTTAACCCTATTTGTACCTATGCAGATATTCCCCTCAAAGTTGACTAGAAACTAAACAATCATTTATCATTGTAATTTTTTTTTAAAAAAAGCAATGACTGAGAAGTCATGATTCTCCATGGAATCATGTACATTATAAAAACAGGACAGCCGAGATTTTACAAATGCCTCTGCTACACTAAGAGAACCCCATGGTTGTGATTCCCAAGTGCAAACAAAAAGAAGGGATAAGAAAATACAGATACAAAATCGCATGCAGATGAAGCAGTGCACACAGCTGAGGAAAGAACATACCTGAGGGATTCTCCTTTAAAAAAAAACCGTACACGCCAGCTGGGTTGTTCCTCCCCTCCTTTCGGGGTGTATGTGTTTTCCTTTTAGGCACACCACTTGCAATTGTGTTTCTAGTCTCGTTTCCTTTATTCAGTCATAAATAGTTAGAGCAGGAGTGGAAGCTGCGTCCCGGGGATCCGATTCGTGCAATCAGGCGTGCCCTGCTCTGCAACGGTGTCTGTTCTTTTCTTGTCAATTCTGTCGCGCTCCCCGGGTAGCCTACGAAGCAATTCTACAACTTAGCTGCTAGCGAGAAACTGCCTTTCACTCTTCTCATGGCCAAATACATTCCGCAGCTCGTCTCATCTCTTTCTCCAAGAAAGCAAAATGGGATCTCTCCCGTGTGTTGACGAGCGCCCAGGCTCATCAACAATTGAGGGTGAGCATCAGCCGTGCGGAGTGCGTGCTGCGAACTTCACACATCGCCGGCTGCGGCTGAGGCTTTTCTGAATGCAGCACTAAGCCTGCGATCCCCAGCCTCCGCCACCAAGAGCGCCCGGGCTCCCTCTCCTGCCCGCCGTGGCTGCACGGAGCAGCTCCTAGACGGTGAGCCACAGCCCCTGCTCGCAGGAGACGCGCTGTAGCCACTGCCAGGTGTGGCCGTCACCACCGCACTGACAACTGTGTGGGACACGGCTTCATCGCTGGGAGATGCCTGGATGCCAGAGCTTCCTCAGCCCATCTTCCCTTTATCTCTGGATGATGACCTAGGAGACAGTTATGGCCAAATCTGCTAGTGGAACAGCGTGGATAATACTAAATTACCCGTGTTATTCAACAGTGACTGTTTTAGAAGTACTTGGTTGTACTTAGAACTATGAAAGTATACAGCACACAGTATCATTCCCGATTAGCAAATGCAGCTAAAGGACCCCGCATTTATACAGAGGAGATACTGACATCCCATCCCAGTTGGTTTTTCCTCCCATGTTTGTGGAAAACCATTTGAAGGTGATTCCTGAACGATCTGAATTAATGACACATGCATAAAAGTGGGAAATGTTGGGTAACTTATAGTGATACAAAGGTTTTCTTCTCACTTAGGAATAATGCCTTTTCATTTGATGTTAACATTTTAAAGATCTGGCTGGGGATTGAATGGACTTGCTTTCTCTTTGGGTTTTGCTGAGTAGAGGAGGTGGGGGGTGTAACAGTTCCCACTTTACATCAATAAAGCATTTTCAATCCTATAATCCTCCTGTTGAAACAAATAAAAAGTACTGAATCTTAAAATAGAGCTTTAAAGCAGCACAAGGCCTGGAATAATTTAGAGGTTTTAAGCTACATCTGCTCTACTGCTTACTTAAAATTTTACCTTTCTCTGCTTTTTAGAAAATGGACGGATATTTCTAGGACTGAAGAACATCAACTAGCAGCTGTGGTTAAACGGTATCAGAAGCAAATATACAACTTCATATGACATTTTTCAGTACAGGGAGGGATAAATATGTCTAGACTGACATTAGCATTGACTTTACCTAAATATTCAATAATAATAGTTGCCAGCAGAATAAACAGTTAAATCTGATATAACCTTTTTTTGGCAAAAGTTGTGGCAAAACATATTTCACCTACCATATGTGACAACTGATAAATAACCTCTTCATGATTTTATATAAAGTGTCCCCCAAATTTGACACAATATATATACCAGACACCAGCAGCTGAGCCCTCTCCGTTCCCAGCTCTCAGCCTCTCTTCAGTTCAGAGCAGCTCAGCTTCCCTTACCTGCTGCTTAAGTTCCTGTTAATGGACCTGAGCAGCTGCTCAAGGTCTAATGATCTGCATCAGGGGCAAGTACTGGGGCAGTCTGATTCCTGCCTTCACTCCTCACTGGACTGGCAGGCAGGACAAAGCTCTGCTGCCCCCGACTGTAAGTACTGGAGAGTAGCACAGGAAAACCGGTTAGACCTAAAAGTGCCTGATAGGGTGAAACTTGACTTTTTTTTTAATGTTTTTTTTTCTTTTTTTTTTAATAACATTTTAGGTTTGGGGGTACATGTGAAGAACATGCAAGATTGTTGCATAGGTACACACATGGCAGCGTGATTTGCTGCCTTCCTCCCCATCACCTATCTCTCCCCAACTCCCCACCCCCCTCTGCTGTCCCTCCTCTATTTCCCAGACAGACCCCAGTGTGTGATGCTCCCCTCCCTGTGTCCATGTGTTCTCATTGTTCAACACCCACCTATGAGTGAGAACATGTGGTGTTTGATTTTCTGTTCTTGTATCAGTTTGCTGAGAATGATGGTTTCCAGGTTCATCCATGTCCCTACAAAGGACATGAATTCATCATTTTTGATGGCTGCATAATATTCCATGGTGTATATGTGCCACATTTTCCCTGTCCAGTCTATCATCGTTGGGCATTTGGGTTGGTTCCAGGTCTTTGCTATTGTAAACAGTGCTGCAGTGAACATTGGTGTGCATGTGTCCTTATAGTAGAACGATTTATAATCCTTTGGATATATACTTTATACAGAAAAACTCAGGCTAGCCACCACACTGTTTTGAAGAATATGTTTTAAATCATAGAGAAAAGAACACCTATTCCCTGGATCTTTCTTTCATTTTTTGGTGTGAAATAATCAGTCCAAAGGGCTAAAGCTGTGGTCAGCTGAGAGACCCTAGCACCCAGCATAAGGTAAATGTGCATATATGTTCGGTAAATTGGGATTTAATGTCGGTGATTTAAATGTTTAAACCTACAGAAGGAAATATGCAAAAGATGATTCTAACCATGAGTGGTCTATAACACATGTATGTAGTTCCGTGAAAAAAGCTGTGAAAATATTGCTGTAATTCAAATACTCTCATAAAGGAAATGAGTAACACCAGGGGTGATAATCATTAGTTTTTATTGGAAAGAAGAAATAATGTTTCATGAATGCTTCAATACCAGCATGTGTGTCTTAATGAATGCAGTGCTAAGCTCTAATACTCAAGATTCTGGTCATATATTTCAAAATGGAAATTGTTTACATCTCTGAAAGTGGCAAGAATCATGTATCTGAGGGACACTGGCTACCAATAAAATATGTTGCTGTTAGAGTGACAGAGCTTTATGACTCTATTGACCTGCAGGGACATCAAAATCCCTAGAAGTTATTTGGCTTTTGATGAGTAGTTTGCACTACTGAGAACCTGATTTGAATAACATATAATTACAATGACAGGACTACAATAGCAAGAGTCACATTCTTATCAGTAAGATGCATTCTGTTTCTGCAGACCTTTTTAAACTCTTGAATTAATAACATTGAACAACACAGATAGGAAGTGAGTGATTTCTACTTGCACACTCACCCCATCCACACCTACATGCCTCAAAACTTACAGATGGATGAATCAAATAAGATCATTTTTCTTCCAAATGCTTCAGCAGACATTTCAGAAAGAATAAAACCTCTACGGTACCATTCACGTCTCATACCCCAAGACATAGGCAAGGCCAGATCATTTTTCTCATTTATGGTTCAGGTGGAAGAAAAGCAAGAAACCTGGGTCATTGGTTACTTTATGGTACAGTGGTAGTGAAGCTTGACTAAACCAAAAGAATCAGGTAAAGGGGTCATTCTTGTAGAATTCTGTTATGGCCTGTATATCTGGCTTTAAGCAACAGATGAATCCTTGAAAAAGCATAAACCACTTCTGTGTGCATAGAATTGTATTTTCAGTTTTTTAGAAAATCTAAATCTTTACTTTAGAGAACTGGTAACCACTGAACCTCATTATTATATTTTTAAAAATAACAAAACCCTGACCAATCATTGGCTCTCTGTTTCCATGCAAAAGGATTGGCAAAATGGATTAGTTGTCAAGAGAATTGTGGAGAAAAACATGATTATGTTTAAAAGAGCAAGTTGACATTCCTAGCTCCATATAATCATGTACAGGAGAACAAATATTTGGAAATAAACCATCTTATGTAACTTGAAAAGATGTGCCTAGCATAGAGTACATGGTAGTAAAACACATGAGAAGTTCTGTTCTTAAATTAAAGCTTTCCATTAAATTATGGGTCATTTAAAATGGCACTTTTGAATCGAATTGACAGTGTGTAACTTTGGAGACTAAGTCACACGACGTACTGCCACTTTGCTGTTGGTTTGCTCACTCTGGAGGAAGTTAGTTGCCATGTCATGAGGACAGTCAACCAGCCTAGGGGGAAGTCCACATGGCAAAAAACTAAGGACTGCTGCCAACAACCAGATGCAAACTGTGACCTCCTGCCCACAGTCATGCAAATAAGCCATTTTAGAAGCAGACCCTCTAACCACGTTCAAGCTTTCAAATGACTGCAGCCTCTGCTGGCATGCACAATGCAACCACACGAGAAACCCTATGGCAGAAAAAAACCAGGTAAGCTATTTTTGAATTTCTGGCCCATAAGAACTGTTAGATAATCAATGTTCATTGTTTACATTTTTTTAAAAAAAAGTACTTTTGACATTTCAAATGAGGAATGAGATTAACTATTTTTCAACGGTGGGATTTAAATGCATCTAAATAATTTAAGAAGTAAAATTTTAGGCTCAAGAAATTCTGTCACAAGATATGAATGCCATACTTCTCACGTCAGTACTGGCAGTGCCTTCTAAGCACTTTCATGAATCTCTGTTGTGGTACTGATTTATTGTAGAGTACATTAACTACTGCTTTACTCATCTGCCTGTTTCTCCTTGCTGGACTGTGAGCTTCTTGAGGGCAGAGACCATGGTTTATTCATTTTTATGTCACCAATGCCCACCTGAAGGCAACACTCATTAAAGGTAGACTGATGAGTAAGTGAATAAGAGTGTGCCTGCTTAGTAAAGCACAGAGTTAATGAGGCTAAGGACATGGGTTGAGTCCCTGTGTAGCCAATTAGATTTGTTCTATTTCTTGGTCCAAATGGTGCCCTTAGTTCTCACCAGCTGTCTCACAGATTTGTGCCAGAACAAACCTTCTAACTATATATTCCAACAATAGTGAGTCAGTAACACAATAATAGTGTCTAAAGCTTAACACCCTTAAAAGTGTTATTACATATATTTTCATATTCGATACTTATCTTTAAAAACTTGCAAAACATCATAGTAGTAGTTTATGGTTCCCATATTGATGAAACAAACTCAAAGTCTTGTGAGACTTACCTGGTTGTACAGAACTAGTAATTGGTTAAGATTGGATTAAAAATCAGACATTGAACTACTTAAAAACTGGTTCCCCTGTAAAGCAGACAAGTATTTACTTATATAAGCATAATAAATGGTATAATCTGTAATTTTTTGAAAAAGGTTAATAATTAAATAGGGTAAATTATATAAGCTGACACTTTTAGAATACTTCTGCTTGGGTAACAATTGTTAGACTTTGGATATCTATCATTAGATGTTGAATGCGTTTTGTGTGACAGCATCTATACTTTCATTCTGTTGTTCATTTTCTATTTTCTTCAGTAAACTTAAAAATGTGTCAGCACTGTATTCCAGCAAATCATCAGATGAAGGTATTTCTAAAGAGGTTCTAAATTTTTTAAAAGACACAGCATTTGGATGATCTCAAGTGAAAAAATTTTCCCACAATTTTTTTTTCTTTTTTACTTTTGCTGATTCAAGAAACTGATTCAGTAATATGGCACAGCATTGAAGAGCTCAGACTCTGAAATCAGGACACCTAGTTTCCAATTTGGGCTTTAGCAAGTATTTATTTGTCTGACTTTTCTTAATCTTACTAAGCTTAGTTACTTTATCTGCAAAATGGGTATAATTCCTATTTATACTCTTGCTGATGAATCAAATGAGAAAATCCATGTAAAACAATTTAGATACTATATACTTATTATATAGTAGGTATTCAATAAACATCAGCTAGCAGTAATATATTAAACTTCTTACCAAATATTGTCATTTTCTACCCTACTCTGCCCTCCATTCCATATAAGGCCTCCATATAATGCCCAGCATTACATGGTGAAGTTTTCAGAAGAGTAAATGTTTTAAAATTTTTAGTAAATTTTAGAGTACCAAAGAGCCATTCGTGGATTCAGAGTTCCACTGCTTTCTACATGTATGACCACATGCTTTTATGTAAACTCCCTGAGCCTCAGTTTCCTGTTTGTATGTACTATGTGTTCAACATGTCTATTTTTTCTTTTCTATTCTTTATAGATTTCCAAATGCAAATTTCAATTTGGCTTGACAAAAATGTAAACTATAATCTTGATAATTCATATTCTCACTAAATGCCTTATGTACACTAGACATTTTTCCATGCTTGACAATAAAGTGTATGTATATATTGAGCTATCTTGTTCAATACAAGAAAGGATAAATGTCTTACATACTTATGTACACAGGGATAAATAATCATTTGGATTTTCTTCCCAAAAAACTGACTTTCTTCCCTTATTTTGAAGGCTAGAGTACAAATGTGAATAACATCACAAGCCAATCATTCAGGAGTTATTCAATCTGCACTGATGACCCTACGAGCAGTGAAAATAACCTTGATAGAAGCTTTCTGATGACTGTGTGAGAGTCATTTGTGACCACAAACTACATGTATTCAAGTTCTGTGGAGATGTCCTCTAACAGGTTTTTAGAAATCATATTCAGTACAAAAGATATTTTAATTACCCAGTTGCTTTTTATAACCTAGACTCATACTGAAAGACCTTTCCACCTGATTGCATAGGATGTGTATATAGTGTGAAGCAAGTCAAGAACTTATTTCTTTGAAATGGTCTAAAACATTTGTATCAAAATAGATCCATGTAGACCACTTTATTTAATACAATTGGACATAGCATCCTTTCTCTTTATAGTGTTTCATGTTCTCCTGTTTCCTAGTTATCTCCAGAGAGCACATCCACATATTCTGCAGAGCCCAAAAGAGCAAAAGCAAAAACAAAACCCTCTGTCCTTGTTTAGGGACAGGAAGAAAGAAGCTCTTATAACCATCAGACGGGTTGACTCTAGTCAGCTGTGAGCTAAGTGATGTTTTCTTCAGAACCCTTCAATGTGCAGGTATTTACCATTTTTTATTTCTCCTGCAGCAAACTCTTTGGTTACTTTGGCAATCTCTATTGAGAGAAGGCTCTATAAGTAACAAACACTAAATCACAAATTAAGAAAATATATCATATGGGAGGAAGAGGAAGTCAAGGCAATGAACCCACAGTCTTTAAAAAATAATTGTAACTGGAATTCTGCAGTTGGTAATTTTGATTTATGGGTCATCTATAAAATGAGGGAAAATAAAGAGTGTTACCCATTCATGTTTTTGTTGTAAAACCAAATGACTTAAAAATTTGAAGTACTAGACAGTACCAGCTCTTTCTTTTATCATCACCATCATTGACATTTTATAAATGGGTACTAGACAAAGAGATGCTCTACCTCTGGAAATGATAGAAGGGAACAGTATCTAATAGCATCATAATAAGAATTAAAAGGCAGATAACAAAGTCTTTCTCATACAGATGATTATTCCTGTTTCCAGATTTATTTCTTAAAAGAAAGTAAATATACTTTTTAAAACTCCAAAAAGATCTCATGCTCTAAAATATTGCCCTCTTATAGCACTGAAATTCCAACAGCTAGTAGAGACTTTAATGAATCATCCTATACTAAAATAAAAATACTGCTGCCTGCAAATATTTTCTGCCATTCTGTTAGTTACCTATTCATTTTGTTGTTTCCTTTGTCATACTAAAGTGTCTACATTTGATGTCTAATTTGTCTACTTTTGCTTTCGTTACCTGTGCTTTTACTGTCATATTTGACAAGTCACTAACAAAGTCTTGAAGCTCTTTCCTGAGGTTTTCTTCTAGGGTTTTTACCATTTTATATTTTACATTATCAACTATAATCCATTTTTGACTTAATTTTTTGTACATGGTGTAAGGTGAGGGTCCAATGTCACTCATTTGCGGAGGCATATTCAGTCTTCTCAACACCATTTGTTCAAGAGGCTGAAATTGCTGTACTGTGTGGTTTGCCAACTTGAATAGACATTTCTCAAAAGAAGATATACAAATGCCCAACGAGAATAAGAAATTATGCTCAACATGACTATCATTAGAAAAATGCAGACCAAAGCCACGATATCACTTCACACCAATAAGAGTAGCCACGAGAAAACACACACAGAGAGAAAACAGGTATTGGCAATATGTGGAAAAATTGGAGCCTTTGTTCACTGTTGGTGGAAATGAAAAATGGTGCAGCAACTACAAAAAACAGCAGAATAGTTCCTCAAAAATTCAAAAATAGAATTACTATATGATCCAGCAATTCCATTTCTGGGCATGTTCCCAAAAGAATTACTATTTTTTAATCAACTATTATTTTAAGTTCTAGGGTACGTGTGCAGGGTATGCAGGCTTGTTACACAGGTAAACATATGCCATGGTGGTTGCTGTACAGATCAACCCATCATGTAGGTATTAAGCCCAGCATCTCTTAGCTATTTTTCCTGATGTTCTCCCTCCCTCTGCACCCCCCAAAAAGGACCCAGTGTGTGTCGTTTCCCCACATGTGTTCATGTGTTCTCATCATTTGGCTCTCACCTATAAGTGAGAACGTGGTATTTGGTTTTCTGTTTCTGTATTAGTTTGCTGAGGATAACTGCTTGCAGGTCCATTCAAAGTAGGATCTCAAAGATGTATTTGCACAACTATATGCAATGCAATGTTATTCACAATACCCAAGAGTTACAAGAACCCAAATGCCCATCAATGGATGAGTAGATAAATAAAATATAGTATTTACATATAATGTAATATTTTTCAGACTTAAAATGGAAAAAAATGACAGGTTGTCGTGGCTGACACCTGTAATTCTAGCACTTTGGGAAGCCAAGGCAGGTGAATCACCTGAGGTCAGGAGTTTGACACTAGCCTGACCAACATGGTGAAGCCCTGTCTCTACTATACACAAAAAAATTAGCTGGTCATGGTGGCACAATGCCTGTGATCCCAACTACTTGGAAGATTGAGGCAGGAGAATCGCTTGAACCTGGGAGACAAAGGCTGCAGTGAGCCAAGATCGTGCCATTGAACTCCAGTCTGGACAACAAGAGTTAAACTCTGTCTCAAAAAAAAAAAAAAGGAGAAGGAGGAAAACTTGTCACAAGCTACAAGCTACAGTATGAATGAACTATGAGGACATTATACTAAGTGAAATATGCCAGTCATAAAACAAGAAAACAAAAACATACTATATGGTTCTAGTTATTTTAGATATCTAAACTAGTAAACTCAGAAACAGAAGGCAGAAGAGTGGTTGTCAGAAGCAGGGGAAAAGCGAAAACAGAAAATCATGTAATGGGTATAAAGTTTCAGTTCTAATAAATGAAAAAGTTCAAGAGATCTGTTGCACAACAATGTGAATATACTTAACACTGTGCACTTAAAAATATTTAGGATGGTATATTTTATGTTATGTGTATCGGATTTTGTTTCTTATTTGAAAGAGCATATTACTTGTTGCCCATGCTGGAGTGCAGTAGCACAATCATGGCTCACTACAGCCTCCAACTCCCACTCAAGCAATCCTCCTGCCTCAGCCTCCTGAGTAGCTGGGACTTCAGGTGTGTGCCACCATGCCTGTCTATTTTTTTATTTTTATTTTTTATAGAGACAGGGTCTCACTATATTGCCCAGGCTGGTCTTAAACCTCTGGCCTCAAGAAATCTTTCTGCCTCAGCCTTCCAAAATGTGTTATGTGTGTTTATAACAATTTTTAAATTGCTATCTGAAGGAGGAATCAGGCTACATATTAACATTCAGAAATAATTTATCAAATTTCTGCTTGAATTGGCGGAAAGAATGCTACATCTGGCTCCATCCTGAGCATCTTAGAGCATGACCAGGGCTGCCCTGTTTCATCTTTCTCAAATACTCTCCCTTCCTGCTCTTATCTCTTTTAGGCATATTTTCAGTAGTCAGTTATCTTGCCCTGATTCTCTTCTTTATCAATGTACAATACCTTTCGCCTGCTGAGCCTTCTACTATCTGTGGGTAGATATCTGAACTTCAGAGTTTCTGGAATGAAAACTCGACCCAGGCATTTGGAATGTAATTATTCTCTTTATCCTGTAAAACAAAGGTTGCAAACACAAATACTTGAATGGTAAGGAAGGTTATGTCAGTGGATTAAGTCAGTGGAGTGTGATGAAATTCGAAGAGATGGGGCGTGTGGGGACTGTAGAAAACTGCAGAGTACGTGCCCTCTCCGGACAAACAGCAGCCTAATGGCTGCTATACAAGACAATTAAATCTGCTGGTTTTCAAAATAGAGCAGAAATATGGAATGCTGTGTAAATCTTTGCAATGTTTAAAACAATCTGAATGAAGAAAAAAACTGGCCTGTTGTTTCAAGTTTGCTGGCCATCAGTTCTTGACTCTTGCTATAAAGATCAAAGAGATAAGAAATTCAGACCCTCTCCCAAACTCAAATTACAAACAAAAGGAAGGCTGACTCCTGTTTTTTCATGGAGAGATCCAAACACAGGACCTTATGACACTCTGGGACTTAGGATCTTTCCTCAGCCATTTGGTTAAGGAAATACCAGAATACCTCTTCTGGGGCTTCTCCTTCTAAATGCCTTCCATGGAATTTCAGTGAATATACTGAGGACCCCCCTTTCCTTTTGCACTCAATATCCTGAGTATATCTGCTTAACCCCTCTGTCTTGTCTGGGTTCATCCTCATTATAAGTGTTTGATATATTCTATATTTCTGCTGTTCTTACTAGTATCTTACTCTTGGACTGATAGAAGCCTTCCAATAGCCGAGTCCCCTGCCTAATTCACTAAGAACAATATGAACTGAATTTTAAAATTCCTTTAAGAACTAATTCTTACAGGAGCAATCTGAATCCACTGTGGTTGCCTAGGGAAATGAGCTTCAGTAATACTGCATAATGCAGTCTCTTATCTCCTTTTTAAATTATGCTTTGAAAAGCAGTAAGTTGGACCACCTTCCCCTTTACCCTAAAGGTACAAGGACAGTTTTCCTCTCAGTATCCAGACTCAAGTCCTTAAGTCTGCAGAGTCATGAGAACAATAACACTTTACTATTAGAGACAGTCTCCATTGTGCACAAAGTACATATCAATTCCACGTATGTAACTGGTAATGAGTCATTTCTACAAGCTAAATATACAAAATATTTTGAGATCTAGAGACAACAGAAAAAAATGAAGCCACCTATTTGAGAACAGACTACAGAATCTACAGATAGATTTTTAAAAAACAATGCATCACGATTGATACTGTTTCATATTTTACTATCTATATAAAACCACCAAACAAATTTCAATGAATTGGCTTGTGCCAGCCATAGTTATTTATTTTCATTTGGCAAATACTTCGTTAAAGCAAAAGAGCTCGATGTAATTTATACTTCTCCTTCCTTCCCGTAACCACCTTAATTGTATGGTGAGCTGTTCTTTAAGACATGCCAAATGTGGGTGAAGGGGAGGAAGGCAGCAAAACACACTGCCATGTGCATACCTATGCAACTATCTTGCATGTTCTGCACATGTACCCCAAAACCTAAAATGCAATTTAAAAAAAAGAATAGTTCAAGGAAACATCTTTTAAAACTAGACAGAATAACTAGGATAGCAAAGCAAAAATCCAGAAAACAAATCAAAGTAGTTGACAGGATATCCTTATGAACACAAAGTATAAGCAGGTGGGGACAAACAAAGATATAAAATTTTCCTGGTGTCTGCTTTTATATGAGAGGAAATAGCAGAAAGCAATAAGGAATGTAAAGGACTTGAGAACAGGAAAACCCCCAAAGAAACAAAGGTACTTACTTGAAAGCACAATGGGCCATTTGAGAACAGCAGGCACATACGTCAACTCATGATGATTTGGGGAAAAAAAAAGGTAAGTAGAAAAAAACACATTCAAATTCCATAGAGAGCTGGTATAGGGAAAAAAATGAGTATATGAAGCATAATGATATCCCCTCAGAAAATGAAAACATGATATAAAGACAGGTTCACAAAAAGTAACCTAATATTTAATATAAGTTCAAAATAGTAAAATAATACAAGATATGAAAGGTAACAAGTTAGAATTAGGAAAACTAGAGATATGGTTATACGACTCAGGAAAGAATTAGAAATAGAAGCAACATTATTTTAGAAGTGAAATAATGCAGAGTGTATAAACACAACTGATATTATTACCCTCGGGAAAATAAGTAAAATGAATAATGTTTTAAATAAAAGTACATAAAAGGAATTAAAGAGAAAATGACAACTATAGAAGTCTAGGAAAGAAAATCTAACATACGTACACAGGACCTCATAAACCCCTTGCCCAAAGAAGGAAAGAGAGGAAAAACTTAAATTCAAAGGAAACTTACTAAAATGTAAAACAAAAAATTGAGATTTGTTGTTGGGAGAGGGACACTACGTGCCTGAGAAAAGTCAATCTATAAAGAACAATGCCAGGGTATATTCTAGTAAATTATTTGCCTATCCAGACAAAAAAAGACCAAGTCATTTATAAGAAAAAGAAAAATAGGCTGTCTTCAGAATTTTGGCAAATTTTCTGCCAACAGGCAATGAAGTTAAAAAAAATATTAAAGTAAGTAAAGAAAATAGGAACCATAAATTGATACTAAACACATTCATCCAACTCAAACAAACTCAAACAAAGGATAAAGAGTATAATCTGCTATAAACATTTAAAACTCAATATTATTTTTCTGACTTCTTCTTAAGGAATACACCATAAAAAGAGCTTCAAGTGATTAAAACACATGGAAACATGTTGGCATAAATTAGTGCTAACACTGAGCATTGATAGCAGTTTACATCACAAAAAGAGAGACAGCCGGCTATCAGGTATCTACAAGAACAGAAAACCAAACACCACATTTTCTCACTCATAAGTCAGTGTTTAACAATGAAAATACACGGACACAGAGAGGGGAACATGGCACGCCAGGGCCTGGCGGGTGAGGGGCTAGGGGAAGAATAGCAGTGGAGGGATTGGGGAGGGATAATATTAGGAGAAATACCTAATGTAGATGATGGGGTGATGGATGCAGCAAACCACCACCATGGCAGGTATATACCTATGTAACAAACCTGCACATTCTGCACATGGACCTGAGAACTTAAAGTATAATTTTAAAAAATAAAAATAAATACAACATGGAGTTAGATAAAACAAATAAGTTCTAATGTTTCATAGCAGTTTATGCCTATAATTAACAGCAGTATATTGTGTATTTAAAAATAGCTAGAAGCAAGGATTTGTAATGCTCCCAACACATAGAAATGATAAATTCTTGAGTTGATGAATACCTTAAATACACTGACTTTATTATTATACATTCTATGCATGTAACAAAATATCACATGTCCCATAAATAAAAATATTATGTACCAATAAAAGAAAAAGAAAAAGATACAACCATCGATAAAACAGTCTTGCCCAAGAAAATGGAACCTGAATCTAATCAAGCCAGTAGGTTCAACTACTGACTTATAGAAAATATAAATAGAAGAATATGTTAAAGATGCCACATTAATATGATCAGCAAAATCTAGAATATGAGACTTTTATAAATGACCCACTTGATTTCTTTAACAAATTCATTTTAGAAGAATAAAAAAAGGATAGTGAGAGATACAGGGGAAAACCTATAGATAAAAGGACACTGACAAGACATAAATAAATTCATCATTTCAATATTTGAATTCTGATGAAAAAAAGAATCTTTGTGAGATAATTGGACATTTAAACAACCAAATGAATATTCAGTATTAGAGAATCATTGTAAATGTATGAAGTAATTGTACTGAAGTCCATGTTTAAAAGGAGTTCAAATGTTTAAGGATAAAATGATATGATGTATGAGATTTGAAATTAATACAAACTGGGGAAAGGAAGAGAGGATAATACAGTATTAAAAGGTCATGGGTTGATAATCACTGAAACCAGTTGATAGGCATGTAGGTGTTCATTATAGTAATTTGCCTACTTTAACATTTAAAATTTTACATAATAAAACATAGTTGAAATCATCACGTGCCTAATACATTGTAAAGGAACCAGTTATTTTGTGCTGCATTGCCCATGTGAGTGTAATGCACCAAATGTTTCTAAATCGTTATAAATAAAAACTGTTTTGGACTTAAGAGTAGAATCAGAGAAGAAAACTTATGGAATCATTAACATTGCTTTGCTGCACAGTTGTATTTTCTTACCTAAAAGATGTGTATCTTGGGGCAGGCTACATCTTGTTAGTATACACATAATATATTCGTGTGATTATGGTGAACGTGGCTTCGAGATGTGCTACCACTTCCCTCCAGTGACACTAGCTGCCATCAGAGCCTCCAAAGTGCCAAAGGATTCTAAATTGTCTTGTTGCTTTTCAAATCTTCATCTGGCTTTAGATGACATGCTATTTCTAAAACATTACTTGGACTTTTTATAAAATACGGCATTTCATGTATTGTCTTTATTAGTCTTTGTTTCATTGATAGATTTCTGGCTCAGGTAAGTACTTAGGCCTGTTTTATTTAGATATGTATTAAAATATCTCAGAAGAATACCTGAACATCTCTTTAGAATGTACTAGGTTGGTGCAAAAGTAATTCCAGTTTTTGCCATTACAACCTAATTTCACCTTATTGAGATGCATTACATGTCCTTAGAATATAGAAAAAATATTGACTACTCAGTAATTATTTGAAGAAAGACCATTTTATCAACTTCTGTTGATACCCATAGGGATAGCTCTGTACAAGTAGCTGTAAAAATATAGTACTTGTACTAAGTGTAATTCTTAGATTTAACAGCTTACTTCCACAAAGTATTCAAGATTTAGGGAGACAGATCAGTCATATCGACTCTTTTCAGCAAGTAGATGAACATCTCTGCAAAATTGTTAATTCTCTTTCAAACCCACTTAGTCAAGTTTTTTGATTTAGTAGCCCCTATATACACAGCTTAGAACAAAAAGGTAGATGCAGTTCTTCCCATGAGATTTCTCAGTACTCTTACTCTGCAAACATGTTGTTCCTTTCTGATTTTATTTCCTGAAATTGTAACCTATTTTTGCTCCCCAGTTCACATCTTTCATCTTTTGAGCTGAAAGAAAATGGGTAAAGACCATTTCTTTCCAGACAGATGGGCCTATCTGTGATTTGCCAAACTCCCAAATATGTGTTCTTCCCAAATTCTGCCAGAAAGAACTTGGGTGCTAAAACAGATATAGAAAATCCCTCTATCCTGACACAATTGCTTGACTGAATTATGTTGCTGGATATAAAACCATCCAGCCTGTTTTATTTCCTTTCCCATGGAAATAGCACTCAATTCCCCCAATAATTTCTTAGTCATTTTAAGTCTGTGAACCGTGAATGTCAGTCATTGGTTCCTTACTGTTGTAGATTTCACCTCTTCTTAATGAAATATGCATGTCTTCCTTGAGTATCTCATCCTTCAGTTCTGCATTCACCTTGTAACAAGCATTCCCAAATCCACACTTAGCAGGGCTCCTCTTATAGGGAGTACTATTATTTTTGAATGTCTACTGTACCCCAGGATTTGTACTGAGAATTAACAATAGGTAATACTTAAGAGAATTTCACCCTGTGGCTGATACTGAGCTAACTCCTTTACACATTTTTCGTCCCATATGGCTATCTCAACAACACAATGAGGCAGGTACAATTTTCATCTCTATTTTACTAGAATAAAATAATAAATGAATATAAAATAATGAGGAAACTGAAGCTCAGAGAAGTCAGGAAATTGGCTTCAGGTCACACAGCTTCCAAGGGTTCAAACCCAGGCAGGCTTGATTTAATTCAAAGCTTAGTGAATTTCATTATGACAGGCTGTCTTCCCCAAACCTGGAAGTGTTTTTATAACAATAGTCTGAATATAACTTTGCTAGGCTGTGAAGACAGAAGCTGAAGGTCTTCATATAACAGAAACCTTTTAAAATAAGCCCCCCAAAATAATTGTGTGAGTGCAGCTGGGGGAGTGTCTGCCTCTGTAAAGCATAAAGTAAACCTCAGCCTTTCTTATGGCTAATGTTCGCCCCCTGCTGGCATGTCTAATTTGTGCCCAACTATAGGTCATTAAAACATATCCTACCTTCTGTAGTTTAAATTTAGGACAGCAGAATCAGCTTTCTGACCTCTGTAAGGTAATGTGAAAAAAAATAATGCAATAGAGAAAACTACATAAATATTCTCTATTATGATTTCTTTGCAGGTGTGCATAACTTGGCACCTTTGATTTCTAAGCAGTCTGAATTTTATCACGTACAAAGGACAGCAGATGAACTCTTATTAGTTATTCCCTTCAGGTGTTTCTGATGAGGGCAGTGGAAAAGAGAAGACTCACATTCTAACCAAGGAAAGAATTAATTAGAGCAGAGGCTCACCTCTATGTCTGATGAAATAGAAAGTCACTAAAAACTATGGCATTTGCTCCAATCTATTCCTCTCTTCTCTTTAATAATGCAGTATTCATTTTTGCAGTCAGTTATCTGATGAACATGGCAATGCTTAAATGGAACAGTCAGCATATAAGTCTGTCTGCTTGAGACAGATGGACTGTCACTGTTTGGTAGAGCATCCATTAGAGCTAAGGGAATCATATTTTTTTCTATTGATGTGATTATGCAATCAGCCATGTGCTCTGTAAGAAACAGAATTGGAAATTGAATATAATAAACACCCACACATACACATGAAAATAAAATAATTTCTAATAATATACTGAAATAAATCATAACCATGAGAGTGAATATCAAAATATTTACTCAACTATTACCAGTATTTTAAAATGATAATATGCAAACATAGTTGGCAAATTAGTATATTTAAGACTGTGCTGCCTCTTCTATTTCACATATAATGGTTTATATATTTGTCTGCTATCCTTATTAAAGTTATTAGTATGAAAAATAATATTCTCTAAGCCAGCAAAATGCTTAGCAGTGTCAGATACTACAGAGAGTAGAGTTTAAACAAAACACAAGCAGGGATCAGGTATATAAGATTATATTATAGCTATCATCAATGTCACAATGTCACAGGTTAAAAATAATGTGAACAATTTGATAGTACATAAGCCTCAAATTTCATGCTATTTGATGAAGATAAGGAGGAGCTATCTTTTTTTTTTTTTTTTTTTTTTTTTTGAGACGGAGTTTCACTCTTGTTACCCAGGCTGGAGTGCAATGGCGCGATCTCGGCTCGCCGCAACCTGCGCCTCCTGGGTTCAGGCAATTCTCCCGCCTCAGCCTCCTGAGTAGCTGGGATTACAGGCACGCGCCACCATGCCCAGCTAATTTTTTGTATTTTTAGTAGAGATAGGGTTTCACCATGTTGACCAGGATGATCTCGATCTCTTGACCTCGTGATCCACCCCCACCTCGGCCTCCCAAAGTGCTGGGATTACAGGCTTGAGCCACCGCGCCCGGCCGGTGCTATCTCTTAAAAAAAAAAAAAAGGTAACTCATGAACTCAGTAACTCCTAAAGTTTGATAATATAAACAGAAGTGAAGAAATTAAGAAAGACATCAAAGGTAAAAAAGAAGAATAAATGAAGAGTATAAAAGGAATTTGTAATTTCTCTGCATTCTTTTTTCCCTCAAATTTTTGAAACTAAGAGGTAGGTCTGCAGATTTCTCATGCTGATGTACCGCTTAAAATGCTCCTTATTCTGTTACTGTACATATTTGTATTTGGTGAATTATCTCATATATGTGTGGTAAATAGGAAACTAATTACAAGGCTTTTCAGCAATGTCTGTTTTGTTACAGCACTAATATTATTTAATGATAAAACTACTGTTTTCCTGGCATGTGCATATATTAACCAATTTAAAACATTCTTCAGCAACCTCATTTGTTTTTGTTTTACTGTTAGGGAAATGAAGGCTTAGAGAGGTCACACAGTAAAAAAAAGTCAGGATTCAAACAGTTTCTAAACTCTTATGCACTATGTGCTGCCCTTTCTGATTCTAACCTGCTCATAACCACTGTGCACCAGGTATCAAAGTCCCCAGTGATAAAAAAATCATAATGACAATTTGTACACTCATCTTTCCTCATGAAGACAAGTTAAGGGCAGTATCTTTCAGACAAAAGATCAAGAACACCAGCTTCTGTAGCCCTCTTTGCAAACACAGTAATTTCCTGAGAGGTGAAGCAATTCAGAGAGGAGGGCTGCTGGAGCAGAGTCCCCCAGGGGAGGAATGACAGCACCAGGACCAGGAGCTTCATGGATCAGGTGCTGTATTGGCTGAAGACCCCTGAGAGAGCTCAGAAAATTGTACACTGACTACTGGCTGTGGCAAAACCTCAGGAATGAAGGAAAGAGCAAGGATGGAAAACCTAGAAACCATCAAAAAAATAGGCAGCTGCTCAGAAGTTGAATTTTGCCCATCTATCCATTTTAGGTAAAGGAGTACACACACACACACACACACACACACACACACACTTTTTGAGACTCTGTTAAAGACGTTTATAACTTACCTGTTACCTAAGAATAATTTACAGTATTTTGTTACATTTTGTCTGTTACATAACAAGCTGGGAGAGCTACATCCGGGGTAGTGATTTAGTATGAGCACAGTTGGGATGAGGTTAAGAAGTTGGCTGCACAGAAGGTGGAAGTATCTATCACATATCACTTGATTAGATGCTAGGATTTATTGAAATGGATGTGAAAGGATTGACTATAAAAAATGATAAAACTGACCAAATTATGCTCCACCCTCCAAAAGCACTCTATTTTCTGATCTGGTTAGTTACTAAAGAGTCATCTGGGTCATTTCCAGATCACATGCTTATTTCACGTTGTGTGTTCATAGTATTAACAATACTAAGTTTTATTTTTGTCATAGTTCATATGTACTTCCTAGACTACACAGCTCTTGAACTTAATTCAAAAGCTCTTCATTAAACGATACACTAGT
Organism: Leontopithecus rosalia; assembly: GCA_028533165.1. Classification (NCBI taxonomy): domain Eukaryota; kingdom Metazoa; phylum Chordata; class Mammalia; order Primates; family Cebidae; genus Leontopithecus; species Leontopithecus rosalia. Next base: position 32,857,401 of record CM052655.1, on the reverse strand, counting down.
GGCCTGAAAAGGGTAATCAAACTTTGAACAAGACAAAGAATACAAAAGAGTGTCTCAAAGAATAGGGACATTCCGGTTCCATTCCTATGATCCTATAAAACCCGAGCTCCCATTTCAAAGAAAAGCATAGTATAGATTATAGACATAAGGCTCTATACTTGATTAGTCTACTCTAGGATCACACTCAGTCTCAAAACTCCCTAAGAGAGGAACCACCTTGTCACACAGGTAAAGAAACTAAGACTTATTGCCTATGGTGACAATAGCAGAGTGAGAATTCAAACCCAGATGTGGTTCTACTCAGATTCAAGGGACCTTAGTAATTGCATAAAATGGAGGAAAACAGACAACTACTTGGAGGTAGCATGTCTCTTTAGTGTCTCAGCTAGGGTGAGAGGGTATCTCATTGTTATTTTTAACTGTAAACTGTAAAAATTTTAATGGGAAAAACAATGCTTATCCCAGGAGTTCTAAATTGTGCCTTGGCCGGGCGCGGTGGCTCATGCCTATAATCCCAGTGCTTTGGGAGGCTGAGGCGGGTGGATCACGAGGTCAAGAGATCGAGACCATCCTGGTCAACATGGTGGAACCCCATCTCTACTAAAAATACAAACATTAGGTAGGCATGGTGGCATGCGCCTGTAATCCCAGCTACTCAGGAGGCTCAGGCAGGAGAATTGTTTGAACCCAGGAGGCAGAGGTTGCAGTGAGCCGAGATCATGCCATTGTATTCCAGCCTGGGTAATAAGAGTGAACCTGCATCTCAAAAAAATATAAACAAAAATAATAAAAAATAATAAAATGGTGCCTTCTACCAACTTCACCCCATTTACTAAAATGTCACAATATTTCTTTTTCTAAAATGTGATTTGTAAAAATCTGTTTCTTCAATTTAATTTTATTACAGTGATACCCAGCTCAGATATTGTAATGAAGCCCATGAAGAAATATAAACAGAAATCCACTTTATGAAGAAATTGGCTGTAAGATTTATTCTGATCAACATGGATCATCTACATTATATTGAGTTTCCCACTTTAATATTGTAGGTTGGATCTGTTTTCTCTTGTGAGATTTAATACACAAAATACAGCCATGAAATCTCTATCAAGTAGCACTTTCAAACTGAGTTAGAAGTCTTTGAGCCCTGAAAACCAAAGAACACCCTGAGTCTTAAAACAGTGGGCAAGCTGCTAGGTATGGGTGAAAAATCAACAGAGTTAAATTAAGATGACTACCAACATGAGCACTAACAAGGATAAGAAATAAGACAGCATAGTTAGAATGGCTATTATCAAAGAGAAACCATAAGTAATGCTACTGAATGTGTAAAAAGGGGAAGTCTTATACTCTGTTAATGGGAATGTAAAGTACTACAGCCATTATGGAAAACAGTATGAGGTTCCTCAAAATCGATAAATACAGACACCATTTGACCCAGAAACCCCACTGCTGGGAATATATACAAGAGGAAAAATATATATATATATACATATATATATACACACACACACACATATATATATACACACACGTATATATACACAAACATATATATATATACACACACGTATATATATATATATATATACGTGTGTGTATATATATATACACACACGTGTATATATATGAGATATCTGCATTCCCATGTTTATTGCAGCACTATTTACGACAGCCAAAATACGGAGTCAACCTAAGTGTCAGCAAAGGATGAATAGATAAAAACAATGTAGTATATATCCATAGCAAATTATTCAGCCATAAAGAAGAATGAAATCCAGTCACAGCAACGTGGATGGAACTGGAGGTGATTGTGTTAGCGACACAAGCGATACACAGAAAGAGAAGTATTTCACATTCTCGCCCATAAGCGGGAGCTTAAAAAGTTGCTCTCATGGAGAGAGAAGGAATAATGGTGGTTACCATCGGCTGTAAAGGTGTGCAGGGTGGGAGTACGAAGAGAGGTTGCTTAATGGATACAGAAATGCAGCTATGTGAAAGGAATAAGTTCTAGTATTTGACAGCAGAGAAATTATAGCTAACAATAATTTATCGTATATTTGAAAACAGCTACAAGATTTGTAATGTTCCCAACACAAAGAAAAGATAAATGTTTGAGGTAATAGATGTCCCAATTACCATGATCAGAGCATTATAGATACCATATGGGTATCAAGCTACCACGTGTATCCCCAAAATATGTACAACTACTATATATCAATATAAAAAATTTGTAAAAAACAAGACAGGAAGCAGAGGCAATGGGAGTAGCCTATGATGGAAATCAGAGAGCCTGAGCCTTATCATAATTCCACTACCAAAAGATGGGATAACCGTGGGCAAATCAAGTCCTCCATTTCCTCATCAGTAAGCTGAGGCATCTGTATTCAATCCCTTTAATTTCCCTTGGAGCACGGACTTCATTTCATTGAAAGTAAGGTAACACAAAGGCTTCAAGACCCGGTAAAAAAAAAAAAAAAAAAAAAAAAGCAAAACAAGAGTGAGTCCAGGTGTTCATTTCACTCTGATTTTGGTAGTGGAAAAACAAAGAGAAGAGAATGATCTAAGTTAAGCAGTCATGGGAAACTTGGAGGCTAAGTCCATTTAAAATTTGAGAATAGTTTTTGGGAGAAATCATGTTGCAATTGTCTCTAGAGTTGTCCAAATTTCGAGTTGTTCTGATTTTAGAAATTTGTCCCCATTTCTTTAAATATTGTTATAGGTATTTCTATTTCTAGGTCCTTGAGGAATCGCCACACTGTCTTCCACAATGGTTGAACTAATTTACACTCCCACCAGCAGTGTAAAAGTGTTCCTATTTCTCCGCATCCTCTCCTGAGTTCGTGTCCTTTGTAGGGACATGGATGAATCTGGAGAACATCATTCTCAGCAAATTGACACAAGAACAGAAAATGAAACACCGTATATACTCACTCATAGGCGGGTGATGAACAATGAGAACACATGGACACAGGGAAGGGAGTACCACACACTGAGGCCTATTGGGGGAAATAGGGGAGGGTCAGCCTGGCGGGGATCGGGGGAGGGATGGCTTGGGGAGAAACGCCAAATATGGGTGAAGGGGCAGAAGGCAGCAAAACACACTGCCACGTGTGTACCTATGCAACTATCTTGCATGTTCTGCACATGTACCCCAAAACCTAAAATGCAATAAAAATTTTAAAAATATATATAGGTAAGGAGAAAAAAGAGGATTGGGTGACAAACTTTGTCTAAAATTATCTACAGCTCTCTTTAAGTAGTGACTGTAGTATTTCTCATGCTCCTACTAATTTAGACGTGAAACAAGTTACTATTGTTTACCTCTTTTAAAGTGCTCTAGAAATAAAGAACGAGATTATCTCAATTTCCACCTTCTCCCCTGATTTAAAAAAAAACTGAGCCATATAGAAATTATTAAATATATCTTTTGCTTTTAAGAGATTGTTTATTGACGCCTCTGTTAACCCCTAGACTATGAGTTCCTGGGGACAGGGACTATTTGGTGTTAGCTGCTGATGCCCAAGCAAGGCTGAGCACTATTCTTGCATCTCTTGAAAGTTCAATAAATGTGTGCTGACTTAAACTATGTTTAAAATAAGGCCAAACTCCTCTCTTTCCCTCATTCAATATGCTGTAATTGAATACTGAAAAACACAACAGAAAAAAAATTGGTATTTATATCAATCTACTCAGAATTCCTGGGCTATAAAAACAAAATGATTTTCTTAAGGTAGGTAAGGGAGGATTTTTTGTTGTACTATAATATATATAATGTAAAACTCACCATTAGCAACATTTACTACATTCACAGTGCTGTGAGATTTTTTAAAATTATATTGTAATTTAAATTTAATTCTATGATATAAATTATATAATTAATTATATAATTTAAATATTATAATTTTTTAAAGAATTATATTAACTTTCATAGACTCAATATAATTTTTAAAAATTATAAACAGGAACCACTACCTTTAAAAACGCTTTTGAGAACATTCCCATTTCTGGCCAGGGATGGTGACTTACACATATAATCCCAGCACTTTGGGAAGCCAAGATGGGCAGAACCCTTAAGGCCAGGAGTTCAAGACCAGCCTGATTAAATCCAACCTCTACTAAAAATATAAAAATTAGCCAGGCATGGTAGTGCATACCTGTAATACCAGCTACTCAATAGACTGAGGTCCAAGAATCACTTGAATCCAGGAGCTGGAGGCTGCAGTGAGTGCTACCATTGTGCCACTGCACTCCAGCCTCAGTGACAGAGTGAGGCCATGTCTCAAAAAAGAAAAAAAAAATCAAACAATAAAACAAAAGAGAACATTCCCATTTCTGAAAATTCTCACTTTGCATGTTAAAATATCAGAATATTGTCATAATTAACACATCTGTAGTAATGATTATATTCCTTGGCATTTATTTTAGTGAAAAATATTTCTATGAAGATAATATCAGTATTTTGAACTTTATGATACATGTAGCTCCTATTTTATAAGCTTGGACGTGCAGAACTGCCATGTTTTATACACACGCATGTGTACACACACATACTCTTGAGCTTAACTTTACCAGTCCCTTGGACAACACAGCCAACAATGCTCCCTCTGTTCCATGACTTCCTCAACTCTGATAATCTTTCTTTCCGTTCTGTTTCCACCATCCATTCCTGGACCGTGTCATGACATTGGCATAACTCAGAATTCCTTCAACTACACAATCATTCTCTGCTCAGTTTCCTTTGTTTTTTTCCAGTTTAATTCTCCATGTCATTAATTTACAAACTCAATGAGCCATCCAGCCCTTCAAGCTCCTGACTTCATTCCAATCCACAAGTTTCTCCCTTTTTCACTTGCCAACTTACGAAGCTTCAGTTCTAAGTAACACTCTTGCTAATACCCTAAGCCTCTTTACCTCTCTGTATTGTTTTGTAGATAAACCACATCTAAGACCTAATCACATAATAGTTAAGAACAGGAGTTGGGGGCAAAATGGTGTATGTCTGGCTTTGATCACTGAGCCTGCTGGGCAGCTAGCACAGGTGGAGACATTATAGGCAGCAATTACATATTTGCTACGTGAATTTCCCACCCCTTAATATTCTTCTGTCTTAAATTTTAACTTTCATTTTAGATTTAGGGGGTACATGTGCAAGTCTGTTACCTGGGTATATTGCATGATGCTGAGGTTTGGGATGCAATGGATCCCATCACTGAAGAATTGAGTATAGCACCCAATAGTTAGTTTTTCAGCTCTTGCCCCTCTCCTCCTCCCTTTTGGAATCCCCAGTGTCTACTGTCACTAGCTTTTTTTGTCCATGAATACCCATTGTTTAGCTCCCACTGTATAAGTGAGAACATGTGGTGTTTGGTTTTCTGTTTCTATATTAACTCAGGATAATCACTTCCAGCTATATTCACGTTGCTGCAAAGGACATGATTTGATTCTTTTTTTATGGCTATATGGTATTTCATTGTGTATATATACCACCTTCTCTTTAGCCATTCTACCGCTGATGGGAACCTGGGTTGATTCCATGTCTTTGCTATTGAGAATTGTGCTGCAATGAACTTAAGAGTGTGTGTGTCTTTTTGGTAGAACAATTTATTTCCTTTCCTCAGTATTCTTAAATGGGTTAAATCGGATCAAAATGGCCATCACAAGGAGGCATCAGAATGGGAAAGGTAAGTGACTATGGTATTGCCAGACCAGCGAACAGAGCATGTTTAAAGCCTCAGGATTTTTAAAACCAACCCTCTGTCAGTACACTCTATTTTCCATGTATTTTTGAGCTACTGCCACTTCCCATTTATAACCTTACACATTATGACTGCCCCATATATCTGTTGAAAACACTCAAACTGTATTTAATGTTTTAGAGATGGAATTTCAACAACCCTGTCACTTTGATTGTGTTTCAGCCAAGTATAGATTGCTCTTATTACCCAAATCATTTTGGCTAGAGCAGTTTCAATTTTTCTCAATTTCTACTTCTTTCTAATAAATTAACAAGAATACAGCACCTGAAAAGTCATGTCTTTATTAACCAAGTCTTATTTTTTTATTTCTTAATTTAGTATGTCTGGTATCAAAAATTATTTCTAAATTGCTATTTTCCCATTGTGACTTCTCTCCTAGTTTTACACACAGACACACACACACAGACACACACACACACAGAGTGTATGTGTGTAAGAAAAAGTCATAGCTTTGATATCATAGTACGAAAAGAAGCAGAAATCCTCAGAGCAGTTTGGCATTGGTCTATGCAGGAGAAATACTAAAGATAATTGAAGATATTATCGAGACAGTTTGCAATCAAAATGTATGTTGATCTGAAATTGCTTTGCACTTAATGGCACTATTTTATTACTTCTGCTACTGAACATCTATGTTCCAGTTCTTCTGCTACTGAACATCTATGTTCCAGTTCTCTTCTTATATTTATCAAAATATTGTAAGTAGAACCACACGTTGAATTTCAGATGTCCTAGACAGCTCACCTTTTTAGCATTTTTGCTGGACTGTGAAAATATGCTGGTTTCTTGGTCATTTTGACTTTGATATGAAAGCCTTATGGTACAACCTAATAGAACACTGACACTCTATGTAAGGCTAAAAGCATATAATTTATTTACTGTATTTTTTGAAACACAAACTTAACCATAGCATTTTATAATTCATATAAAGCTTTCCTTTAAGTTTGAGAGAATGAGAATGCCCTCTCTCTTAAACATGAACCAAAACATTGAGGACAAATCTTACTTTTTTTTATAAGCTTGCCCCAAGAACCATCTAAATTCCTAACTCTGTAACAGGCCAATATATCTAACTCATAACCCATTTGAAGCCTATAGTTAGAGGACAAAACCTGGGCAGCTCACTCAATACCAACTTGTGAAAACATACGGTGACACCTACCATTGGATTTCATCTTCATCAGAGGAGACTGCATGATAGCAAGATGATAGCTTTGGGGTTAGAATAAATGTATAACTATGTGTAACTTTGTGCAGACCACTTTTCCACTTCTTGAACTCCAATTTTCTTTACTCAATTAATGTTTGCTTCCTTGGTAAATACCAGTTATTAAATTTTAAACATATTTATAATTATGCCCAGCACCTATCATCATATGAAACTGTTGGGCTTAACAGTAACAGTTCATAAAGAAACATCGTTTCTACTCTCAAGAGGCACACATTCTAGTGGGACAAATAGACAAAACGTTGTATGACTAAAGATATGCACATGGAACATGCTATAGGAATGCAGCAGGAAAACAGTATGTTAATGATAACCATTCCAAACAGATTGTTAAATGAGATTATGTATGTAAAACTGGGCACCTAGTAGGTTTTTCTTTTACAATCCATGACTAAAAAAAATTCAGGCTCTTTAAAGGATGGATAGGAATGATGAATGAGAAAGAAAGGAGACAAAGACAGAGGATAAGAAAAGCTGTGCTGCCTTGCTGCTCCTTCACTACGAAGCTCAGAACCCTGCACCCCCTACCTGGCTGCTCTGTGTCCCTTACGTTCACCATGCAAGCCTTGACACCAACTGCACATAGCATGTGTCCATCAGCTAACAAGCAAGTCTGGATTCTGCTATGATACTGCTTCCAGCAGATGTAAGAGCAAGGAGAGATTTGTGATGTAGAAACATAAATCCTAAATAGCTTAGAGGCAGTTTAGCAGGGAAACAGAAAGCCTTGGGATCTCTTCATATTATCCCTTCTGATCCTATGACCTCACAGATTAAATTAACATCTAATGTGTTGGCATGTGTAATAACAAATGTTCATGGGCATGCAGGTTATATCTGAATATTCATTCTGCCTCTGAGCCATTGCCTCCAGTCTCTGCCACAAGGCAGCTGCCCTCAATGTGTAATGCATTCACGTTTAGAGCAAACTGATTCAAGCTTTATCCAAGTCTACAGAGGAGAATCTTTATTTTGCTCCTCTTGTAATACTCTTGGGTGATGCCTTAATATTGTTGTTCCAGAAACCTCCCTGGGTCTAGAGATGCCTTAGGGTTGAATTGGACAGAAGACAGAGACTCATTGCTAATGGGACTTGACTTCAGGGGCCCTCCTGAGGAGAAACACCTGGAGCACCACAAGGCAGGCATCTGTGGGTACAGCCTAACTGCCTGGTTAGCCGGCAAGCTCTTATAAGGAAAGCCATTTCTCATTTCCCTTGGGACTCAAGAGTGCCTACTTTGCATCAGATTAATGGAGGTTTTTCCACACAGAAATAAAATGTGATCGCTGATCATTTAACCATGTGACTCCGAGGACAAGAAGAATTCTGAAAGTACATTCTGAAATCCTCTCATCACATCAAAGTCTAAAATATGACATAAAAAGAAAATTACCCCCTGAAAGCAGCTGTTCTGAGGTGCTAATTCAGTTACAATTTATTCACATCTATTTCACTTCCGGTTTTGAACACAGAAGTGGAATAGATTTCACTTTGCTCACTTCACTTAAGTACAAGACACTGAAGAATCTTATTTTGCTATGTTCCTCTCCAAACTTCTAAGAGAAAAAAAATTAGATGTTCTAGGAGATTGTAACATTTAGCAACTTTCATTACATATGCCCTGCATATTATGAACACCATAGGTCCTTGTGCTTAAATGTTTTCTCTGTATACTTTTAGTAAGAAGGATGTGCTCTGAATCCCCTATTTTCTTACAATTTTTAAAAGAACATCAGTTTGCCTGCATCATCTTATTCCTAGCCTCAACCAAGTGCCAGCACAGTGGATTCCTTTTTTGGTTATACATTGGAATCATTTAACTTTTTTATTAAAACAATTCTGATGCCCAAATCACAGCCCACACAACTAAATTACAATATCCATGTTGGCAGCCAGAAAGAAATCGGTATTTTTTAAAGATCCCAAGATGTTTCAAATAGGCATCAAAATTTTGTAACTATTTGGGTACAAACATTGGTACTCAAATGTTTGATAACAACTAGTAATATAAATTAATTCACAGGTTAGAAAGTGCATTGATGGGGGAAGAGAGAATGAATGGGAGAATTATTTAGTTAGAAACCCTGAGTTCAAGATCTAGCCTTTTTATTTGTGTATAACATTGAGCAAGCAAAAGTTGTAAGAATCTATTTCCTTTTCTATCCAGTAGGAATGATATTGTCCTACCAATTTTAGCCACTATTGCCACATTAACTTCTTAACCACTCCTCTTTTCTCCAGATTGGCTCACCTTTAGGGCAATGTATTCAACATCTTCAGAATCCCTACTCTTTTTTAGAAAGATTCCCCACTTTTATTCTCAGGACAACCAAGGAATGATTTACTATGTCCTTGGCTGTAAGAATATCACCTCAGCTCATGACTACAAGCCTCAGCACTGCCCAGATCCTCAACCTTCACACCATCCTATTGTTGACACATAAAACAAAGAGGCACAGCATCCTATACAACCACTGTGCTTTGTTTCAGGCAGTCAAAGTTTTCCATTTACAGAGGCTTGAGGGATAAATACACTTGAACAAAGATAAAATCCTCGTGACCAGCTGGCCTCCAGATCTGCTGGGACAGAGCCCAAGGAATCACCTGAATTTTCAATAAGATGAATTTAAGTTTAATGTAAAGATAAATGTCCTAGGAGAACAGGTTATTTGCACTTAAAAAAGAAAGGATGTGATACCCATTTCGGTGCTGCATTATAATTTTTTCCTAGCATATGGAAGAAAAAGGATGCTTGAAGAGTAGTGATTAAAAACTAGGGTAGGGATTTGGGGGCCAAACAGAACTGAATTTTTATCCTGGCTTCACCACTGGCTAGCTTAAGTAAGTTGCTTAGCCTCTCAGAACCATCTACCGTTTCCTTATCTGTGGGGTTTGGAGACCAATACCTACCTCAAAAAGGTTATGAAGCATAGGGTGACCATATGATTTACTGTTTAAACCAGGACAATTTTGAGAGTGAAAGGGGTCACTACAATAATTAATAGGTTTTAATTAATCTGTAATGAAATTAAACCAGATCTCTCCCTGGCAAACTTGAGTCAGCCCACAAAGTGGGCATCCCAAAAATGGTTTGGTTATTCACATTACTGTGTTGAATGCCATAGAAAGAAAGACTTTATACATTAGATAGATGTGAAATCAGGGAGGTCAACAGATCGAGACCATCCTGGTCAACATGGTGAAACCCCGTCTCTACTAAAAATACAAAAAATTAGCTGGGCATGGTGGTGCATGCCTGTAATCCCAGCTACTAGGGAGGCTGAGGCAGGAGAATTGCCTGAACCCAGGAGGCGGAGGTTGCGGTGAGCCAAGATCACGCCATTGCACTCCAGCCTGGGTAACAAGAGTGAAACTCCGTCTCAAAAAAAAAAAAAAAAAAAAGAAATGAGTCAAGATGGAGTTCAGTATCCCCAATTCAGCTTGTATGTTGACTCCTTGACAGGGCATTTCTGATGCCAAGTCACCCAGCCATATAGGTTTATTGAGTTAAGTCAGAATTAAGAGAAATGTTAGAATATTTTCACACTTGTTACAGATGTATATCAATTATCATTTTTTAAAGTTTGGCAACAAGACCTTAGAAATGAGGCCCTAAAATATGAATTTACTGCTCATATTTTACAGTTTAGGAAACATCTTCAGAGAAAACGCATCATCTCCCCCATATTCTTCTCACAGTGAGAATCAGAGAGTAGAATATAACTACAGGACTGTTTTCACTGGATTGCTATATTAAATTTCTTTTTGTAATAGCTATTAACTGTTATTACAAAAAGATCTGAAACTGTTAAGATTACCTTAGGAGTACATTACATGTACTTGCCTTAGCTGGCTTCCTAAATGCCTCTTTGAACGCAGATGTGTCTTCTATAAGCAAAGCAAAATGTAGTAGTCTAATCCCAACCCTGAGCTTGCAGCTGAGAAACATGCATAACACCTGGCTTCTATTTCTGTGTCTTCAGCCCTGAATTCACAATCAAATGTGACTTTCTCCAGTTGGTTTACTGTCTTACAGAACCATTCCACGTCTTACCGTGTGAATGGATGCTAGAGACCGATCTACTCCATGTAATCTAAAATTAAATATAAAACACTTGGAGTGTCAATTGACGCCTTCCCAGCTGTTGTTTTCTGTTGCCAGAGGTGAGAAATTATTACAGAATTAGAGTACTAAAGAATTATACCGAAAAAGGTGACCATCACATTAGCTACTAAATATCTAGTTCTACAGAGGCAAAAAATCTTTGTTATATCAATTTAGTTTCTGTTGACACTTTTCTAAACAAAGAGAAAAAGGAAATGGGGAAAAACTTATTTAAGAAAAAAGAAAAATAAAGACCTTATCTGGGCAAATTGCTTAGCCTCTTCAAGTCTCAACTTCCTGTATATAAGATGGGAATATTATTGTCTACTTCGCATGGCTACTGTGAAAATTAACCAAATTAATATAAGGTTTGTGCCACATGATGGGCTTTCAATACCTCATCACCATTACCAAGCCGCTTCTTTATATTTTAAGTTTCAGAAGTTGCCATAGAGATGCCTCTTTCAGTTGCCTGCCTGGCTGGAGTTAATGTGGGTTTTTTCTTCCAGGATGTACTTTCATAATGTACTGAGGTAAGAGTGTCACAGATGTTTTTCAAGATACACATCTGTGTATTAACATTTATATCTTCTTCCTGCTTTTCTGACATTGAGAATAGTGGTTTAAAAAATATGTTTTAAAAAACAAAAATAGTGAAGATTTTTAAGGTCAAATAAAATGTTAGTTAAACCTGAATTTGTTATAGGACACCTTTTCTACTCCAGAAGAGTAAGTTCTTGAATATCAGTTCAGCAGGAAATATTATATTCAGTCTTCATAAAAATGCTTCTCAGATTTTAGTGCACATAGGAATGTTGAGGACTGTAAAATGCAAATTTCCAATCTTCCGAACAAAATCTAATTTGTTATGTCTGGAGCAGATTTCCAGGAATCTGCATGTTTGCAAGCCCCTCAGGTAGTCCTGGGATCATACTTCGAGAAAATTTTCCCTGTGATGTGCCAGGTGCTCTGTTTAGGATTCATCTCAGAGTCCTGGTATGCTCATAGTTCGCCAAACCTGGGATATGTTATCAGATGACTACCACACTGCAGTTAATACCAATGAAGTTGTATACTGAGTGCTATGGAGGAATAGAAGCAAAAATGACCAAGTGCTCCAGATCACAGATAAATGTTTGAGAAATTATTCTATGAAAATTATTTAGGTGATTTGTAGTTTTCTTATTCCTCTCTCAAAATGACAGACATCACAAAACCAAAAGAAATGTCTATGGATTTCCTGGGTTGCATCAATAAATCATTCCTAGCCATATGCTAAATTTTTTTAAACACTGAGAGTGTCCCTTCCAACAAGTAGAAAGCAATCCAGGATTTAGCACACTGGCTGGATATCTGCTATGTAGAAGGCACTTAATCTAAATAAGGTCAGTGTCTCACATTCTGTCAACCTGCAGCCATACTCCAAACTGCATGAAGAGTGAGCAACCGAAAATGCTGCTAAGTTCTTAATAAGGTGCCAAGATTCTCCACTGCAAAGGTAAAGCATGCATTAGCATTGCTCATCTATTTTCTGTACTCCTCTCTATATGTCCCTTGAGGGAAGATAATGTGTCTTGCCCACTGCTGTATCTTTAATACCTAGAACAGTGCCTAGCAAAATAAATAGTTATGAATGGATTAATGGAAAATACCTTTCATGGTTTATCCTTTGTGAGGAATAAATTCCAAGCTCTTTAAGTACAATATATCAAGGCTCTGGATTCCCCTCTCTTTCTCTCTCTCTAGCTTTATTTCTTATTCTCCTGCCTTTTGACTCAGCCTCAGTCTCTCCATACTTCCTACTCTGTGTCAGCTCTGTGCCTTCATTGTCCCCTTTTCCTCTGCTTGAAAGGTCATTTTCTCACCTGGCTAATTCCTACACATCTTTCTTGCATCATTTCTGCCCTCGACAACCTTTTTGTAATTTAAGAGCACAGAAAATAAAGAGGCCCTTGGCCTATGTTGAAAGAGTATAATACATTTCTGTCGGGAGCTCTTTCTTATGACAGAAGTTTCACAACAGAGTACTTTCTTCTGGAAGCAGTATCATTTTTCCATATTTAATCTCCACAGGAACCACTTTCAAAAAATAACAGTAACCTGGCACTTTAAGAACTAAAAAGAGTAAACAAACAAGATTTATTATTTTAGAAAATCTAGGTAGTTCTTACATCAATAGCTTTCAAGATGGAAAATACCTTTAAATCAATATTTTGTGGGATTTTTTTGTTTTTTAATTGCATTTTAGGTTTTGGGGTACATGTGAAGAACATGCAAGATTGTTGCATAGGTACACACATGGCAGTGTGATGTGCTGCCTTCCTCCCCATCACTTTATCTGGCATTTCTCCCCACGCTATCTCTCTCCAACTCCCCAACCCCCACTGTCCCTCCCCTATTTCCCCCCCTACAGACCCCAGTATGTGATGCTCTCCTCCCTGTGTCCATGTATTCTCATTGTTCAACACCCACCTATGAGTGAGAACATGCAGTGTTTGATTTTCTGTTCCTGTGTCAGTTTGCTGAGAATGATGGTTTGGATTATACTCCCAGCCTACACTCTTTTGGCTATTTTCATTTCTTGCTCATTTACCTTAAGAATATGTTCACCTAATTACACTACTGAATCAGATAGCAAATCAATCCTCTGGTAAAGTTAAAACAGGTACAATTTTAATTCAGAAGGTATTGGCTGCCAGTTTCAAAAATATATATCATGATACATTGTTGAAGACAAAGTCATTGTGATACCACATACAAGTTTTGATTCTAGATATTTTTCTGCCCATCTGTTCCTCTGCAGTGAAGCCGAGCCTAAAGAGTCACCTTCCAACCTTAACAACCCTTCAGCGTTATCATGGAACAAGTCCCAGATGAAAGCAATAGCCATTTCAGGCAGTCACAATTTTCTGCACTAGAAATTCAACCAGAGCCTCTGATGAGTATAAAACACCATGTTAGGAGCTGCAGTGACAAGATTAAAGGGACATAGATGCCCTTTTCAAAAATTAAAAAGAGCTGAAGAGTTATAACAAAAGATGCGAATAAATATCACCAACGAGAGGTAGAAGGTTATCAGAGGCATGATGAAGCTCTAAGTTTTCAGTAAAGAAAGCAGCTACTTCTGGTTGGGAGAGAATTAAGAAAATGCTGAAAAAGGAACTGAACTTCAAACTGTACCTTGGAAATGGGGATTGACTATGGACAAAAGAAGTGAAATGAAGACTGTTCTTGGGCTCAGGGCTAATAAATCATCTATTTCATTTGTTCATTCATCCATTTGACAAATATTAATCAAATATCTTCTATGTGCCACATTGTGCTTGGCTCTAAGTATGATGTGAAAAAAAAGACACAGCCTCTGCCTTAATGGAGGTTAAAAGTCTAATAATATATATCCACCTCCTTTTCTTTTTAGGTCTTAATATTTTACTTTGAAAATCCAGGAAGTATACAGTTTTGGAACTCATCAGAACATAGACTGAATACTCCAGAGCAGACCATATGGCTTGCTAATTGGTTACATGTAAGTCATCACCGTATGTTTGAGATCAAGTTTCATACTTATATGTGGAAATATGAGAAACAAAAGATAAAAGACTTAAGGTTTTATTTGTTTCCTTACATTCCAAGCATAATGAGCTATTCATAGAACTTTCATTAGAACCCACCAGATTCTGTTAGTGAATTTTTAAAAAGTGAGCCAATAATATCCTTGATGAACATTAATGCAAAAATTCTCAACAATCCACTTGCAAACCAAATCAAGCAGGATATCAAAAAGTGAATCCACCACGATCAAATAGGCTTTATCCCTGAAATACAAGGTTGGTTCAACATATGCAAATCAGTTAATATGATTCATTACACAGACAGAACTAAAATCAAAAACTACATGATAATCTCAAAAGATGTAAAGGAATTGTTTGTTTTTTAAAGACAGAGTCTTGCTCTGTTGCCCAGGCTGGAGTGGAGTGGCACGATTTTGGCTCACTGCAACCTCTGCCTCCTGGGTTCATATGATTTTTCTGCCTTATCCTCCTGAGTATCTGGTACTTCAGGTGTACGCCACCATGCCAGCTAATTTCTGTATTTTCAGTAGTGATGGGATTTCACCACATTGGTCAGGCTGGTCTTGAACGTGTGACTTAGTGATCCACCCACCTCTGCCTCCCAGAGTGCTGGGATTAGAGGAATCAGCCACCGTGCCTGGCCCAGAAAGACCTTTTGATGAATTTTAGAAGGACCTTTTGATGAACACCCAGTCGTGTTGAAAACAAAACAACAACAACAACAACAACAAATTCACTGTAACCTCCACCTCCCAGGTTCAAGCCATTCTTCAACCTCAGCTTCCCGAGTAGCTGGGACTACAGGTGCATGCCACCACATCTGATTAATTTTTGTGTTTTTACTAGAGACAGAGTTTCACCCTGTTGGCTGGTCTTGAACTCCTGACCTGAAGTGAGCCAGCCTGGGCAATAGAGCAAGACTGTCTCAAGAAAAAAAAAAAAAAGAAAAGAAAGAAACCTAAGTAAGCTAGATATTGAAAGAATATGCCTCAAAATCATAAAAGGCATCTATGATTAACCCACAGCCAACATCATACTGTATGAGAAAAGCTGGAAGCATTCCTCTTGAAAACCAGCACAAGACAAAGATTTCCTTACTCACTACTCCTATTCAACATAGTATTGGAAGTCCTGGCCAAAGCAATCAGGCAAGATAAACAAAAGGGCATCCAAATAAATAGAAGAAGTTAAATTATCTGTGTTTGCAGGCAACATAATTCTCTATCTAGAAAACCCCATAGCCTTGGCCCAAAAGTTCCTTCAGCATGTAAGCAGCATTAGCAAAGTTTCAGGACAAAAAATATCAATGAACAAAACTCACTAGCATTCCAACACACCAACAACAGCCAAAGAAAGACAATGCCATTCACAATTGCCACAAAAAGAATACAATACCTAGAAATATAGCTAACCAGGTAGGTGAAAGATCTCTACAATGAGAAGTACAAAACACTGCTCAAAGAAATCAGAGATGACACAAACAAATGGAAAAACATATCATGCTCATGGATAGGAAAAATCATTATCATTAAAATGACAATGCTGCCCAAAGCAATTTATAGATTCAATGTTATTCCTATTAAACTACCAATAACATTCTTCACAGAACTAGGAAAAGTATTTTAAAATTCATATGTAACCAAAAAAATGCCCAAATAGCCAAGTCAATCCTAAGCAAAAAGAACAAAGCTGGTGGCATCACACTACCAAGCTTCAACCTATTCTACAGGGTTACAGTAACCAAAACAGAATGGTACTTGTACAAAACCAGACATAAAGATCAAGAGAACAGAATAGATAGTCCAGAAATAAGGCTGCACACCTACAATAATCTGATTTTTGACAAAGCTGACAAAAATGGACAATGGGGAAAGTACCCGCTATTTAATAAACAGTGCTGAGATAAATGGCTAGCCATATGCAGAAGATTGAAACTGGACCCCTTTCCTTATATTACATAAAAAATCAACTAGAAATGGATTAAATACTTAAATATAAAATCCAAACTATTAAAACCCTGGAAGACAACCTAGGCAATACCATTCTGAACATAGGAAGTGGCAAAGATTCCATATAAAGATGCTAAATGCAATTGCAAGAAAAGCATAAATAGACAAATGGGATCTAATCAAACTAAAGAGCTTCTGCATAGCAAAAGAAAATATCAATAGAATAAACGCAACCTACAGAATAGAAAATATTTGCAAACTATGCATCTGACAAAGGACTCATAATCCAGCAACTATAAAGAAATGTACAAGGAAAATAACAAACAACACTATTAAAAAGTGGGCAAAGGACATGAACAGACACTTTTGAAAGAAGACATATATGCAGCCAACAGGCATATAAAAAATCCAATATCACGAATCATTACAGAAATGCAAATTAAAACCACAGTGAGGTACCATCTTACACCAGTCAGAATGGCTGTTATTAAAAAGTAAAAAATAGCAGATGCTGCCAAGATTGTGAAGAAAGGAGATGTTTATACCCTGTTGGTGGGAGTGTAAATTAATTCAACCATTGTCAAAAGCAGTATAGCAGTTCCTCAAAGAGCTATAAACAGAACTTACATTTGACCCAGTAATCCTATTACTGGCTATTTACCCAAAGGAATACAAATTGTTCTGCCATAAGGACTCATGGATGCATAGATTCATTGCAGCAATATTGACAAAAGCAAAGACATGGAATCAACTAAAATGCCCATCAATGGCAGACTGGATAAAGAAAATGTGGTACATATATATACCAGGGAATACTATACAGCCATAAAAAAATGATATCATGTCCTTTGCAAGAACATGGATGGAGCTGGAGGCCATTATCCTTAGCAAACTAATGCAAACACAGAAAACCAAACGCCACATGTTCTCACAAATGAGAGCTAAATGATGAGAACACAGGGACCCTATTAGGGGAACAATAGACACTGGAGTCTACTTGAAGATGCAAGGTAGGAGGAGGGAAAGGAAAAAAAACATTGGGTAGTAGGCCTAGTACCTGGATGATGAAATAATCTGTACTACAAACTCCCATGACATGAGTTTAACTATATAAAAAAGTTTGCACATGTACCCCTGAACCTAAAATAAAAGTTTAAAATAAAAGTGAGCCAAGTTAATTAAATTATTAAAATAATAAAACAATTTTTTTCTATTTGAAGTTTTAAGACACAATTAGGAAGACTGGAACCATCTTAGATGGCAGACATAAGCCTTTTATGTTAAATGTAAATAATTATATTAAATGTAAATTACCCAAGTCAACTAACTAAAAGACAGATATTGACAGAGTAGATTAAAAAAAATGATACAATTATATGTTGTCTACCAGAAACTTCAAATATAACAATATATGCATGTTGAAAGCAAAAGGACGGGGAAAAGATACATCATATAAACAGTAATCAAAAGAAAGCAAGAGTGACTATGTTGCTACCAGATAAAAAATACAGACTTCAGAGCAAAAAAAAAAATTAGCAGATACTTAGACACTCCAGTCGTAATGTCATAAAAGAGCCAATTTACCAAGAAAATACAGCAATCCTAAGTGTACATGTACCAAATACAGATCCTCAAAATATGTCAGAGAGAAACTGATAGAACTGAAAGGAGAAATAGACAAATCATAAATCTATGCTTTATACAAAAATTTACTCAAACAGATCATGGACTTAAGTGTAAAGTGTAACACCATATTTTTTTTAGGTAAAGAAAGTAAAAAATACAGACATCTGCTTATCACAGACAACAAAGTATCAATTCTCCCAAAATTTCTATATGGCTTTAAATTAATCCCTCTCAAAATGAAATAGAAATTATTTTTTTTGTTCTTGTTTTTGTTGTGTTGCTTTTTAGAAACTAGAGGAGATAATTCTCATTATTGGAAAGTTATAAAGAGCCAAGAATAATGAAGATACGTTAAAAAAGGGAAAAAAAAGTGGTCAATTTGTCCTATTAGATAGCAAAACGTGTTATGTGATTGTGACAGGAGAATATGATTCTGTCCTAAGTATGGATAAATTAGCCAATAAAATAGAGTTGCAAGATCAGAAACAGCCACTTAAACTTACTACATGAAGAAGCAACATTGCCAATCAGTGACGAAAGGTGAAATGATTCATTAAATTGTTTGACCACCAGCTATTAAAATGGAGGTGGAATGGAGAATAAAGTTAGATCTCTAATACCTATCGCAAATCAATTCCAGTGTGATTAAAGACATATCAATTATAAACTTTAAATTTTAGAATAACATATAAACCACTATGTTACTGTTCTTAGAGAAAAGAAAGATTTCACAAATAACAAGCAAAAACTTCAGGATAGGCTGGGCACAATGGCTTATGCCTGTAATCCCAGTACTTTGGAAGACCAAAGTGGGTGGATCACTTGAGGCCAGGAGTTTGAGGCCAGCCTGGGCAACATGGTGAAACCCTGTCACTAAGAAAATACAAAAATCATCCGGATATGGTGGCACATTCCTGTAATCTCAGCTACTTGAAAGGCTAAGGCATAAGAATCAGTTGAACATAGGAGGTGGAGGTTGCAATGAGCTGAGATTGCACCACTGCACTTCACTCTGTCTCAGAAACAAAAACAAACAAACAGAAAACGTTTCAGGTTCATTGTTACCTGGAAAATAGGCATAATGATGAGTCACACAGATTCAAATGCCTTGGTAATAAACTAATTCTTTTTATTTCAAATTTATTTTAAATTCTGGGGTACACATACAAGATGTGCAGGTTTGTTCCATAGGTAAACAAGTGCTATGGTGGTTTTCTGCAAAGATCATACCAGCACATAGATATTAAGCCCAGCATCCATTAGCTATTCTTCCTGATGCTCTCTTCCCTCACCCCCACCAACAGGCCCCAGGGTACATGGTTTCCCCATATGTGTCCATATGATCTCATCATTTAACTCCCACTTATAAATGAGAACATCTGGTGTTTGGTTCTGTGTTCCTGCATTAGCTTGCTGAGGGTACCAGCTTCTAGCTCCATCCATGTCCCCACAAAGGGCATGATCTCATAGAATCATAGTATTCCATGTTGAATATGTACCACATTTTCTTTGGGTTGATTTCATGTCTTTTTTGGTTGGTAAAGTATTTATTGTGGCCTCAGTATCAGAACTCATTACTTATCTATTCAGAAATTCAGTTTCTTCTTGGTTCAGTCTTGAGAGGGTGTATTTATATGGGAATTTACACATTTCTTCTAGACTTTCTACTGTATGTACATCGAGGTGTTTATACTGTTCTTCGATGGTTGTTTGTATTTTTGTGGGGTCACTGGTGATATCCTCCTTATATCTGATTGTATCTATTTGATTCTTTTTTCTTTTTCCTTATTTATTTATTTATTTATTTGAGACAGAGTCTCACGTTGTCACCCAGGCTGGAGTGCCGTGGTGTGATCTCGGCTCACTGCAACCTCCACCTCCCAGATTCAAGTGATTCTCCTGCCTCAGCACACTGAGTAGCTGGGATTACAGGTGCATGCCACCACGCCCAGATAATTTTTTGTATTTTTATTAGAGATGGGGTTTCATTAGGTAAGCCAGGATGGTCTTGATTTCCTGACCTTGTGATTCACCTGCCTTGGCCTCCCAAATTGCTGGGATTACAGGTGTGAGCCACCACACCCGGTCATTCTTTTTTCTTTATTAGTCTATTTAATAGTCTATTTTCTCATTTTTTTCAAAAAGCCAGCTCCTGGATTTACTGATTTTTTTTAAGGTTTTTCTTGTCTCTCTCTCTCTTTCAGTTTTGCTCTGATCCTGATTATTTCTCATCTTCTGCCAGCTTTTGGGCTTGTTTGCTCTTGGTTCTCTAGTTCTTTTAGTTGAGATGTTAGGTTATTGACTTAAGATCTTTCTAGCTTTTTGATGTGGGCATTGAGTATTATAAATTTCCCTCTTAACAGTGTTTTAGCTGTTTCCCAGAGATACTGGTACATTGTTCCTTTGTTCTCATTAGTTTAAAAGAACCTCTTGATTTCTGCCTTAATTTCATTATTTTCTCAGAAGTCTTTTAGGAGCAGGTTGTTCCATGTAGTTTTGTGGTTTTGAGTGAATTTTTAAATCTGCAGTTGTATTTTGATTGTGCTGTTGTCTGAGAGACTGTTATGATTTCAGTTCTTTTGCATTTGCTGAGGAGTGTTTTACTTCTGATTATGTGACCAATTTTGGAGTAAGTACCATTTAGCCATGAGAAGAACATACATTCTGTTGGTTGGGGATGGAGAGCTCTGCAGATATTTATCAAGTCTACATGATCCAGATTTCAGTTCAGATTCTGAATATCTTTGTTAATTTTCTGTCTCAATGATCTGTCTATTGTCAGTATGCTTTTAAAGTTCCCCATTATTATTGTGTGGGAATCTAAGTCTCTTTGTAGGTCTCTAAGAACTTGCTTTATGAATCTGGATTCTCCTGCTTTGGTGCAAATATACTTAAGTTAGCTCTTCTTGTTGAATTGAACCCTTTACCATTATGCAATGCCTTTCTTTGGCTTTTCTGATCTTTACTGGCTTAAAGTCTGTTTTGTCAGAAGCAAGGATTGTGACTCCTTTTTTTGCAGCTTTCCATTTGCTGGGTAAATTTTCTTGCATCCTTATATTATGTGTGTCTTTTCATGTAAGATGGGTCTCTTGAAGACAGCATACCAATGGGTCTTGGCTCTTTATCCAGCTTGCCATTCTGTAATGTAACTTTTAATTGGGTAATTTAGTCCATTCACATTTAAGGTTAATATTGCTACATGTGAATATGATCCTGTCATTTTATGCTAGCTGGTTATTTTGCAGACTTGTTTATGTGTTTGCTTTAGATTATCACTGCTCTGTGTACTTCAGTGTGTTTTTGTAGTGGCTGGTAATGGTTTTTCCTTTTCACATTTAGTGCTTCCTTCAAGAGCTCTCACAAGGCAGGCCCAGTGGTGACAAATTCCCTTAGCATTTGCTTATCTGAAAAGGATCATATTTCTCCTCCACTTATGAAGCTAAGTTTAGCCAGATATAAAATTTAGGGTTAAAAATTCTCTTCCCTAAGAATGTTGAATATTGGCCCCCACTCTCTTCTGGCTTGTAGTGTTTCCACTGAGAGGGCTGCTGATACTCTGATGGGTTTTCCTTTGTAAGTGACCTGGCCTTTCTCTCTGGCTGCCTTTAAATTTTTTTCTTTCATTTCAACCTTGGAGAATCTGATTATTACGTTTCCTGGAGTTGATTTCCTCATGGAGTAGCTTATTGAGGTTCTCTGCATTTCTGGAATTTGCATGCTGGCCTATCTTGCTAGGTTGGGAAGTTCTTCTGTATGAAACCCTAATGTATGATTTGCAACTTGGTTCTGAACTCCCCGTCTCTTTCATGAACTCCAGTTAATCATAGGTTCAGTCTTTTTATATTATCTCATATTTCTTGTAGGTTTTGTTTGCTCCTCTTAATTATTTTATCTCTATTCTTGACTACCTTTTTTTCAGAAAGATAGTCTTCAAGCTCTGAGATTCTTCCCTCTGCATGGCCTATTCTGCTACTGATACATGTGATTGCATTGTGAAATTCTCATGTTGTGTTTTTCAGCTCCATCAGGTCAGCTATGCTCCTCTCTAAACTGGCTATTCTGGTTATCAACTTCAGTAATGTTTTATCATGATTTTTTTGCTTCTTTGAGTTGGGTTAGAACATGCTCCTTTAGCTCAATCAAGTTTGTTTTTACCCACCTTCAAAAGCCTATTCTGTCAATTTAGCCATTTCAGCTTCAGTCCAGTTCTTTGCCCTTGCTGGAGAAGTGTTGTAATCATTTGAAGGGGAAGACGTACTATGGCTTTTTGAGTTTCCAGCATTTTTGCATTGATTCTATCTCATCTTTGTGGGCTTATCTACCTTTGATCTTTGAGTCTGCTGACCTTAGAATGGATTTTGGGGGGGGATCTTTTTGTTGGTGGTAATGTTGTTGCTTTCTGTTTGTTTCTCTTTAACAGACAAATCACTGACTGCCAGCAACCACCCAGGGCTTCTGCAGTTTGCTGGGGGTTCACTCCAGACTCTAGTCACCTCGGTCCCTTACACATCTAGAAATATCACCAGTAGAGTCTGTGAAACAGCAAAGGTATCAGCCTGCTCCTTCCTCTGGGAGCTCTGTCCCAGAGAAGCACAGACCTGATGCCAGCCTGAATGCTCCTCTTGGTGTCTGGAGACCCCTGTTGGGAGGTTTCACCCAGTCGGGAAGAATGGTATCAAGGACCCACTTAAAGAAGTAGTCTGGATGCTCATTGGCAGAGCAAGTGCACTGTTCTGGGAGAAACACCCTCATCCAGACGTCCAAGATACTCCAGAGTCAGCAGATAGGAAAGGCTAAGTTGGCTGAATTACAGATACAGTAGCTGCCCCTCCTCCTGGTGGCTCCAACCAAGGGAGAGTTCAGGTATTCATTTGTATAACCCTGGCTGGTGTTACTGAAATTCCCACAGGGAGGCCCCACCCAGTGAGGAAGGATGGATCAGGGTCCCACTTAAAGGAGCAATCTGACCATGATCTGCTGCCTTGTGGAAGACTGCTGATCTGGACTGCCCAGACTCTCCAGAGCTGGCGGGCTAGAATGGCTGACTGGCACTGCAGAGATGGTGGCTGACTCTCCCCCAGGAACTTGGTCTGTCTCAGGCAGTTTCAAGCAGTCTTCAGCCTGCTGCTACTAGCCAGCTGGAATTCCAAGCCAATGGGTCTTAACTTGTGAGGTGCCATGGGAGTGGGGCCTGTAGAACACTACTTGGCTCACTAGATTCAGGCCCCTTCTTAGGAAAATAAACAATTGGATCTCCTGCCTTGCCAGAATTCCCAGGGTCAGGATATGCATAACAACTCCTGGGTCTCTGTACGTGCTGGAGTAGCCATCCTGCACCCCACCAAGACTTTGCACATCTCTGTGCCTTGTTCCCAAAGCCCTGGTGGCATGGGCTCACAAGGGGATCTCCTAATCTATGGGTTTCAGAGATGCATGGGAAGAGCATGGTTTCCTAAGCAGGGTCACACAATCATTCACTGCTTCTCTTGGCTGAAGGTGGGAGCTCTTCTGACTCTGAGCTGCTCTTTTCCTTACTCTCTGTGGGTTGAGTCATCCACCTAATCAGTCCAAGTGCCAAAACCTGGATACCGCAGTTGAAGATGTGGAATTCAGCCCATATCTTAATTCTTATTTAATAAAATAAAAATGCCATTTTAATTCTTCTCCATGAGAGCTGTGGACTGCATCTGCCTCTGAATCAGCCATCTTGGCCAGAATGTACTAATTCTTAAATTGGGTAGCTAGATCATAAGAAGTCCTTATTTCTCTTTTTACCTCATTTTTATTCTACATATTTCTTTGCAATTAAGCATTTCATAGTTTTTCATGGATCTAGAACCAGATGCAGAAAATAAAAAACAAAAGCCCCATATCTTTGGCACCACAGGAAAGTCATTTAAAATGTCCCACATAAATGAGCAGAGTTGAATAAAGCTAAGAACTAAGAAATGCCCTTCACACACTATGGTTTCTTATTCTGGGTGGGTGGGAAGGAGTGTTCCAGTGGTAAGCAAAACTCATAACACGTGGCCTGTTCCTCCTCAAATCAGAAACCACTGAAAGAGTTTTTTTCAAAAATCAGGAAGATAAAAATAATTTTTTAAAAAAGAAGAAAAGTAGGAGATATTGTGCCAATGGCCTCCACCAGAAATACAGTTAAACTTCCTGGGTGATGTGGAGAAAGTTATTCTCATCTCTGCATCCTGAATACTTCATATGTAAAATGGAAATGAGATTATATACTGCTATGGAATGAATGTTTATGTCGTCCTAACTTCATATGTTGAAACTTCATTCCCCAATGTAATAATATTTGGATGTGGACCTTTTGGAGTTGATTCAATCATAAGGGTGGAATCCTCAAGAATGGGATTTGTACCCTATTAAAAGAGGCCCCTTTTCACTCTAGTGACTGTTTCTTTTGCTGTGCAGAAGCTGTAGAGTTTGATTAGGTCCCATTTGTCTATTTTGGCTTTTGTTGCCAATGCTTTTGGTGTTTTGGTCATGAAGTCCTTGCCTACTCCTATGTCCTGAATGGTTTTG
>CM052655.1:32765599-32832518 GCA_028533165.1 Leontopithecus rosalia | reverse complement strand
TTGACTTGGCTATGCAGGCTCTCTTTTGGTTCCATATGAAGTTCAAGGTGGTTTTTTCCAGTTCTGTGAAGAAAGGGGACTGGGAAAATGTGGCACATATACACCATATGCAGCAATCAAAAATGATGAGTTCATGTCCTTTGTAGGGACATGGATGAATCTGGAGAACATCATTCTCAGCAAATTGACACAAGAACAGAAAATGAAACACCATATATTCTCACTCATACGTAGGTGATGAACAATGAGAACACATGGACACAGGGAAGGGAGTACTACACACTGAGGTCTATTGGGGGAAATAGGGGAGGGACAGTGGTGGGGGAGCAGCAGAGGGATAGCATGGGGAGAAATGCCAAATGTGGGTAAAGGGGCAGAAGGCAGCAAAACACACTGCCATGTGTGTACCTATGCAACTATCTTACATGTTCTGCACATGTACCCCAAAACCTAACATGCAATAAAAAGAAAAAAAAGAGGTCCCACAGAGCATCCTCACCTCCTCTATAATGAGCAGACACAGTGAGAAGACAGACCTCTGTGAACCAAGGAACAGGTCCATCATCAGACACCAACCCTGTTGGTGCCTTGGTCTGGGATTTCCCAGCCTTGAGAAATCTGAGAAATGAGTATCTGTTACTCACAAGCCACCTAATCTATGATATTCTGATATACCAGCATGAACAGAATAAGACATATACCTGCTAAGACTATTTGAGGAATTGGATTTAATGTCAACTATAAACATATTGCAGTTGTCTAGAAATAAATAACCCTCATTAATTGGTAGTTATGCTTGTTACTCTAGGAATTGACTTTACCTTTTAAGATAAACATAAATTTATTCATTCATTCCACAAATATGTAATCATACTGTTTTTTTAGCTGCTAGAAATACAGAGTGAGAGAGAAGGGTGGGGGTTAGAAATAACTCTTTTATACCAGATTATGTGGTCTGTCATCAGTAGACAATTATAGGTCCAAGGAAGTGCACTGAGGTGTGAGTATTTGATATAGTTTGGATGTCCCCTCCCAATCTCATATTGAGATGTAATCTCTGTTGTTGGAAGTGGGGTCTTGTGGGAAGTGACTGGATCATGGGGGCAGATTTTTATCAATGGTTTAGCACCATATACTTGGTGCTTTCCTTTCAATATCAAGTGAGATCTTGTGAGATCTAGTTGTTGAAAAGTGTGTGACACCTCCTCTCACTGTCTCTCCTCTTGTGACATGATAAGCTGGCTCCCTCTTTTCCTTTGCCATGATTGTAAGCCTCCTGAGGCCCCACCAGAAGCCAAGCAGATGCCTGGCACCATGTATCCCATGCAGCCTGCAGAACCATAAACCAATTAAACCACTTTTCTTTATAAATTACCAAGTTTCAGGTATTTTGTTGTAGCAATGCAAGAAGTTCTTTACAGAGCATTATTGAGTAAAATTGTAGAAAAAACTTCAATAATAATAAGGTTTATGAACTGAGCCCTAAAAGCTCAATAAATGATCACAGATAGACAAAGCTGGGGATGGTGCTATGAGCTGAGAAAACAGAGGGAGCAATGGCACAGAGGTATTCAACAGCATGGTGCAGTCAGGGAGCTACAGTGGTTCAGAATGACTAAATTACAGCATGCTAACTGTGTGTGTTAAGGTCAATGGCTAGAGGGGCAGGGAGAGACCAGATAGTGTAAATCATATTAAAACTTCAATTCATCCAATAGCTCAGAGGCTTCCACAGGGGGGTATATCCACCCCCAGTGCTGTGGTATACAGTGCTGAAATGCTGAAAGTAAATATTTAAATGTCTTATCATTTCAATACCATCATTTTGATTTATGTGTATCTTATATTTGTGTGGTAATACATGATGATAGTTTATAAGTGAAGATATATATATCTTCACTTCATATGCCTATATACACACACACACACATACACACACACGTAATAAGTAATTTTTTTAAAAAAAGAAGAAAAGTAGGAGATACTGTGGAAATGGCCACAATATGTTGATGTTTTATTGAGGAGGTACCTTATGTATCTACAAAACTTGAAGACAACTTCTAAATTATTAAGCAAGGCCACAAAGTAATAATGTCTTTGTATTAAAAGTCTTTCATGGTAGATGGAAATAGCCAGCATAGAGTATAGGTTAGTGAAGGAAGAACAGGACTCTCCAGGTAGAAATTATAAGGATCTAAACTATGTCGGTAGATTTAGAGTTGAGGAGAAAGACAAAAATAAATGACAGGATTTAGTCACTTATAAAATCAAAGTGAGAAGAGGCAGACGTCTTGAAATGACTCCTGTTTTCCTGGATTGGTGACTGGATGGCAGTGCCAGCCACAGCAGTTGGAGCTTAGGAATGGAAGTTTAATGGCAAAGGCAATGAGCTCCTCTTTTTGCATGTTTGATTATAAAATTCTTTTGTGAAAATTAAACTGGGTTGTTTAAGAGATAGTTGCCTATGTGGGTTTTAAAGTTCTGAAATGAGATTTGGCCTAGGCCTAAGTATGCATGGGAGTTAATAGTTTATAATCAAAAGCTTGTACAGTTGAATAAGAGTGGTCAGAGTGAAATGAGTAAGAAAAGAAGCCAAAGCTAAGGAAACTACAAATATAAAGGAAAAGAATAGGAAGAAAAGGCTAGAAAAGAAACTTAGAAAAAGGGTTAGAGTGGTAGGAAGAAGAAACAGAGATGGGAGACACGGAAGTCCAGGTAAGGGACAGTTTCTTGAAGAAACCTGATATGCCTAATTGCCTTGGGTAAAGAGGTTCCCTTGTTCATTTTCCTGTTAACCTGACTGCAGGTATTTACCGAACACCTGCAGTCAGACAAATTGCATTAATTTTAACATCACAGGTTATAGACACTCTATAATTTAGAGTATCTGTGAATATTATTCTGTATTTGAACACTTCCGAAGTGTTCTGTCATTTGAATACCTAAGGTCAGCACTGCTAACGCAGCAACTAGTATATAGTAAATTAAGAGTGAATGAGTGGTGTATTTTGGATGATTATAAACAGTAATGCTGATGTTGGGCCAGATGTTAACAAACAATCAGCTTAATTATCCCCATTTTGGTAAATGATTTTATGTCTACAATATCAATCATTGACAGCATTTAACACCAAAGACTCACCCTGATTTGCAGCATATGTTCTATGTATGTCATTAGGCATACTTCCTGCTAGCAAAGGCGATTTTAACAAAAATAAACCTCAACTGATTGCATCCCTGTTTAAGAGATAAGTCACAAACTTGTCTAAGTGTATACCTTGGTTTAGTTGTCTCAACCACATATTTTAAAGCTTGGGCTAGACATGTAAGCCAGAAGTCAATAGCCCTAAAAATCAGCCCTCACCCTGAGTCACCCAGGAAAGCATATAAACTTAGGAAGGAGGAATCAAAGACAATTTATACACACTCATGTTACACCCCACCCACCTTGTAATGCAAACATTATGATTAATAAGTCAAAAAAATGCCTGGTGCAGTGGCTTATGCCTGTAATCCCAGCACTCTGGGAGGCTGAGGCAGGTGGATCACTTGAGGTCAGAAGTTCAAGATCAACCTAGTCAACATGGTGAAACCATGTCTCTACTAAAAATGCAAAAATTAACCAGGTGTGGTGGCATGTCCCTGTAATCCCAGCTATTCAGGAGGCTCAGGCAGGAAAATTTCTTGAACCGAGGAGGTGAAGGTTGCATTGAGCCAATATCATACCACTACACTCCAGCCTGCATGACATAGCAAGACTCTCTCTCAAAAAAAAAAAAAAAAAAAACTTCCTGCCTGAGATGGTAAGCTCATCTCACTTAAGCAGAAGTCACTGTCATTGAATGGCATTAAACAGCTGTCAACTGCTGGTTCTTTTCCCTGGCAAACCTCTCAATTAAGTATCTTTTTCAATTAAGAATATTTAATTTAGCAAAAGTTCAATTAGAATAGAGAGCATTTTTCATTTGACAAAATGAAGTGTTCTCTGCAGACGTTGACAGTAACTTCATTTGGATGTAAATCTTACTTTTGCTTCAATGCTCTAAAAATCTGTACACTGAAAAAATACCTTAAGATCTCAGTACTAAAATGCATGAGGGAAGCAACTATGTCTATGCTATTTATGGCTGTTTCCCATCATTTAACCTAATATTTAGTAGAAATGTAATGTTTAGGAGAGCATAATCTTAAATTTTGTATATTATAATGATTCTGTCAAGTAATGAGTATAATATGTGAGCACAAAGAGGCAGATCAAATAAAATCCAGTAAAGGCTGCTGAGGAACAATTTTTCTTAGCACAGACAGACCAGTAGGGTTTTTTATAAGTACCTGTGTTTGTGTACTTAGTTGGTATATTTAGGTTCTTTATAAATACCAGTGTTTGTACATTTACCACTGCCCTAAAAAGAGCCAAAGCAGCCCTCTTCCCAGAAAATCTACTCTTAAGGATATGGTTGGTTCGCCAAAGATGGCCACCAACAATTCCACCGAATCTTTTAGTTACAGACCATGCCTCTCGTCAAGAGGTAAAGATTACTTCCCCTCTCTTTGAATCTGGACTTGTGATTTGCTTTGACCAATAGAATGCAATAGCAGGGACTTGTGTGAGTTCAGGGTCTAGCCATTGAGAGGACTGGCAGAATCTACTCCTGATCTCTGGGAGCTCAACTGCCATGCTATGAGGAAGAACGAGGCCATGGAGAAAGGGGTCATGTGGAGAAACTGGGGAGAGAGAAGACTCAAGAAACCCTGAAGGAGAAATGAATCAGCTTAGCTCTGAGGCCCCAGACATGTGAGAAAG
This sequence comes from Leontopithecus rosalia, assembly GCA_028533165.1. Classification (NCBI taxonomy): domain Eukaryota; kingdom Metazoa; phylum Chordata; class Mammalia; order Primates; family Cebidae; genus Leontopithecus; species Leontopithecus rosalia. The sequence goes on along the minus strand of CM052655.1, from coordinate 32,827,714 downwards.
GCCACCTTGCATGCTTCATTGCAGCCCAGTTATCAGGTAAAGGCAGACAACTGAGTGACCAAAGCAGGACTGCCCAGGCAATGCACAGAATGGTAACAGATAATAAACCACTGTCATTTTCAGCCTTTGTTGTGAGCAGTTTGTTGCATAGTAAGATGTACCTAAAATAAATGACCATCACAGTTCTCCCCTTCTATGTTACCATTAGCATCTTACTTTTTTTCTTTTTGATTTTTTTCTCGTAGGAATTCTAGTCTGTTTCCTTTCATTGTAGTATTGAAAGCAGTTTTAAGAATGAAGAGCTAATTTGAAAATTGCTGGTTTCTAAAACTTTCCAAGAGGAGCAGTGCCAGATAACATGACTTTTATTATAATGAAAACAGTTTGTGTCTAAAGTATTTATAATCAAATTCACTGTGCTTGAAATATTCAAATGCACAGAAGTTTTTATCTTAAAATTCTGCTGACAGTTAAGTAGTGAGTACAAGAGCAAGGCCCAAATTTAATGTAGCCTGCCCTACCACATGTACCTAAAAATATTTTTGAGGTCTAAGCTGATCCATGTTATAGTTAACATTTCTAAATTTTAATTTTTTTCTAATCAAAATGGCCTCTTACTGTATCATTCTAAATTTTAGTAGTTGATGCTTTAACATTACTGAGGTAGATATGCTCATAAAAAAGTCTCTGGTGATATGATTTTTTTCTTAGTGGCTTTTCAAAATAACATGGTACAATGAGGTGAAAATGACATTGTTTGGCTTGGTTCCAACCCAAATCTCATCTGGAATTATAGCTCTCATAATTCTCACATGTCATGAGAAGGACCTACTGGGAAGTAATTGAATCATGGGGGCAGGTCTTTCCTGTGCTGCTCTTTTGTCTATAAGTCTCATGAGATCTGATGGTTTTACAAAGGGACTTTTTCTCTATAAAGGAAGCTTTATAAAAGTTTCCCTTGATAAAAGCTCTCTTGCCTTCCACCATCTAAGATGTGCCTTCACTTTCCTTTGCCTTCTGCCATGATTGTGAGGCCTCCTCAACAATGCAAAACAGTGAATTTTTTAAACCTCTTTCCTTGATAAATTACCCAGTCTCGGATATGTCTTTATTACCATAAGCATTAGAACAGATTAATACATTCCCTATGAAATCTCCCAGCAAACACTAAGTATGATCCTTTTCTTTCATGACTCCTGTCATGATGAAATTGTCATTCTCAAGGCTGAATTTCAATCTGAAGTCTTCCCAAAGAGAACATAAAGAACATTACCTTCTCCTGAAATTGTTGGTTATTCCACTGACAAAACCTCTTGTATGTTAAGATTACTTAAACAAAGGGTGAAATAGTAAGCTAGACCTCCCAGTACTCTGTGAAACCCAGGGTGCTGAGAACCATACTGTATGATTAATCCCAACTGCAAGAACTCACATTGACCTTGCTTATAACAAAGCTGAAAGTAGACATAGTCAAATGTCCTTCCAAGAGTTTAAATAGAACTTTTTTTTCCACATAGTTAGGTATTCTATCTCTACACTGAAATGTTCAACATGTAGATGTCCTTTAACTTTTCTTTAATAAACTATCATTTCTGAAGTTGTCAAACTCTGAATAGTTAACATATTTATTTCCAATAATTGCTGTCAAAAGACAGTGATATGATTTTGCTCATTCTGTCATTTACTTTGCTTCTTCTCATTCTTCTACTCTTAGAGACATGATGGTAGCTGGTCCTCCATGGAATTATTTTCCAAGGTCCCTGCTTTTTTCACTTTATGCCAAAGGAGGCAAAACTAACTGCAAGTCAGATCAAGCCAGTTGGGATCCATTTCTAAAACTTCCCTGGGCAATCACATACATACCCATAGCTTCTAGTGATGACTCCCAAATCTAAATTTCAGGCTCAGAACCCTCCCTTGAAATTCCAGCTTCAAATAATCACTTACATTCTGCACATGACATCTTCATATTCCACAGATGCTTTCAAGTCCATATGACATTTTTCCTCCCAGTCTTCCTCTAATAAGAGTCTTGTTAGTGGAATTATCACCTACCCTAATACCTCAGATCCTTAGCTCTTTCTTCCTTACACTCTACAGTCAGTCCATGCTAGTTACTATCAATTCTATCTCCAAACATATTCTTTGAACCCATCCATTCCCTCTCTTACCTCACTGATGCATCATTTCTTATCTGGACTCTTATATCCAAATCCCAACTGTTCTCCCTGCCTACAGCCTTGTCTCTTCTCCAGAGTGATCTCCATGGAACTAACCCTGAGTGGCAGCACAGTGGCTTAAAACATGGAATCAAGAGCCTAGATTAAATCGTGATTCCATCACTCACTAGCTGTGACATCTTGGGAGTGTTTCTTAACTTTTCTGTTTCGTGTTCCTCAGAATTAAATGGGAATAAAAATAGTATCTACTTTGCCTAGTTGTTATGAGGATGAAAAGAGTTAACATTTATAAAGCTCTTAGAACAGTGCCTGGAATATAGAAAGCACAATACTGTTTAAGTGGGGGTTAAATAAATGGATGCCAATATGCTGAAGACATTTTTCTACAGGAAAATGCTTACTCAGGGAAATAAACTTTCCATAATCCATCATCTGCTTACCTGTCTAGTCCAACTTAGTTTATCCCACATAAGGGCAGAGCTATAGGCACAAAAACTATTGGCAGATACCTGATCATGTCCTGCCATTCCGTCCCTCCATGCCCTTCTCTCTGGAATATGAAGTGAATCCCTCCAATCCTTTGAGCATTAAAGATTGGGTATCTTCTTCCTTTTAAGCCTTACCAGACTCACCAAGCCAAGTTACTCGCTTCCTTTTCGGTGCTGGCCTAGAATCTGGCAGATATCTCTATTCCATTTACCACACTGCCTTGCAATATTTCTGACAAGCCGACCTCCCTACTAGGCATGCTTTTGGAGGCCAGCAACTGTGTCCTGTATCCTTATCTCCTTAATACATAGAATAATAACTATCATGGAATTTAGGATACAACAAATATTTCTATTTCATTATTCTTTATGTGTTTTCTTTCCTCACTCAATAGTATTAGTAGTGATATCACACTGCTTTAATATACATAGAACACTTTAAAAATCCTATCCCTTTTTTGACCTATAGAATAAAAGGTAGAAAAATAATTATTCTCACAGGTGAGAAAACTGAGATTTCATAAATCAAATGGTTTCCCTACAATCATACAGCCATTATACAAAACCAGGGCCTGCAATTCCAAATCCTACAAATGTTTGTTTCCATTTCACAATTGCACACCCTCCCTTGAAGATGACAGTTTTATATTAAACTCTGGGAAATCGATGATTCTGCCCCCTAAACCTTCTTCAGAAAGCACCTCTGCTTTAGCATCTGAGTCATACTTCCCCCACTAAAAAAAAAAATTAAATCATCTTGTTTTAATCAACAAGAATAGTATTGCTCCTGGTCAAACGCATTCATTACTTACAAATATGCCTTGTAAACTCCCAGACAGGTTTCTTTTAAAAATACGTTGTATTTCCATTGGGGTTTGACCAAAATCTACAGTTGCTCTTCAAGGGCACCAAGTCCTTGGAGTCAGATAAGGAAGCCTTGTCTGCCGAGTCATTTCATATTTTCCAAGCCCAGCTAGCAATAGTCACAAAAGAGAGGCACCTAGTCAGTAATGGAGACCTTTCATAAGGAAGATCTTCCTTTAAAATAGTTTTTGGAGACACCTGAAGATTAGGCTGAGAGCCAGTGTCACTGGTAAATAATAGTCTGGTGTTTACATTTTCAGCAGGGATTGTTTCTCCTGACACTACAAATTAAATGAGGCAGACTCTCAGAGTCTGCAGTTTTACAGGGAGGGCTGTGTGTTTAAAATGTAAACAAAAGGGTTAGGCTGTCTTTTCAAGGAGTTTCAGAAAAGCCAGAATTTAACATGCAAACACACTTCTATTCTGCTTGACAAGGGGCTTTGTACCAAAGCTCTAAAATGAGTTTTTTCTCACCTCAGAAGTCCTTCCAAATCCACGTGTGTGGCAAATGCTAACTGCTACAGAGAAAACACATCTCTGGCTCCTGGGAAAGACAGGCTGTGTTGCCAAACACAGACCCTTTGGGGTTTGAAATCTTGACAGGTCCCCAACAAAGCATCTTGCTTTTGCTTCCTCTTTTATAGACTGCAGCATTTACCTTTTTGTAACATGAAAAGATATGAACTTTCTTTTATCTTTATTTTGGGAGGATACCTACCCTATGAGAGACTATCTGAAATAAGAATCTAATGTAATTACCATACAAATCCATGAACATCCAACCACATCACCTGGTTACATTTATTCCCTCCATTGAAGACACAAAATAATGTAAACAGACTCCCTTTGTTCTGTGACATTCCCCATGAAACTAAGTACTTTTCTCTCTTTATAAGAACCATTGACAGAAACAACATTCTGATTCAATATTTGGCCCATTAACAGCTATAAAAGCACAATTTTCTATTGATAGCTTAAATCCCATCTCACCTTGAGATTCTTAGTTATAGGCAGGCTAGAAAATACATATAACCATATACCGTAAACACATAGTTTATAGACAACATTCCTTCTTAAAGGGAAACATTAATTTCAGATATCAACAATTTATTTGTGCTCTAAAAAGTAATAAGAACTTTGACTGTAATAAAAATTGGTGTTCAAATTTTGTGTTCAAAATGATTCAATGTTCCAAAGTCTATGATTTTAGTCAAATGAAATTTAGGCTTTCTTTGGGATAAGGAAAGGATACCTCTTTCTTTTAGCTTTTCGAAGTAAAAGCTAGTTTGCATGGCATATCAAGTTTACTAAATTTTCAATGAAAATTATGTAATTATTTAGACTAAACAGCACAAGATAATAAACAGCATCGTTGTCTAAATGATTAACCCACACTAAAACTTATCCTTACTATAGGCTAAAAATATAGTACACCCTGTCACTATTTCCTTAATTTGCTCTGTCATTATTTCCTTAATTCATAAAAATATAAATGGAAAAAGGTTAATAACAGCATCTTACATTTAAAAACATTTAGCTATTTATTTCTTAAGTTGAGCTTCACAACAATTTTATAAAAGAAAAGGGAAGGCATCATTTCTCCCTTTTTACAGATGAAAAGCTGAATCTTAAATGACACAGCTTCTGCAAGGTCACACAGCTGGTAAATGGCAAGACTGGAAACAAATCTAGTCTATTAGACTAGTCTACCGAACTGCACCATGCTCTCTCTCTTCAATAAACTTTGTCCTTACCTAGATTAATCAACTTAGAACCTAAATTGCTGTTGGTTGCTCATCTGCTGTGAATTACCTGTTTACACCAGCTATCCAAGTTTGGTAAGCATGGGAGGAAAGTGCCCAAGAAGCAGCCTTGGAGCACTTATAAACAGAGATTATTCTTAATGTGATAGTTCCATTCCGAGGAAGAACCACACTCTCCCCCAGTATCCCATACTCTCTGTGCACTCATCTCTTTCCAACTGAATCCTACTCTCTGCAGCTGTAAATAAACGGTTTCCACCAGAAACAAATGTGAGCTCTGTAGAGGCAGCTAATATTGAAGGAAGATGATGCAATGCATGGGTTGCAAAGCTGCTTTTAAAGGATGGGTCAAGGGTGAGTCAAGTTGTCACAATCCTCTTCATTATCGCTTCTACATCCTTCGGTCATGGAAGAATCTGTAAATTGTTCTGTGTACTACATTCACTGACAGCTACATGGAGACTTAACGATTTTTTTCTAGAGTCTTTTTAGAAAAAGAAAATCTTGATTATTGGGCATCTATTATATGCCAGGCAGTAGTCTAGATTCTCAGGAAACATCAGTCTTGTATAGGAGACAGATACACACAAATAATCACATTGCCTTTTGGTGAGTGGTGTAACTAAGTTCTTTAGATGTGACTGTTTCCACCTGGGTGAGTGGGACAGCTTTGCAGAAATTAAGTCATTTGATCTGAATCTTACAGATTAAGCAGTAGTTTAGTAGCAAGGAATGGAAAGGGTAGTATTTTATTCCTCCTGCACTTCACAAACATATAAATACAAATGAATACATTCCCATGGAAATGCTTTACAAATCTAAGATTAAAATATATTAACAGAAAGCCTCCAGAACAATGTATAGAATAGCTTAGTAAACAAGAACTGCTGATCAACTTAGGCATTTCACCATTAATAATCGCTTCTGGTAAGTAATGAATACTTATATTCTCAAAATATTTAGAGCAGCAAAGTTCCTAGCTGTAGCCTAGTTCAATATCAACTTTTCTGATAAGACACAGAAATACTGAATGTCTTATTTAAAAATCATAGTCAACCACTGAAATTAAAAATATTATAAATAAAAGTTTCTGATATCCCATTAAGTTTCTTTCTTCCATATTGCATGCTCTGTTGATGTAAGTCAATAGTCTATGGTTAGGGACATCCTTTGTAAGACATAAGCATAGTATTCTGGATCAGAGACTTAGGTTAAGAAAACGCAATAGGGTTGCTATTTATTTTCTGCTTAATATCAAAAGGAATAAAGAACCTGAGGTGGGAAAAGAAATTCCAAAGGTGAGGGATAAGAATGGAGGTAATTACAAAAGACCAAGAGCCAGGAGAGCAAGATGTGATTGTGATTCATTCTTGTTAAGTGGTCTTGAATTAGCCATTTGCCCACATTGGCTTCCATTTCATCATTTGTAAAATTAAGTCAGTAATACCTGGCCATTCATTTGTAAGTCTCTCAGTTTGTATGTGAATATGTGTTGCATTTCAAAAACTATTTATATAGATGGAACATCCTCTGGGAACCTTTTTCATCAGTGTCCTCATTATAACTCAAGCCAGATTCATACAATTGGTTTTAGTCCCAGTTCAGAATGAGGAGACTATGTTGCAGAGAATTTATATGACTTTCCAACAGTCACTTAGCTAGCGGGTTGCAAGGCTGCAGTTTGAACAAAGTTCATCAAACCCATTGCTTTTTAAAAATCAGTAATAGCATTACTTATTCACTTTATCGTAGTATTTATATTTCAAGCATGACCAAATAAACACCTTCTTATGCTTACAAACATAAATGCTACTAAAACAAAAGTTTCAGAAAACATTACTGCACTTCAATATATTATACCTTTTAAATCCTAATCACAACCCCCTAAACTGATTTTTAACCAAGTAACTCACAACTTGCAGTTAGTGAATACTGGTGTTAGGTTACATGACACACATTTTTTTGTTTGTTTGTTTTGTTTTTTCATTAAAAACCCCTTTAAACCAAATGACCCTTAAAGTCCATTCTGGTTCTAAAACTGGAAGTTTAACACAGCAAGAGACACGAAGATGCTTTAGAAAATGTAAAGTGCTATGAAAATGTTAGATGGCCATAACACACTCATTTATCACATATGAGCATCTATATGGACCCATAGCACTGCAAACTTCACTCACCACTATCTCCATGCCAGAGTGAAAGGGCAGGCATTTTGAATCTTTAATAGCTCAAGAAAGACTAAGTCATAAATAGCTGTAATTTGTCCTGACATTTAGAAAGTTGATATCCCACTAAAGAAGTTATTAGATTGGAGAACTCTGAGAATAAGAAATGTTTAAGCAATTTTCTTTCATATGCAATATATAGTCTCCACAGAGAACTGGCCAACTTTAATGTCAACCAGAATGTTTATATTCACTCAGAGGTCATCTTGACAATGAAATGTCTTTTACTGAAATAAAGTTACAGATATGAATTTCCTTTTAAAAAGAGCTATATAATAACATGGCAGCTCCTTTTTCGTATTATAAATAGAATATTCTAATAAGCATAACTAGCCCACTAAGCAACTTCGAAGGCCTTTTTACCAATATTAGAACCAGTTTGTTCAGTAGCTAAGAAGTTTGCAGAGTAAAAATAACAAAGACATTGATTCAATTCTCCCATTCACATTTAAGTAAACATTCTAGAGCAATGTTCTTTTCTGTCATAGAAAAAAGATGCCTCAATGTCTGTGCCCTACCTACCATAGCATGGTTTTCTTGTCTTCCAAGAGCCTTTCCCCTCCTACCCCAGGGCTAACTCAGATGCTCTCCTACTGCCCAGAAAACACCCAGCGCCCTACTTTAATTCCTGCTCATCCTTGAAAACTCATCTCAAATATGACTTCCACTAGCCTCTTGCCTTGGTCACTCCCATAGTTAAAGGTTCACTGCACATGCACATTTTACCATTGCAGCTATTAACAGAAGTGTGGTTTATTATTTATTTGTGCAATTATTTGATTAAAATGACTCCCATACTAGATTCAAACTCTAAGAGGACAAGAACTGAGTCTTTTTAATCACCGTTCTACCGTCAGGGCCTAATAGAGTGCCTGTAACATGCAAAATACTAAGTTAAGATGTTTTGAGAAAATAAACGTTTCTCTGATGGAGAAACTCTGACACGCTGTTGCTATGCTTTGTATCCTCCTCCAAACACTACATTTTTATTCTTAATTGACCTTCTACACTAATGTTTTATGAGAATAATCAAGTTAGCAATTATGAATATAATTTTTCTTTTATTTATTTATTTTTTTGAGATGGAGTTTTGCTCTTATTGCCCATGCTGGAGTACAATGGTGCTATCTCGGCTTACTGCAACCTCTGCCTCCTGGGTTCAAGTGATTCTCCAGCCTCAGTCTCCCAAGTAGCTGGGATTACAGGCATGAACCACCATATCTGGCTAATTTTTTCTTTTTTTAGTAGAGACAGGGTTTCATCATGTTGACCAGACTGGTCTCAAACTCCTGACCTCATGTTATCCAGCACCTCGGCCTCCCAGAGTGCTGAGATTATAGGCGTGAGCCACTGCACCCAGCCTAATTCTGTTTTTTAATTTGATGACTAGAGGAAGAATTCAAGAGAAAGGGAAAGAGATTTTGTGTAAAGTTATATGCTGTGGTGTTATCTTAACAATATTATAGAAATAACCAATATGAAATAAATGGTAAAACAAGGCACATCCATTCAATAGAATGTTATTTATACATTAAAATGAATAATTATATTATCTTTTAAAAAGAAAAATATTCATAGTAAATCTAAGTGAATAAGGACAAAAGACCAAATTATATAGCTATCTTCTAATATACAAATAATACATTAAAAAGATGGATTGGGAAAAAAGAAAACATGGAAAGAAAAGAAACTTAATATGGGAGTCTTATCATTAATATTTTCATTTTATTTTTATTTTAGTATTACTTGTATAAAGAGAATTATTTTAAAATATACATAAAGTAATAAGAGTCTGACTGCAAAATATTTTTAACCCAAACTTAGATACCTACCTTGAGAATGCTGTGTCATGTTGTACGTGGCATGTTTTTCAGTATAAAGAACAACTGGATCATGCCCTTGAATGAAGATTGTGAGTACCAACAGACTCTCAATCTTATTTGTGGAAACTGTGATTTATGCCTACTGAATATACCTAAATACAATCCAAAATTAACATTATTCCAAAAAAAAGATTGTGTCAGTTTCTTGGAATATTACAGCATGCTTCCAATCACATGGTGGAATTGGAGATGGACACGTGCTGGCCTGGAATAGAGATAAGCTTAATCGCATTCTGTTTAGAAATAAACACCTAAGCAGCGCCAAGAATTTGTCCTCTGAGAATTCCTCCCTGATTCCAATTAGGAAGTTAATTCATTACTCAGCCAAGAGAGCTCTACCCTGAAGGCACTAATTCACTGAGGCACACATGGTCACCTAGGACAACAAGTAGATTCTTCTGATATTCATGCCAATGACTGAAGTTCGTTTATAAAGTGCCAGACACATCACTGAGTATACCAACATTTCGTCCTCACAACAACTCTACAGGTAAAGCATTATTTTTAACCCCTACTTTTTAATCAAAGTAATTGAGACACCATAATTATTATGTAACCTGCTCACGCTTCCATAGCTAGTAAGTGGTCTAAATCAGAAACTAAGCTCAGAACACACACATTTAACCATGACTCTGTAGTAACATGAAAATGCGAGTTTGCAAGACTTTAGGGAAAAAAAATGGTGAGTTAGGAAATAATTGGTTCAATCCTATATTGTTAAATTCACATGAATTACAGCACTTCCGATGCTTCACATATCATCAGAAATCAACTAAAATTGGAGAAAGAAATCTCATGTTCCCTTCTGCCTTTTGCAGAGCCATGAAAGCATATAAACTGTGACTGTTGAAAAACTGCTCTTGTCTCATCATTTTCAGAAGTACTCTAAAGCTCCGTGCAATGCCCCAAACACATTCACAAGCCCATGACTTACAGTAGCAGATAAGTTCCATGGTGTAGGGGAGAGAGGCTCTCTGATGACAGGCACTTTCAGGAAGAAGCATCTGGCTTCAGAATCCTCACTTTGCCATTTGTCTTTGCCTTGGAAAGGAGCCCATTTCTGAGTCTCTGTGGGACCCAGTAGTCACTAGAAAATGGGAGTGCAGTCTCCACTATCCCTAGACAATGTGTACTATCAGCTATGAGGACGGGGACAGTCCCTGTGCTCAGCACTGCCTTGGCTGTCACAGCCAGGGACAGACTTTAAACTGACTCAATAGTGACACATAAAAACATCAAGGTCATGGACTGATGCTGTGTCTGAGGGAGTGGGACACTTTGTAAACTATGAAAGATTGAAGGTTAAATTACTATTTTTCACCTCTATCTTAACCAAACAGACTGCTAACAAGGAAACCTGACTTGTGATAGGAGAGAGAGGAAAAAGAATGTGAGTAGGGAAATAAACGATTTGTTGACAAAAGGAAGAAAACTGGGCTTGAGGCCAAATACCTGCTCGTCTCCCTGGAGCTGCAGCTTAGCCTGTGAGAGCACCACACCCAGGGGCTGAAGACTCTGCTGATTTGTGTCCCTGTTGTTTCTGCGACGGAGTAACTTTCAAAAGCAGAAACAAAACACAGGGGAAGACAGGGTTGAACATGAACAGCCAATTGTTCTTATGAAAACAAAATTTAAAAACCATCCTAATTTTCAGCAAATAAAATTCTGGCAAGAGACTCTTGGGCGGATAATTTATTGATAAGCATCCTCAATCAACTTCTTTGGATCCAACTGCTACCACCCGTGCCCAGCTCAAAGAATGCCTTAGTTTCCTGAAAACATGGTAATTACACATTATTGAGCAAAAAGCTTTTCCATCTTTAACTTATCTCAGCAAAGACAGGTGACTGTGCTTTAAGTTTCTAAAAATTTAGGAAGGGCAAAAAAGAAAATGGTAATAAAATAATAAAGTACCGTTCCTCAAAATCAACGAAAGAATTTTTTTTTAAATTTTTATTGCATTTTAGGTTTTGGGGTACATGTGCAGAACATGCAAGATAGTTGCACAGGTACACACGTGGCAGTCTGTTTTGCTGCCTTCTGCCCCCTCACCCATATTTGGCATTTCTCCCCATGCCATCCCTCCCCCGCTCCCCCCCACCCCGCTGTCCCTCCCCTATTTTGGAGAACATCATTCTCAGCAAATTGACACAAGAATCAATGAAAGAATTTTACGTAGCCTCAAATCCTGTTGTCTTAAGCCTAAAATACTGGTTTTACTTTGAACATTCCTTGCCCGTGCATGCTGTTACTTTCTAGGGAAAGAATACTAGAATAATTAAAATGTCTGTGCATGGTGAGGAGTAGAGTGAGGAAACAGGGGAGGAGATAGAAAAGAGGCCCTTTTTGTTACAATTCTGTCCAAGGTCTGAATTACCACCAAGTTATGCTGTGCTAAAACCAAGATTTTCTCCATGAGAGTTTCAAAGTGCTCATTTCCCTAGATTTCCACCAGTAAAATTTTCAGGCAAATGACACTCAACAATCACTTGTTACCTAAGAACTAGGTACTTACTCTTAGGAGTTCCTTCTGGAGCCAGTAAGAGAAAACTCAACTCTTTTTCTTTTTTTCAGGAGCCTGGTTCTTTCTTTGTTCAGGTTTCCAGTCTTAAAAGCTGAGCCAGCTAGAAGGAAGGTGTTTGATACTATGAGACTAGCTACTCCTGATGCAGGTTTCAGGTGTACCCAACTGTTGAAGAATCCTGGGCAGTTTATCAATCAGGTGAAATCACTTCTTCCATTCTGGCAGTGAGTTCACAAAAGTCACTCCCTGCTGTTATAACCCATAGTGATGGTATGGGGAAGAGAAAGAACAAGATTATCTCACAGAATTCTCACATTAGGTCTATTTAAATATTAAACAAATTCACCAGGATTGGAGTGTCACAAAAATAAACAAATAAACAAAGAAGGAATCAGTGTGTCATTGCCATTACTGATGCTGTGCTTAATTTTGAATCATAGTCTGGTTGTCTGATTCTTTGTTGTTATGCCAATGTTTAACTTTATTCAAAGAACCTGTAACATTGTTTCCCAAAGTAGGATCTGTGAACTACCTGAGGCTTGCTAAAATATAGACTGTGATAACATCCCAGCTTCAGTGCATCAGAATCTCTAGTGATAGGATCTGATCCACGAATACATAATTTCTTTATAAACTTCATGATGTTTCTTAAGCATGCTGATGTTTGATGGTTCTCAAACCTTTTTAAAGTGCATGGCAATCACTTTGAAATGTTTAAAATGTGCATCCTCAAGGACTGGGATTCAGTAGTTCTGAGTTAAGCTCAGCAATCTGCATTTTTAGAAGGAAGTCTGGTAGTTCTGAAATAGGAGCACACTTTTAACCACACTGCACAGTTTCTAGGTACTCAACGATGCAGGCAGCTCTACTTCCCATCTCTTCACTACTGGTAGGTCTCAGTTTTCTTTCATCTTTACAAGTCCTGGCTGTTCCCATTCTCTCTCTGGTTTCTTTCTCAGGACTATTACCCCTCATCCTTTCCATTCCAGGCCAGCCTACTCTATTGATTCAAATGCACAAAGAAAATTCATTAAGAGTAAAGACGTTTCAGGGAATATGCCACTATAGTAGAGATGAATCACAAATAGAATCCTCATTGTTCAGGATGTCCTTCTCAAATGGATCATGTTGGACTACTTCCTATTGACCTGAAAATCTTGCCACTAGACCCTAAGACTCAGATTACAGTCACAGGGCTCACTCCCCATAGTCTACCTTTCAAGTCTAGGTATAGCTAATAAGTTAATTTGTACTACAGGCAATTGTGAGATCCAAGCTCATCTATTACCATTTCTTGAACTGTGTCTAGTCTCCCAGCCCACCACAGTAATTTATGTCCAATTTACCATTTTAACACTTTTAAGCCCTTATTTTACAGTTTTATTTCAATAACACAGGAAATTAACACTATTACAAAAATTTGGAGGGAAAAGAAAATTGGGGAAAAAATACAAAAGAATCTTAAGTAATACATTTATTTTCATTTTGCAGATAGGGAATCCAAAGGTAAAGAGCAATGTACATCATCCCATTCGTACGTTTTCATATATCTGTATGTACCTTAATTCATATGCATAGATTTCAACCATGGTTTTGTACGTGATGTTTTCCCTAATAGTCATCAATCCATCTCTCCACTTATTGATTCAGTTGATGAACATTTATTAGTGTACTACAGTGCAACAATATCAGTTTATACTCTTTTAAAACATTTGCAGATATTCTAAGCAAAATATGATACAACATTGCTTAATTCATTTTGCTGTTCTTGCTAGTAAAGTTGAACTTGTTTTACAAATATTTACTGATTTTATGCTATGATGTTTGAGATATCCCTCAAATAGTTTGCCCATTTGTCATTTGTGTTTTGAATTCTTTGTGACTTTTTATTTATATGAACACATTACATATTACAAACAGCAATTCTTCATTGGTCACAATGGCTATAATACTAATTAATTAACTAAGCTACTACAATTTGAGGTAAGGTTCATAACTGTCTTCCTCACAGGTTTTCTTTAGGCTTCTGTAATACCTGAGACACTGTCTTCTCTGCAGCCTGGTTGTTGCATTGCCCTTTTATTTTTTATTTTTATAAGTTTCATTTAAAAGATTCTGCTTTTAATCTATTCCGAAGTGTTTGAAGCTGAAGTATGCAAGTTCCTGCCACCCACTCTTCCACTACAGTTTTCTGAGGACATAATTTTTAAACAGGAAAACAAAAAGTGGACCTACCTTGTACTGGAACCAGGTGGGACCTCCACAGGCCGCTGTGGCAGCTTTGCCAAAGCAGGCCCCATGGAGTGAGCTGGTGACGTCGGGGGACCTGAACCCTCCCTCCTGTGAGGAAAGGGCTGGGTAAACTCAAGTCCTCTTTAGTGAAATGGTCCAAATTCAGATGCGTAACCCTCCCTAATGACCATCCCTGGCACTCTACTCATACTTTAGGTATTGAAGGCAGCTCCCTCTTTTATGGTTGGTTTTAGCAGGCAAAGAAAGAAAGGAATACATATTTTACATGTATGTACACACACACACTTGGGGGTAGGGAAAGGAGGGTCATGTAAACCTTAAACAGTTATCACATATCACATGACCCCCAGATGAGCCTGTGTCCGGTTCATGATTACACCAAAGGTCATGATGAGGTCTGGAAGGAGTGGGTGTGTTAGCAGAGAGAACACTCGGGGGCCAGAGGCAGGTGAAAGATGATTTTATTCAGCAGCAGCTCTCATCCACAGCTCTCTCACACTAGTTCTCTACACGGTTCGCCTTTATCTGGGCTGTCTGCTCCCACACTGCATCTGCATGGCCCGCTCTCCCTTGGCTTCAGGGTCAGCAGTTTAACTCTTTCTCTCTCTGGGCATGAGCGAGACAAGCTGTATCCTGGCTCCCTTCTGTCAGTCTGCCAAAATGGATAGCTCTGACTCTCTCTTTCTCTGGGCACCAGTGCACCCACCATGTCAAATCATGTTAAGCTGAACCAAGCCCCAAGAGACACGTCTCTTGTGCACAGCGTCAAAAGGGCAGTTATACCTTTTACAGATAATGGCAGTTCAGAGCCAAATAGGAACTTACATAAACAGGCTATATAACAAGTGAAGGTGCAAACTTGTGCAACAAACTGGCTTGGATATCCGCATCAGCCTATTCGTTTACCAAAGCACATCCATGCACCTTACACTCCATCACTTAGGCCAAGGGAGACATAGGCCTTGGACACACAGGCCTGGCATATAAACTTTGGGCACACAGGCCTGATACATACACATAGGCTTCTGGGCACATAAGCCTGACACATAAGCCTATACATAGACTCTGTGCACACAAGCCCATCATATACACAAGCTTCAATAAACCGCCCAGCTATTGGCATAGATTACCATAAGTGTCAACCTCCTTCGTGATTACTGTTCATATTGTGCTGATTTCAGATCATTAGCTACTTTGCTTACACCTGGTTTTAAACCATATGGTGTTAGTACTAGGCTGGATTGCGGCAGCAATCCAGGCAAAAGTAGCTCCTCACCTACACCTATCTGTGTACCATACCCTATTAGGAATGGGAGGATGCCTTTCCCAACAGTGAAGGCTTAGGATTTAGGGGTGTCTCAGGCCCCATGGCCTTACTTTTCATTAGGACTACAGGTCTCAAGACTTCCTGTAACTCTGCTGCTACAGAACCTGTAATCAGTGTACTTCACTGCTCTAAGTGGGCGCCCCACTTTGCTAAAGTGGATGTCTGTGCTGCCCCAGTTCATGGGGTCATTACTCATTAGTGTACCCATCCTGCTGTTGGGTAAGTCATCTGTACGATGGCTGCAGCCCATCCTGCCATGCTCTTATGAGCCAGAAAGGGCAGTATATGCCATTACTAACTGCTTTCCCAGTTCGGGGAGGGAGGTATCCATGAATGGGTCCATCCTATTATTACTAACTGCTTCTTTATCAAGGAAGCCTGGAGCTCAGCTCCCTTCCATAATTGGAATCAAAAGCCTACTGGCGTACTCAGATGCTCTGTGTGCTCCCACAGGCCCTAACTGAAACTCTCAGTGGTCACATGCACATCTAGCTTAAATGGGCACCTCTGGTCAACTACTCATAAGGCTTGTGCTTGATCAATAGCCTACTTGGCTACTAGGAAGGCTATCACAGCCGCATCATCCCAATCCCAGGCAAGAGGGGCACTGCTGCTTCTAAACCTGGAAGAGAATCAGAGGTTAATATAACATCATTAACAAGACCATGACATATGGTGAGGCCATGCATATGCCCCAAAGTAACACTGTAATAGTCCGTTGTCATCCTCACATGAAAGCACACTGTTCCTGGCTCTCGGAGCAATGTCAATGGAGAAGAATGCATTAGCCAAGTCCTATCACAAAGTGGGACTGTCCCAGGTCCACTGTCAAGTGGTCCATCAAGTCTATGATGGAAGGTCCAGCTGCATGCAGAGGAGGTGTTAGCTTATTCAGTTCCTGATAATCCACTGTCATCTGCCAGGTTCCATCAGGCTTTTTTTTGACTGGCCATACCAGAGAATCGTAGGGGTTATGGGTGCCACACACTATTTGCACCTCCTCTAACTTCTTACTAGTCTCAGTTACCTCTGTATGCCACTCCCCACCAAGTTAGTGGTATTGATGAATGGAAGTAACTTGTTGGGGTTGTGGCAGAAGTTGGGGCTGGTGATGTGTATGCCCATACAGCACCGGCTTTACTGCAAGAACCAGGAGTCCGAATTCTCTGGCTGTGGTGTGTAAATCCAGACCATGCAAAATGTCCACCCCCTGAATACGTGCAGGTGTAGGAGAAGCATACACAGTGTACAGGTGGGGAGGCAAGCACCCAACACCAAGATGCAGAGACACAGGATTCACCATCACTGACTGGCCCCCATAACTGTCAATGAATGCAGCTTTGCCCAGAAACTAATCCAGGTTCCCATAAACCAGACTGCAGTTTGCACCAGTGTCTACCAGTACTAGGACCCACTGTACATCAGTGGGGAACCAGAGGATTGCCAGCTTCATATATAGCCTTCAATTGTCCAGGTCCCCCCAGAGTTGAGCACCTTAGCCAGTTCCCTAATCAAACAGGAAAGTCCCAATATCTCTGCCTGTCTGCAAATAGTCCTTGAGCTGAAGTTTCCAGGTGGGGCTGGGTTGAATAACATTGTCTTGCCCCTGCTTGGGCATTCTTTGGAATTGCTGCTCCCAGGACAATTGCCTCCATAGAGCCAACAGCATTCCTCTGGGTGGCCTGTCAATTTTATTCCTAGCAACTCCAGCTGCAAGTAAATCAATCCACATTTGTATGCAGGTCACCCACTGGGGCCCTTTTAATCTTGTGGGATGGTTACCTGTGAATGGGGCACCTTTCCTTCTTTATGGCATGGACTCCCAGGTTCCACCAATGGTCTTCTGCCTCCCCAAGGGCTACCATAGCGGTAGTCACCTCATGTATGCGGTGCCCCACATACTGGGTCAGAAGAGCAGCTAGATAGCCAAAAGCGTCCATGCAGAACTCAGCACAAGATCACGCATGTGAGAGGTAAAGCGTTCATCATCTGGCCCCCAGGTATTCCAATCAAACAGCTTGCTGCATACCCATCTCCTGGAGTACCTGCACCAAATCAACATATGATTGCCATTTACTCAGTTTCTAGTATCTCTTGGCATCATTCCAAACATTCTGTATGGCTGCCATCAGCCACTTGATTGACATGTAGTCAACTTGCCCTTGTGCTAACCTTGGCCCAGCTACTGCCGCAGAGGAAGGGGGAGGTGAGCTGTGATAGAAGCCAGCTTCTCCATCTCAGAGGCGGAGCAAGAAATGCTATCAGCTCCTTTGGAGGCTGCCAGACTGTTTACCTAATTCCCTCAACTCAGTGGGGGTATGAGCACTGTAAGAGGTATGTTCCACCACGGTGGGGGGCAAGCCTGGGCTCTCCCTGGGGCCCCATCGGCTGCTCATCTTCTACCTACTGATGGATCACAAGACAATCTCGCAGTGGAGGAGCCTCCTTCTCCTCCACATCAGACCAAATGGGCATGTCCAGCCAGGAGGATGGGCTCAAGGTCGCGCTGACAGCTGTTTCTAACTCTTCTTCCAAGTGCCCTACTTGTGCCTGAAGGTCCCCCACCCCAGGTCCTGCTCCAGGCTGTGCACTTGGGCCCCCAGGGGCACAGCTTGTGCCAGGAGGTCCCTTACCTGTAGGACTGAGCATGCACTTCCTACAATGCAGTCAGAAAGCCCACTGGACTCTGCCAGCAAAGGTGCATTCCTTCTTGGTGCTGTGTGATTCCAGCTGCTTCAGTGCTTTCCCTACTCTTGCAGGAGACCTGTCCACTGCCTCCCTCATTTCTGCTGGGTCTCGTCCAAGCAGCACTGCTGCCACCAGGTACAGTTCATGCTGTGGCCACATAGCTGACCCGAGAGTCCTCAGGGGCCAGAGACCCACTCACCTCACCCTGCTGACATCGCCAATTGTCAGGTTCTTGACTATGGCAAAGGTCATGTTGAAATCTGGAGGGAGCGGGTGGAGGAGCAGATAGAACACTGAGGGGGCCATACGCAGGTAAAAGATGATTTTATTCAGCAGCAGCTTTCATCAACAGCTTTCTCACACTAGCTCTCTACACTTCGCCTTTATCTGGGCTGTGGGCTCTGGCTCTGTGGCCCCTGCCGCTGCCCATACCTGCAGCTGCATGGCCTGCTCTCCCTTAGCTTCAGGATCAGCAGGTTAACTCTTTCTTTCTCTGGAGATGAGTGAGTGGAGCTGTATCTTGGCTCCTCTCAGACGAACAGCTCTGACTCCCTCTTTTTCTGGGTGCCAGCACGCCCACTATGTTGAGCTGAGCCAAGCCCAAGAGCCATGTCTCCTGTGCACAGCGTCAATAGGGCAGTTAAACCTTTACAGCAATAGTGCTCAGAGCCAAGTACAAGCTTACACAAACAGGTTATATAACAAGTGGAAGTGTGTGCTTGCACACCAAACTCACTGAGTCATGCAGGCCTGGGTATCCGCCTTGGCCTATTCCTTGACCAAACCCCATCCAGGTACCTTACAGCCTGACATTAACAAAGAAGTAATAAAAACTTCCTGGGGTTAAGTGACAATGTGGATGTGGCAAAAAGGGAACGGGCACATATTTAAGAGTTACATACACTTAGATATCTGCTTGGCAGAGTTCAGACCAATCCCCAGCTCCTGCACTTGTTTTTAATTCAAGCTGAGCTGCATACCACAATTTTTCTTTAAGTCAGGTGGCCCGCAGGCAGTTTCCCTACAACCAGGAACAGAAACTTTGGCTCCAAGGCAAATAAAAAAAGAGGAAAAAATAGTATTTCCACTTACAACATAAAAATATAAACTTCATCAAAGACAGAAAAGTATCCAAGAAGTCTACTTCTAGCAAAACTGAAGTAACACTGCTTTCTCTGCATTCAGTGCTCAAGTGGTTCTCAGTAAAATGTGTCCTTAAAAAATATGTCCACTTGACTGACATATTGTTCAACATACTGTTGAATAAACCCAACATGAAATGAAGTCATTCAAAGAAAGACTCAAAAAGAAGTGAGGGAAATAAGGGTTTTGGATAAACTAGCTTAAAAGGGGGTTGTTGCCAGACTAAGAAGGCTCTTGACTGGCCCTAGCTCTCCCAGAGCTCTGAATCGTCTGGGAATTAATGTAATTGTGGTTAACAGTTAATGCTTTTATTAAAATCTGTGTAAATCTTTAAAAATAATCCTTACAAACTAAATTCAACCATGTAAACCGCACTACACACAGCACAGACCTGCCCTGAAAAACAATATATAAAACAGAGATCTGACACCATTATCATTTTGTGATGTTAATTCAACCTAATAGTCCTATCCCTCTTCCCTGTTCTACACCACCCCCTGCAACACACAAATCTAATTTGTGCAAGAAAGAGTGGGCTCATTCTATCTGAAGACTTCAAACAAAAATACACAAAATGTATGTAGCCAGGTTCAAATATTTTGGGAGACTCCCCTACCCCAAAAAAGAAATAAAATAACCATAAAATGAAGAAAATGCCTAAAATATGATAAAGCATTTTAGAGCCCTTTCAGATACAAGGCAAAGAAAGATGTAAAATAGAAAATATCCAGATCTTCAGTAATTTCCAGAAAGGTCCTAATGCCTTGGTCAGCTGCAGGGCAATGGCAGATCCTTGCTGCTGCTTCTGGGACAGAGAGCTAAGTTGCCTTCTTGGGACACAAACCCTCAGGCCTGGGGCTGAGTGCACCTCTCCCTTCCTCTTCTCTTTTCCTTTGCTCCATTTCCCACTCCACAAAGATATTGAAGAGGCTTGGCCAGGCCTCATCTTTGCCATAGTTGCTGAGGTCAAGACTTCATCTCAGTGAAGTTAAAGAACCTGTTCCAAGTGTCCCGGGAGATGCCCTTGGTCCCCAAGGAGTTCTCTCTTAGGAAGTTCAGCCATTGGTCCAATACCTGAGGAAGTTCTGAGTAGAGACTAGCTTCTGGGTAAATACTTGTTTGCACCGTGCAATGGCTATTTCGCGATGCAATCACCGCTGCCCTTCAGCATCCAGGTCAAAGTGAAATGTAAACCCATAGAGATCCTTGAATTTATCCTGTTGTTTAGCTTAATAAGAGGCCAAGGAATTGTGCACGGATTCCGTCAATGCTGTCTGCATTTATTGCTTTGCAGCCATCGAAAAACTCCTTCCTGGTACATCTGCACGTGGTTGCAACCTGGAACTTCTAACCCAAGAGCTAAATTCGAAATTCTGTGAGGTCGACACACAGGTCATCGCAAAAACATTCCATGCCTTCCTCCAAAATTGCATCCCCCCGCTCATCATCGTAGCAACTGAACAGTTCTTCCAACCCCTGCAAGGAAGACGTCTTGGCATTGAACGTGGATTCTCTTCATGCATCTCCCGAGGACGTCAGCAGAGGGCAGACCTCATTAGCAGCCTCCACCTTCTTGGTCCCACTGACGAGTAGGTTCCTACCTGGCTTACCACAGGGTGGCATCTACTCCTCACGGTGGCCTGCATCCTACCTGCTGTGCGACTTGCTGCTGGGGTCAAGGGCTCCATTCCTGCTGCTCCATCCTGGGGTGGATTCCATTTCTGCTACTCCATCCCAGGGTCGGTGAGGGATTCCTGGCAGTTGGTGACACGCTGGCCCATTGTGCTGGTGGCCACTCCTCTAGAGCGCCCCCTCTGGATCTGATGCCCTCGCTATAGCTGGCCCACGTACCTCAACACGCCATCAGCTGGAGGAGCCATCTAACTCACCACTCCATTAGCAAGTGGTATCAACTGGCTTTTTAGGCTGCCCACCTTTCAGAAGAGTTTGTCCAAAAGCAGCGGCTCCAAACGTTCCTCCAGTCAAATGCTCCCTGGAAACGACAGAGGCCCTGTGGGTCCAACCCATTTACCATCCCCACTCGCGTTTCCAATCTCCTTACTGGTGCTGCCACCTCTTCTTTCACCACTGACACACCTCTTCACTGTTGGCCCACCGGTGTTGGCCAACCAAAAGCTCCCCGCTCCCCATGACCCGTATTCCCTTTTAAAAGCCACAAAACATAAGCTGTAGTTAAAGGATGTCTACTTGTATTATAGCTACTCATGCATACATTAATCTTGGCTTGAGTGTGAACTTCTTGGGGTAGAAACTATTATATTGATCATTCACCCTTTCCAACCCTAATCCTAAACTTGGAAAACTGCCCATAGATTATTGTCATGTGCAGGGAGAAGTATGGCAGTAGTCAGGGCCAGACACAGTTCAGGGAATGGTAACAGAAGAAAAAGCTGGACTCCCAGGACAGGGGCCTCTAGCACATACATAATAATGATTCTTACATATACCAAGTATAGGCTCGAAAGTAGTTTACAGAATTGAATTGAAAATCAGGATCCATTGGCTTCATCAAATATAGTCAATGCTTTAATTTCTAATTTGTTAAACTGTAGCAATGTATTAGAAGAATGGTCTACCTTTGAACTCACAGTTATGTGTAAACTTAAATGGTGGTTTGCTAAATATAGCTCAGAAAAGTTCCCATAGAGGAAGAATTTGGCTATTTTGTGGAATGAAGTTAGATGGGGTTTCCAGATAGAACTTACAAGATAGATCCCTGGTGAGGTAGTTTTGCCCAGGAGAAAGATATTAAAAATAATAGAAAATAATCATTTTCTCCCCAGTGTGTTTGATAAAGCAAGATCTTTGTAGATTTTTAGCTTATAAAATATCTTGCCTAATTAGGCAGAGTATTTATATGAAAAGAGACTGTAGAGCTCTGATTGGTGTACTGGGCTAACCTGTGCCCCAAGGCTCAAGGACAGAACAGAACAACCCTCAGCAAAAGTAGCCTAGATTCTTGGCAGCCTATAGCAAAGGTCCCTTGGACCCACCACTCCACAAGCTAGGAGCAGAGCAGGGCAGAGGCTCGGCTGTGGGGGTAGAGCGGCAGGAGAAGAAATCTGGCTCCTTTTTGCTGACTAATAATTAACAGAAAGCTGGCAATTGCAGCAGCATCTCATTTCACTCAGACCCAAACCATACCATAGCAAGATTCCAGAGGTCTTAAATATCTGCTCCAGGTTTTTATCAGAAACTGAGTCAGAAATAGAAGCTCCTCCAGGCAGAAATTATAACACAGGATCCCTGAGCCTTCTGCAATTTAATCGTGTGGAATGGCTCGTCATAGTTACCTCCGTGATTTTTTCCCTCTTTCTTTTAATATGTTACTTTTTCATGGATGCAGGTTTTCTAGGACTTCTGTGAACTTATCTCCAGGGTGTCATGCAAAGTCCCAGGATTGAGAACTGGAATACTCTAGTCCCTGCTCTGTTACTGTCTCATTTTCACATTACCCCCTTGAGCCTGTCTCCTCATTCATAAAATGGGAAGTAGGATTATATCAGCAAGAGAATCGCGTCTTGGTGCTTCAGGGGTTCCACTACATTTTTATTCACATTTCATTGTTAAATATATAATGCAATATGTGCTGATATGGAAAAAAAATCTCCATGATAAAGTAGTTTAAAAAAGAGCACAGTGCAGAAAAGTGCTCTGATATTGAATTTTAAAAAGTGATACACATAAATAACTTATGTAAGTTGGGCATTTCTGCAAGAATAAGGAGAAAACTAGTGATTGCAATTTTCTCTAAATAGTGGGACTCTAGCACTCAGGGAGTGGGTCTTGGCAGTCTGCCTTGGGAGGGAAACTTAGTTTACATTGAGTATACTTTGATCACATGGATTTTTATTATGCATGTACATGTTGATAAAACTATTATTTATATCAATATATAGTGCATAAATATAAACAAACCACATATACAAATGTGTTTATAGATATGTTGAACCAGTGACTAATTATGTTTATGTTAACAATAAAATCATCCATACTATTCTTATCATTTTGTTAATTTGATCTAAAATTAGCATGTATCATTTGTGCCATAACACTCAACTAATGCTAAAAACAATTAATTACTTTAAAAAAGTAATATTTGAAAAAAATGTATAAAACCTAATATTTAGATATACTTTTTTTTGAGTAAGGGTCTCACTCTGTCACCCAGACTGGAGGGTAATGGTAGTCTCGGCTCACAGCAGCTTCAACCTCCCGGTCTCTGTTGATCCTCCTGCCACAGTCCTGAGCTGGGATTACAGGTGCACATCACCGTGCCCGAGGTGTTTTTTTGTTTGTTTGCTTTTTGTGTTTTTTTTTTTTTTTTTTTTTTTTTGTAGAGACAGGGTTTGCTGTGTTGCCCAGGCTTAAGTAATGTGTCCGCCTCAGCCTCCTAAATTTCTAAGGTTACGAGTGTGTATATTATATTTTTAACATAATGTATACTCCCCAAAGGGTCATGGGCTGCTAGCCTGACCGTTTTTTTGTGTGTAAGCCCTGGAATAATGTTTTCACTATTACATCTAAAAGTGTATTCAAACTTCCATCTATGCCTTTACTTAGAACCTTTATAGTATTCTCTTAGTCCTTCTTAAAATGCAAGTCTCTGTAAGGTTGCTGGGGTAAAAATAGGACAGACAAGAATAGTAGGACCAAAAATACAGCACCCCATTAAATGATAAGGATATGCACATGTTCCTGATACGCTGTGGACAATTACTGGCACCTAACACCGAACAAGAACAATATTTCTAAGAACCTATTGTTCTCTTACTTTGACTTTTGTAAGAAATCTAACAAGTGATAGAATATTCAACAGCTTAAGGGCAATTTTCCCACTGCCTCTCTTTCTAACTACTCAGTAATTGCAGTAAATCCTAAAACTTCAAGATACCTGTATTTAAAATATTAACTATGAAAATTAGTAATTTCTAAATTCTAACTATAATAAAAACAGAAACAAATTGAATATCAAGGGTGATGTAGCCTCCAAAATGGTTCTGTTTATTACTTTGCTTTTATTTATTTTATTAATTTATTCAACAAATATTTATTTAGCACCATTTACGTTAAGCATTGTGCTTGAAACTAGAGATATAGTGGCAAAGAAGATAGATACAGACCTTGCTCTCTGCTAAAGGAGAAATACCTGAATAATTGGTTAGATAATACTAAATGACTTTTATTTATAAAATTCATAACATGAGTTAAGTTGGATGTCAGACAATTTCATATGCATCATCATCTCAGTCAATAACTAAAGAAACTCTTAAATAAAAGCATTATTATCTCCATATTATATATGAGGAAACTGACTCTAAAAGAGAGGTTAAGTGACTTGCCACAGTTCTTAACAAGGAAAAATAAGAGAAATACTCAATTCCTGGGGAAGATTGCAAGTAGCGCTCTTCCCATCTGGCTTTCTCCCCTATTTCATATATCATCTATTCTATTAGCCTGGTCAGTGCTGCTCTTCTATTACAAGTATGAACCTGCATTAAAAATATTTATTACAAAAATTAAATATGTTCTTTCTTTTTAGTACATTGTGTTGTAACTTAAGAATTTACATTAACCATCAAATAAATATAGGGAAAATCAGAAAGTAAACTTCACTATATTAAGTAATACTTCTTGATATTAGGTGTTCTTTGCATAAAACATAAATATACTGTAAGTTAAAAATAATGACATTATTGCAATATATTGGGACGTTCATACACCTGAAGAAAGAGTTCAGAAACTGGCTTTGGAAAAAGCAGAAAGCAGAACAGCGCTAGGTTATCAGTTGCAAAATATTAACCAAATAAACAAAAACAGTCTCTTCTGGGTTGATATGGTTTGGCTGTGTCCCCACCCAACTCTCATCTCAAATCGTAATCCTCATGTGTTAAGGGAGGGACCTATACTTCCCAGGTGTCGGGTGAGGGAGGTGATTGGACTATGAGGATGGTTCCCCCATGCTGTTATGATAGAGAGTGAGTTCTCAGGAGATACGATGGTTTCATAAGTGCTGGGAAGTTCTTCCTTTGTTCTTCTCTCACCTGCCACCATGTGAATAAGGTCCTTGCCTCCCCTTCACCTTCCACCATGATTTTAAGATTCCTGAGGGCCTCCCCAGCCAAGTGGAATTGTGAGTCAGTTAAACTTCTTTGCTTTAGAACTTACCCAATCTCAGGCAGTATCACTATAGCAGTATGAGAACGGACTAATACAGGGTTCTGGGTATGGCCAACTGAAAGAATTAATAACGATCATTACAGTCATTGAATCACTCCACTCAAGATTCAGTTCCTGAAGGGAAAGTTCAATTGTCCTGGGTGATCCCTTGGCTAGGAAAGATGGGACATCCTGACTGACTGTTCCATCTCCATGTCATGCAAAAAGGGAGACTGGGTCCATTTATTTGAAGAAAAGAATAGTTGCTACAGAGAATCCTCAGATGCTACTTATACGCATATTGTTAAAGTGGATGCCGAGTGTCATAATTTTGTGGAAATTACAGGGAGGAATGCAAATAGTCCATGTTGGATTCCCAGATCTAGTGCAGTAGTTGGGATATTCATATAACTCAATTACAGAGACTTCCTTTTTTTTTGAGACAGTGTCTTACCCAGGCTGGAGTACAGTGGTGCAATCACAATTCACTGCAGACTCCACCTCCTGTGCTCAGATGACCCTTTCACCTCAGCCTCCCTAGTGGTTGGGACTGTAGGCATGCACCACCACAAGCAGCTAATTTTTTGTAGAGACAAGGTTTGTCATGTTGCCCAGGCTTGTCTTGAACTCCTGGACTCAAGGGATGCTCCCTCCTCTGTCTCCCAATGTGCTGGGATTACAGGGGTGAGCCACTGTGCCAAGCCTATTGCAGAGACTTTTAATGGCCTCCCAGGGTTTTCATTAGTCTCTGAACACCTCACTCTAGCAAGAGCTTTGGACAATAGATATTTATATGTTCTTTAAATTTGAATTACAGTGTCTGTTATTTCAATCTCCTAAGTATGATAAAAGTAGGGACTTGCCCTTTATTTTTCTAAGATACACAGAGTGATGTTTTGAGATACATATACATTGTGAAATAATCACCAAAGTCAAGCTAATTAATGTATCTATCACCTCACAGTTACCTTTGTGTGTGTGATGAGAATATTTAAGATCTGCTCTCAGTAAACTTCAAGTATAGAATATAGTAAGCTATAGTCACCATGCTGGACATCAGAGCTCCAGAACTTACTTATCCTACATAACTAAAACATTTTGTACTCTTCAACCAACATCTCCCTACCTCCCCCAACCCCCAGCCCCTGGCAACTACCATTCTACTCTGTGCTTTTATGAGTTATATTTTGTTAGATTCTATGTATGAATGAGACCGTGCAGTATTTGTCTTTCTGTGCCTGGCTTATCTCACTTGGCATAATGTCTTCCAGGTTCATTCATGTTCAGGATTTTCTTTATTTTTAGACTGAACAATATTCCGTTGTATATGTGTGTATACATGTATAAAGTAATATAATATAAATGTAATATATACAATATAATATATAAAGATGAATCCTTACACATTCATCTGTCATTGGACACTTAAGACATTTAGATTGTTTCTATATTTTGGCTACTGTGAATAATACCACAATGAACATGACAGTAGAGATAGCTCTGTGAGACACTGTTTTCATTTCCTTTGGCTACACCTGCAGTGGGATTGCAGGATCATATGTTAGTTCTGCTTTTAATTTTTTTAGGAAACTTCGTACTGTTTTCCATAAGAGTTATACTACATGCCTTCTATATTTTAAGATCTAAGCTGAAGCAGAGTCTTGTGTGCTTTGCATTCATTGTCCAACAAATATAAATCATAACTCCTTGTGATTTTCTGTCTGTGCAAGGCTCTCAGAATGTCTATTCTCCTTAGAGAGATTTAAAATACATATCTAACACTTAATGATGTACAGTTACGTTTTTATTCACTTGGCTCATCAATCCATAACATCTCTAGGTTAGAACTCATACTATAACCATTATTCAGATGAGCAAAATGAGGCATCATAAAAGCTAAGTAACTGGCCCAAGGTATCATAACTAATTAATGGTAAAGCCAGGGTATAAATGCAGAAACTGGTTCCAAAATGTATGCTCATACCTGTAAAACTGTAGAGTCTTTTCTCAATGACTGATTTGAGTTGATGAAAAGAACATTTTATTTAAGAAACAAGACTTGAGATTTCAACACTTTGATTTTCCTATAAAGTTTAGAGTACCATACTTTGTACATTTGCATTTTCCAAATTAGAATATTACTTTCTGAAAGTAATATGATGAAATCCCTCATGATCTGGAGGTAAACAGAATAGTGTTAATTCAGCAAACACTAAAACGATGATTTTGTTCATTTTTAATGAAATTATTTTTATGATTACATCTTCTATTTGTACAGGGCAAGGGGAAAGTGCATTTAGATAGAAATTTAAATGAGATTTTTTCCTTTATAATATTTGTTTTATAAATTAGTATGCTTTATAATGTGCATTTACCTATAGAAATTATTTTGGATATAACATGTTTTATCACTTACAAATGAGAAAAGTTAAAATTTCATAAATTCCTCAAATGCTACTTAAAGGGATTATTTGATAAATATGGTACTATTCTGAAATGGAAACTGAACCAAGAGAGTCCACTATCTCAGCAGGAAGGTTCAGTTTCCCCAGTCAAAAGGTTTTGTTATTGAACATCCAGCAAGATTAAAAATCATAATTCTAAGCCTTTCAATTGGCCAGGTAAATTAGTCAATCAATAAGCCACCCAACCAATTAAAAACTCTTAGGTGTGTGTGATATTCATGTTAAGAAGCCACTGAATTTCAAGGTGTTTTACCCTTTATGTCCCTGCACAATGTCACTCTACTTCACATCACTTGCTCTCTGTCTCAGAAAGAAATTTCAGTATGTTCCTTTATTTTCACTATTCTACAACACCAACGTAGCTCTCAGAAAGGTTTTCAGTCATTAAGTATCTTCTCATTCACATCAAATTAGGCTATCCTTATGGCTTCTTATCCAACCTAGACTTGAACACAGCCCTCCAACTTCCAGTTTTCCAAGAGCAGATACTATCTACTGCCTAAATTCCTTACCCTACTCTCAAGCTACAGAACATTATCAGAGAAAGTCTTGGACACTCGTGTAACTGCCCTGATCATTGTGAACGCCTTGGAGATTGAGGGGAATTCTCACTTTGTTGATTTGGCTGAGGACAATTGTAGTAAAAAGGACAAAATTATCGGATTGGCCCTGTGGTCATTCAGTTCTACATGGAGATACCATCATAATCTTAAATTAATGAAGAAGAATTTTTTATTGGATTTGTGTTGCTCTGTTTGGACTTCAAATTCAGAAAACTTAATTGGAATAGAAATCATTTTATCTTGAGAGATTAAATTCTGAAATATTTCAAATGACATTTGATGGATGTGCTTCTGATTTATTTTGATAGGCTCCATCAAGGAGTCTTGTTATGTCAATCAATATGACTGACCCCTTTTATTTACACCAGGAAATCATAATGTTTTACATCAGATGGGATCAAGCCAATCTCAAAATCTGAGATGATCTGATGTTATGCAGTCTGCATTAGCTTTGAAGTTCCAACATGGAGACAAACATCTATCTGTCACCATAATGTATTTGAATTTCTGATGACTATTTTCTGCTCTATGTTGAAGAATATGTTTTAGACAAATGAATAATTATATTGGCAACATCTTGCTTTTATTTCAAACAGTTATCAAAAACCAAATTGACTGCATAATCCTCATTGGCATCTTCCAAAGGCAGTTTCACCAGAACCTATGTCCCAGGATTCCAGCCCCACCACTGTTCCTACCAACCCTTACAATCTTCTACTTCTGATTTTTTCCTCCATCTGTTCTATCATCCTTTCTTATGCCATTATTTTCTTCCTTTCTTTTATTATTGCAAAAAGAATTTCAGTGGCCTTTTTGCTATTGTTGATATCAGAATCCACTTAATGCAATATTCACTAAACACTGTAAGCCCCCTAAACCTTCTGAAGACCCCTTGCCAATCTGTTTCTGTATTGGCTTCTACCATTTCAAATTTTTTGCTTCTGTTGATATTGACAATGAATTATATACTCCCTTAAGCACTGGCAAAATGTTTTCCCAGTGCTTTGCATGTAGAAAGTGTTTAATATGAGTTAATTAAATGAGTTATTGAATAAAGCAGATTTGCTAGTCTCAACTGTTTCCTAGCACCCATCTGTCATTGCAGGTGTTTTCTTCTCTCCCTAATTACTCTTTCTACTGCCATGTTTGTTTTCTGCTGCCTCAAACTATTTAAGCTGGGTCCTCATGTTCCACAATCACTAACTGATAGGTTATTCCTTTCTTCAGTGCACTTACTGACCATATCAATCTTCTTTCTTTTCCATTACTGCCAGTCCTTGTCCTCAACTGGCAGCTCCGTTGAAGTAGAAATTTGATTCCAATCTCCTTCAGTCAGTGTGTCTCCTGTATCTTAGATATACTTAGGTGGGATTGGGGTTAGGGAGTATTGAAGGATCACAGAGGACAAGGAGCATGATTTCTTAAAAAGAGCCCATTTGGACAGCAAGGGAAAAACTAGGATAAGGAAATTATTTTTATGAAATAAATTTGAGTATTATTGTATGCTATGAGGAAAGAATAAAAAGAATAGGATATATTGAAAATATTGAAGAAAAAATGTATGCCTGAGAGAACATGATCTTAAAGGATATAGAAAGAGGCAAAAACTAATGCACATGTGATGGTATTAGCCTTAGAAAAAAGGTCATTTCTTCCTTTAAGGAAAGTGGAAATGAAAGAACTAGAGTGGCTGTAGATCACTTTGTAGATAGAAGGAAAGAAATCCTCTTATTTTTACTTTAAATAAGAAAAAAGGTGGTCTGCTGAGATAGCTCACAGAGATAAGGGAGACTTGAGGAGAGGAGTAAAAACATGAAATAATCAATTACCTTTGAACTTTTATTCATGAGGATATCCAAATGCCCTCAATGCAGTAAACATGCACTCTCAAATTTCTGGTAGCATAAATTGGCAAAATGTTTTCTTAAATCATTTTGGCCACTAAGGTATTCATATATTTGATTCCACTGACTAGTTTTCATAAAATAACTTACAATAAAGACAGACTTTATATACAAAAATATTCATTGCAACGTTATTCATTATAAAGAAAAATCCTGGAAGCAACCTAATTGTCCACAGATAGAGGAGTGACTAAATAAAGTATGGCACAGCCGAGTAATAGAACTCTATGCAGATATTCAACTGATCTTTACCATGAAGGTTTAATTTAATGGGGTAATTCTTTTTATGAAAAATAAACCAATAACTATTATATTAATTAAATACTGCCGAAATTAAATATCAAAGAAAATGAATAAATATCATAATAATGTATAGAATAATATTCTCATATTTTTTTATATATTTTTCAGTATTTTTCACATTGTTTTCAAGATGCATGCTACTTTTGTCATGATAAAATGCATACCAAACTTTTAAATGAATCTTTGGTAATTTATCAAGACTAATGTTGAAAAGGAAGAAAAAATGAATGTATGTTAAACACTTATGAAAAAATAAGATAAAGTAGGGAGCAAGAAGTGCAATTCCTGTAGCTCAATTAATTAACAACATAGTAGATTTTATTTTTTTAATTTTTACTTATTTTTTATTTTATTTTGTTTTTGATATGGTGTCTTGCTCTGTCACCCAGGCTGGAGTGCAGTGGTGTGATCTTGGCTCACTGCAACCTCCACCTCCCATGTTCAAGCGAGTCTCCTGCCTCACCATCCTGAGTAGCTGGGATTACAGGTTTGCGCCACCACACTAAGCTGATTTTTGTATTTTTAGTAGAGACAGGGTTTCATCATATTGGTCAGGCTGGTCTCGAACTATTGACCCTCTGACCCACCTGCTTCAGCCTCCCAAGGGATTACAGGCATGAGCCACTGTGCCCAGCCAACAACACAGTACATTTTTTGAGTCAGTATTGCAAATGTAAAAAATCAAGATTGCAGATTTGGGACCCAGATCTGTTGAACTCTCTGAGATGTGTCATTGATCTGAGTCTGTACAGGTTGGATGATTTAACATAGAAGATAATGCATTTTTGGCCCACAGTGAAAAAATAAACAGAAGTTTGATGAACATTGGGCCTCCATTTTTAGACTACAATATCCCCTGAACATGCTATGGCTGCCCTCCATGGAGGAATTGTGTGGCTACAGTGATTCATAATCCCCACCATATCCCACTGGCTTCCTAACAGTAGTCCGAATAGCAGTTGCTATTTGTCATTATCTTGCTTTTACTATTGTTTATAGTAAACAAACATTTCTCTGTCACCATGTCTAGCAAAACTAAAAGAAAAGATAATGTGAAAAGCCTATATGTTTCAAGAAAAATAAAGAATATGTTTAATTGTGTAAGTACAGAATGTTCCTCTGTGTCTGATATTCATACATCAGGCCCTCAACTCTAATTTCTGTAACTTGTATGGCTATCCTAAACACTTATGTCTGCAATACTGTAATAAGTCTGGGGACACATTATTATTAAGAACATAAATTACCGTATTTTAATACTAAAATGTTATAATTCCTAATTAAATCCATAGGGTATCATTCTAGTCCCTCATTAATTGTGAATTAAATTGATGTATTATCTGTGGAATAATGTGCTTACAGATTGAGGGAACATTTTAATAGTAAGATTCGGGCTTGACTTTTTGGAGCATTTTCTACACAGAGATGAAATAGGATATATGTTACACTAATCTGATGACAATATAAAATAAAATATGCATTTGGCAGATTGCTGGCAAGATGGCTGAATAGGCACAGTGCTGGCATATAGCTCCCAGTGAAATAGGTGAAAAAGATGGGTGATCTCTGCATTTCCAACTGAGGTACATGCTTCATCTCATTGGGACTGGTTGGACAGTGGGTAGAGCCCAAGGAGGGCAAACTGAAACAGGGTGGGGCATCACCTCACTTGGGAGGTGCAAAGGGCCAGGGAACTCCCTCTCTTAGCCTCAGGGACTGTGCACTGTGCTCTGGCCTTGATACTGCACTTTTCCCATGGTCTTCACAACCTGTAGACCAGAAGATTCTCTGGTGCCTACAGGACCAGGGACCTGGGTTTCCAGCACAAAGCTGGGCAGTCATTTGGGAAGACACCAAACTAGCTACAACAGTTTTTTTGTTTTTTTCATACCCCAGTGGTGCCTGGAAAGCCAGAGAGACAAAACCAATCACTCCTCTGCAAAGGGGGCTGAAGCCAGGGGGCCAAGTGATCTGGCTCAGGGGGTTTCACCCCCATGAAGAACAGCAAGCTAAGAGCTACTGGCTTGAATATTCGCAGTCAGCACAGCAGTCTGAGCTCAACCTGAGATGCTCCAGCACATTGTGGGGAGGGGCACCTGCCATTAATGAGGCTTAAATAATTGTTTTTAATATTACAGTGTAAACAAAGTCACCAGGAAGTTCAAATGGGCAGAGCCCACAGCAGCTCAGCAAGGCCTTTGCAGGCAGGCTGTGTCACTAGACACCCTCCTCACTGGGCAGGGTATCTCTGAAATAAGGCTGCAGCCTGTCAGGGAATTATAAATAAAGCCCTCACCTTCCTGGGACAGAGAACCTGGGAAAAGGGGTGGTTTTGGGTATAGCTTCAACAGACTTAAACATCCCTGCCCAGCAGCTCTGAAGAGAGCAGCGGATCTCCCAGCACACTGTTAGAGCACTGATAAAAGACAGACTGTCTCCTCAAATGGCTCCCTGAACCCAGTGTATCCTGATTGGCAGATACCTCCTGGTAGGGGCCGACAGACACTTCCTACAGGAGAAGTCTAGCTGGCATCTAGTGGGTAGCCTTCTAAGACGAAGCTACCAGAGGAAGGAACAGGCAGCAATCTTTGCTGTTCTGTAGCCCCACTGGTGATTCCAGAGCAAGCAGTGTCTGGAGTACACCTCCAGCAAACTCCAGCAGACCTGCAGCAGAAGGGCCTCATTGTTAGAAGGAAAATTAAAAAACAGAAATAGTTTCAACATCAACAGAAAGGACATCCACTCAGAGACTCCATCAAAACATCAACAGAAAGGACATCCACTCAGAGACTCCATCCAAAGGTCACCAACTTCAAAGACCAAAGGTAGGTAAATCCAAGAAACTGGGAAGAAACCAGCACAAAAGGGCTGAAAATTCCAAAAATCAAAACATCTCTTCTCCTCCAAGGGATCACAACTCCTTGCCAGCAAGGAAACAAAACTGGCCAGAGAATGAGTTTGATGAATTGACAGAAGCAAGCTTCAGAAGGTGAGTAATAGCAAACATCTCCAAGCTAAAGAAACATGTTCTAACCAAATTCAAGGAAGCTAAGAACCTTGAAAAAAGTTTACACAAATTGCTAACTAGAATAACCAGTTTAGAAAAGAACATAAATGACCTGGTGGAGCTGAAAAACACAGCATGAGCACTTTGTGAAGCATACACAAGTTTCAATAGCTAAATTGATCAAGTAGAAGAAAGGATATCAGAGATTGAAGATCAACTCAATGAAATAAAGTGAGAAGACAGGATTAGGGGGGAAAAAAGAAAAAAATAAGTGAAGAAAGCCACCAAGAAATATGGGATTATGTTAAAAGACCAAATCTACATTTGATCGGTGTACCTGAAAGTGACAGGGAGAATGAAACCAAGTTGGAAAACACTCTTTAGGATATTACCCAGGAGAGATTCCCCAACCTAGCAAGGCAGACCAACATTCAAATTCAGGAAATATAGAAAACACCATAAAGATATTCCTCAAGAAGAGCAACCCCAAGAAACAAGATTCACCAAGGTTGAAATGAAGGAAAAAATTCAAAGGGTACCCAGAGAGAAAGGATGTGTTACCCACAAAGGGAAGACCATCAGACTCACAGTGGATCTCTTGGCAGAAACCCCACAAGAACAGAGTGGGGGCCAAAAGTCAACATTCTTAAAGAAAATAGTTTTCAACCCAGAATTTTACATTCAGCCAAACTAAGCTTCATAAGAGAAGGAGAAATAAAATCCTTTGCAGACAAGCAACTGCTGAGAGATGTTGTCACCACCAGGCCTGCATTACGAGAGTTCCTGAAGGAAGCACTAAACATGGAAAGGAACAACCAGTACCAACCACTGCAAAAACATACCAAATTGTAGAAACCATCAATGCTATGAAGAAACTGTATCAACTAATGGGCAAAATAACCAACCTGCATCTTAACAGCAGGATCAAATCCACAAATAACAATATTAAACTTAAATATAAATGGGCTAACTGCCCTATTAAAAGACACAGACTGGCAAATTGGATAAGTAAAGACTCATCAGTATATTCAGGACACCTATCTCACATGCAAAGATACACATAGGTTCAAGATAAAGGGGTGAAGGACGATTTACCAAGCAAATGGAAAGCAAAAATAAATAAATAAATAAAGCAG
Organism: Leontopithecus rosalia; assembly: GCA_028533165.1. Classification (NCBI taxonomy): domain Eukaryota; kingdom Metazoa; phylum Chordata; class Mammalia; order Primates; family Cebidae; genus Leontopithecus; species Leontopithecus rosalia. The sequence goes on along the minus strand of CM052655.1, from coordinate 32,792,818 downwards.
GGGTTGCAATCCTAGTCTCTGATAAAACAGACTTTAAACCAACAAAGATCAAAAGAGACAAAGAAGGGCATTACATAATAGTAAAGGGATCAACGCAACATGAAGAGCTAACACTAACTATCCTAAATATATATGCACCCAATACAGGAGCACCCAGATTCATAAAGCAAGTTCTTAGAGACCTACAAAAATGTAGACTCCCACACAATAATAGTGGGATACTTTAACACACACTGTCAATATTAGACAGATCAATGAGACAGAAAATTAACAAAGATATTCAGGACTTGAATTCAGATCTGGATCAAGCAAACCTAACAGACATCTACAGAACTCTCCACCTTAAATCTGCAGAATATACATTCTTCTCAGTACCACACTGCATTTATTCTAAATTGACCACATAATTGGAAGTAAAACATTTCTCAGCAAATGCAAAAGAACAGAAATCATAGCAAACAGTCTCCGACCACAGTGCAATGAAATTAGAATTTAGGATTAAGAAACTCACCCAAAACCACACAACTACAAGGAAACTAAACAACCTGTTCCTGAATGACTATAAACAATAAAATAAAGGCAGAAATAAAGCTGTTCTTTGAAACCAATGACAACAAAGATACAATGTACCAGAATCTCCAGGACACATTTAAAGCAGTGTGTAGACAGAAATTTATAGCACTAAATGCCCACAAGAGAAAGGAGGAAATATCTAAAATCAAGACCCTAATGTCACAATTACAGGAACTAGAGGAGCAAGAACAAACATATTCAAAAGTTAACCCAAGACAAGAAATAACTAAGATCAAAGCAGAACTGAAGATGATAAAGACACATAAAAAATTCTTCAAAAAATCAATGAATTCAGAGGCAGGTTTTTTGAAAGGATCAAAAAAACATATAGACCACTAGCCAGACTAATGAAGAAGAAAAGAGAGAAGAATAAAATAGAGGCAATAAAAAATGATAAAGAGGATATCACCCTTGATCCCACAGAAATACAAACTACCATTAGAGAATACTATAAACACCTCTATGCAAATAAATCAGAAAATCTAGAAGAAATGGATAAATTCCAGGACACTTACACCCTCCCCAGACTAAACCAGGAAGAAGTCAAATCCCTGAATAGACCAATAACAAGGTCTGAAATCGAGGCAGCAACTAATAGCCCACCAACAAAAAAAAAGTCCAGGACCACATGGGTTCACAGACAAATTCTACAAGAGGTACAAAGAGGAGCTGGTACCATCACTTCTGAAACTATAGAAAAAGAAGAAATTCTCCCTAACTCATTTTATAAGGCCAACATCATCCTGATACCAAAACCTGGCAGAGACATAACTAAAAAAGAAAATTTTAAGCCAATATCCCTGGTGAACATTGATGCAAAAATCCTCAATAAAATACTGACAAACCAAATTCAACAGCATATCAAAAAGCATAACCATCACAATAAAGTCAGCTTCATCCCTGGATGCAAGAATGGTTCAATATATGCAAATCAATAAACATAATCCATCACATAAACAGACCAAAGACAAAAACCACATGATTTTCTAAATAGCTGCAGGGAAGGCCTTTGACAAAATTCAGCAGCCCTTGATGCTAAAAACTCTCAATAAACGAGGTATTGATGGAACGTATCTCAAAATAATAAACCCACAGCCAATATCATACTGAACAGGCAAAAACTGGAAGCATTCCCTTTGAAAACTGGCACTCAACAAGGATGCCCTCTCTCACCACTCCTATTCGGTATAGTATTGGAAGTTCTAGCCAGAACTATCAGGCAAGAAAAGAAATAGAGAGTATTCAATCAGGAAAAGAGGAATTAAAATTGTCTCTATTTGCAGATGATATGATTGTATATTTAGAAGACCTCATTGTCTCAGCCCCAAATCTACTTAAACTGATAAACAACTTCAGCAAAGTCTCGGGATATAAAATCAATGTGCAAAAATAACAAGCATTCCTATACACCAATAACATACAAATCAGAGAGCCAAATCATGAGTGAACTCCCATTCACAATTGCTACAAAGACAATAAAATACCTAGGAATACAACTAACAAGAGATGTAAAAGATTTCTTCAAGGAGAACTACAAACCACTACTCAAGGAAATAAGAGAGGACAAGGACACAAACAGATGGATAAACATTCCATGCTCATGGTTAGGAGGAATCAATATCGTGAAAATGGCCATACTGCCCAAAGTAATTTATAGATTTAATGCTATCCCCATCAAGCTACCATTGACTTTTGTAGAATTGGAGGAAAAAACACCTTAAATTTCATAAGAAACCAAAAATGAGCCCACATAAGCAAATAACAAAACTGGAGGCATCACACTACCTGACTTCACATTATACTACAAGGCTACAGTAACCAAAACAGCATGGTATTGGTATCAAAACAGATATAGACCAATGGAATAGAACAGGGGCCTCAGAAATAATGCCACATATCTACAACCTTCTGATCTTTGACAAACCTGACAAAAACAAGCAATGGGGAAAGGATTCCCTGTTTAATAAATGGTGTTGGGCAAACTGACTAGCCATATTCAGAAAGCTGAAACTGAACCCCTTCCTTATACTTTATATACAAATTAACTCAAGAAGGATTAAAGATGCATTAAGTCAAGATGGATTAAAGATTTAAAAACCATAAAAATCCTAGAAGAAAACCTAAGCAATACCATTTAGGACATAGGCATATGCAAGGACGTTGTGATGAAAACACCAAAAAGCAATGGCGACAAAAGCCAAAATAAACAAATGGGATCTAATTAAACTAAAGAGCTTCTGCACAGCAAAAGAAACTATTATTGGAGTGGACAGGCAAACTACAAAATGGGAGAACAGTTTTGCAATCTATCCATCTGACAAAGGGCTAATATCCAGAATCTACAAAGAAGTTAAACATACAAGAAAAAACAAACCCCCCTAAAAAAGTGGGTGAAGGACATGAACAGAAACTTCTCAAAAGGAGACATTCATGCAGCCAACAAACATGAAAAATTCAAATAAAAATCACAATGAGATACCATGTCATGCCAGTTAGAATGGCAATCATTAAAAACTCAGGAGAAAACAGATGCTGGAGAGGATGTGGAGAAAAAGGAATGCTTTTACAGTCTTGGTGGGAGTGTAAATTAATTCAACCATGGGGAAGACAATGTGGTGATTTCTAAAGGATCTAGAACAAGAAATAACATCTGACCCAGCATTCCCATTACTGTGTATGTACCCAAAGGATTATTAATCATTCTACTACAAAGACACATGCACACATATATTTATTGTGGCACTGTTCACAATAGCAAAGACTTGGAATTAACCAAATGTCCATCAATGATAGACTGTATAAAGAAAATGTGGCGCATATACACCATGGAATACTATGCAGCCATAAAAAGGATGAATTCATGTATTTTGCAGGGACATAGATGAATCTGGGAACCATAATTCTCAGCAAATTAACACAAGAACAGAAAACCAAATACTGCATGTTCTAACTCATAAGAGGGAGTTGAATAATGAAAACAGATGGACACAGGGAGGGGATTATCACACACTGGGGCTTTTTTGGGAGTGGAGAGCTAGCAGAGGGATTGCATTAGGATAAATACCTAAAGTAGATGATAGGGTAATGGATGCAGCAAACCGCCATAACACATGTATTACTAAGTAACAAACCTGCACATTCTGTACACATACCACAGAACTTACAGTTTAATAAAATACACACACATAAATATATATACACATATATGCATACATATGGCAGAAAAGGAAGAGCTTTCTATAGGGTGGGGTACTGATTTGATGGGGAGATGGGACTTGAACCATGCAGAACTGGGTGAGACTTCCTCATGAGAAGGACAATAGCAAAGTTAAGAAACTAAAAAGAACCATCTCAGAAGTAGAGACTTGTCTTTCAGCTAAGTGTTCATTTTGGTGAACAGTGGCTAAAACGTTTGCGTAAGAAGAGTGAGTGAAGAAAATTGGCATATTGAAATTCAGGAAGAGAAGTTTGGAACTAAATCCTTTTAGAAAGCTATTGCATGCTTTTGAACACAAGAAGTTGATTTTCAAGAAGTTTAATTTGGAAGGAAAGTGGTTTGAAGGAAGCGATTAGCAACAAGGAGGAAAATGATGTGTTTATAACAATTTAGATTTATTCAGACAGTCAACAGATTCTTATAGAGCACTTGTTATGAAAAGCTGTCTATTAGGCACTGAGGTTACACAATAACCAAATTCTTTGGCCTCAAAGAGCTTACCTTCTAGTGGACACAGGCAGATAATAAACATATACATAAGTACAGTAGTGTAAAAGGTTACTGATGGTGTTAATATGATCAGAGAATACCTCTCTGAAATGTGACATTGATCTGAGTCTTCAGAGATGAAAATGGGGTTATGATATGGATACACACTAGAAGAACCTCCAGCCAGCAGAGATAAGCACAAAACTCTCAAGAGGAAGTGAACATGGTGTGGGGGACTGTTGGGGATGGCGTGGGCCGGGGTGGTCAAAGAGGACAGACTTTCCGTTCCAAGAAATATGAGTTCTGGAACTCTAATGTACAGCATGATGACTATATAGTTATTACCAATAATACTGTATTACATATTTGAAATTTGTTATGGAAGTAGATACTATTTTTGTATTTTTTAAAAATTGCAATATGAGGTGATAGATGTGTTAAGTAGCTTAATTATAGTAATCATTTCACAATGTATACATATATCAAATTATCACATTGTACACCTTAAATACAAACACTTTTCGTCAGTGACACCTCAATAAAGCTGGAATAAAAACCTACTAACTTTAAAATGGCCCAGTCAATAGTCCACTCCCTGCTACCCAGGTAAGCCAATACCTTTTGATTGTTTTCTCATTTACTAGGTAATCAGAAGAGGTCAGGGTTACCTCCCTCTTTAGGCTATTCTCAAGGGAAATGTGTGATTTTTTTTTAAGAACATAGCTAATAGAAGGAAAAAAAAGGTATATTGGCGTGTGTGTGTGTGTGTGTGTGTGTGTGTTGGTGTTTGCGCGTGTGTGTGTATGTTTGTGTGTGTGTGTGTGTGTCTGGAGAAGAATTTCAGTAGATTTTTAGAATCAGCTAGATCAAGAAAAACTGCACCCCATAGCCTGACAATCTTACCCTGATCATTTAAAATAATTTTACTAGTGCCATATTTAAAAGGTACATATGACTGGTTTAAAAATAATTATATGGTCCCAACTTTAACACTAGAAGATTATGATGATGATGGTCGTCATCTTTGTATAAAAGGGGGAAGGATGCATTTTTAGGACTATGTGCACCAGCAGGAGGAAGTAATGAATACATCAATTGAATTGTAATGTATTGCTGTTTAAATGTATATATGCCAGGTGCCATGGCACATGCCTGTAACGCCAGCTCTTTTGGAGGCTGATATTGGAAGATCACTTGAGGCCACGAGTTCAAGACTAGCCTAGGCAATATAGTGAGAACCCTCATCGCTACAAAAAAAAGGAAAAATAAAATAAACATATGTATAAAATTATTGTTGCTATCTATGTAATCAAAAAGATTCCAAAAGTATCTAGTAGCATAATGAAAGATGACTAAGCTGGTAATCAGGAGGTTGGATCTTAATCCCTATTTTACTATTTTTCTGATTCAGTCCACTGCACCTCCCCCCTGAGAACTCACCGATTCATTCATTTATTCAATGAGCATTGATTGTCTCTTCTATGTAAGATAAGACTTCCAGATAAGAGAGACCAAATCCTTGACCTCAAAGAACTTACATTCTAGTGTAGAAGAGAGACAGTAAATAAATAAACATATAGTTTCACTGTTGGATAAGGTATTATCAAGTGAAGGAGGAAAGTAGGGCTCAGCTACTTTGTCTACAAAATGAGGAGGGTGGACTCTGTGATTTTCACAGTCTTTAAGTAATTGCATGTAAAAGAAAACCTCAGTAACCTAACTATGTTGACTACCCAAATGGAAGTTTATTTTCTCATTTGAGAAAAAGTTAGGAGCTAGGTCATCCAGGACAGGTGGAGTAGTTTTATGAGGTCATCAGTGCCCTGGGTGTCTTTAATGTTTCTATTTACATTAGGGAATGGTTTTTATGCTAACAGAAGATGATTCCAGACATAATAAAGAAGGAAGAGCTAAAGAATATGGGCTAGGTGCCACATATAGAAAGCCAGAATTTCCTAAAAATCCACAGCAGGCACTCCTTACATCTTGAAAGGGAGGCTGGGAAATATGAATACTTCTCAGCTGAGCAACTAGTTGCCCTGAACACAATCTGATTCCCTTTAAGAAAGAAGAAAAGAGCAGAAATTAAGTAAGCCGCTATTAGGGGTGACATATGTCCACTTCACCATCCCATGTATTACTATGATAACAACAATGAATACTGTAATAGTAATGCTCATACTAATATACAACATTAAGAAAAATATACTGATTCACACAGAAGTATTTACAAGCAACACCTTTGCTAAATAAATGCACAAGTTCAGAAAAATGGACTAAATTGAACTAGAAGTGCACAGTAGCACCCAACTTACAGTAAGTGCTAAGACTACCTTGAAAGACTAGCACAATTCAGTATTAGATCTTGCCTTACTGTCACTTAATTGTGTTTGGCACATATATACTCTGTATTTTTTTTTCACATTTGTTACAAGTAAGGTAAAAATCAAACACCAACTGAAACAATGATAGTTATATACTTTTCAAACAACAATGTGTTTATATGATAGTCAAATGTATTCATGAAGATGACTGGAGAAATGTTTTCCTAAGTTGACTTGATCATGGTCACTAATGTGACATTAGCATATTTAAATTCATATGTTGCTTTTAGTATAATGTTAATTTCTTTAAGATGCATTTTAAAGTAAAAATCAAATAAAATGTTGGCAGAGTTCTGGAGAAAGAGAAATGCTAAAGTTAAAAAACACTGGACTAAGTGGCCTCAATCTCACCTACAGACTCTTAATTGTTTTACATTTTACAAGAGATCAATCTTTGTTAAAGACATTAAGATTGAATAGTGGATTAACGTTAGTCTTAGTTCATGTTTTCAATGCTCATCAAAGAGCAGCAGTCTCACAAATCTTTGAACAATTTGGAACAGACATTATAAAACTGGAGGAAATAGTAATGATATAATGAATTCAAAGATGGGCAAATCCTTATCATATGTAATGCCTAAGAAACACAAAAATTGCTATTCATTCTTCAGCTATGTGCACACATTGTAATCTCACAGACAGCTGGATAATACAAAACTTGTCTACAAGGGATTTGTATGTATCACTAGTTAGATATATCACTTACTTCAGCTGGACTATCTTTTAATTACGTTTATTTCAACAGTCTGAAATGTATTTTATAAAAATGTTTTTATTTTATCAATTTATGAACATCCAATGATCGCTTTTAAAATTTGCACAGTTGTAGACCATGCCTAAATTGTTTACAAACTGTTTTCCAAAAGACAAAGACCATTACTCTACACAAAATTAATTCCTTCCTTCCCTCCTTCTCTCCCTCCTTCCTTCTTTCTTTCTTTTTTTTGAGACCGAGTTTCGGTCTTGTTACCCAGGCTGGAGAGCAATGGTGCGATCTCGGCTCACTGCAACCTCCGCCTCCTGGGTTCAAGCTATTTTCCTGCCTCAGCATCTGGAGTAACTGGGATCACAGGATCCTGTGACCATACTCGGTCATTTTTGTATTTTTAGTATAGACAAGGCCTTACCATGTTAGCCAGGCTGCTCTCAAACTCCTGATCTCAAATGATCCACCCACCTTGGCCTCTCAAAGTGCTGGGATTACAGGCGTGAGCCACCGCACTTGGCCTCGACATGAAATTTCTAAGAAATGATCCTAATAACAGTAAAAGCTTTATTCATGGAAACTGATCACTAGATAATTACATATAATATGTAAATTTGAAAACATAATTATCAATATCATACTGTATGAAACAAATTGTGATCAAGGAATATTTAAATGAAATAATATAATTCATGAGTTGATTATTGTTGAACCTGGTGAAGGGTTAATGGGAAATAATTTCCACTAGTCTCTTGATTTTTGTAAATATCAAAATTTTGCCATAATAAAAGTTTTACAAAATTATAAAAACTCATTACAGTCAAACAAACGAATGAATAAATACTTCAAAAAAATGTTTTTACTGATAATTAAAATAAAACCCAACTAAAGTGAAATAAACAATGGGGTCTATATCCATAATTCCAAGAAGTCTCAAGATAGTCAGGTCCCTCAACAATTGCCTTCCTTACTATCTCAAACAGCAGCTACAACTTCAACCATCATGTATCCACTCAAGGCATAAGAGGGGAAACTGACTGTGTCAGCAGACTTCTCACAACTCCAGGCCAGTCAGATGACTACTTCTTGCTGCAAGGAAAGCTGGGAAATTGACACTTGGTTTTCATGTTCTCCATAGTAATCAGGAAAGAAAGGGCTTGGGTTTGGATGTCGGTTTTACTAACCTACAGTGTCTGCCAAAGCAACCATAAGAATATTTAGGTAAACAGTTGGTACATTCATTCAACTGACTATTATTAAGCCATTAAGAAACAAACACCATGCAACATGAAAAAAAGGCAATTGCCTAATATTAACTTCATATCTGATATGACTTCAACTTATGAAAAAGCAAAAGTCATGAAATCCCATGTATATGAAAAAAAGAGGATATATACTAAAATATGTTGATAAGAGTTACACTTAATATAATGGTTTGGGGTATTTATTATACCCTTAATATACTTTGTTTCTTCACATTTCCTATGATAAAATAAATTACCTTAGAATAAAAATAAAAAACATATTAAATGACAGGGGATTATAAGGCTATCCATAACTAACATAACTACATTTTTAATGTAGTCAATATTTTAATAAACTTTATTTTTTAGATCAGTTTTAGATTTACAAAATAGAGAAGATAGTAGAGAGAGTTTCCATAACCCTTCTCCCTCCACACACAAGTGTTATTATATTTTAGATTCGTACAGCACATTTGTTATAATTAAGGAAGCCATATTGATATAGGATTAACCAAATCCTATATCACTCAAATTTTCTTCATTTTACCAAGTCTCCTTTTTCTTTTCCAGGATTCCATGCAGGATCCCACACTGCATTTAGTGGTCATAATTCCATAGGCATCTCTTGTCTGTTACAGTTTCTCAGATTTTCCTTGTTTTTAATATCCTTGAAAATTTTTAGGAATGTTGCTCAAGTATATTGCAGGATATACTCAATCCTGCAACATACTTGAGCAACATTCCTAAATGTTCCTAAAAATTCCTCAATTTTCAGGAATGTTGCTCAAGTATATTGCAGGATATTACAGGATACTGCCCTATTGCAACTGATGTTTTCATCATGATTAGACTGGAGTTGTGTATTTTGGGTAGGTAAATCACAGAGGTAAAGTGTCAATTTTGTGATGTCATAACAAGGGTACATACTATCAACCTAATTTATGACCAGTGATACTGACTTTGATCATTTAGTTGAAATATTGTTTATCAGTTTTCTCCACTGTAGAGTTGCTCCACTCCCCTACCTCCCTTTTTAACACTGTGTTCTTTAAAAAGAAATAACAATGTATAGCCCAAACTTAAGGAGTGAAGAATTATACTGCCTCTCTTTTAGGGTAGAGTGACTTCATAGATTATTTGTTGTTCTGTGTGGGAGATTTTTTTCTCCTCCACTCATTAATTTATTCAATTAATACTTATATAAGTGTGGAACTCATGAATATTTATTTTATACTTGGGGTTATGGTCCAGTACTCCTTTATTTCATTTGTTCCTGAAATTTTTCTAGCTTTGGCCATTAAAAGCTCTTTTTGTTGGCTGCTGTGAGCCTTTGACGTATCCCTATCTGTGTAGTTTTTGTTTGAGTTTGTTTTTGGTTTTGTTTGTTTTTTTTGTTCACTTCATAACTCTCTGGAGCTACAAATGTTCTAAGCTCCTCTTGTATATTAACCAGTCCTAGAAGCAGTCTTTTTTTTCCCCGGAAGTCCTATTTCTTTTTATTGGAGAATGACATTGGAAACCAAGATTGGGTGTTAGGTATGCTTATTGGTGCTTTAAGGCGTCATTTCTTATTTTAGGCCCTGTTAGCTAACAGAGCAAATATATATATATATGTGTATATATGTATACATATATGTGTGTATATATGTGTGTATATATGTGTGTATATATGTGTGTATATATGTATACATATATATGTGTATGTATATATATGTGTGTATACATATATATGTGTAAATATATGTATATATATATATATAGTGACCCATAGATGACCACATATCTATAAATATTTCCATATGTAACCATCTAAACATGAGTTCTTACCAATGTCTCCAACTTTTACCATTACTGTATAGATCATTCTAGCCTCTTCCTCTTAGTTATCTGTAAATTCCCAACCTATCGGACAGAAACTTGATTCCCACCATCCACCATTCATTCACAAAATTGATCAATTCCAGTACACAGGTAAAGCGTCATCAGATATGAGAGTGCAGGACTTACTGCCAACACCTTTTGCTTTTGGTATTACACACTCCACTGATTTTCAAACTTATTCACGTCAGCATCTTTTACCCTCACTCCCTTCAGTGAGATTGTTCCACACATTTATAGTACATTTACTATCTCTTTCGTAGGAGCAGAAAGATGTGATCACTTTTATCACCCATCATAAGGGTATAGCTGATTCTCCTTAAGGACAGGTTAACCAGAGAAAAGCATACCAAAGTTGTGTCATCAAAATTTTATGTGGCATGAAAGCCTTCATAAATATAGATCCAAAGCCCCAGGGAAAACTATTTTATGCTTAGATTTTATTAAGAATGGACCGCTATGTAGCTGGTATGATCTAATGATAACAGACTGAGACTAAATGCAGTAAGGCCTATCTGTTCAGATATTTCTTGGCCTCTCCATGTCTTCCCAGGTAAGGAACAGAATCCCTCTGGAATAAGGGTCTTTTTTTTGTACTTGTACAAAAAATTATAGGGTACATGTGCAGATCATGAAAGATTGTTGAATAGGAACATTCATGGCAAAGTGGTTTGTTGCCACCATCCCCCCAACATCTATTACCTGACACAGTCTTTAAAGGACAAGTCAGTCTGGAGACAGGGGCCTGTCTAGATTTAAAGGCTTGTTTTGGTTTCTATGCCCCACCTTAGAGATGAAGAATTCTGATTTCTAAGACTCTCCCTGGGGAATAAAATTGGGTGAGAAACAGGAAGGCAGGAGAAGTTCAGAAAGACCTTGGTTCTGAGCATTTTCCAATTTCCATTTGTTCAAAGCACTGAGTCTGACAAGACTCCCTACTTTGAGAGTATCCACTTGTCACATTGCTTCCTGAAATCCCTGACTTTCTATTTATAGAAAACAATTTGTATATATATTAAGATTCACTCTGTATGTGATAAAGTTCTATGGGTTTTGATGAATGCATAATCTAATGATTCTACCATTGCAATATTATTCACTAATAGTTTAACTATTCTGAAAAAGCTTGATTTCACCTAGTCATTCTTCTCTGCCTTCCCCTGAATTTCTTGCAACCACTGATGAATCTTTCTCAACAGTTTTATATTTTCCAGAAGTCATTTGGTAGGAGCAGAAGTAGGGGCAATAGGTGTAAAGGGAAAGAGGGGGAAACTAGAGAAGGAGTACTTCTCTAGGTTGTCAGGAACTAAAATTCCAAAAAAGTAAGTCCAAGTAAAAATCACTTAGGGAATGCCAAGATTCAAGGTGAGAAAATCCCACTCACTCAATATATTCAAAGAGTAGAATGGAATGGAATGAAAGCAAGTAAAGAGCGAAGTAGTTGGCCAAATGCAATGTCTCATACCTGTAATCCCAGCTCTTTGGGAGGCCATGGCAGGAAGATCGCTTCAGGCCAGGAGTTTGAGACTAGTCTGGGCAATATAGTGAGCCCCATCTCTAGAAAAAAGTTAACAAAAAATTAGTTGGGCATGACAGCATGCACTGTGTATTCTCAGTCACTCAAGAGGCTGAGGTGGGAGGATTGTTTGAGCCCAGGAGTTCAGGCTGCAGTGAGATAGTATTGTGCCACTGCATCCTAGCCTGGATGACAGAATAAGACCCTGTGTATAGGCGGGTGAAAGAGTGAAGTAACCTGGATCCTGGAAAATAACTGAGAAAATTGTCTGATGCAAACTAAATCAGCCTGGATCAAACTCTCACGCTAGCTGATGATATGGCCTAGACGGGTCCCTTCATCTTTTTGCTCTACAGTTTCCCATCTGAAAAATAACAGGATTGTATATTTAACATGGTCCATACCTTCCAGCCTTAAGCACTCTGTAACTCTCTTTCATTAACCATCATAACAATGATGGTCTCAACTGGTCTTGCGAACACCCTAACTCAGCCAAGCACAGGACTGGTATCATTTCCCCAAGATCTCAGCATCAGCAAAGCCGGACATAGCAGAGGAAAAATGGAAGAAACCTACCCTCAGTCTTTCCCTAGGAACTTTTGCCCTGAATTATGATGGAAGAGCAATTACAGTACTCTAAAATACCTTATATACTTATTCCAAATATTAGAGTGCTTTGAGGAAATTGTGAGGCATTCAAAGTCAAAACAAAACCTATTTTGAAAGAAAAACTCACTGTTCAGGTTTATGTACTTCTTGAAAGTAAAGTCGAGTGTGGGAATCTTTTTTTCCTCTGAGATTTCTGCAAGAGCCAAAGACAATATAACTCCTTTGACAAATAACCATTCAGTGTTCTATGACGACTAAGAGAAAAACGTCACAAAATCTAATCTTGGAAAAGCACATTCTCTTTTTGCATTAAATAGCAACAAAGAGCCGATATCTATAATTTCTATCATTTATGCATTTGGTTGCTTTACCAATAGTTCTATGAAAGGATGTGTGATAGACGCGATTGGGATTTGGTCCTTTCCTTTCAGGTTAAAATTAAATTAACTATTGCACCTCATGCCAAAAACAGTTATCTTTACAGTCATCTTTTGCTTGTGACTCCACCCAAAAACCTGAGCCACATACCCTCCCTACTTGTCAGCCCTTCCAGGGCTATGGTGGATATGAAGTGGAAATATTGCAAAGCAAACGGCAACAGTATTTGATGTCAGAAGTGAAAATAAATAAATTATCCATTTGTGAGACTCCCAAAACGACAGCTAGCAATTCAGATCTAACAGTAGCTTTACTGCCATTTTCTGAGACTGAAATTAAAGCCTCATGGTAGGATAATAAATTTAATCATTTTAAGTAGAAAGAAACACTGGTTCACTACTAAGTCTTTTCCTACAGAATTAGTTTTCTCTGATGTGGTAGCCATAGTGCTCTTCCCAGATATTTTGAGGTTTTTTCTTTAACTTTCATTTTAAGTTCAGGGGTACATGTGCGGATGCGCATGTTTGTTACATAAGTAAATGTGTGTCATGGGGTGCTTGTACAGATTATTTCATCACGCAGGTATTAAGCCTCAGCAGAGAAGAATTTTTTTGCCCCAAAGGTTATCTAACTACTTAATGCTTAATAACCTCTGTAGAAATTATATCAACCCATAACTCAAGAACCAAGAATACATTGGTTACACTCCACAAAAAACTGTGTTCTGGATATATTTTTTGACAAAGTTTTGGGATGAGACAGTGCCACCATCACCAAATCCATTTCCAATAAACATAAATAATGTTTCATTTGGCCCTGTTATCCTACCAAATGGCAGTAGAATAGTACTGAAATGTCTTTGCTTAAAAGAACTAAAAATTACCAAAAGAGGTTTACATTACTATATTTTAAAGTGGGCTGTAATTGCAGCTATAAATTACTTTTTAGAACCAAAAATGAAACAAGTAGGTTTCTTCACACAATTTTTTCCTTCCAAATTTTATAATAGTATAATAATAAGATATCATTATATCCCTATCATAAAAATAGTAAAATATTTTAGAACTTTATCATTTTCTCAAGGGCCCTCTTAATCCTTTGATTTTTAAACATTTATGATGAATTTCTAGTTCATCATTTCTCTCTCCTTTATTGTTCATTTAACTAATTTTTAATTTCTATCTTTTTTAATTTTTATTTTTAGTTCTGGGTTACGTGTACAGGATATGCATGTTTGTTATATAGGTAAACGTGTGCCATGGTCATTGGCTGCATGTATCTTTCAATACCTTTGCATATGATTCAAACGTCAACATCACTTTTATCAGCTTTACAAATCCCACACCTTTTGTAAGATTTACAACTTCACATTGAAGACTTATAGTATTTTGTTAAAGTAATTGGCAAATTTACTGTTAACTAGGGGAGAGATTTTTAAATAGAGAATAAATGAATAAAGAAATAACATTTTTAGAAAAGAAAAAGCACCATACAAATCATCAAGTCTGGTCAATATGAGTATTTCTGATTCCCTGTCATGATTCAGACATATTATAAAATTAAGTGTACACATACACACAAGCTCAAATAGAAATAATGGCTGGGTGACATGAAGTATTGTAAATAATAAATTATAATAGAAACTTTGAGTATGTATACATTATATTGTAAGCACAAGTAGTGAGGAAAAAACTAATTTCCAGACTTGCAAATCCCAAAGATAATATAATGTTTGTATACAGAACTGTACAATTAAAAAAATCAAACCATTACATAATGGAGGATTTTGAAATTGTTCATAAACCAAAAACATTCAATTATGTTAAACATTGAATATTTTATTGTAATAATAATAGCTGGCATTTACTTAATATAAAGTAAAAGCTAGATTATATATTCAGTACCTTAAAATGTGTTATCCTAATTAATCTTCATTCAACTCTCAGATCTAAATAATTTTATACTAATTTTACAGCAGATAATTTCTTGCAATCATACACATTCTGGACATCCTCAAATCTAAGTGTCTTATCTTCACCTTGTCTCTGGCCTTTCATTTCCTTTAAAAGTGGCCTGTGCTGCATTTTCTATCAAGATTTTAAAAGGTTGCTGATTGGATAGCAGAGAGATAATTAATGTGAAAGTAATCATGTGGCTTATAGGCATGATGTATAGCCCTTTGGGATAATATTTGTATTTTAACAAGATCCTTTGTGGTTTTGTGCAAGTAGGAATATCCCACTTCTTGGAATGCCATTGTAAAACATTTGAGAACATGAGCCCTCTAAATCCCTCCAAATGAATAAAAGTATTTGTTGGAACTCCTCAAGTAACAAAGCCTAGCTTTCAAACTTCACAGATTCCATGTTAAGAAATAATCAACTAAAGAACTTTCAAAAAAGCAGGTGCTTAAAAGCTCTGATCACTGGCTAAGTTAGGTGTCCACCACTGGACAATCCAACTGTGACCACAGAAGAGGAGTTAGAAGTTGACCGCCCCTATTCATTCTGTGAAGATTGCTCATTACATACCTTCTCATTCACAGTAACCCGGCTTAAAGTGGCTGAAAGTGAGGTATGCCTAAGCAGAACTTCTTTAAAATTTACACGACTTTGATTTCAAATGTCTCCAAATCAGAAGTAATGATCCCAGTGCAGGACAAAGCATTTAACTTTAAAATACTTAATGGCCATGTTGACAATATGGGATAGAGCATTCCACACACTTGGACACAATTTCCAGCTCTAACACTCGCCAACCATGGAAGCTTTGGTATGCAACACTCTCTCCAAACAGTATGGCTACCCTGAGGCTCTGAATAAAACCCTGAACATTTCATAAGTTCCCCACTTCACAGACCAAGAGAAACAAAATCAATTACATTTATATTTACATGTACACACACACACACACACACACACACACACACACACACGCTGCCCAATTTCTCCAAGAAGCTTAGAGGAGTTACTGCAGACCTTAAATGATGGATTTATTTCCTCGTTGTGGCTCACACACACTGCTGAAAACTTGGCTCAAATGCATTTTACGAGGCTAGCATTACTTAGGGCAATACAGAAAAGGGATTGCTTTTTTTTTCTATTCCCTTCAATTCAGCTCTTTTCTCTTTAGTTTTATTTCTTTTTTGCATTCCAAATTCAAACACTCAGTTACAGGCTTCTGTTATCCATGAACATTAAAATGAACATTAAAATGAAGCCATTGTTATCCTAAAACCCACTTGAGTATTCTCTAAGGAAAATAAGAGGCAATGGAGGGGCAATAAGCAATAACTGTCATCTTATTTTTGTCTATTATCTGCTGCGTTATTTTAAAGAGAACAACGCCCTTTCAAACTATTTCTTTATGATTATTTCAGAAAAAAAAAAGATGACAAAACAGCTTGCTTTTAAAGAGAGAAAGAAGAGGTTGTGATTAATTCCTGTTAGAAATCCTCTCATTTTAGGAGCAGACTGGGTTATCCTTATAATACATCAGGATTTGGTCCTGAGAGCTGTCAGCCGACCTCACAGGAAGCTTCTTGAAGCTGAAGCCTGTTCATGCTGTCACTAAATGCTGACCTGCGGTTGCATTCTAAATCACTGCACACAGTGCTCTTTGAAAACCAAACTGCAGTTCAGACATTATTGAGCTATTCCTTCAGCTCTTCAGAAAACAATTGCAAAGCTGCCGCAACACAAGTTAACGTTTTTAAATTGAAGTAATTGGTCATTACAGTTTATTCTGTGTGAATATTGATTTGCTATCTAGTTTCTTCAATCTTTATAATACAGTTATTCCAGCCAACTTCTAGTTCTCAGATCTGAGTCAAACTACAGTGCATCAAGAGCTCTTTATTCTGCCATTTGCAACTATAGCCAAAAGAGCACTGGAAAACACCTCTCAGAAAGCCTGTATTTTAATTCCAGCCTCATTCTTCCTAGACAATTAATAATGCAGTATCATCTTCCCTGCCTGTAAAATGGACATGGTAGTAGCCATCCTTTGACCTTGGAGAGTAACTACATGATTTGAACAAAAATGCCATTCTTGATAAATGGTGTTGCCTAAAACCAAAGAAGAAAAATTATATACATAAATACATACACACATGTATATATGCAGCATGAAAAATGTATTTTAAATTTTTTTCATTATACTTTATGTTTTACATTAGATTACATGGCTTGTATCTAATAACAATTTTTTTTAATTTAAAAAGGGAATCCGCATTTACTTAAAAAATAACAAGTAAACTTAAAAGAGCTGCAAGCACCAAGTTCCTATATATAACAAATAACATAAATACTATTTCCATACATGCATTTGATATAATAATTGAAAAGGGGCTGAGTGTAGTAACTCATACCTATAATCCTAGCACTTTGGGAAGCCAAAACAGGAAGATGGCTTGAGCTCAGGAGTTTGAGACCTGTGTGGGCAATATGGCAAGAGCTCATCTCTACTAAAAATTTCTAAAAATCAGCTGGGTGTAGTGTTGTGTGCCTCTAACCCCAGCTACTCAGAGGGCTCAGACAGAAGAATCACTTGAGCCCCGGGGGTCAAGACTGCAACAAGCCATGATTGTGGTATTGCACTGTAGCCTGGTCAACAGAGTGAGGCCATGTGCTTAAAAATTGAATAAATGAATAAATTAATACTGAACCCATTTTAAAATCTTGGAGGACTATTTTCTTTACTAAAAAAAGATACTTTTTATATGTACTATTTTTCAAGGGAATCAAAATGTACAAGGTATGTCATTATCATAAGAGACTTTGGAGGTGACTCTCTTTTTCAGGGAGCCATACTCAGATTTGATTTCATTGTTCAAAAGAAAAATTGTTTTAAAGTTAGAGTCAAAGAAATCATAATAAAATATAGTAAATTTTCTAAAAGTTATTTCATATATCAAATGGCTTCTGTCTGTGTATTCATTGCTTCAGAGGTTCATTTGTTGGTTGGTTTCATGAGCAAATGACCGTAGTAGTCAATCTCCAGCAGTTTAGTAAGACACATAACAAAACTTGCTTCTTCCTTTAATGATTTCAGAAGTAAACAGAACTGGGAATATCTTCATTTATGGCAACCAGCTCTTCCATTTTTTTTAAGAATAGCTTCCAAATGTTTCTTAAAATTATTTTGTGGAAAAAAGTAGACAAACAGCAGCACAGATAAGAAGCACACAGCTATATACATGATCTCATCAGCAGACGACAGGGCTGGCTGCACACAACCCCAGCCAGGCCCTTATGGCCGTGCAGAAAAATGGTAATTCCTGCTGGAGGCCCAAATTCATCTGACAGAGCACAGCATCACAAAATTAGAATTTTGAGGAAAGGGAAAGAAAGTCTGCATTCCTGACTCTCTATTTCTAAACCGGCACCTAGAAATTCTGAGTGTTAATCAAGGAAAAAGAAAATGCTGTGTATAAAAATGCTTCAGAAGCCCTAGAGTCTTGTATGAGTATGAAGAATTCTTGTCACAACTGGATTCAGAGGGCACAGCTTTGGTTTAAAGTTTAGCAGTCAGGAGGTAATAACAGTGGGCACAGATGAAGCTTCTAAGTTGACAGCACATTTCAGTTATCATCCATTTCCAAGCAGTCATTGTGAACACAAGTATGTCTAGCTCAGATTGAAACTGCGTCAAACTGAAGACAAATGAGACAAACCACTTTTTACAAAAAAGGCAAGTTTCATAGATAAATAAATGTAGCATAAGCATAAAGTGGAACCACATTCAACACTAAGCCAAAAAGTATTATGATAGATCTACACGGCGAATCCCAAAAAGCATATATTGAACAAAAACAGCAAGACATATAAATAAAACAAACAAATAAAAGAGAACATTCTGTGTAATTCCATTTACATGAAGCTCAAGAATGTCCAAATGAATCTATAGTAATGAAAATCACCATACTTGTGGGGTCAGGAGGATAGGATTGGCAGATTGAGTACAAGGGGGCATGAAGGAACTGTCTGCAGCCAAGAAAGTATTCTATGTCTTTATTAGGTTTTCTTTACACAGATATGCAAATGCATCAAACCTCATCTTATTCTATACTTAAGATCTGCACATTTCTCTATTCATGCATACACTTTACCTCAACATGTTTTATAAAAGGTCAACTTTCTCCTCTTCTCTCTTCTTGTTTCTTCTCCTTTACCCTTCCTCCTCCCCATTTTCCTTCTCTCTCTTTTTCTCTGTATCCACAAAATGCCTTTTATTTAACCTAGTTTCTCTCCATCACCTCTTTTAATCCCTGAGGAAGTAAAGCCCTTTCTCTTTAATCTCTATTAATATTACCCTAGGTTTTGGGCTGGATTTACCCTACCCAGTCCTTTGAAATTCAGAGCAGAAACCTCCCTGAATTAGGGTCTGTCTTTCCTGAACCTATGCTTCTAAGAGCTTCTCTCACTCTCAGGATGGAACATGGCATTGAAGGGATGGATGGGGCAGAAGGCACTGGAGAGGAATGCAAAGGAGAACAAGAGTCCTTAGGAGCTCTGCCGCAAGCCCCTGTAGAGCGCTGATATGTTTTTGCATACTTCATCTAATCAAATTGAATGATTATATTAGTTAGTTTTTAACATGGGTTTTTGGCATATTAGACCAGAAGAACCTTGTCTTGGCAACTTGCTATATTACTGAGGAAAACCACTTTCAGAATCTCTAGGACTTAGGAAGTTCACTAACTTAACTTACCTACCAAAGTTGCTGGATCATAGATCAAGATGAAATTTCAATATAAAATAAATTGTCTCAGTGATTCTTGAAGAATATGCCATAGATAGACATATAGAAATGTCATTATTCATTCTTTTGGCATCTATCTAGCTATCTATCTCACTAGAAAACAAATTGTGGAACTGTGGATAGTAATTATCTTTGAAAAGGGAAATAATAGAAAACCTTCTGTATCTTACTCATCTCTTTATTTATTTGTGGTTTTGTTTTACAATTACTACACTGTTTTTTATAATCACAAAAAGACTAAACAGACATAAAATACTTCTACAATAAGACATAAGTGAGTGGGTAATTTTAACAGTTTATATTCACTTTGTGGCCTCCATTTTGTAAAAATAAATAAACAAATAAATCTGGGCAGACTTTTCAAAAAATTGAAACAATGTAATAAAAATCATTTGAAACCCCAAAGAATCTGACAAGAACAGAAGTCCCTGCTCTTCTCTTTTGATTTCCAAGATAGCAGCTGTATAAGCATTGAGACAGGAGGCTTCAGAAAAAAGAAACTGATCCACGTCTACAGAATTTTCTTAATATCTCAACATTTTGGTTTTGCAATACAGTAGAGAACATAGAGCATCTGAATTGCTAGACCTGCTCACTATTCCCACAAAGTTTAACAAGCATTGAGTAAATCCTGCAAGCCTCCATTTTTAAACATAATATTGAAATGAGAAGGTTTGATTTTAAAAGAGCTCAACTTGGTACTTGAGCTTTGAACATTCCATTGAATTAGAAAACCAGAGATGCCAGTGAATTGATGAGTTCATTTAGTGCCACATTCTGCCAAAATGTCTGTGCAATATTGGACTTCAAAATGCAACATGAGCGAAAGCTAAAAATCATCATGAATAATTCAGATCACATCCAATAGTTTGTCACACTAGAAAAAGAGAAACATTTTATCTTGAACAGGAAAGAGTATTTAGCATAAAAAATCATTATGTGGGGCCAAAACCAGACAACAGCATTTTAGAACACATACCCTGTGCTCAGATATCTCAGAGAACTTCTAATTTAATTTGACAGCCCATGAATTGGCATCCTTTCCTTACCACCTTTTGTTCCAAGGAAGTAACAATGACCCTCCAGTGTCAGCCACACAACTCTCCTTGCACTGCCTGCCATGGGTTTGCACTGTGCAACACACAAAGGATGCATGGCATGGCCCAGACCCTAGGGCTTGAGTAAAGAATGCCACAACAGGAAACTGAACACAGGGCAGTGCTAAATGTGAATGCAGATCACAAAATTATTGGTGAATTACATTATAACTGCATACGCCATAGCCTTTGAGGGAACAAGGGAGTGTTAATTTCCTACCTAGTACCCGTTCCTCTGCTCAATCAGTCTTACATATCACTACCAGATACAGCATCCCAAAATGCAGTTCCCATCACATTACTCTAGCTTAGCTCTAACACGCACCTTCAAATCACCTTACCAACAACTTCCTGCTATTATCCTCACTAGAGCACATTCAGAGTCTAGGCAGGCAAGCTAAAATGGGCCTCAACCTCTTGCAAAACTACAGAGAGTATACAGATTAAGCAGAACATACTCAACAACATTCAGACTATAATTGAAAACAAAACCTTGTGCTAGTCTGTCGTCAACCTGCTGAGATGCCACACTGCACCCCAGGATGGCATAGTAAGCCCTTGGATCTAACATGAACACTGCTTTTCTTCCTCCTCACTATTTCTTACCTGTCCCTTGCCTTGAATGCTCATAAATCTGCATCCTCACCCTTCAAGGCCAATCTTAAATCACATTCCTCTAAGCAGCCTCCCAAATCCCCTCAAATCATGTGCAATCTGTCCTTCCATGTTTCACTGCTATGGCACTTATGTAACATGCTCTTTTTAAAATAATCATTTGTGCACCTAAATTATGTTCTTTACTAAGCAGAATCAAAATTCTTTGAGATTGGAGATTTTCTTTTTTCTTTTTTTCTTTTCCTTGAGACAGTCTAGCTCTGTTGCCCAGGCTGGAATGCAATGGCATGATCTCGGCTCACCACAACCTCTGCCTCCTGGGTTCAAAGCAACTTTCCTGCCTCAGTCTCCTGGGTAGCCGTAATTACAGGCATGCACCACCACACCCAGCTAATTTTTGTACTTTTAGTAGAGATGATGTTTCACCATGTTGGTCAGGTTGGTCTCAAACACCTGACTTCGTAATCTGCCCACCTTGGCCTCCCAAAGTGCTTGGATTACAGGTGTGAGCCACCGTGCCCAAGTGAGATTGAAGGTTTTCCTACTCACTTCTAGATACATCGTGTTAATTTCAGTAGGTGCTCAGTACATTTTCAATAAGCTAAATAAAAATTGCCACATAAGAAAACATTTTTAAAGTACAGCCCAATGTACTTACAATAGGCATGGGGGAAAGTCATGTGCATATGAATTTTTAAAAATTATTTACATGGCAATTAAAAAATGCCAAGTATATGTGCAAGTGCCAAGTGAGTGGTACCAGCAGTACCTGGTATACATTTCAAAGGAATGTGAGAGACCACTCTGGGCAAGAAAGTGGTAGGTATTGAGCTAGGTATTGAAGGCTAACAGATTTTGAATATACAGGATGGTAAAGGAGGCATTTCAAGAAAGAAAGTTCTAATGTGTGACCTTGATGTTCGCCTGTCCTCTCTGGGTAAGGATCTCTCATCTGCATAATGAAAAGAGCTACTTGGATAATGTCTAAAGCCCAATGTCAGCAATGTGATTAAAGGCATAGTCCGTGGTGTGTTTGGAGAGATCTGTCATAGAGGTAAACACCTTGGGGATAGGAGTCAGACGGACCTGAGCTCCATCCCTGGTACTACCATTTCTAATGTGTGTAGCTTTGGAAAAGTGGCATAACTTATTTAGGCCTCTACTGTTTTCATTTATAAAATGAGAACAATACTAATATGCACATTACATTGAGTTGTCACGAGGATTCAATGAAATAATGTATTAAGGTACTTTGCACAATACCCGGAACAGAGTAAATTCCCTGTAAAATCTAGCTATAATTTTTACTATAAGAAACATACCACAGCCTGGGAAACATGACAAAACCCTGTCTCCACAAAAAAATACAAAAATTAGCTGGATGTGGTGACACACGCCCATAGTCCCAGCTATTCAGTAGGCTGAGGTGGGAGAATTGACTGAATCGAGAGATATCAAGGCTGCAGCGAGCTGCAATTACAACACTGCACTCCAGATTATGAGACAGTGAGACCCTGAGAAAGAAGTAAGAAAACAAAAAGAAAGAAAGGAAGGAAGAAAGGAAAGGAAAGAGAGAGAGAAAGAGAAAGAAAAAAGAAATAGAGAGAAAGGAAGGAAGGAAAGAAGGGAGAGAGGAAGAGAGGAGGCATGGAGGGAGGGAGGGTAGCGGGGAGAGGAAAGAGAGAAAGAAAAAGAAGGGAAGGAGGAAGGAAGGAAAGGAAAAGGAAGAAAGGAAAGGAAAGAAAGAAAAAAAGAAAAGAAAGAAAGAAAACAGAACCAATGGATGCCGGCTATACGCAGTAGTCATACCTACTTGAACATGATTACACTTGAAGGTGGATTATTTGAGCTTGTGGGTTGAAGACCAGCCTGGGCAACATATTAAGACTTCATCTTCTATTCAAAATAATTAAAAAAATAAGAAATATGCTTATTTGGGAATATATAAGAACACTTACTTAAGACTTTTTCTGTTTTCCCAAAATAGGGATGAGAACTTAAAGCTAATGATCAGCAGCTGGCAATAGTGCATTCTGAAAATTCTTGAAAGATCACACTTCTCTTAAAGGCTTTTGAGAGGTGACTAAGCCATCTCATCTATGCTAAAACCATCACTCCATCACAACTTTCCCATCCAGTCCACAAAATCAGAACATGGCAGTGATGGAGATCAGCATAAATGTCATAAATGCAAGTTATCTGATAGGAAAAGAGTTGTATGTTTTCTTTTCCCCCTCACAGAATGAGGGAGGTGGTACTTAGTACCCAACTTAAAGGCAAGTGAGAGGGCCTCCAAGAGAATCACTTTGTGCATAAAGGTACTGATATCTTATCCCACAATTGGAAGTATATTTATATAGACTGCCAGATGATTTGCCTTCTGAGCCTCTTTGAGCTGAGGAAATAATGAAATAGCAGGGAGGGAACGGAAGAAGCAGCGTGGCTGTGGAGCAGCTCACAAGCTCACAATTTGACAAGGCAACGCTGCTCCATGAGTTTCCTGTGGGTCTGATGGGCATCGCAGAAGAGGAGTCAAGTGGAGCCATCTTGCAAGCAACAGGAGAGGGATACTCCAGCAGCAAAGTGTGGGGATAATACTTGGTCAGGGAATTAGACAGGGTGGGAAGAGGGAGGTTCAAAATGGATCATCTATAGGAACTCCGGTCTCCACAGAAAACTCACAACTCACCCCCTGCCAGAACCAACAGTTGGAGGCCTGGAACTCAGAAGGCATTGGATGTGATTGGTGTTAGAGAAACAGGACCAACCCCAGAGAAAAGACTACAACAACAGTCAACAAAGAAAAAAAACCTGTCCGTATCCCCCTTCTCATCCTTAACACACCGAAGGATCAAGAACCAGAAAAGGGAAGAAGAAGAAGGCAAAAGCAGGAACTATCCTCCCATCCTGAAGCTCTCCTAGACACGAACAAAGCCTGTGGAAGGAGAAGATAAAAGTCAAAAATTGTTCTGGATGCTTTGAAATCTATAGCAACCAAAAATCTGAGAGCCATGAATCATGACAAAAAGTTATCATTTAAATAAGTTCAGCTTGCTGAAGAAAAAAATTAAAGAAAATAAAACGTTAGTTTCAGTATAATCAGCCTAGAAGGATAATGAGAGAGGATACTGGAAAGATAAACTGAGTCCAGACTATAAGAATCTTGAATTATTAGGACTTTAAATTTATCCTGAAAGTAATGAGAACATTGAAGGTTTGGGGCCCCAGCGAGGATTAACTGAGCTGTAGTCAGGGGGGTAGATTGTAAGACACAGAACCTAGAGGCATGGAGACTGGAGAGGAAGTTGTAATAATTCTGATGATTCATAGGAACTGGAGCCTCTACCACAGGGACAACTGTTGAAATGGCATGAATCAATAAACAGCAGTGGCATCTTACATGTGGAATAAAAACATTCAGACAACCATCTGAATCTAGGGAGTAAGAATAAGGGGTAACTCTAACTTGAGTTGAGTTTCTTCAACCTAGATTCTGACTACCGCTGGCCACTACTCCCTCAGTCCTCCAACCCCTTTCCAGGAAGAAAAAAAACAAATCTATGAATGGTGGTCGTTTTGGGAGAAATGTGAAGAGATGGGTGTTGCTTAGAGTCATTTTACCTTTCCAACTCATTAAAAACTTCTCCACTCCCTGTCTGACATATTCCTCCCAAAAATGCTATTACTGCCACCACGAGTTCTTGCCCTCTCTGAAAACGCAGCTGGGGTATATGGTGGAATCTACTGAACGTGAAACAAAGGAGGAAAGGAAGACTCATCACTCTCTGAAAGATTCACTGCAACTCCAGAAACATGAAAATGACCCAGATTTCCTGAATCTTGACCAGAGGTCATTTCAATACATGATAATAGTTGCTGTCTGCAGGTTCTCCCGAAGACAGGAGGATTTTGGTTTCATGAGCTCCAAAGACACACTGCAGGAACATTCTAATGCCACCAACTGCGGAAACTACCAGCAGAAGAAGTTTTTCTTACACAACTTCCGTGTGTGTGTGTGTGTGTGTAGGGGTGCATATGTTGAAGAATTCAAACACAAGCACCCACTTAAACAATAGTCACTATAATGCCTTCCACTGGTGTCAGGTTTGATACTGGGCAGATCATTATAAGTACTTGCTTCAATCAACATGCTAGGTGAGCTTGAAGAAGCCATAAGAAATCAATGTGTCCAGTTTCTGGCATTCACAATTCCAGGCCTGAACCAAGCCAGTCACAAGCTATCTTGGGAGTCTCCTGGAAAGATGTTGCCCCCTCCACACCTCATTCATTTATTCACTCATGCAAAGCATATTTATTAAAGACCTTCTCTGTCCCAGTCATTGTGCTCTCAACTGGAAGACAGAAGTAAATATAGACCTGCCCCCAAGTTGCTCACAGCCTTGAATAGAAGGCACCAAAGACAAAAAAAGAGAAGGTGATATCTGATATAAATGAGCAGAGGCTGCTGTGGAAGTGATCAACCAGCTTAGACTGAGAAGATGAGAAAGTGCTTCCCAGGATTAAGATGTAAATTGAACCTAAAGAAGGAGAAGTCAGTCAGGGAGGAATTAAGAAGTGATAAAATATCACATGTGCAAAAGTCCCATAAACATGGCTAAGGATGGCCTAAGCCTGGAAGGTCAGTGAACATCACTGAGCCTAGAAAATGGGGACATGGGGACAGAGTTGGCAGAGGAAGAGGGGTAAAAACAGAGAGGTCATACAGACATTCAGGACCTATATCAGCAATTAACGTCTTTGTAAAGGAATTTGAGAAGAAATCAAGGGCCAAACATAGCGATGAAATTTATTTGGGGGAGTGGTGACTTTTTGGATACTGAGTGAGAATGAACTAGAATTAGAGCGGAATGTGACTGGCAACTGGGACAGCAGTTAGAGGGGAGGCCAACAACAACTGTGCTGAAGTTACGGTGTGCGGTGGCTCCAACGCTACGTCAAGGGCACCATGCTGGCCTTGGCCTTGATGGTAAGTGAGAGATGAGGAAGGGACAGAAGGATCCTAGAGTACAGATATGGTGTGCCATTTTAGGTCAGGGGCTCTGCTTCTCCCAGTTCAGTTAATTGTTGTGTGACCTCAGCCAAACTTCTTAAACCTCTGTCCTTTGGTTCACTTATCGGTAAAATAAAAATCAGGATAAGACACTCTTTCTAGAGGGGTTGTGAAGATGGGGTAAAGTACATGAAGTGCTGAACTCTTGCCTGGCACACATCAGATGCTTGTATTAGTTAGGACATAGTCTCACTTGCTGTAACCAAAGCCCAAAACGACAGTGGCTTATATGAGAGAGAAGTGAATTTTTCTTAAATCTAGGTATAAGCTGTGGTAGGAAGGTAAACTGGATGGTCAATGAATCTTCTACATTGTTGCTCTGTAATCACTGGGATGAGGCACTCAGCCACGTGGTCCAGTATATCTCCATTCGAGCCAGTGGGAAAGAGAAATGTAATCCCAGCACTTTGGGAGGCTGAGGCAGATGGATCACGAGGTCAGGAGTTCGAGACCAGCCTGGCTAACATGGTGAAACCTTGTCTCTACTAAAAATACAAAATTAGCCAGGCGCAGTGGCAGGTGCCAGTAATCTCAGTTACTCAGGAGGCTGAGGCAGGAGAATTGCTTGAACCTGGGAGGCAGAGGTTGCAGTGAGCCAAGATCATACCATTGCACTCCAGCCTGGGTGGCAGAGTGAGACTTCATCTCGGAAAAAAAAAAAAAAGAAGGAAGGAAGGAAG
>CM052655.1:32748914-32765499 GCA_028533165.1 Leontopithecus rosalia | reverse complement strand
AGCTACACTTAATATATGTTAATATTATAGACAGATAGAAAAAGTGACTGCTTGAAGGAGAGGAGAAAAGTAGAAAAAATTCATTTCTGTTGGGTGAAACTTGATAAACTTAAAACATAAAAAGTTTTAAACTTAAAAGTTTTCAAATTTTATCAAAGGAGAAGAATTTAGACAAAACTATATTATATAAGCACAGTGAGAAACTCAAAGAATTTTTTTTTCAGGTAAAAGGGACCTTGTAAGAATTAAGTATTATTAAGTATTGTCAATTAATAATTAGATGTATAAAAAGTGCTTACTGTAACTTAAAAAATAATAATTAGATATTGTTAACTGTTTTCAAGGAGTTATTCTACTAATGAAGATTATAATATTCATTGTAATATTGAAAGAAAACTGATTAAACCCACAAGGGAATTTCTATGGATTACCCTTTTTATTGGCAAGATATTGGAGGGAAATATTAATGATTTTCTTCTCATGAAGCGTCATTGAAAGAAAACAATGTCGTGAATGTATATGCCTGTATATGACCACTTGCTACGAGGTACCTCAGGAGATACGTGGTGTCTCATCTGAGACAGGCAGCGTTGAACAGGCGCCACCGGCCACTTCATTATTGCAATGGTTTGCTGCC
The DNA here is from genome assembly GCA_028533165.1 of Leontopithecus rosalia. Taxonomy (NCBI): domain Eukaryota; kingdom Metazoa; phylum Chordata; class Mammalia; order Primates; family Cebidae; genus Leontopithecus; species Leontopithecus rosalia. Next base: position 32,764,862 of record CM052655.1, on the reverse strand, counting down.
CCTATGTGGCAATCCACGTAACTGCAGGTCACCCACGGCCCTAAAGCTTTGTATCTTCAAATACCAGATCACAATCCAGGGTCTGTCTATCTGTTTTCCAAAATGATGGGTTGTCAGTTTGCGGTCTGTCTTTATGACCTTTTTTTTTTTTTTTGGGGACGGAGTTTCGCTCTTGTTACCCAGGCTGGAGTGCAATGGCGCGATCTCGGCTCACCGCAACCTCCACCTCCTGGGTTCAGGCAATTCTGCCTCAGCCTCCTGAGTAGCTGGGATTACAGGCACGCGCCACCATGCCCAGCTAATTTTTTGTATTTTTAGTAGATACAGGGTTTCACCATGTTGACCAGGATGGTCTCGATCTCCTGACCTCGTGATCCACCCGCCTCGGCCTCCCAAAGTGCTGGGATTACAGTCTGGAGTCACCGCACCCGGCCATGACTTTTTTTTAAGATAGGTCTCACTCTCTCTTCCAGACTGGAGTGCAGGGACTCAGTCACGGCTCAATGCAGCCCTGACCTCCTAGGCTCAAGCGATCCTCCCACCTCAGCCTCTGAGTAACCCAGACTACAGGCATGCACCACTACGCCTGAGTAAATGTTTTGTATTTTTTGTAGACATGGGGTTTTGCCATTTTGCTCAGGCTGGTCTCGACTCCTGGGTTCAAGTGATCTTTCCACTGTGGCCTCCCAAAATGCTGGGATTACAGGCATGAGCCATCTATCCCAGACCATTCTTGTTTTTAATATGGTCCTAGTGAGATCTCTACAGAAAATCTCAAATTACATCTTCACAACCCTGAGTAATACGAATCTCCTGCTTCAAAGTTAACTTATTCCTTTCTTAAATTTACTTTTCCCTCCAGAGTACATGGGTCATTCTTACTTCTTTAAGGATTGACCAAGAGCAAAATTAACAACCCTAACTGCCTGTGACTTAAACAGGAAGACAGAGAGAGGACATTTTGTGGACAGGCATTTTCACAACTAGGAATAGCTTACACATTAAGCTAAGAACCCGGCAGAGGGCAGGCTGCATGGGCCGGGCCTCTTTAGTCTCGGCCTCACTTGACCCCTAGCGCAAGGTCAGTGCATACCCAGCATTCAGCTCCTGATCCAGCAAGGATCACCCAGGGACAGATCCTCCCATGAATTTTTCCACCTGCTTATTTGCTTGAATTAGTCCTGTGGTTGTAAGGAACCATAGACTACCATTCCAAATGGTCCCTGGCAGGTTTTGTGTGCATTAATCCAAGAATGTAATATAATTGCTCCCCCAACTGCTCTGAGGGAAAGTGCATTGCAATGTCCTCCACTACCTACAGCCTTCCTGCAAATTCAGGGTCGTCAGCATGGATTTCTGGGGATTAGAGAGCAGCTCCTTGACCATTTCCTATTCATAGTTTAATATGATTGTGGCCAGGGATGGTAGCTAACGTCTGTAATCCCAGCAATTTGAAAGGCCAAGGCTGAAAAATCACTTGAGCCCAGGAATTCAAGACCAGTCTGGGCAACATAGGGAGACCTCATCTCTACAAATAATTTTTTAAAACTTAGCGGGCCATGGTGGTGCACACCTGTGGTCCCAGCTACTTGGGAGGCTAAGGCAGGAGAATTGCCTGAGTCCGGGAGGTCCAGGCTGCAGTGAGCCATGATAGCCCCACTGCACTCCAGCCTGGGTGACAGAACAAGATCCTGTCTCAAGAAATTAAAAAATAATAAAAATAAAAGTTGTAATATAACCTTGAACAAGAAAGGCAAGAGCAAGCCTTAGCAAAAGAATGCAAGAGTTATTATTTTACAGGAAATTGGATTCAAATCATATTAATAGGCAGGAAGGAAATCAATCCTCACAGTGCCAAGGTGAGTTTATTCCTGGAGATTTAAGAAAAAACTACAGCCATCATCTATAGAACCAGAGTTTCCCACCCCCATCCACCCCATCCCTCTGTCAATTACTCAGAACTTTCTCACCTGTGAAGCCTTTTCCAGAAGAGAAGACATTGATTTTCAGTGGCTGCCTCAAGGCTTCAGAATTAGTAAAGAACTGCAGAAGTTATAAAGCGGCTTCCATTAATCTGTACAGACAGACGCTGGGCTGCTGAGACAGGGAGGCAGGATGTGGACGCCTCCCTAAGAACAGCTTAAGTAATGGAAGCAATTTCATCAAAACCAAACATTGTTCATGTTCTATCTGATACATAAAAATTCTAGTCCATTGTAGTTTTGGTTTTTTGTTCCTATTGTTACCACAGATGAGCATGTTTTCTCATGTTAATTGTTTATTTCTTATTTGTGTTTCTGTAACTGCATATTTGTATTCTTTGACCTCCTCTATGATATCTAATATTTTATAACAGGAATGAGAGTGAGCATCCTCGTCTTTTTCCTAAATTTACTGAAAATTCCTCTATTGTTTCTCCATGAAGTACAATTTCTACTGTTAATGGCTGATAAAATGCTGCTTTTAAATTAAGCCATATGATTTCCAAGTTACTGAGGATACTCCTCGGAAATGGATGGCATGGCCTTTTTAGCAACTGTCATATACTTTCACTCTTTAATTACTGATATAATGAATCACCTGAAAACGTTTCCAAATATTGAACTATCTTACATTTCTGAAATACGGCATAGCGTGGTTTTAAGGTTCTGCTAGATTATGTTAGATGACTGTCTACATATTTTTGTTTCTATGTTCACATGTAAGATGAGTCTGTAAATTTATTTTTAGTGCTATCTTTCAACACTCTCAGAATTAGTGACTTGCCACTTTCACAGAATGAGTTGCTAATTTGTAAGAATGGAGTAAATTTCTAGCAACTAATTTATTTATGCTTTACAGTAGCTTAAATATTTTGAATTTTCTGTTCTGTGCCTTGAAGATTGGATTGGACTTACTGCCCAAACATTGGATCTGGTACCTATGGGTCAGGGGCGGGGTGGGAGAAAACTCTGTCTTTCCTTATTGTTTCTAACTGTTCTTGAACCCAAATTGTCAATATTTTCAGGAAAGTCACTTATCTAAGCCATATTTTAAAATTTACTGGTATAAATGTATAGTTAGGATTTATTTAAATTGTTAAATCTCTATTGTCTGAATAAACACGTCCTCATTCCTCAGTTGCATATTGTGTTGTCTATGTGGTCTTCTCAAAGAAACAGCTCTGAAGACAATATTTTTGCTTTCCACTTTATTAATTTTTGCTTTTATCTTCATTAATTATTTTTATTCCTTTAGCATTGCAATTCATCTGCCCTCTGAAGTGGAATGTATATAGCGCATATATGTTAAATCTTTCAAAAAAAAGGGAGGTTTAATGTTCTGTCTTCACTGCCACATATTTCTAAGTATGTACTAATTTATTTTTGTGTGATATAATCAGATCATAAATAATGTGCAGGGACTAAAGAATAACAGTTGAAAAGTTTTCTCTAATTTGCATGTTTCCCACATAGTTTTTACTTACCTCTTTAATATGAGTTTTTAGAAGAGGTTCTTTTTAAAAATTATTTGTGTGTGTGTGGCAATTGTACTGCCTTCCTTCACTTTGCTTTGTTTTGCATTCTTTTAGTTACTGATTTCTTGTCCTGTTGTATAGGTTCAGAATTTCTGCTCTGGGAACTTCATTCACACTTTTCTTTTGGCCTGATATGTAATCAATTTTCTGTATGGAAATATTTTACAGTCAACTTACTTTTAACTGGAGCGGATTTTTAGAAAACTTCTATATTTGTAACTCAAAATAAATAAATATACACATACTCTTAGATACGTATTTTCAAATCTATATTAAAAATATATTGTATGATTTCAAATAGATTTTGACTTATTACTAAATTTTGGAGTTCAGCATTTGTTTGCTTTTCTACTCATGTCACTGTTATGGGCTAAATTGTTTCCCCAACAAAATTCATATGTTGAGATCCTAACATCCAACACGTAAAAACCTATTTGAAGATAAGGTTCTTAAAGAGATGATTAAGTTAAAATGAAGCCTTTAGGCTGGGGCCCGAGCCTAATATGACTGGTGTCCATATAAGAAGAGACGCCAGGGGCTTCTGTACACCCATGCACAGAAAAAAGGCCAGGTAGGACTCATTGCGAAGGCAGCCATTTACGAGCTGGGGAGAGAGGCCCCAGGACAAACCAAACCTGCTGACACCTTGATCTTGGATTTCCAGCCTCCAAAACTGTGAGGAACTAAGTTTCAACTGCTTAAGCCACCCTGTCTGCACTCTCTTATGTCACCCTAATGGAATAATAGACATTATCTCATTCTTTTAATTTGCTCATTCTTTTCTCTCTGCTAAAATGTACCAAACCACAACTGAACAAACTGAGGTTGGTAGTTGGTCCAAGGCTAAATATTCAGGTCTTCTGATTCCTGGTTAATGCCCTTTTGTACTCACTGCACTATTTCTTATATAGACTCAGATTTGCCTGGAAAATTTACTTTTCTCCCTACCCTTACAAACAGAATTGCATGAGAGTCAAACAACTGCCTTTCAAGCTTTGTGAAATGAATACTTCTGAATTCTCTCATATGGTCTCTGATGCTTTTTTATCCAGAATAAATCAGGATTACTTTATCACAAATAATACAATCTAGGAGGAGGGTATTTCTTCAGGGACATCTGTACCCACAATTCTGCAAATGCTATTGGTTTCTTCAGATCAATCCTCTTCTGATGAAAAAAGGAAAGGATTTCTTAGATCTGAAATATTTAAGGATATAGCCAAGGTAGAGAGAATACTAAAAGTTTAAAACTAAAATTCACAGGGACTACTTGAGGCCTATATTGAGTTTAATATTCCTTTGACTGAAAGTCATTACATAATTATATCATAAGTCTTTGCACTATAAATCAGTGGAATTCATATTAAGTAGCTTTCTTTCAAAGAGATTAAGAGAAAGAATGAGATTGAGAGAGTAAATCAAGGATAAAGTATTGGTTGATTTTGAAGTTGTGTAACTTTTATTATTATTATTTTCCTTTCCAGAATCACTAAAGATAATTCAGATAAGCAAAAGGAAGAAAATAATTATTTATCATCTCACCAACCCCAATAATAAATAATATTGCTTATGGACATATGTTCAGTCCATTTTCAATAAATACTGTTTTTACATAAAATTCTGTTTGAATTGGTGTTTTAGGTTGACTTTACTTGGAAAAAGACCTAGAGACAGGAATTCAAGTGCTGGCCATTTACGTGAGTGAAGGTGTCAGAAAACACAGGAAGGATGGTAGAAAAGTAAGACAAGGAGGGAAAGGCAGCCAAAAAAGTGTACGCACAAGGAAATTACTACTGTGGCAGCTGAAATGATCCAAATGAGGAACTCTGGGAACCAGTATGGAACATGGACCCCAAAGTTATCTTAACAAAGTGGTGAGTAACCTCACCACTGGGGTTACGTGGCGAACTCCACCAGTCATTGAATGAGTATTCATCAAGGGGCATAATTGGCCTGCTAAGCACATGGGCAAAGAAAATTTAGACAAAGAGAAGTTGATGCTGGCAACTGGAAGCACAGCCAGCACATGCTGTAATAGTGAGAGTGAAGATACACAAGTATAGCATACATAGCATCTGCTACAGATATAGTGTTGTTTGGTAACCTGCTTTATTCATTTATTATACCTTCAATCTTTTACAGAATATGAAATGCTCTTAGTATATTAATTGTGAATCCTTTTGGCTGCAAACTATTGAATGATTGCATCCATTTCTGATTGTTGACATTTGCACCTCTTTATTACACTATACAAATTGTGATAAGCATTGCTGTATTAAAATCTGTTGTGCATGTATAATAATATCATTATGGTAAATTGATATCCTTTGTATTACTATATCAAAGGATACATAACATTTTATGACTGGATTTGTATCACAAAGTCGCTCTCTTGAAAGATTATACAATTTACACAGTTAGCAATATGTGTAATTTCTGCAGTTTCCTGCCCAACACTGATCTGAAGGGTAGCCTTGTGAATGACTCTGTCGCTCCAGACAGCATGGAGGGTAGAGTGTCTGTCTCAAGAGGAGTAGTCCCAAGCCTTAAGATCTGATAGAATCTGACTTACTAGGCTTTGGTCTTGCTTGGGAACTATCACCTCTTTCTTCCTTCTGATTTCTCCCATTTGCAATGGGAGTGACTAGGCCTGTCCACTCTTGTACTTTGAAAGCCCATGAACTTGTCTGATTTTACAGGTTTATAGCTGGAGAGGAATTTGCTGCAGGCTGAATCATACCTACATTCTCACCTATATCTGATTTAGGAGATATTTAGATAAGACTTTGGACTTTAGACTTTTGGGTTCATGCTGAAATTAGTCAAAATGTAGAGGGCCATTGGGATTAAATGAATGTATTTTACCTGCAAGAAGGACATGAATTTGGGGGAGCCAGGGATAGAATGCTACAGACTAGATATTGTTATCCCCTAAATCACATGTTGAAGCCCTAACCTAAAAAGTGATGTTACTTGCATATGGGGTCTTTGAGAGATAATTAGGTTTAAGAAGAGGTCATGAAGGCTCCCAAGACACTAGAGAGATTGTTCTAGCTCTGTCTCTCCCATGTAAGTGTGGCAGGCCAGGTTTCTATTAGCAACCAGAACAGTCAGTTTCACTAACCCTTTAATATAATTTTGATGAATGCGTAAGTTAAACATTAAAGAACTGGAGAAACTGGGAGTATGAGGGCTGGAATGTGAAAACAAACCTATTAAGACCCTGCCTGGGTTTTCTCAGACCCTACAGTCTGATCAAATAATAGCATTCTTACACCTACACTTTGTACCAGGACACACTTAAGAACCTTTCCAAGACTCTAGAGAAAGCTTTCCAGACTCCAGACTGTAGTTAAAGATTAGACATAGATTGAATGAAACGCTCCTGCTTGTGGGTGCACTCCTACACATAGGCATGGAGCTTAAAATATATTTAAGCACTAGAGAAAAAAAAAAACTTGTAGCTTTGAGTTCGCCTGGTGAGTTACTTTGACTTTTTCCCCGTAACCAGTTGCAGAAATAAACTCCTTTTCACCCCAGTCTGTCTGGAACTCGTTATTGGACCAGGAGAGTAAGCAGCTGGACCTCGTTCTATCCAGGAACGGGAGTACTTAGCAAGAAGGTGGCTGTGTGCAATCTGGGAATAGAGTACTTTCCAGAACCTGATCATGCTGCCAATCTGATCTTGGATTTCTAGCCTCCAGAACTGTGGAAAATAAATTTCTGTTGTTCAAGCTACTCAGTCTACTGTATTTTGTTATGGCAGCCCAAACAGACTAATACAGCTGGTGTCATTTCACAGCTGGGATTTAATGCCTCCTGATGGTGTACTGGCTAGTAACCACACAGCAGGCAAGGACTAAGTTGGAGGGACAAGATCACAGAGTTGGTGGGAACTATGGGGAGTTAGTGTGGGTGAACTTCAACTAATGCAAAACAAGAGATGAGAGAAAGGTAGGCAGCTCAGCTGCATTTCTCCCTTTTACCTCTCTTCCATGGACTACTCTGAGGTTATGATTTCACTTTAACATTCTGGAGAAGTAATGAAGGCCAAGCAAACATGCCCACTGAGCAACCCACTGGATCTGTTTCCAACTCACTGTGTTTCATGTCTGTCTTTGCCTCACTTTTCTTTTTTCCTTTATCTTAAAACAAATGTGTTTGTGCCTCTACAGGCAGCAGTACTTTAATTGTCACCCCAGGCTCTGTTTCCTACAGGACCCATGCTAAGAAATTACTTTTTGACAAACACCATATATTGCTTCTCACCCTTTTGACTAAGATCAAGTGTGATAAAGATGATATATTTTTATTGCAATAGAAAGAAATCCAATGAACTTAAAAAAACACATACACAAAAATTAACACATGCAAAAATTATGGAGTTAGGTCATTTTATGCTTAATATGGCTGTTTAGATACCATTGTCTTTCAAAAGCAAGTAATAAGGTTTCCAATTATATCCTTGTATAAAGGCAAAGGCTGAATAATAAAACATACTTGATTAGATTTGTGCCTTTTAGACAACTATACCCAAGTAATGTAAATTAATTACAAAGTATGAACTTAGCAGGAGGTCTCAAATACAGAGTCCTTGAATATATGTATTTTAATGCTTGTTATTGACATAAATTTATTTTAAAGCCTAAACTGAATGTGCAAATATGAAATAAAGAGAAATACATATTTTGAATAAAATTAAGATTCAGAATAATCTCATTCTGTAAGGTATCTCCAGCTTTCAGAGAACACTTAACTGCATTGACAAGGTGAATTTCATCAAAAATAGTCTAAATCCCCATATTTTGGTTCAGAAACTTAAATGCATATAAACTGTGTAGAAAGAACTTATTTCAGCAGCAAATATTAAACCTAGAAATTTTAGTTGATCACCTTTATGTGAATCCCATCTTCAAGAAGATGCATCAATAGGAGCACGTTGTCCAGATGACATGAAAGAATAGTCCTCCATGCTCAATCTTATAAGACTTTTGCAGGAATATGAATTCCAGCTCTGGGAGACAATGTAAGACTGTTAAAATAACCGATACATTCAGAAAAAAGTCTAAAATATTAAGGATCTGAGAAGCATGTTATATGAAGAGTAAATGGTTTGAAAGGAATAAGAATGCTGAACTTGGAGAAGCCAAGACTCCTGAGAGATTTTACAGATATCTTCAAATAGAGCTATTTCAGGGCAATTTCATTCTAAGAGAGATTCAGATTTCAGATCTGAAATTGCAGATTTCAGGTCATTCTAAGAGAGAAATTTCCAACGATGGTGGTCAAGAATGGAATGAGAAACCCTATGAGGCGATTACCTCCCCAAGACTGAAGTATCTAAATAAGGGTTGAATGACCAATTAATTCATTTGTCATTATTTTGCATTGTGGCTGGGATGATGGACCAATGACCTCTATCGGTCTCTTCAACTGAGAGTTACCCAGCCTGAGGATCCTCAAAATATCCTTCTTTAATTTTGAAATTTTGAACATTTTAGGTCATAAAAACAACCTGTAAAATATTGCTTGAAAATGATATGAGGTGACTTACCACATGATATCATGATTACCATCTGAATTTCACCTCAGTAAATTACTAAAGTAAAAAAAAAAAAATCTGTGCATATTCAAAGCTTAAGACAATAGATGACTATATTATACAATTGAACAACATGTATTCTTACTTTAAATGTCATTGGCAACAAGGAGTCATTAATATTTAGAAAGAGAAGATGGACTGTGCTGCTATAATTAGCAGAACTGACATTTGATAGAGAATTCAGATTTTTAAAACTTACCTAGATTTCTTATCAAAACTGGGGCTATCACAGCTAGTGTGGGACTTCCAAGAGGGGAGTGCAGATATTTCTCACCCTGAAGCATCAGAGAAAAACAAAACCATAGGAGAGTTTATAGCCCGAAACTGTTAGAGAAAACCTAGCTCCCCAAAGCTGGGAGTGAAATCAGAAGGATTCCGCAATGGAAATAATACAAATAGGTATCAGAAATGAGATATGGTGCCAAGAATCTGTCTAGGCAGATAAAAGCAGGATCTGGGAAACAGCCTAGAACCGTCTTCCCTGGGTATCCATTTAGATGAAGTTTTCTGAATATGGGGCTGGAAGTGCACAGCATTAAAAATAAAAAATAAATATGAGTGTGTGTGTGTGTGTGTGTGTATGCCTATATTGATTTTATAAACCAGTCTTATTGAAGATTCCTTCAGTATAAGATTATAACCTTCCTTTTATCTTTTTCTTTTTTGTGTGTGTTTAATATCTTCTTTTATAAAACAATGACAAAGAATTTTGCGAAAACAATGCAAATAATTTGTTTTGTTTAATGTTTTCAATGGCAATACGAAATACTAAAAAATCTCACCATTCCCTCTGTTAGTTTTTCTTATAATTTCACAAGTCTGTGAATTTTAAAATCTGGAAATGTTTGGCCCAAAACACACATTTATATTTGCAATTTGCTTTTGTGAGGTAATCAGGATGATATATTTGGACTAAAGAAAAAAGTTGTAAAAGAATCAATTCATCCAGCAATAATCACACAAATAATTCTCATCACAAAACACAATTTTATTAACGATGAGCTTAAAATGTTTTAAATTAACATTGAATTATTAAAGAAACTTCATGCTGTTCTTTTTGTTTCTTTTTATTACTTTGGTAATTCCTTGGTGAATGCTAGTTAACTGGCTTTCTTATTCTTATTTCTTATTTTCATGCCCATTTATAAAATGCAAATAAGAAAAAAAACAAAGATATTTTCAATATTTAGATTTATAAAACTTCAAATATTAAATACCATTACCCATAAATATATCCAAACACATACAAGAATTTTTAATATTTTAATATCAAGTAAAATATATCTATGGCATAAAATGATAGTTTGAATCATGTGACTATGACAGTTATGCTGGGTACTTATTCCAACTAACGAATGAATATTGTGAGTATTAAGATGACTCCTTAATATTGACTATAATGCATATTTACACTTATAAAATTTAAGAAGCAGTGTGTTAGCCATTAGGCCACAGATAAACATGTTTTTGTTTCTGCCTATTTCAAAATCTACCAGGCAGGGTGGCTTACAACTGTAATCCCAGCCCTTTGGGAGGCTGAGGCAGTCAGATCAAAAGGTCAAGAGTTTGAGACCAGCCTGACCAACATAGTGAAACCCCGACACTACTGAAAATACAAAAATTGCCCAGACCTGGTGGTACATGCCTGTAATCCCAGCTATTCAGGAGGCTGAGGCAGGAGAATCACTTCAACACTGTAGGTGGAGGTTGCAGTGAGCCAAGATCCCCACCCACTGCACTCCAGCCTGGGTGACAGAGCAAGACTCCATCTCAAAAAAAAAATCTCATTATGAGGAGAAAATGAGATAATGTATACACAACTATACATTGTTTTTAACCCATAAAAATTATGTCATGTCACAATGCTGAGGTGAAACCAAATAATTTAATACTATTCCTAAGCAAACAATTCGAAATACATATCAATATCTTATTGTTTTGTATTGTTATCTTCAGTTTTCACTATGTAAATATGTTATAGAGTTCCAATTAATAGACTGCTAGATAATATGTTGCCTACCTTATCTAGTCACCAATATTACAGATGTCAAAAATGAAGAAATTAAACATGACATATGACATTCATATAGAAGTTAAAATTATCATTTCTGCAAGAGCTAAATTAGAAGCCCTAAAACAATATGTGTCATTTTCTTTTAATAACATGGTCCAAATTAAGAAAGCAGCATGTTAAGCATAAATCTTAATGTATGAACTACCTTAGGGAATGAAATAAATTCTGGGTGACTAAGTTGTTTTAAAAATAACTTTGCATTCATTATTTTCAAGTAATATTGGAGAAAATCTTAATGCCAGCTCACCACTGTACTTCCAGCTTGATAAATGAAGTGTCACCAAAAAAGTTAATCAGATAACATTTATATAAGTAATTTTATTTTTAAGATAATTTTCCCCGTAATTGTCTGCCAAAATTTGAGAGAAAAATGGAATCTTTTCTCACATAATTTTTCCCCAGCAGACTGCCATTGCCAGGAGCAGTTGGTTAATAATAGATGCTCTCAGCATCTTAGAATATTACTGGTATAGACAGCACAGAGCCTAAGGTTAACACAGAGGTCATTTAGGGTCATTGTGCTCAATGGCTCTGCAATAATATTTTGCTAAAGCTCTCTTCCTTAGAGTTTGAAAAACGTAATGTCTTTCCTAAGACTTCTAAAATTTCCCAGGAGTTTTCCCAAATCTGACTCCAAGCTTCTGGTCCCAATATTATCTCAGTGTAGGATAGCCTTGCCATCGCATATGTGCTATTTCTGTTCTGCCTTGTGCCAACCCAGATGTAAAACCAAACTCTGTTCTTTAATTTCTATAAAATTCACTCATTTATTCTGGTATCTAACAAACTCTACTAAAGAGTTGGGTTATGAGAAGTAATTATATTGTTAAAAGGGAAACTTTCACTGAATTAAATTTAAGAGTTTAATTGAGCAAAGAACCATTCATGAATCAGACATCCTCCTGAGCCAGTGTAGGCTCAGAGACTCCACTGCAACCACATGGTTGAAGAAGATTCATGGGCAGAAAAAGGGAAGTGATATACAGAAAATGGAAGTAAGGTCCAGAAATAGCCAGACTGATTACAGCTCAGCATTTGCCTTACGTGAACACAGTTTTAACAGCTGGCCACATTTTCTTGGCCAAAACTCTGTGATTAGTGGAAGAGTAGGATACAGCATGTTTCCAGTTCCATTTAGGTTTCAGTTAATGATACATAGAGAAATCTTTAGGCTGAACTTAAGATATATAAGAAGGCAGCTTTAGGCTAAATTTGATTAAACAATATCAGAGAAACACAACTTATAATTTAATGTTTGGCATTCTTCTTTCTCAAATACCTTCCCATTCCTTATTCTTCTCCTCTTCCTCTTCCCTTTTCTCTTTCTATTACTAATTTCCTATTTTTGGAAATCCATCCCCTATGCTCTAGTCTCCCACCATGCTACTTTATCTCCATTCCAGCTGCTACTCCTCCTCATCTGTGCCTTACCCCTGTCTTGTTTGTCACACAAGGTAATAAAATGTAAATTGCTTACTTTTTTAATGCAGACTAGTTCAAGTTCCGCTGAACAGTATTGCCTTTCAAAGTGCTTACAAAAGAAACATCAGAGTCTTTTCTTTAAAATTCAAAAGCGTTTTTCAGTTTAAAGACTCACAAGGAAAGTTCCAAATTACTTGGGATGGTATAACCTAAAATTACCATGGTCAAATATTCCCTTCTGAATGACCATGGTGAAGAATAAATTCTCTGGAGCTGACTTCAAGCACTTAGTCCCTACCAAAGAATGCACATACGTTAGGGAGATGGGGTTGTAAGGCTGGTAATAGTGTACAGGCAGAAGCCGAAGTTTAAGAGTTCTAGATGTGCATGAAATATGTGTTCATCATCTGAGTCAAATATTCTTAGCTTTTCCTTATATGCCCAGTCACACTAGGGAAAAATCACTTATTACATCAGTCGCTTCAGCTAGAAAGGCCAGGTTACCACAAAGGGAAACCTATCAGACTAACAGCAGACCTCTCAACAGAAACCTTACAAGCCAAAAGAGATTGGGGGCCAATATTCAATATTCTTAAAGAAAATAATTGCTAACCCAGAATTTCATATCCAGAAAAACTAAGCTTATAAGCAAAGGAGAAATAAGATCTACTTTAGACAAGCAAATCCTGAGGGAACTCATCACCATGAGGCCCGTCTTGCAAGTGCTTCTGAAGTAAGAACTAAACATGGAAAGGAAAAACTGTTACCAGCCGCTATGAAAACATACTGAAATATACAGACCAGTGAGACTATAAAGAAACTACATAACCAAGTCCGCAAATTAATCAGCTAGCATCATGATGACAAGATCAAATTCACACACGACAATATTAACCTTAAATATAAATGGGCTAAATGTCTTAATTTAGATACAGAATGGCAAGCTAGATAAAGAGCCAAGATATACTGGTATGCTGTCATTAAGAGACCCATCTTAGGTACGAAGACACAGAGGCTCAAAATAAAGGCATGGAGGAAAATTTGCCAAGCAAATGGAAAACAGAAAAGAGCAGGGGTTGTAAACCTAGTTTTTGACAAAACCAACTTTAAACCAACAAAGATCAGAAATGACAAAGAAGGACATTACACAGTGGTAAAGGATTCAATTCAACAGGAAGAGCTAACTATCATAAATATATATGCACCCAACACAGGAGCACCCAGATTCATAAAGCAAGTTCTTAGAGACCTACAAAGAGTTTTAGACCCACATGCAAAAATAATGGGAGATTTAAACACCCCTCTATTAATATTAGACAGATCATTGAGACAGAAATTTACCAAAGATATTCAGTACCTGAACTCAGCTCTGGATCAAGAGGACCTTATAGATATCTATAAAACTCTCCACCCAAAAAAAGAAAAAATATAAATACATTCTTATCAACTCATGGCACTTATTCTAAAATTGATCATATAAATGAAAACACTCCTCAGCAAATGGGTAAGAACTGAAACCATAGCAGTCTTTCAGACCACAGTGCAATTGAATTAGAACTCAAGACTAAGAAATTAACTCAAAACCACAAAACTACATGAAAACTGAAAAACCTATTCCTGAATGTCTCTTGGGTAAGTAATGAAATTAAGGCAGAAATCAAGAAGTTCTATGAAACTAATGAGAACAAAGAGAGGACATATCAGAATCTCTGGGATGCAGCTAATGCACTAAATGCCCATATCAAAGAGCTAGAAAGATTTCAAGTGAACAATCTAACATCTCAACTAAAAAAACTAGAGAACCAAGAGCAAATGAAGCCCAAAACTAACAGAAAAAAAAAAAAAGATTATAGCTGAAGTACACACACACACACACACACACACACACACACACACACACACAAACATTCAAAAGATCAACAAATACAGGAGCTAGTTGTTTTTTTTTTTTTAATAAATAAAATAGACTGAGAAGGGAGAAGATGGCACTGTAGGACCAACTCAGGATTGCAGCTCCCAGTGAAAGCACAGAGGGTGAGTGGACACCGCATTTCCAGATGGATCTTTATTGCCCACAGACCAGGATATTCCCAGGTGTAGGAGCCCCATGGGCCACCAGCACAGCTGTTTGGGCCGGCGCGGCTATTTGGGCCGGAGGCTGTTTGTGCCAGGGCCACCGCAGAGCGGCACTCCATACAAAATACACTGGTTTGGTTGCCCTGTTAAACCAGCAATTGGAGATTTCGGAAGGCAGATTAGCACCTTCATCTGATTAAATGAGACTTAAACAGAAAGCCAAGCCAGGAGATTCCCAGGCAGCAACATTGTTTCAGCTGGCACAGTGGGTCGCTGCACAGAAAATCACACAGATCCTGGTGCCCTTTCAGCAGGCGACTGGAACACCTGGGAGAGAGTTAACCGTTCAACTTAAAAAAAAAAAGGGGGGGCTCTGAGGCAGGGAGCCAGGTGATCAGGCTCTGTGGGTCCCACCCCAACAAAAACAAACAAAACAGCAATTAGAAACGCTCAGGGTTGAGAGTTTCATGGCAAGCACACCTGAACCCAGGATGGTGCAGCTCGGTGGGGAAGGGACGTCCGCCATTACCCAGGCACTCGACCCCTACAGAGGTACTCTGCCATTGCTGATGCAGTCTGCCATTGCTGAGGCAACACGCAATTGCCGAGGCAACCTGCCATAACAGAGACAGTTCCAACCACACCCATATAAACAGGACTACAGGGAATTACAAACGGCAGCAGGGCAGAGCCCACGACAGCAGGGCGGAGCCCACTGCAACAGGGTGGAGCCCATGGCAGCTCAGCATAGCCACTACAGGCAGGTAGTGATTAGACTGCCTCCTTGCTGGGCAGGACAGTGCAACAGATACTCATAAATAAAGCCCTAACTCCCTGGGACAGAGCACCTGAGGAAAAAAAGGGGCTTTATGAGTTTTGCTGCAGCAGACTTAAACGTACCTGCCTAGCAGCCTTGAATGAACAATGGAGCTCACAGCTCAGCACTTGAGCTCCTATAATGTACAGACTGGCTCCTCAAGTATAAAGTAAAGACAGTCTCCTCAAGCATCTCCCTGACCCCTGTATATCCAAAGAGTCACCTCACAAAGGACTGATCAGACTGACATTTGGTGGGCATCATTCAGGGACCTTTGACCCTGAATATAGCAGAAGAAACTGGTAGCAACCCTCACAGTTCCACAGCTGTTACAGGTGTACCCCAGGCAAGCAGGGCCTGGAATGGACCTCAGCAGTCCTACAGCAGAGGGGCGAGACTGTTAGAAGGAAAACTAAGAAACAGAAATAATTCATCATCAA
>CM052655.1:32707825-32748414 GCA_028533165.1 Leontopithecus rosalia | reverse complement strand
GTCCATGACTCGGAAGTATCAAATCTCTGTCAGTCCAGATCAGAAAGAGCTATCTAGACACACTAACTCATATTTCAGAGGTAAGCTGTTTTATATAGATGATCAACAACCAGAAGACACTCCCATTCCAGTTAGAACCCCACCTTAACCTGAGGGAAGTGGGGAAAACTTCAAAAAGGACTAGTTATTTTGTCTGTTACTCAGTTACTAAAATTAAAAGTGAGTTATAGAAAAAAAATGGATACTTCTAATAGACCTTAAAAAAAAGAACCTGTACACCAAGGCAAAAGGACGTGGTGTTAGCCATTTGCTGCTTCCTATGGTCTTGAACCCTATTCTCAGGCTTCACCTCAGGTGCTTAACACTGCCTCATAGCTGCTCAAGTCTTACAGGCCTCTGTTCTATGTCTTTCTCCTTGTTTTTTCTATGCCCCTTCTCATTATGACTCTAGTTTTGCTTGGCCAGAAAAACTAGAGTTTTTGGCTCAGTCTTATTGCTTTCTAGAGAATACTGACAAACTCCATTGCAAGCACTTAGTAAATTACTTAGTTCAGCACATTAATCTCTATTTGATAGAGCCAAAATTCTAATAAAAGGCAATTCTTAGAAATTCAGAATAAGAAGAAAATTTATCAGGCATATAGTACAATCTTCAAGCTATTTTTTCATACCTTCCTATTAGTATTCTTTCATTGTAGGAAACAATTCTCTATGCTTATTAAGAAATAATTTTATCAATTGCTAATGTTATATCATGTTGAAGGAATTGGAATCTTAGCAGAGATACCTAATTGTGAAGTTGGAGAAGGTGCTCTTTCATCCTATTCAAGTACGTCTTATTATAAATAATGAATCACTGGAAATGTTAGCAGATTTTAGAAACCTAGAGATATGAGTCTTACTTTGGGGATGGGAAGAACAGTACAAAATAGGATAGAATCAAGTACTTGCCAGCAATAACATGTAAAATGAGAGGCTGGTGACTGGAGTTCAGTATTCCAAAAATCTCTTACAAAGATATTGATTAATAGGAGACATTATTAAATTACAAAAACATATCAAAATTTAATTGGCAACCTTCAAAAAACGAAAATAGTATGTACAACTTCCAAACAGAGTAAAAGTATTCAATCCAATGAAGGCAAGATAGGAGGGGAGAAAGCAGAAGGGGGAAAGAAAACAAATGGAAAGCATCAGATAAGATGTTAGAAATAAGTCCAAATACCCACAGTAGGAATAATAAGTGTAAGTGAACTAAAATAACAGGATAAACAACAGCGATTATCACAGTACATAAAATGCATAAGCTGTCTATAGGAGTCAATGTTAAAATATAAAGACACTGAATGGTTGAAAAGAAAATGACAAAAATTAATAAAGGTATATTTTATTTAAAAAATTATCTTTAAGACCAAAAACATTCAAAGAGTGACACTAAATAGTATAACAAAACAATTCGAAAACTATCTTAAATGTATTATAAAATAATGTGTAAATGTGTTGCTGGGAATAGCTTTCTTACCATAGAACACACACACACACACACACACACACACACACACACACACACACACACACACCTGTCCATATATACATGTATATACACATTTTGTAAGTGTTTTAAAAATCATGGGAAAAAGGGAGAAATACACATATATAATATTTGGAATCAAAAAAGCTCATAGCTAAAGATAAAGTAATATTTAGAAAGTAATAATATTTTGAATAACTACATTAAATTTGAAAACTTGGACCAATTTTTAATTTTCTATGCAAGTATTTATCAAATATTACTTAATAACAAATATTTGAATATACCTTAACCAGAAGTTGAATAAATACATTTTAAATAATTTTCTCTCCTCCAAAAATTTCTAAGACTTTAGGACTTACTGGTTACTTATGCTAAATGTTTACATGTTTTAACAAGCTCTTCCAGAGAACGGAATATAAGAAAATCTTCATTTAATTGTTTCATGAGGACAGAAAAATCAGAGAACAAAAAATTATAGGTCAATTTCTCTTATAACATGGCACATATATCCTAAATAAAATGTTGTCAAGCTAAATTAAAATATATAAAAACATAGTTCATTATATTCAATTTGAATGTGTATTAGAGATGGTAAAAATCAATTAGTATAATCTTCCACATTAAGTTTAAAGAAGAAAACCATTTAGCTGTCTCAAAAGATGAGTTAAAGCATTCAGTAAAATTAAATATCTATTCATAGGAAAAGTTAAATCTGGAGGGAACACATTTAACCTGATAAAAACATAACCATAAAATCTATGGTAAACATCATTAATATTGATGAAAAGCATTAAAAAAATCAGTATGTGACAAGTATGCTAGCATATTGTTTTGGTTCAAGTAAGCCTTCTAAAATATGTAAAGTAATGAATTAATGAACGAATGAGTAACGGGTGTAAAAGATTTGTGATATTTTATGGAGAAAATTATAAGGTTTGTAAAGTATTAAAGGAGATACAAATGATGAATAAATACATCATATATATAGACAAACATTAAATATATTGATCTTTCCCCAATTGAGCCCAAAATTTATGTAACTCCAATTAAAATCCCGACAAGATATTATCACAGAAAAATTATAAACTAATTTAAAAGTTTTATAGAACTTTTTTAGCAACAATTGTATTTTTACAGCAAAATATTTTTATATTCAAAAAATTGATTAAGCAAGAGATTATTAAAAATACTAAGATTTATTAAATGAAATAAGTTTAAAGAGTTTGTGATTCTTTAAAAGTAATGTATTGATTTTTTTAAAAAAACTCAGATCAATAAGATGCTGTACAGAGCTTCGAATCTAATCAATACCTATAAACGTAAGTGCGATCTTTGTGTTGGCATTGCAAACCTGTAGGGAAAAGACGGATTATTCAATAAATAATCCTTTGGGGAAATGCCATGTAAAAAGTGAAATGGGATTCCTATCTCATACTATACACAAGAAATCAATTCCACTTAAATTCAATTTGCAAATACAAAAGCAAAGCATTAAAATTTTCAGAAGATCCCGAGGTTAAGAGATTGAGATCATTCTGGTCAACATGGTGAAACCCCGTCTCTACTAAAAATACAAAAAATTAGCTGGGCCTGGTGGCGCGTGCCTGTAATCCCAGCTACTCAGGAGGCTGAGGCGGGAGAATTGCCTGAACCCAGGAGGCGGAGGTTGCGGTGAGCCGAGATGGGGCCATTGCACTCCAGCCTGGGTAACAAGAGGGAAACTCTGTCTCAAAAAAAAAAAAAACAAAAACAAAAAAAAAACGTTTTTCAGAAGAGACTGTCACTTACCTCTACTGCTCTCTCCTAATGCTGGCAGTGTGCTAGTTAGTGCTATCAGGTACCTCTTGGGTAAAAAAGCAGCTAAAACTGCTTCAGCACTCACTTTGGCCAAGGAAAAGCTTATGCACGGAGTGAATATTGAAAACAAGGACCGAGTTAATTTGAAGTGGCAGGGCAGGTGCTGTAGAACAGTTTAAAATTAAGAGGTTTATACCACTTAGCAAACTTAGGAAAACATGTTGTGAAGCACAGGGCTTTTCAATAAGGCAGAGCCGCTCCTAATTGGTGGGCAGCCAATCAGTAAGCCAAACACACCTGCAGAGCTGGAGCTGGAGAACAAGGATGCCGCTGATGTGTTCCAGCAGCAGAGAGGGGTGTCTCCTAAACAAAGAAATGACTACTTTTTGCTTAAACTGTGTTCCCTTGAAGTGATGCATTCATGATTAGAAAACTGATTTGATTTCAACAAATTCTAACTGCTTTGGTAGATCTTCTTCCATCCCCCCTTTTCGATTCAGTTACCAATTGTACATAAAATAATTGATGTATGCACCCAGATATGTTGCATTTTATTTTCCAAGCAGACAATGATATTATAAAATGGCAAAATTACAACAAATTTAGTTTAGAGGTCTCATTGACTTTTATTTGTGATTCTATAACATAGAGTGAGTATTCTGATGAGCTGAGCAAACATATTTGAGAGCTGAGGGTCATGAGAATTTCTAAGGGCTGGAGATACTACTTTAATACCCCGCTTCTGTTCTATAAAGGCAGAAAATGGCTGAAGAAAGCAGAAATACAAAACACAAGGTGAATTGGTTATTTGAAAGTTACAGTCCTCCGGCTATGCGTGGTGACTCACCTCTGTAATCCAAGCAATTTGGGAGCCCAAAGCAGGAGGATCACCTGAGGTCAGGAGTTTGAGACCAGTCTGAACAATATGGAGAAACCTCGTCTCTACTAAAAACACAAAATTATCTGGGTGTGGTGGCACACATGCCTATAATCCCAGCTACTCAGGAGGCTGAGGCAGGAGAATCGCTTGAACCTGGGAGGCAGAAGTTGCAGTGAGCCTAGATCGTGCCATGGCACTCCAGTCTGGGAAACAAGAGTGAAACTTTTCCAAAAAAAAAAAAGTTACCAACCTCATGGGGTTAAAACCCAGGGAACTTCCTTACCATGCTGAATCAGGAAGAGTGGAATCTCCTGTGTTTTGGAAAACTGGCCCATTTCAAAATTGTTTGATTACCATCCTTTAGTCTAAGTGACTCCATTCTGGTTTGGTCCAGTCTCTAAGATGAAGTGCAAGAGGCTAGTTCACAACAAGGGCCTCCCATAAACTTTGTTTAACAACATGCAAAGCTGGGGATTAAAGCAGTTACTCTGGCTCTTAGAAATTCTGTTATGACCTTCACTCTCTCAAAATTTTGTCGTCAGTTCCTCATGAATAATATACCCTCTTCAGACTATCCTAATTGGAACATAACATCTGTTTTCTTGCACTCTGATTTATACACGTATTTTTCGCAAGCATGGCACTGAATCACAATGTTTAGTGGCAAAATATGTGTGAGAGTCTACTAGTTGGTGTATCTATTCTGACTGAGGTCTGCAATTCTGAATCCTCAAAGAAGAGATCAGAATTAGGTAGCTGGCAGTCCCACAGCCCAGCCAATATGTGTCCCTAAGTGTGCTTCTGGGGATAAGATGAGAGGTAATTAAGTGAGATATTGGGAACCAGCGGTCTAAACCCAAGAATCTGTTCACATAAAACTTGCTTGTAGTCCACAGATCACAGAATGGAAGCAGGCATATTAGGCACCTATTTATTCTAGTAATAGCCAGATTTCCTACTTTTTGCATAAACATTTTATGCAAATAACTTTCTAATCTGTTAGCATATGTATAACGTTGATAATAATCAGGGAATTTATTCATGAATAGTTACAAAGTCTTCCCATTTATATATATATATATATATATATATGTATATCTATAATTGAACTTTAGGTTCTGGGGTACATGTGCAGATCATGCAGTATTGTTGCATAGGTACACATATGGCAATGTGGTTTGCTGCCTCCATCCCCTCATCACCCACCATCTGGCATTTCTCCCCCTGTTATCTCTCCCCCACCTCCCCACACCCTGCTGTCCCTCCCTTGCCCACCCCCCAACAGACCCCAGTGTGTGATGCTCCCCTCCCTGTGTCCATATGTTTTTATTGTTCAACACCTGCCTATGAGTGAGAACATGCGGTGTTTTTCTATTCTTGTGTCAGTGTGCTGAGAAAGATGGTTTCCAGATTGATCCATGTCCCTACAAAGGACACGAACTCATCATTTTTTATGGCTGCAGAGTATTCCATGGTGCTACATTTTCCTTGTCCAGTCTATCGTTGATGGGCATTTGAGTTGGTTCCGGGTCTTTGCCATTGTAAACAGTACGCAATGAACATACGTGTTCATGTGTCTTTATAATAGAATGATTTATAATCCTTTGGGTATTTTAAAGTAAAAATATTAAAACTAACCAAGGACATATTTTTTAAAACAAGATGCAGTATTTCTCTGGTGTAAAGGCCTGTTTAACTTCACACAGTGAAAATGATATTAACTCTGTGGTTGCAAGGTCAGAAACAAGGGTAGCAGACCACATAGCTTTTCATCGCCAGGAGGCTTGCAAAGTTCAAGACAAGATCTAAGTGTGCTGATCACAGCTGGGAGGATTGTTTTGTTCCGTGTTGTTTTTCTGTGTTCTAAGACATTAGCAGTATTTACATTTGTATTTTGCAAAGCCCTATGCTTTCCCCTAGTCTGTATGTATATTTGTTTCTCATATTAAAAATCTAAATTACTGACAGGCAGAAGATATTTCACAACTCAGCTCCAACTACTTCCCCAGGTCATCTCCTATTTATCCACCTAACAGGCTTTCCCCAGTCTCTCCCTGTTCCTGGCAAACCCAAATCTTGACACTTTCTATTGCAGGTGATATTGTTCATACTTTCCTACCTATGTACCTGATGTCACCTCTGTCTGGAATGCCCTCTTCCCTTTTTAGAAATATTTCAAAATATTTCTTATCGTCCCCACAAGGTAATTCACTGAACTATTTCAAGGAGCTGCCCCTTGATGTTTTCATTCCACTCCTTGCCTTGTGGATGTTTCATTCCACTCCTCCTCTTGTATATTCAGGGAACAGAAGTTGTTTCCTTCCTCTCTCCATCTTCCTGGGGAGGTGTTGTCTGCCCTGCCCTGAAATATTACGTTAACTTTTAAGTCAGCCAGCTTTGGGCATTGTAGAACTACTGTGTACCAGGCACCTTGTTAAGCCCTGGCAATATGAAGATTGCCAGGGTGGCAAAGTAAAGAAGGTGGGAAGCACTAGACACTTGGGCAAAGAAGCACCTTACAGTCGTCCATCCCAGAGGCAAGTACAAAAGGTTATGTGAACACAGATGCCGTAAACAAGAAAGATGACAAAGGCAATGCAGTGGGCAGGAAAGAGCTAAAATATTTCTTTCTCATTCTAGTCTGGAGCATTTTATTGCAAAGTCACAATCATATCGTCTCTGTTCATCTGAGAGAGATGATAAAAAAAATCTTAGAGCAAGTAGTAAGTTTCTGCTAAATATCAATCTTAATACATAAGAAAGATGATCAATGGCAATGTATTGGGCAGGAAAGAGTTAAAAATATTTCTTTCTGGTTCCAGTCTGGAGCATTTTATTGCAAAGTCACATTCACATAGTTTCTGTTCACCTGAGAAAGAAGACAAAAACCTTAGAGCAAGTAGTATGTTTTCTGCTGACTCTCAATCTTCCTGCAGCCCTCTCTTGACCAGCATTTTAGGGCAGAGAGGAATATTCCCTGTGAGAATACAATAGCCCATCTATGACTATGGCCAATCCTCTATTAAAGGTCTCATGAGAATAGGTATCTCTCTTTCCTAGCACTTCACACAGCCACAATTTTGAATTTTGTTAAACATAGTTACATGATGATTTTCTATAATTCTAGACTCTTAAAAGCCACAGGACCAAGACTGGACTTATTTTTCCCATCTTTTTATCTTTAGCACAGAGCACAATGCCTGTCACATTAAAATGCTCAATAAATACAACTCAAAAAGAGAACCAATAAATGAAAATACTACTATCAGCTAAGTAGCTATATAAACTGAGATACACTACCTCATGTAATATTCATAATAACTCTATTTTAAGCATGAGATACCTGAGTCTTTGAGAGCAGGAAAATAGCAGGTTAAAAGTTGAACCTAGCTCTGTCTAGCCTTGCTGCAGCCTCACTCTCAGTCCCAACAATATACCATCTTATAATAAGATCCATGTGCAGATACAACAAGTTTCCAGAAAACAGCAGGGGCTGGAAGCACCAGAGAGAATGAAGAGTCATTTTTAGCAAGGCCATCTGACACCAGATGCAGAAGTGCTGACTTCCTGCTACTTTCTATTCCACAATTATAAAGTAGAAACCACTGAAGTATCCAAATAGGAAAACTGTTAAGTCAATTATGGCATACCTATGTATGGTAATTATTATTAGGTAATTAAAAGTCATGGTTTATAAGAATAAAGGAAAACGTCCAAGATACAGCATTAGGTAAAAAAAGTAGATTATAAAATGTACTATAATGTACTAAAATGTACTATAATGTACTAAAATGTACTATTTATAAAATAGATTTCAAAGCAACAAAGATACAGTGGTAAAAGGATCAATGCAACAATAAGAGCTAACGATCCTAACACCCAGATACATAAGACCCATAAAGAGATTTAGACTCAATGAGACAGAAAATTAATAAGGATATCCAGGATTTGAATTCAGATCCAGAACAAGTAAACTTAATAAATATGTATAGCACTCTCCACTTTAAATACACAAAATATACATTCTCCACTTTCAATACACAAAATATTGAAAAAAAATGTACTATAATCTCAATTTTGTTAAAGTATATAATTACATATATTTTAGCAAATGGTACACACACATTTTAGAAGAATATATATAAGCAAAAATGTCTTTTTTTTTTTTTTTGAGACGGAATTTTGCTCATTACCCAGGCTGGGGTGCAATGGTGCGATCTCGGCTCACCGCAACCTCCACCTCCTGGGTTTAGGCAATTCTCCTGCCTCAGCCTCCTAAGTAGCTGGGATTACAGGCACGCGCCACCGTGCCCAGCTAATTTTTTGTATATTTAGTAGAGACGGGGTTTCACCATGTTGACCAGGATGGTCTCGATCACTTGACCTCATGAGCCACCCACCTCGGCCTCCCAAAGTGCTGGGATTACAGGCGTGAGCCACCGTGCCTGGCCCAACAAAAATGTCAATGGTGGTGTAATGCAGAGTAGAATTAGAGATTATTTTCATTTTCTTCCTATCTTTTATTTTTCCTATATATTCTATAATTATCATAAATTACTTTTAAATTATTACAAATATGATTTATGGTAAATATACAGATAAAAGAAACTAAAACAAAAGATTAATGGTGATTTTCCTCTGTATGGTAAAATGATAATTTTGTTTATTAATAATTTTTGTGTATTTAAAAATTGAAAACAACTAAAAAGGTTTATGAGACTGAAATAAATTGCACTCTAACTATGTTTTGACAGCCCTCAAGTTACAAATAGAATTACCCTCTGTTTCCTCCTGCTCTTCCTTATATAATTTCGCTACCCAAAATTATGTTCTTAGCAACTACTCATGACACATGTTTGCAGTCACTCAAAATTTGGGGCTCCAGTCATGTGTCTAATACACACACACACACACACACACACGCACACACACACACAGAAACAAAAGCAAACCAGTTATTTCTTTTAGAGTCCATATTTCTGGTATAGGGACCAAAATATGGATGCTAAAAAAAAAGAATGGTTTGCTTTCATAACATTGCTAAACATCCCCAGAGTCACTGAAGCAGCCTCAGGTTTATTTTCACAGCAAATTCTTGCCTTTTGGCTGCTCTGAACCCTGGCGTCATTCCCAGATTAGATCTTAGCTTCTGCCAGAAGTCAACCAACTGCTGAAAAAGCAGAGACTTAGAAGCCAAAAGACTGGAAAAGAAGAGTTCACAGAATGAGCCAGCCTGTCTGCTAGGCAACAGGCTGTATCTAGTGGAAGGGGCAGAATAGAAGCCCCTGCCAACCACTAAGGGGATTCCAGGGTGCACCACAGAACATCCGGGACAAGCTACTGGGAGCTCAGAAGTGGGAATTTCCCAAACCTGAATCTTGACTATGATTTCACTACAGTTTTTTTTTGCATTTGATTACGTCCCGTTTCATTTGAAATGGTAAAATGAGAGATTTACCGTTTATCTCTTCCTCCCATGTGCTTCCCATTTTTTCACATCCTTTATAGTAACAACCACTATTAGCAGATGATAAAATGCCTTAATTGCCCCAGTAGAACTTGAGTTGGTCTGGTTGCTTCAAAAGTCTATACTGAGAGTAGAATGCAAGACTGTGAAATTCATGGGCTTCTGGAAAGGTTAGCAAGATGGCTGTCAACCCTCCTACAAATGCTTGGAAATCAGAGCTCCTAGGAAACCTAAGGGCTTTGCTAAAATATAAGCGTTGGCCCAGGGTTACTTTTTCCTGTGTTCATAGATGTATAGTACTGAGCAGCAAAGGACAGAGAATCAACCCGTCCCAGAAACCGTAGGCAGCAGCTTGAAATACAATTCTCCCGAGATCTCCGTCTCTAAACACAAACCACCTCCAGTAGAATCTGTGGGTTGGTAAAAGGATGCTGTTTCAGGAAGAGTTTTCCTCTTCAGAAGAGTCTTCCATTCTGACATATTACTATCTTAAATCAGCCTAAGCCAAACATTCAAGTGCTATTCCCCCCTTCATTTCCCAGGGTACTCTATTGTAAACCAAAGAAGACAAGTGAGGCAAGCCTCAATCATTAGAGGTCTATTTTGCCAAGGTTGAGGATGCACCTGGGAGAAAGAGACACAAGGCACAGTAGGATCTCGGCCTGAACTTTTTCCAAAGAGGATTTCAAGAGCTTCAATATTTAAAGAGAAAAAAAGTGGGCAGGAGGGGGAAGGAGGAAAGAGAAAAAGAGAGATAAAGAGTATGGTCACATTCTTGTGAGGCTTCCCTTAGCGCTCACGGAATCCACACGTTGCATATGAAAAGGAGGGAGTAGAGGAACAGTCAGTTACGTATTTGCTCAGTAAAACCTCACTTTCCATAAGATCAAGTACACATAGAGTAGAGGAAGAAGTCAATATGCATTTGTCCTGGGGTGGAGGGGACAATTTCTAGTCTCCTCTTGTTCAACACCCACAGAGATAAGCTGTTAATCTACATTTTCGGGGTGAGGGATGCCACCCCGAAAGATATGTGGACATTTATCTTCTGTTTAAGAACAAAAGGAGATATGTGGATGTTTATCTTCTGTTTAAGAACAAAAGGAAAGGCAGGTTTTTTGTTTGTTTTGTTTGTTTTTTGCTTGACTCAGCTTCCAAGCTTAAGTTTTCCCTTTGGCATAGTGAGTTCCGGGTGCTGAGATTTTCTTTTCCTTGCTCACTATGTATCTAACTATTTAAAATAAACCCACAAGGAATTCTTGTGGTGTTAGAACTGTGTAGTGTCTGGACCATGGAGGCAAATACAGGAAAGTACATGGGTGATAAAACGTGTAGAGCTTAATACACTCCAATTCATACCAATGAATACAAGTACAATCGGGGAATCAAAATAAGATATTGGGATTATAGAGATGTCTGTATCTTTGTTGTGATATTATGTTATAGTTTTGCAAAATGTTACCATTGGGGAAAATAGACAAGGTGTACAGGAGACATCTTTGCATTATTTCTTACAACTGCCTGTGAATATACAATAATCACAAATTTTTAAAGTCTTTAAAAATCATTTAAAACTCAAGCAACAAATTGCTAAACAAAATATATTCCACACTTTTACCTTGAAACATAGACTTCATAACCACCTGGAATTCCAGGTTCAAACTGTAGATTCCCTGACTTGGAATTGAGCATGGCGACACAGCTGCCTCATCTCAGATGCACTCCTGTTCTCTTTTCTCCCTCTTCTCTTCTCAAAAACGCATGTTTGTGGACACCCACATTTGTGAACAGAACATACAAGCTTCATCTCTACTCCTTTTGACTCTCAAATGGAGTTCTTGGCTGCTTCTTGGAGGCTCTGAAAGCAGGCTCCAAAAGCAGACTGAGTTCTTCAAACATGAAATTCTGATTCCCACATACTTGGAGTTGGTCTGTGGGGCACAGCGAGGTGCTGTAACCTCTGGGTGGGCACATCTTCTTTACCTTACTAATTCTTCACATCGTCTGCAGAGACACAGCCAGAAAAAGGATAGGGGAGGGTCCAGTGCAGGGTCACTTGTCAAAGTCTAAGGGGAGTATCAATCATTACTACCATTTTATAGATAAGAAAATTGAGTGAAATTATGCTTCATGTCACTGATAACTAGTAATAACAGGTTTCCAGCCACATCTACTGGAGTCCAAGGCCATGTCATAGCAATTATAGTGCACTCTCCCCTGATGAAAACCTGAATAAAATGTCCATTTTATTGTCTAAGGAGTCCACAAAGGCCTATCTATCTGCTCACAGCTGTCCTAAGTATGAGCTAGATATACAGTCACCTTTCTCAGGATTTGTGTCATTCATTAATGAGGCAGATTATTATTGAAATTGAATTCAATTCAACAGGCATTCATTGAGAACACCACAGTCATTTAGACGCTGTTCATTATTTGCAGGCCTAGCTCATTAATCTTGATTAATTCAGGTGCCAACTCTACAATATAAAAAATAGATGCTAAACGTACACAGATGCATTATGCAGAAACCATTATCAAGAGTAGTGCTTTCACAGGCATTCCTGAGACATATCTATGCATTCTGCTCTATTTTTTTATTATTTCCAGAAATCTCCCTCTACTTCTCAAAAAAAAATTAATCAATTAGAGAGGATGATATACAAAACCCACCTTCTTTCTCCCAGGCAAGGAGATGGAAAAGAAATAAACAAAGAGGAAGATGAACAGTGCCGATACGTAGAAGTGGGGGTAAAATAACAGAATGTTTAGGAGTTAGAAATGTTTCCTAATTTGTCAACGACAGTTTTCCCATCACCTTTCACTTCACTTTTTGAAGAATGTCAGATATATCTTTGGTCCTTCCAGTCAGAATGCCCCAGGCTGCTCCTGCAGGTGACCCCAGTGTTTCCTGCTTATTGAGTGGTTTAGACAGATGCGACTGGCTCCACTCTGCATAGTCCTCAGTGTGCTGACTGGACTATTCTAACAGCTGGGGAGAAACAAGTGTCTCTTTGCACCCAGTGTGATAATAAGTGAGATCCCTAGAAATAAGCAAGGAAGGAAGCTTCCTGTCACAGTGCACCATGGACATTTAGCATGTAACTCTTCTGTCATTTGTGGAAATAAGGTTGTAAGAGGAAATTATGGAGACAGGAGAGCATGGAGTTGGGGCATCTTTTCTGGCAACCCAGAGGCATATTCTTCTGGACTCTCTTCTGCATTCCATTTGTAATCAGAATCCTCTTGGTAAGAAAGACGTACTTTAGTAGATAGAATCATAAAAACAAAGTAAAAAAAATTAAGCATCATAAATGTGGAATAAGAAAATGAAATATTTAGGTTAAGCTTGAATGGTTTAGATTCATTTTAAATCAAGTATTAGTATTTTTTTTCAAATCCTCATCATTAAAAATTCTGCCAATCTATTTAAAGATGACTACAAAAGAAAATCATTCTCAAAATAATTAAAGAGACCCCTTAATTATTTTCTCTATATTGCAGATAAGTAAATCGAGTCTTGGAGCGCTGAGGGAATTGAGCCAAATCACACAGTTCTTGCAAAGTGGAATGAGATGAGATTCAGTTCAATTTCTTTGCTATATACTTCTCCCCTCCAAAGTTATGTTAAAGTATTTCAGTGTTTAAGATTCATTACTAAATAATATCATTAGAATAAATAATTGTAATAATTGTGACTTTTCTGTTTTCTTCATTTTATCAAAAAATAAGTTTATCTTTGTTCGTGATTTAAAAAAAAAGAAAATCATTCTCAAAATAATAGATTTAATTGTCAGAATCCAGAAATGTTATTTGAAAGATGTGAGGAAGATTTCCCTGCAGTGCTTTTTTTCAGTATAAAATATACTGGAAGTGAAAGAAATCAGTCAATGACATGAGGTATATCACAAAGAACTGAGTAAGTGGAGAGAATAGTAGGATAACACCCACAGAAGGGGATCAGAGCAAAGGGAAGAAGCAGAAATGGGAGAAGCATTATAGTGAGGGGTCTTTTAAAATGGTCAACTGCAGTAGCCAACAGTGCCTCCTGCTTTCACACTTGTCTGCCACCTTCTATTCTCAACACACTTCCAACCCTGACCCCCAAGAGCTTCCCATAATACCTGAAAGGAAACTCAAAGGCTGACCTTACCATGCCCCTGGGCTTGTATGATCTGACCCCTGGCACTTTCTGAAATTACATTTCCTACTGCTGTCTCCACCTGGTTTATTCCACCTGATCCACTTCCATCAGCTTGTTATTCCTCAAATACCTCAGGCATGTTTCCACTTCAAGAACTCTGCACTTGCTCTACCCTCTGCCTGGAATGCCTTTTCCCAAAATAGTCACATAACTCCCTCGCTCAATTATTCAAGTCTCTATTCAAACACCCTCCCACCCAAGAACACTTCCCTGGCCACCCTATCAAAAGTAGCATATCTATCCATCTAAGTTTCTCTCTCTCCTTCCATTCTTATTTTTCTGCACTGATATTTATTGTTATTTTGTTGTTTGTTTATAGTCTAAATCTCATATTGGTTTTAAAAACTATGAAAGCAGGGACTTTATTTAGATTGCCTCCATATCTGCAGTTGCTACAACACACCCAGCCTGTGGTAAGCACTCACTAAGATCTGTGAGATGAATAAATGAAGTCAAGTGAGTTGGTCACACTGGAGCATAATGGGGGAGGTAAGTTTGACTGAATGGATAAGGTCAAATCATGAAAAAACCTGACTCATAGAATGAGTCTTGATATATATGACGCACTGGAGTTTCTGAAGCACAGAGTTCAAGCCCCAGGACCTAGCATAGTTCCTGACCAACAGTAGATGTTCATTACATGTTTCATGATCATGTTATGTCAGATGTTAAACAAAATGGAGAAATTCCTTTTCTGTTCCACAGGAGAAAAAGGAGAATGCACTCGCTCAGATTACAGAACTGACATTTTCTTTCTTTCTTTCTTTTCTTTCTTGTCTTTCTTTCTCTTTCTTTTATTTCTCTCTCCTTTCTTTCTCTCTCCTTCTTTCTCTCTTCCTTTCTTCTTTCCTCCCTTCCTTTCTTTCCTTCCCTCCCTCCCTCCCTCTCTCCTTCCTTCGTTCCTTCCTTCCTTTATTTTTTTTCTTTCATGTTGCTCTGTTACCTGGACTGGAGTGCAGTGGCACAGTCTCAGCTCACTGCAACCCAACCTCCACCTCCCAAATTAAAGTGATTTCCCACTAATTTTTGTACTTTTAGCAGAGATGGTGTTTTACCATATTTGTCAGGCTGGTCTCGAACTCCTGATCTCAAGTGATCTGCACACCTCGGCCTCCCAAAGTGCTAGGATTATAGGTGTGAGCCACCATGCCCAGCCAGAATTGATAATTTTTGAATTATTCTTCCCTTCTAAAGAATATAGCAACCTTCTGATATTTCTGCTCCACAAAATGTTAGACCTTTCTTCTTGTTCAAGGAGTCTTCCGGGAATTCTCTTATGGGTAAAACAAGATACATACTGATATTGAGGAAAAAGGGAACTGTTTCCCTATGATTCACTGACTTAAGTCACATAGCTATCACTGAGGCAGCCAGCATGAGGACTCCATTATAAGTGCCCTCAGAAAATACACTGTAAAGAGGAATATCTAATTTCCCTTTGGTCACGCATCTAACTTTCTGTAACATTGTGCCTTCTCACAGATGCAAAGGGCTGCTGTCAGTTATCTGGATCAGTGTCCTCAGGTGCTCTAGGAAAAGCACTTTAAATGGTTACCGTGACCAGGACAAGATTTTTGAGCCAATGTGTTGCCTGCATTTTTTTATGTATAAAAGAGTGTTTAACAACATTGTAATTATAAAGACTAAGCATTATTACAAGATAATTTTAAAAGAAAGAAAATCAAGTTGCATGTATGTGTACATACATATATTTCTATAACGAATATGAAAAAATACATGAGGAAAAGCACATAGAAATCATCAACTACTAGTGTTACTGATGCTAGCAATGCTTAGTGAATACTTAGTGAATAGAGCCAGATGGATTACCTGAACTCTTATTTTATCTCACAACAACCTTATGCTATGGTCACTATTAACATTATCTCTACCTGCAAATAAAGAAACTAAGCCCCAGACAGGTAAAACAGCATTGCCAAGTATATGCTTTTAGTAAATGGCACAGGTGGAATCTGAATCTAGTCAATTAGATCCTAAAGTCTGTTCTCCAAACCATTACACTGCTAAGGATATGGTATTTTATTCCTTCTACTTCCCCATCTTCAATATGCTTTACTTTTACAATGAAAAAAAATTCTAATATTATCCATATTTCTGTTTGTCATGTAGAAAAATAAAATAGTGTTAATGGGCTCATATGCCAAATTCAAGGTAATAGACAAAATATATTGTAAAGTTACAATGTATTTTACAAAACTCTGTCTTGCATGAATGAATACCATGCTCTATTTCTTGGTGAGTCTGTTTTTTGAGAATAAACAAGTGCATATGTTCTGATACAATGACCTGTACCTTAAAAAGATAGCCTGCTATGACTGCATTTGCAATCTGAATTGAAATTTTTTAAAAGAATTAAGTTAATAAAAGAAAATCACAGATGCATAAAGTATCTGATCTGAAAAAAACCATTAATCTATCAAGTATTTTTAAAATTATTACTCAATTCTACTTAAATTTTAACATATTTTCTGGGAAAAACACACTATTTAAAAATTATGTATTTTTAATGCTATAATTTTCTGAAAGTAATACTGATCCTGTAAGTAGGAAAAATTAAACAAAATGCCATGGTATCCATTGAAACTCTATAACTCTAAGTTTTTTTAGAAAAAAAGTCTAAAGAGAAAGGTGTATATTAAAATCTGTATCTGATGTGTACTCTAAGAATCAGTGACTGTGACTTATTTTACCAAAGACCTACTTTAGGTAGTAACACTGTCCTTCAGCTCATTTTCAGCTCATTTAAGGTTTATTCCCCATCAGGTTCTGTTGTTGTCACCTAAGGCTAACAATATTTTCTTAAAGGCATAAAGGAAATGTTTTCTTCCAACATAATATTCTGTGCACAGCAGGTCTTTTATATTGCCTTCTGGTAACTGACCCAATAGACTACATTTTATTGAATAATTCCTAGGCCATTATTATTAAGTTTTGGTTTGCTGGTTTGCTTAGAAAAAAAAATTTAGGCTGGGCGCAGTGGCTCACGCCTGTAATCCCAGCACTTTGGGAGGCCGAGATGGATGGATCACGACGTCAAGAGATCGAGACCATCCTGGTCAACATGGTGAAACCCCGTCTCTACTAAAAATACAAAAAATTAGCTGGGCATGGTGGCGCATGCCTGTAATCCCAGCTACTCAGGAGGCTGAGGCAGGAGAATTGCCTGAACCCAGGAGGCGGAGGTTGCGGTGAGCCGAGATCGCGCCATTGCACTCCAGCCTGGGTAACAAAAGAGAAATTCCGTCTCAAAAAAAAAAAATAAAAAATTTAGACTTTTTTAAAATTAAAGTTATTACATCTGTGTATCTTTCTGTATGTGCTTTTAAGGTCCTTGTGACCTTGAGTTACAGGGCTTTGACACCCAGGTCTAAAAAGGACATCAAGTCTTGGTAAATCTTAAGTGCTGATAGCAATTAAAGCCTCATCTTCAGGCTCAGTAAAAGATGCCAATAAAAATAAACGGCGTTCCTGACACACAGGACTGGAGAGTAAAGCTAACCAACTCCTCAAGGCTCAGGGACTATTATAGAATAAGTAGGCATGTGAAATTATAAGGACCAATTTTGAGAGATTAAATAAGTTCAGTTTCTCTATAAATTAACCATCAATGTCAAGTGCACACTGATACAAGACCGGCGTACGGGCCCCTGTGTCAGATTAACAATGTTTTCCTGAAGCATTAGCTGACTCCTTAGTAAAGGATATGAAAGTCTTATGGAAGCTATGTCTTATGGTCAAGATAGCTTATAGTCTTAGGACTTCTTGAAACTGTTCCTTGGGCCGCAGTTGCTTGTATTGGTTCAGAATAAACCTCTTTTACATAGTTTTTTTTTTTTTCCTCCATCAACAGACAGTTAACCCTTTTATTTGTTAACTTAGTATTTATTCACCTACAACTGTGTGATTTTTAACATTTTGGGGAACAGAGGGCAATTAGAAGTCAAGAAAGTAATTCCCAGAAGGCCATAATCTTGAAGAACAAACCTAAAGGAGCCTTTTTCATCTGCACAGCAGTAGTTACTTTAGCTCATAATGTGCCAAGAAATGCCAAATTTAACATTCAGAAACATGGGATTAAAGCAAATCAAAGAAAGCAGCAACATATGAGTGAGATGATAGTGGTGCTTCCTCTCTCTCTCCTCACCTCCCCACTCAATTACCACGAACATTTGCATGAAGTAACCAGACAATAAATACTGTAAGGGCACATGCAAATTTAAAATCAGAGGCTTACTCATTTTAAAAATAGGAAAAAATATCTCTTTCCGTTTTTTTACTTTGAGCATTTACTTTAGAAAATTTATTATTTCAAGTTCTCTCTCCTGTCTTTGAAATGTATATAAATTCTTTTGAAGACTAAATTGGCATTTGTCAGCTATATGATCTAGAAATATCTTTCTCAAGTACCTGGTAGCCATTTCTTTGAAATGTAAACATCAAGGAAAATAATACCTCCGTCTCCCAGTCTCTGGAATAGGCTTCAGTCTGACTTAGGTGGGCACCTTACTCCAAGTTGCAAAACTATTTCCTGTCCTAAAGATAGGAGAAGTTTGAATTTCCTCTGGATAAAGGAAATTTACTAGCACAGATGGTCACGCCAACTAACAGGTACAATTATGATAACCTATGTGTGACATATAATGCTGTCAAGTCCTCTTACTTGAATTATTGTTCATCTTGAAAACATGAATATAATGGGTTGTGTCTGCTTGGCTCTATATAAGGGTGAGCAATGTCTTACTGGATTGCCTGAGATACCCATTACATTATATTTCAAGGCTTTCAATATTAAAAATATTTTTTTCCTATTACCTTTGTGGAGATAATTGCTAGACAAGGAGATCTTGTTTCTAGTTATATTTCCCCAACAATACACATTTGCTAAGTTAGCCATCTGCCTTAATTACAATTAAAAACAAAAGTTCTATTTGTGAAAAGTGTTTTCTACCAATGATAAAGAAAAAAATCTTAAAAACTGCTAGGAAAGTTAGATTATATAGAAGAAAACTTTGTGAATTTTTAGTGCATTAATCCCAACCAGACAGCTTTTCTTACTGTTTTTCTAAAGTAATTATATGACATGGAAATGAGTATCTATATTATATAATGAGATTAATTACATAACAGAATAAAGACATTTAAATTAGGACAAAGTACGTTTTAAATAAAGTCAATTACATTTGACAATTAAACAACTGTGTTGAGTACTTCCTGTGTTCCAGTTGCTATGTAGGTAATAGGCTAGCCAAAGAGAATGGGACTGCCAGGCACAGGGCTCACACCTGTACTTCCAGCACTTTGGAAGGCTGAAGTGGCAGATGTAAGTATGTATTTCCTTTTGCTGTCTTGAAAACCCTAAAAATGATTCAGTAGAGGCTACTAAAGCTGTTCTCAAATCTTTTGGTCTCGTGACTGTATACAAAAAAAAATTATTGATGAAGGCCGGGTGCGCTAGCTGTTGCCTGTAATTCCAGCTACTCAGGAGGTTGAGGCAGGAAAATTGCTTGAACCTGGGAGGTAGAGGTTGCAGTGAGCTGAGATCACATCACTGCACTGCAGCCTGGATGACAAAGCAAGACTCCATCTCAAAAACAAAAAAAAAGAAAAAAGAAATGAAATATTTTGACACATATTGAAATGTTAATTTTATGTAGAGATAACTCTTACATAATGATAAGAACACTATCTCTAGTTAGTGAATATTAGTATAAGAGTCATTCCTCTAAATATTAAAAGTTTTATTTTTGAAAAATATTTAATTTTTCACTACTTCAAATGTTTTACGAAAAATATTTAATTTTTCATTACTTCAAATGTTTTACCATCTCATGATAAGTCAAATTCACTTTATTTCATGAGTTCCCTGCCACCATACGTCATTGGCCAATACATCAGAAAGAAGGGTGAATAGAAATAGCTCTGGTTTTCAGGCAGAAAACCTTGAGGTGTGTCCCTGCCCCATCACTCTGCTCTCTTGAGCATGTTACCTAAACATTCTGAATTTCTTTCTGACTAGTGTTTGGAGGGAAATCGAAGAAAAACATTTCTGTCCCAATTGTGGATCTTTGGAGATCATGGAGATGAACAATCATAGTGAAATCAGGGCTTCATCAGGAAGCCAAACGATGGAGCCAGAGCAAGGAAATGTGACTTCTTTACAGAAACATCTATAAGAGCCCTTTCCGCATTGTTACATTTTGTTGGGTTTTTATTGTTGTTGTTGTTGTTGTTAAGTTGTAGGAGATATATATATACGTATATATATATATATATAAATATACGTATACATATATATATCTCCTATATATATATACATATACATATATATATCTCCTATATATATATATATATATCTCCTATATATATATCTCCTTAGCTGCTTATTAAATATATGGTATGTAAATATTTTCTCCCATTTTTTAGGTTGTCTATTCATCCTGTCACTTCCTTTGCTGTACAGAAGCTTTTTGGTTTATACCAATCTCCTTTGTCTATTTTGGCTTTGATTTCCTCTGCTTTCGGTATCATATCCAAGAAATCATTGCCAACACCAATGTCAAGAAACTTTCCCCTGTTTTCTTCTAATAATTTTATAGTCTCAGTTCTTACATTTAAGCCTATAATCCATTTTGGCTTTATTTTTGTGTATGGTGTAAAACTGTCCAATTTTGCATGTGGATAACCGGTTTTCCCAGCACCATTTATTGAAGAGACTCTCCTTTCCCTCAGTGTATGGGCAATAAATACATGAAAAGGTGCTCAACAAACCATCAGGGTAATGAAAATAAAAACCACACAAGATATCATCGCACACCTGTTAGTATAACCATTGTAAAAACAGAAAACAGATAACAAGTATTGCTAAGGATGTGGAGAAAAGGGAATCCTTGTAAAATAGTGCCATAGAAAAGAATATGAAGGCTCTTTCAAACGTTAAAAACAGAACCACCATAGGACCTAGCCATCCCACTTGTGGGTATAATTAAAATATTAAAAATAAAGATCGTGACAAGATATCTGTAGTCCTACATTGATTGCAGTGTTAGTTACAATAGCCAAACTATTGTAGAAAGCCAAACATGGAGAGATAAAATGCAGTATAATACAGTAGAATGTTATTCAGCTTTTGAAAAGAAGGAAATCCTGCCGTTTGTGACAAAACATGGATGAATCTAGAGAACATTATTCTAACTGAAATAAGACAGCCACAGAAGAACAAATACTGTGTGATTCCACTTGATGTGAATTATCTAAAATAGCATAACCATAGACAAAACAGACAGTAGAATGATGGGTACCAGGGGTTGGCCGGAGTGGGAAATTTAGAGTTGCTTTTTGGTGGGAATAAAGTTTAAGTTATGCTTGTGGAGTAAGTTCTAGAGATCTGCTGTAAAACATAGTATATACAATTACCAATACGGTACAGCACACTTAAAATTTTGTTAAGGAAGTGGATCTCATGTTGTGTTCCTACTGCAACAACAACATGCTACAAAACAAAGCAAAGAGAAACGAGGAAACTTTTAGAGGTGACAGTTATATCTATTACTTCATTGTAGTGATGACTCCATTGGTATATGCTTACGTCCAGGCTCAGCAAATTGTGCAAATGTTAAATATGTGCAGTTTTTTGTTTAACAGTTAAGGCTCAATCAATCTGTTTTTTAAAAAGAGAGAGAGGAAGGAAGGAAGGGAGAAAGGAAGGAAGGAAGGGAGGAAGGAAGGAAGGAAGGAAGGAAGGAGAGAGAAAGAAAAAAGGAAAGAGAGTGACAAAGAGAGAAAGAAAGATGAAAAGAAATATGAGCCATCCAACACTCTCTGTGCCATCAAGAATTCTCAGATGGGGCCACGCACAGTGGCTCACACATGTAATTCCAGCACTTTGGGAGGCCAAGGCAGGAGGATCACTCAAACCTGGGAGGTGGAGGTTGGAGTGAGCTGAGATTGTGCCACTGTATTCCAGCCTGGGTGACAGAGCAAATCTCTGTCTTAAAAAAAAAAAAAAGAAAAGAAAGGAATTCTCAAGCAGATGGTTTCTCACTCTCCATGGGATGGGATTTTCTCTTTTTATTTTTTCTCTCATATGGAGACATTATCTCACTATGTTGCCCAGACTGGTTTCAAATCCCTGAGCTCACAGGATCCTCCTGCCTTGGCCTTCCAAGGTGTTGGGATTACAAGGAGTGAGGCCCTGTGTCCAACCAGGTTGGGATTTTCTACCAATCAGGAGCAAATCTCTCAAAAAACAAAGAAGACTAACTCATATTTGGATCACATATATAAGGTGCCTGACATATGGTATAGGCTACATAAATTTGGTTCTTTATCCACATTTACTTATTTTGAAACAGGGTCTCACTCTGTTGCCCAGGCTGGAGTGCACTGTATCCTCGACCTCCCGGGCTCAGGTAATTCTCCACCTCAACCTTCTGAGTAGCTGGGATTACAGGCGCGCACTACTATGCCCGGCTGTATACAATTAAAATATCAAAGTACACACTTTGGAAAATAGTAGAAAATCTCTGATGAGAAAGGGCAGTTCTGGTTTGTCGTTACATAGTCCATGAGCACTCACACACGCCTGCACCTCAATGAAAGCTCACAACAGATGAATCCTTAAAAGAAGGGAAATTAGAGCAGAGTTAAAGGATGCTAAATGTTGACAGTGAAAAATGTTATTTGTAATAATAGCGACTAGTGAAGGCAAAACACATGTTGCTTGTTTGTGAGACGGCCCAGCAGTCTGACTTGATTGGAAGTTGTCAATGGTCCTCTATCAAAGAATATCACCGTGAAGGATGTCTGAATAGAGGTCGCACTGAAATTAACAGGAGACTTACATGATCTGGAGAATGGCCATGCACTTTAGGTTATTTGCAAAAGTTTTGTAAATAAAATTGTGAATTTAATGGAAGTACTTTTAAAACGATAAGCAGTGAAAGAAAAGTTGACAGTGTATTCTGCACAGGTGCCTCTTTCAGGTAAGCAGGGATTTGGAGAAACAAAGACTTGGGTTTTATTGAGCATACGTGGACATAAACATGGGCACAACAGACACCATGGAATACTAGAGGGTGGAGGGGTGGGTTCAAAACTACATGTCCGGTACTGTGCTCACTACCTGCATAATGAGAATCCTCCATACCTCAGC
Organism: Leontopithecus rosalia; assembly: GCA_028533165.1. Taxonomy (NCBI): domain Eukaryota; kingdom Metazoa; phylum Chordata; class Mammalia; order Primates; family Cebidae; genus Leontopithecus; species Leontopithecus rosalia. Next base: position 32,725,363 of record CM052655.1, on the reverse strand, counting down.
ACCACGCAATATTCCCACGCAACAAATCTGCACATGCACCCACTGCATCTAAAATAAGATTGAATTAATAAAATAAAATAAAAAGGCCGGGTGTGGTGGTTCATGCTTGTAATCCCAGCACTTTGGGAGGCCGAGGCAGGTGTATCACCTGAGGTCGGGAGTTTGAGACCAATCTACCAACATGGTGAAACCCCACCTCTACTAAAAATACAAAAAATTAGCCGGGCATGGTGGCACCTGCCTGTGTTCCCAGCTACTCGGGAGGCTGAGGCAGAAGAATCGCTTGAACCTGGGAGGCAGAGGTTGCAGTGAGCCAAGATTGCGCCTGCCTGGGCAACAAAAGAGAAACTTCATCTTAAATAAATAAATAAACAAACAAACAAACAAACAAACCTTGGTTTTGTCTCTAATCCCGCCTGCCCCAGCCCCTATTTAAGACTTAAAATATCACCAGTTTTTATATGCATTGTCAAAAATAATACACCTATGAAAGGAAGATGAGCTCTTTTGTTTTCTAAGGATCCTAAGAAGCCAGGGTGACATCTGGTGGACAGACAGTCTTAACGCATCTATCAGAAGAGTAAATTTCTATCTTACTCCCACTTTAAAAATTCTCAGAGTTTGTGTCCTTTGTAGGGACGTGGATGAATCTGAAGAACATCATTCTCAGCAATTTGACTCAAGAACAGAAAAGGAAACACCGTATATACTCACTCATAGGCAGGTGATGAACAATGAGAACACATGGACACAGGGATGGGAGTACCACACACTGAGGTCTATTGGGGGAAATAGGGGAGGGACAGCGGGGCGGGGGGGGGAGCGGGGGAGGGATGGCATGGGGAGAAATGCCAAATATGGGAGAAGGGGCAGAAGGCAGCAAAACACACTGCCACATGTGTACCTATGCAACTATCTTGCATGTTCTGCACATGTACCCCAAAACCTAAAATGCAATAAAAATATAATTTTAAAAAAAAGATTTTAAAATTTGGTTATAAAAAAAAATTCTCAGAGTCAAAAATTTAAAAAGGAAGTTGTGCCTCGACTGGGCAGAAAACATGATTCTTAACCCCAATCACAAACTATTCAAAGTGGATCCTCACAATTAAATGGTTGGATCTAGACATATCACTAATGCTGTAAATGCACATTTCCAAGATGATGTGTGGATCTGAATTAAAAGATCTGTGCTTTGTTTTGCTAAAGGACAATTTTTAAGAGGATGTGATCGCATCTCTCCTATAAAATGAATTGTTAACTCATTTAGTTAACTCATTTAGTCATCTAAAGATAGGAAGACATTGAAATGCACAAATATTAAATAGAGGTTCAGTTCAGGAAACCACCAAGAGTTAAGTGTGACAAAAGCTTAAGGAGCCAGATGGGAAAGCTGAATGAAAGGTCCATGCAGCAAAACTGAAGCCAACTCATAAAAAATATCTTGATAATCAATAGGAGATCAGATACTTTTTTAAAGAAAATGGGAAGCCATTGTGATTTTAAGCAGAAGAATGACATAATCTAATTTGTGCCACAGAAAATTAGCCTGGCACTCATGTTGAGCATGGATTAAAACATGGAGAAAGACAGAGGGCAGGATCAGGTTAAGAGACTGGGACAGTATTCCAGGTGAGAAATGATGAAGACCTAACATAAGCAGTGGCATTGGGAGGAGATAGAAGGAGATACACCTGAGAGACATCTGTGGCAGCTGGGGCTCTCTGACCTCATACACCTTCGAGGGCAGATTGAGTCACATGCACCCTTATCTTCTAATCTTCCTAGCTCCAAGTGCCACCTGCAGAAGCAGAAATTCCTCTGCATGGACACTCCAAAAACATGTCTGGAAGTTTGCAATGGATTTCTACATATGCTTACAGAATAACAGCAAAAATTTCAGGTTGCTACTTGCTGTTAGCGTCTTCCACGATGAAATCAGAAATTTGCTAATTCTCCCTGGCCACCACTGCTCTCAGTCCTAAGACTACAGCACATGCCCAGCAATCTCTTATTAAGTGGAAAGGAGTGTCCTTCCCCCAGCTCCACCCATATTGTATTTAATTGAGGGGTGTCCATAGCAGGGTAGATTAAGCAGTGGTGTGCTATAGAGTTTAGCAACAGAGGTCTTTAGGGTACAAACAATTCATTTTTTTCCTGGGAACACACACGTCACCAGGATAGCTGAACTGGAATGGGTTTACCTACCAATTACTACCTTGTACCTTGCACCACTCTGACCCTTAGTCCCTTTGGGTGAGGCTGAAGGTCCAAGCTAGATACCTTCCCTGCTTAGAATGAATTCTCTCTGTGTGTATTAGGTTGGTACACAAGTAATTGCAGTTTTGCCATTAACAGTAATGATACTTTCTCACCTGCCTGCAACCTCTCAATCTAGCAGCCCTGTCTGAACTCCAAATGTGGAACAACTTCATGCTTTACAGCTATCAGTGTCCTCAATTTTCCAAAACATTAGTCTGTCAGAACAATTAGAGGTCGAGGAGGTAAGATGAGAATAAAATATTAGCTCTACACATAAGTCACATTAGAATCTAGTTCTAAACCAGCTGAAATCTCTATTATATCTTAGGTAACATTCATCAGTAAAAGGCAGATATCAATAAAATATAAATGGAAACAATTAAGAATAGAATGTGAGGGAAAGAAAGTAGGCAAAGAGGTCTCCGAGATACCTAACTTAGGTAACTAGAAGCTTCCATCACAAAGGTGGGTGGAAGGAGGGAGGGAATGTAGGAAGTGAAGCAAATGTTTAGGTGATGAGACGGACTCAGTTTTACGGAATATCCACATTCCAGTGGAGGTATCCAGAACACTGGAGGTCCTCCAACCATGAAACATATCAAAGAACCTGGAACACTTTTAAAAAGACATCTGGGGAACTTGTATTGGAGTCCATACATCCCTCTCTTTAACAAATTCTTTACAATTCTTTAAAGGCTCTCTAAAAACTTTTCAAAATACCAACAGAGATTGTTTCCAGGAAAGTAGGCTTTGGGTAAGATTTACAGTTGCGAGCACTAGGAAAAATAATCTAGTTGTTTTAAACAGTTAAAAAGAGATTTAAAAAAAGATTTAAATAGTTCACAGGCTCTTGAGGCAGGAAGTGGTTGTGGGCACAAAAGGGCTAAGGAAGCCCGTTCATGAAGCCAAGCGTAATGTTTAAAACCATCCCAAAAGCAGTTTAGTGAGGCCCCACTGTGCTATCCATTGTTTCAAAATTACCTCGATTTGGTGAAAAATCCATGAAACTCAATAAACCCCAGTTCCCAAATGAACTGGGCCAGGGCCAGGGCAGGGCTTCATCAGTGCCACCTGCACCACTCACGTTGCTGCCTCAGGAGCCAAGGAGACTGCCACTCCCTGGGGCTGCACCTCTTACCAGCGTGATTCTTTCCCGCTCATGCTCTCTTCTTTTCAGAGACACATCTGTGGCAGAACCTAAATCATGTGTCCACATCCCAGCTGCAAGAGGAGGTAGGGAAAGCAGACATTTTCACCTGTAGAGCAAAAGAGGTTCCCATGTCAGGTAGCCAAAAGGGATGTAAAATGTATACAACAGAGATTTTTTTTGGCGATGTCTTCTGGTCCTGTATGCTTCGCCATATATTCTACATTTTCTATAATGAAGAGGGTTAAATAATCAGAAAAAAAAATTGACACTGTAGATTCTATTGCAGGTTTTTTTTTTTTTTTTTTTTTTTTAACCAACTCTGTCTGGTATTGCTTCGCCCTCTAGTGGAGACAAAGAGGAAATACACAGGTGGATGGCTTCTGATGATTCCGTAACAGCTGTTACAGGAAAATATACTACCACTCCCTCTCATAGATGAGTAAACTGGAGCTGAGAGGTAAGGGACGGTTTACCAAAGGCACATATGAACTTAATTGCAGAGTCAGCCCTACAATCAGGATATCTTGATTTAGGTTTGTATTTTGTGTTCTCTCATAAACTATGAAAGAGCGTGACTGTAGACCATATGGTATAATTTGAGGGCCATTCAGAATCCCTGAATTAATTCTCTATTTTTCTTAAAAATAGAACACAATAATCAGCTATGTTTAATACAGTAAGTGGCTTTAGCAATTATCCTCAGTGTTTCATCTTCAGTTAAATAAAATTTGACAGGAAGCATTGTTAGAGGTTAAGAGTGCAAACTTTGAAACAAAACTTCCTGGTTTCGATCCCAGCCCGAGGCCTCGAAAAACAAACATTGCACCTGGTGATATTGGAGAATGCATAGCTTCCTGCCTGAGGAGTGTCCTCAGATCTGCACAGCAGCTCAGGGCAGCAGAACATCAGTCTTACCGCTCTGAAGCATAAAAGGCCAGAGTTTAGGGTTTGAAGATCAGCCAGAAAGCTTGGAAGATAAGGGGTCATATAGCGAGTGTGTCCCAAAATATGCAGCCAATATTGGCCTCAGATGTAGGCTGACCACTCAACTAAACTTCACAGGGGAACTAATTGAAAAGCAGCAGCTGGAAACTAGAGACCCTAGGAAAACATCAACTGTTGAATGCAGTGGACAGAGATGGAGTTTGAGTCCAGCCATGTTAATTGTTGACTAGAATAAAAATCAGTCTTCTGCGAGTCTATTATGTATCACTCATGCAAAGAAACAGAAGCACATGGCCAACAGTAAACAAAAAAAATTCAGATAAACCCATCTCAAAAAGACTCAAACAGTACAATTAGAGAAGCTAAAGAAAAGTAATGGATATAAATAAATGAAAATATTAAACAAAAATGGCTCCTCTTGGCTGTGACAGCTTTTGAGACTTTCTTTTTTTGTAATTTTAACAATTTTGAGAAGCATTGGTCAGCTATATTGTAAGATGACCGTTTATTAGAATTTTTCTGATATTTTTTGTCATTAATCCGGGGTTATGAGTTTTAGAGAAAGATAACAGGTAAAGTAAGCTTTTATTATACTGAGGTATGCTACTTCTATATCTAGTTTTTTGAAGGTTTTTATCATAAAGAGATGTTGAGTTTTATCAAATGCATTTTCAACATCAATTGAAATGTTACTATGGTTTTCACCTTTCATTCTGTTGATAGGTGTATTACATTGATTAATTTGCACATGCTGAAACATCCTAGGGATAAATTCCACTTGCTCATGAGGAATGACCTTTCTAATAAATTATTGAATTCAGTTTGCTAGTATTTTCTTGAGGATTTTTGCATCAATATTCATCACAAATTTTGGACTGTAGTTTCAGTTTTTTGAGGCATCTTTGTCTGGTTTTGGTATCAGTAAAATACTGGCATTGTAGGATGAGTTTGAAAGCATCCCCTCTTCCTTTATTTTTCAGACTAGTTTGAGTAAGATTGGTATAGTTCTTCTTTTTAAATGTTTGGTAGGATTCATCAGTGATGCCATCAGGTCTCTGGCTTTTCTTTATTGGAAGATTTTTTTATTACACCTTTGATCTCATTACTTGTTTTTGATCTGTTCAGCATTTGGATTTCTTCCTGGTTCAGTCTTGGCAGGTTGTATGTATCTAGGAATTTGTCGATTTCTTCTAGGTTTTCCAATTTATTGGTAAATAGTTGCTCATTGTAGCCACTAATGATCCTTTGAATTTCATCAGTAATCAGTTGTAATGTCTCCTTTTTCATTTCTACTTTTATTTATGTGGATCTTCTCTCTTTTTTTCTTAGTTACTCTGGCTCAAGGTTTGTCAATTTTGTTTAACTTTAAAAAAATATATGTTTTTGTTTCATTTATTTTCTGTTTATTTCAATTTTATTTATTTTGGCTCTAATCTTTATTATTTCTTTTCTTCTACAAACGTCAGGTTTGTTTTGCTTTTGCTCCTCTAGTTATTTAAGATGTATCATTGCATTGTTTGAGATGTTTCCCCTTTTTGATGTGGATACTTCCAGCTTTAGATTTCCCTCTTAGTGCTGATTTTGCTACGTCCCACAGGTTTTGGTATGTTGTGTTTCCATCATCAGTTGTTTGAAGAAATATTTAAATTTCCGGCCAGGCGCCGTGGCTCATGCCTATAATCCCAGCACTTTGGGATGCCGAGGTGGTTGGATCACGAGGTCAAGAGATCGAGACCATCCTCGTCAACATAGTGAAACCCCGTCTCTACTAAAAATACAAAAAAAAAAAAATTAGCTGGGCACGGTGGTGCATGCCTGTAATCCCAGCTACTTGGAAGGCTGAGGCAGGAGAATTGCTTGAACCCAGAAGGCAGAGGTTGCGGTGAGCCAAGATTATGCCATTGCACTCCAGTCTGGGTAACAACGGTGAAACTCCATCTCAAAAAAATATATATATATATTTAAATTTTCTTTTTAATGTTTTCATTGACCCAGTAGCCATTCAGAAGCATACTGTTTAATTTCCATGCATTTTTATAGTTTCCAGAATTTCTCCTGTTACTAATTTTTAATTTTGTCCCATCATCATCAGAGAAGATGCTTATATTATTTCAATTTTTTGGATTGCTTTAAGACTTGTTTTATGACCTAACACATGGTCTATACTTAAGAATGATCCATGTGCTTAGGAAAATAATTTGTATTCTGCAGCCCTTGGATGAAATGTTCCATAAATATCTATTAGATCCATTTAGTCTACAGTGCAGATTCAGTCTAACATTCCTTTGTTTTCTATCTGGAAAATCTGTTCAATGCTGAAAGTGAGATGTTGAAGTCTTCAGCTACTATTATATTGGGGCCTATCTCTCTCTTTAGCTCTAATAAGATTTGTTTTATATGTCTGGATGCTCCTGTATTGCATGCATATATATTTAAAATCATTATATCCTCTTGCTGAATTAAACACTTTATCATTATGTAGTGATCTTGTTATCTTTAAATCTATTTTGTCTAAATATAGCAATTTCTGCTCAGTTTTGGTTTCCATTGGCATGGAATTTAGTCTATGTGTGTCTTTATAGGTGAATTATGTTTCTTATAGGCAACAGATCAATAGGTCATGTTTTTACATCAATTCAGACAGTCTCTGTCTTTTGATGGAATAGTTTAGTCCATTTACATTCAATGTTATTAATGATAAGTAAGAACTTCCTCCTGCCATTTTAGTATTGGTTTTCTGATTGTTTTGTGGTCTTTTCTTCCTTCTTTCTTTTATTCCTGTTTTCCTCTAGTGAAGATGATTTTCTTTGGTGATATGATTTAGTTTCTTGCATTTCACATTTTTAGTATTCATTGTGTGTGTGCGTGTGTGCGTGTGTGTGTGTGTGTGTGTGTGTGTGTGTTTAATTTGAGGTTGGCATGAGGCTTGCAAATGCTATATTATAATCCATTATTTTAACCTGATAACAATTTAACACTATTTGCAAAAAACAAACAAATGAGCAAAAAAAAACTAATAAAAATTACTTTAAATTTGTACCCTTACTTAAAAAATATTTTTCTAATGATATCTTATTATACTATGTCTTAAAAAGTTGTTGTAGTTATTATTTTTGATTTGTTCATTGTTTAGTTTTTCTATTTAGGAAAAGAGTAATTTACACACCATGGTTAGAGTGTTATAATGTTCTTTGTTTTCTGTGTCCTTAACTTTTACCAGTAAGTTTTGTACCTTCAGGTGATTATTTATTTCTTATTAATATCCTCTCCTTTCTGACTGAAGTATTACCTGTAGAATTTCTTATAGGACGAGTCTGATTTTGATGAAATGTCTCAGCTTTTGTTTGTCTGAGAAAGTCTTTATTTCTCCTCATATTTAAAGGATATTTCTCCTGGCTATACCATTTTAGGGTAAAAGTTTTTTCCCTTCAATACTTTATATATGTTATGACACCCTCTCCTGGCCTGTAAGGTTTCCATGGAAAAAATTTGCTTTCTGATATATTGGAACTTCTTCGTATGTTGTTTCTTTTCTCTTTCTGCTTTTAGGATCCTTTCTTTATCCTTGACCTTTGGGTTTTTGATTATTAAATGCCTTGAGGTAGTCTTCTTTGCATTAAATCTTCTGAGTGTTCTAAAGCCTTCTTGTAGGTGGATATTGATCTCTTTCTCTAGGTTTGGGAAATTCTCTGTTATTATTCCTTAGAATAAACTCTCTACCCCTATATCTTTCTCTATCTACTCTTCAAAGCTACTATTAGATTTGCCCTTTTGAGGCTATTTTATATATCCTGTAGGCATGCTTCATGTTTTTTACTCTCTTTTCTTTGGTCTCCTCTGACTGCATGTTTTCAAATAGCATATATTTAAGCTCATTATTTTTTTCTTCTGCTTGATCCTGCTAGTCCTTTATTCTGCTGTTAAAGGACTCTGATACATTGTTGATTGTGCCAAATACATTTTTCAGCTCCAGAATTTCTGCTCGATTCTTTTTATTTCAATCACTTTGTTATATTTATCTGACAGAATTCTGAGTTCCTTCTCTGTTTTCTTGAACTTCTTTGAGTTTCCTCAAAATAGCTATTTTGAATTCTCTGACTGAGAGGTCATGTGTCTATGTCTCTCCAGACTGTTTCCTGGTGCCTTGTGTACTTCATTTGGTGAAGACATGCTCATGCTTTCCTGGATGGCATCAAGGCTAGTAGGCCTGAGACTCTACAATCAGCAGATGGCAGAGCTAGTCAGGTCTGTGTCCTTCCCTTCAGGCCAGTGATGTTCCCCAGACCTTGGGTGGATCCAGAAGTGCTGTCCAGGAGTCAGTGACTAGAGTTAAAAATCTCAGAAGTCCACTTGGTGTTCCATTGTACTGCAGCTAAGCTGGCACTCAAATCACATCATGCGGTCCTTCCCGCTCTTCCTTTCCCTTTCCAAAGGCAGAGGAGCTTCACCCCTTACCCACTGCCACCCCAGGCCATGAGGATTACTGCCAGACTGCTGCCACTGTTCTCTTAAGGCTCATGATCTCTTAAAGTCCTCTTGTGAATGCTGCCTGGCCTGGGACTCGCCCTTCAGGGCAGTGGGCTCCCCTCTGGCCCAGGGCATGTCCAGAAATGCCATCTAAGAGTCAAGTTATGGAATCAAGGAACCCAAAAGCCCACTTGGTGCTTTGCCCCCTCCCCATGGCAGTGTTGGTACCTAAGGTGCAAGACAAAGTCCCCTTTACTTTTCCTTCTGCTTTTCTCAAGCAGAAGTAATTTTGTCCCATAGCCGCTATGGCTAGCAATGAGCTGAATTTCACGTGAAGCCAGTGAAGTCTCAGAGCTCAAAAAGGCCTTTGATGTAGTTTCTTAGTATCTTTGCTGATTATTGAGGGCCCAGGGGCTCTTCAGTTAGCAGGTGGTAAATGCTGGCAACACTGGGTCCTTTCCTTCAAGGGAGAAGGGTCCCTTCTGGCCCAGGATGTATTTAAAAATTTTGTCCTCAAGGACCTAGAAATAGAAATTCCATTTGACTCAGCAATTCCATTACTGGGTATATATCCAAAGGATTATAAATCGTTCTACTATAAGGACACATGCACACAAATGTTCACTGCAGCACTGTTTACAATAGCAAAGACTTGGAACCAACCCAAATGCCCACGTAGCTATAAAAAAACGATGAGTTCGTGTCCTTTGTAGGGACATGGATGAACCTGGAAGCCATCACTCTCGGCAAACTGACACAAGAACAGAAAATCAAACACCACATGTTCTCACTCATAGGCAGGTGTTGAACAATGGGAACACATGGACACAGGGAGGGGAGCATCACAGGGAGGGGGTCTGTTGGGGAGAAATAGGGGAGGGACAGCAGGGGTGGGGAGTTGGGGAGAGATAGCATGAGGAGAAATGCCAGATATAGGTAATGGGGAGGAAGACAGCAAATCACACCGCCATGTGGGTACCTATGCAACTATCTTGCATGTTCTTCATGTGCACCCCAAAACCTAAAATGTAATTTAAAAATGTTATCTTGGAGCTAGGGACTGAACACGGTGCCTCTTGAGTATGACCAGTGCCCTATCCTGCTATGGCTGAGCTGGTAGACAAGATACAAGACAATGTCCTCCCCACTCTCCCAGTCTTCCCTCTCCTCAAGTAGAATAAAGGAGTTTTTTTTGTTGTTGTTTTTTGGTTTTGTTTTTGTTTTTTTGGTGTCATGAGTTGTGCAGCCTGGAGTTAGGGGAGGGGTGATGCCAGCACTCTCTTGGCTGTCCCAGCTGGTGTCTCAGTATGTCATTAGCCTTCACCCCCAGTCCACTCTTTTGGGGCCTAGTTCGGCCCTAGGATTCACCTATGAGCTGCAGTCCTACAGTGTAGAGTGCCTTTAAGTTTACTTATAGACCAAGAACCCTTTAGCCTTGGTGGTGAGGTTTGCAGGCACTCAAGTTCGGACTACTTGGATCTTTGAATCCCCTCTGGCTAGGGCTGCATTGAATGCTCCTTCTGTAGGCAGGTATCAGTGTTTTGTCTATGAGTGCTCACCTCATTTTTGGTTCTTGCGAAGGTGTTTTGTTTTTTTCTTTATAGATAGTTGTTGCATCCCACAAATTTTGATAAGAAGTATTTTTATTTTCATTTAGTCTAAAATATTTTAATATCTTTTGAAACTTCTTTGACTCATGTGTTACTTAGAGGTGTTTGTTATTGTTTATCTGCCATTTGGCTAATATCCAGTATAGAGCTGTTTAATCTATAAGCTATCATTATATAATTGATTTTTTGCTAGTATGGTCTGAGAACATAACTTGAATTATTTCTATTTTAAAAAAATGTTAACATGTGTTTTATGGCCCACAACATGGTCAATCTTGGTGAATGTTCATGTGAGCTTGAGAACAACATGTATTCTGCAGTTGTTAGATGAAATATTCTATAAATGTTAGATTTAGTTGACTGATGATGCTCTTCAGTTCAGTTATATTCTTACTGATTCTCTGACTTATGGATCTATCAATTACTAAAAGATGGGTGTTCAATTCGTCAATCACAATAATAGATTTACCTATTTTCCTTGCAGTTTTATCAATTTTAAGCTTACAAACTTTGACATTCATTTGTTTGGTGTACACATGTCAAGTATTGTTATATCTTCTTGGAAACTTTACTCACTTATCATTATGTAATGCTCTCTTTATCCCAAGTGATTTTCCTTGCTCTGAAGTCTATTTTGTCTGACATTAATATAGCTATTTCAGCTTTCTTTCAATTAAGTATGGTATATTCTTCTATATCTCTTTATTTTTAATTTATCTGGGTTTGTACATTTAAAGTCAACTTTTTTTTTGAGAAGGAGTCTTACTTTGTCATCAGGCTGGAGTGCAGTGGCACCCTCTTGGCTCACTGCAACCTCTGCCTCCTGGGTTCAAGCGATTCCCCTGCCTCAGCCTCCTCAGTAGCTGGGACTACAGGCACATGCCACCACGCCCAGCTAATTTTTGTATTTTTAGTAGAGATGGGGTTTCACCATGTTGGCCAGGATGGTCTCGATCTCCTGACTTCCTGATCCACCTGCCTCCCAAAGTGCTGGAATTACAGGCCTGAGCCCAGCTTGGTTGGCTTCTTTAGTGCATCCTGTTTTACCATCAAGGTCTTCGTGACATGTATCTTTTGCTGACCTTCTGTGTCATTCTGTGACTAAGAATGCCTTAACCTCCTGGGAATGCAGACCAGGAGGTCTCAGTCTTATTTTACCCAGCCCCTATTCAAGATGGAGTCGCTCTGGTTCAAACACCTCTGATAACACCTCACAGATTGTTAAGAGAATTACAGAGGAAAGTACCTGAGGATGTGCACCACCAGGACTGGCTCCCTTTAATCCTTTCCTGTAGCTCCAGGGAGTTGGTGGTTATGAAGCTACTATGTGGCTCTCTGTCAAAGTTTCTGGACTCTGAGCCTCAATCCCCAGCCACTGTGGCTTCTTAGTGCCTTTGGCTTGGGGCCTCCAGTCCCCAGTACTCTCCCTGGCTGGGGCTCTGGAGTTGGAGGCTGAGTGCCAGGCTAGAGACTCCTGATGGCTGGCATCTCCAAGCTGGGGAAGAGAGAGAGGGTGCTTACTTCCTGATCTTTGCTGAGTGGAAACTGGCACAAGTCCCACACTCTGACTCAGCCCCCTAATGTCTCCTGCTTCAAGGTTTTATTCTTTGTGGATGACATTATGTGTCAGGAAAGGGGAGCAGGATTGGGTATAGGTACTTCAAGCTTAAGCCTTGCACTGATTCACATAGGGCCTGAGCTTGCCAGAAAGAAAGGGCCATGCTTAGAGGTGAGGGAAGCGGCGTTAAAGATGACACATTGACTCCCTGAACAATTCTGCCAACCCAGCCCTGATTGCCTTCACTCATCTACACACATATTTTATCCATTTCCTGGCTCAAAATTGGTATCTGCCATTTCTTCAAGGATTCCTATAGTGTTTAAGCCCCACACTCTTAACACAAACCACACATGACAGCCTGTTTGAAATACCAGTAATGGTGTACTATAACTTGCTAGTATGTAATACTATTTTATTGGCTGTCTGCTTTTAACTATAAACAGGCTGTTCATCATTCTAACAAGTGTGGTTACTGAAGGTATTTCTGCAAAACAAAGTTAATGTCTCTGTAAATAATCTACTTGCTTCAAGTAACATTCTGTATAACACAGTTCCAGCACACCAAAATAATGTTTATTTATCTCTGAAGATTAACTTGGTATTTTTCTCTTTCTGGTCACCATTTATTTGTATACCATTGTTCCTATTTCTGCAATGTCAACTCTCTAGCCTTATTCCAAATTGTGTTGGGGTTTTTGTTTGCTTGCTTTTTTTTTTTTTTTTTTTTTTAGACAGGGTCTTGCTCTGTCTCCCGGGCTGGAGTGCAGTGGTATCACTGATTCTCACTGCAGCCTTGACCTCTCAGTCTCAATTGATCCTCCCATCTCAGCCTCCTGAGTAGCAGGAACTACAGATACATGCCACCACGCCCAGTGTTTTGTGGTTTTTTGGTAGGGACAGGGTCTTTTTATGTTGCCCAGGCTGGTCTGAAACTGGGCTCAAGCCACCCTCCCTCCGTGGCCTCCCAAAGTGCTGGGATTACAGGCATGAGCCACCATGCCTGGCACACTATTGTTTTCACACTGCTGCTTCCATAACTGCACCTGATCCTCATTTAGCTCTTACTCCCATTTCAATTCCACCTGTATTTCCAAGACACAGCCTAACCATTCTGGTAAGTGAATGTATCAAGTTTTGAACTTTAAATGACCTGTGGAGTTATGTCTTCATTCCTACTCACATTCCGTTATTGTCCCACACATGGCCTGCTCTAACTGTGTACACAGCAATAATTTGTCCCTTTCACTGCTCAGCAATTTTGTTTGACGTCTTGAACAGTACTTCTTAAATTTTACCCAGTGTAGGAATCACGTGTGGTTTTGTTAAGAAATTCCTGCTCAGCAGGTCAGGAGCAAGATCTGATATTCTGCATTTCTAACAAGCTCCTAGTAGGGGAATGTTGCTGATCCTACACCGTGTTTTAAGAAGCAAGGCTCCAGTGGGCTGGCCTTATGTGGTGTATGAAGAAATATTCCAAACACGCATTTCTCCCTGATCTGTTCTTCCTTTCATCTCTACTATTATGCTCAATAATCTTTCTTCTTACTTCACTTAAAAGACTGACAACATCAAATGCGAGCTTGGACAATTGAATATGCTCCTACCCTTTGGATAGTGAGAAATGTGTTACACCATGTGGTTAAATCTGTTAAAACATGTTAGAGATCATTTGGCAATTCTCCCTTCAAAAAGGAAAGACTAATTCTCCTTCCCTTGAACATGGGTCAGCCTTAGAGACTTGTTTCTAAAAAATTATAAAGCAGCAGTGGTGAGTGGCCTCCAAGGCTAGGTAATAAAAGAAGTATGGCTTCTGCTTGCCTCTTTTTGGATCATGTGCCTTTGAAACTACCTGAAGCTACCAAGCTGGAAACAGCACATAGAGATAGAGACAGAGATGCCTAAGAAGGCCGAGCTGTCCAGTCCAGTCCAACTGTTTGAGCTTTCCCAGCCCAGGCACCAGACATGGGAATGAGCAAGACTGCAGATGATCGAAGGCTTGGCAGCTGACTACAACCGCCTGAGAGAGCTGGAGCCAGAACCTCCTTGCTGACCTACCGGTTGCTCACAAAGACATGAGCGATAATACGTTCATTTTCCAAGTCATTGTTTTGAAGTGGTTTGTTATGCAACAAAAGGTACATAGAAATATATCACATTTCCTCTTTTTCCCGACTGCCCAGAACTTCAGAGCCAAATCTGATACTTAGTCAGGCCAACTCTGCCAGCTCTCACGGCTATCATATTTGTTTCTTCCTTCTTTCTAAGTCCTGATTTTATTTTCTGTTTATTAACTTTATTATTTCTATGTTCTTTTTTTTGGTAAGCTGCCTCAAATTCTTTTAGATAATAGATGAAGTATAAATAATGACTTTCTGCCTCTCACCCATTTGCCTCTACAGTCTTATTTCTCAGGTCATTTTCTTTCATTCTTTTACTTTGTCTCAGAAAAAAAATTAGTGTTCTATTTGTTTTATTTTCCCCAGAATCTTTAATCTCTCACTACCTGTTTTCTTGCCATTTGATTTTAAGTAAGTACAAAGCTATTCTATCTTGAGAAAATCTTTACTTTTCTACCATTACCATGTTTGTTACTTTCTTTTCGTAGTCAATCTTTAGAGAATGCTTCTCTTCCACCTTATTGAAGCTCAAACTGATTTCTCACTTGTACATCAGGATGTGAAATGCAACAGCAACTACAAAGTAAGCATGGGGGTAAGACTGCTGTGTTAATTTAACGTGGAAGAATGTTAGTAGAGTGCTTCTATTGTTACTCATTGAAAACCGTTCTTGGCCAATACTCAAAAACACCTCTTTAATTGCTGCGTGTATCTCCAGTGATCACTTTTTGCTCACTTACACTTTAGCAATTTGTAAAAGCATGTTTGTTTTCCAATTTCAAATGTTAATAACACTTGTTAGTAACGCTGTTAATCTTTCACCCTAGATTTTCTTTGCAAAACAAAAGCATGGTAATGACAGGAAAAGTGAAATTTCTTATTAATATTTAATTATGTGTGTGTACAATAATGCAATAAATCCTCCCTTTTTGCAGTCCTAATGTACTCGGAACTAATGTCTTCCTATGTTTTGCTGTGACATTTCATCCACTAATTAGGGACGTTGGTTGGGGACAAGGGTTTGTTACTGAGTGGAGGAGGAGAATAGAATCCAGGTCAAACTCAGTGCAGGTTCAGAAACATATTTTACAAACTCGATGGAAGTGGATGTGATAAATTTCAACAAGAATTTAAAACCATATACTGTACATCTGACAAATAGCAATGCATTTCCCCCTTTTTTTTTTGAGGCGGAGTTTCGCTATTGTTACCTAGGCTGGAGTACAATGGCGTGATCTCGGCTCACTGCAACCTCTACCTCCTGGGTTCAAGCAATTCTCCTGCCTCAGCCTCCTGAGTAGCTGGGATTACAGGTGTGTGCCACATGCCCAGCTAATTTTTTGTATTTTTGGTAGAGACAGGGTTTCACCATGTTGACCAGGATGGTTTCGATCTCTTGACCTTGTGATCCACCCACCTCGGCCTCCCAAAGTGCTGGGATTACAGGCGCGAGCCACTGTGCACATTTCCTTTTACAATTGAACTTTGTAGGTTCCATTCTCTGGCTAGATTTCCATTTCACATTCTTCTTGCCCTAACCCCCTTCTTACTGGCATTTGTCTGATCACCAACTCAGTTCTTCACTGGAGTGGCAACCCTTCAGGAGGGCTTTCTGACCATCTACTCTGGGGGTAAGGGTCCTTTCTCTGCATTTCATTATGCTGCTATGACCACAATGTTGGACTTGCCTTCTATTTTCACTAAATTGCTTTCTTAGAGTGGAACCATGATTTTTTAAGATCATATCTTTTGCATCCCCAGCATGTAACATAAACCTGGCTCGTGAAACATTTACTATGTATGTTACATGTTGAATAAGAACTGTACTTTCATTCCTTTCACTATTTTAAAACAGAACATTTTATACATTTGAAAGTAGGTTTGATTTTCTAAAGAAGTCAAAGTTTATTTGGATTGAGGGTAAGTAAAATGGCTGATCAAGCTTAATAAAAGCATTTTTGAGGTAACAAAATAACCACTTGCTCCCCCCACCAAAAAAAATTGCAACTACAGAATCATATGCCTGGTTTTTATGTGGTTTTTGAAATATTACTGAAAACCATTCCCAAAGAAGAATTTAGAATAAGAGAAATGGTATTTGATGTGAATGAGAATATCACACCTTAAAGAAGCTCTTTTGAGTGGGACAATTTTCCTTCGGCTATATGTGGAACAGTCACACTGAGAATTGGTCTAGTGGAAAGAACAAATCCTAGAATAGAGCTGCAAGTTCTGTCTCCAGCTTTGACACTACAGCTGGCCATAAGATCTCGAGGAAAAGACCCACTCCTATTTCCTTTCTTCTGGACAAGGGGATGGATTAGCAGTGCTGCTTATTAGGGTATCCAGAGCTTATTAGCTTAAATATTGCAACAACCAGTATGATGGGCAGGAGAGCCACCAGTGGAGAATTACTGCCTGATGCTCTTTCAAGTTCCTTATTATTCCATCATCCTGCAAAAGAAGCAGAGGCTTCTTAATTTGAACAGGTATTAAAAAAATAATCCTTACTTATATTTACTCCCATGAAATGTCTTAGGAGATTGAGCAATTTGGATTCCTTTTCTGAATGTGACTCCTTCTCATGCTTTGGGCCCCATTGTGGCATCTGAAATTTCATCACTTGATTCTTTATCTGGGTAAAAACAATGGCATATTAAGACTCTTATACATGAACTCTTGTACATGCCCTAGGACCCAAAGAAACTCAAATTAATGTCTTAAGTGGAAATGGGTAGAGAAGAAAGGACTAATCAGCTTTTTTAACAGCCTAAAATTAGTAGGTTCTTGATAAGGCTCTGAAAATTATATTTTCCACTAAGAAGGACAGATAAAAGTAATAAGTATCAGTTAGTGCATTAGCAAAAAAATGCCTTGATTCTCTGCCAAGGAATACAGAAAAGGTCAATACCTCTACCTTTTTCTGTGACACATCATGGAGAATAAGTCAACAAAATAAAAGGAAAGAAAGAGCACTGAAGGAGTACAAAGAAAGAGATTTATTGGGGAGAAATAGTTCCTAGACTTTCACATAATCAGTTTGAAAGTATCCAAGTATTTTAATCTATAAGGCAGTAATAAAGTCTTTAGACCATTCATTGTCTCTTCTTCAACATCTCAAATATAATAGACCTTCACTAAATATTTGTTGAGTAAGTAATAAGAGGCTAACCATTTCTCAAATGTTGTATTTGAATGCGCAATAGAATGAAGTAACCCAGATTCATCCATGTCCCTACAAAGGATACGAACTCATCATTTTTGATTGCTGCATAATATTCCATGGTGTATATGTGCCACATTTTCCCAGTCCAGTCTATCATCGATGGGCATTTGGGTTGGTTCCAGGTCTTTGCTATTGTAAACAGTGCTGCAATGAACATTCGTGTGCATGTGTCCTTATAGTAGAATGATTTATAGTCCTTT
>CM052655.1:32560594-32707725 GCA_028533165.1 Leontopithecus rosalia | reverse complement strand
GAAGTAACCCATCTGCATCACTGGTCTATCAGCACAGGCTAAAGTGACATATGGGGACATAATGTCCTCGCTAATGACATGGGATTTAGAGGGAGGAAAGCTAGGAACATCAGTGCTCTCAGGGAGGTAACAAGTTAAAGTGAGAACCGGAATAAACAAACTGGCTGAGAGATCCTGAAGGCTAAGGTTACACCAGCTTCTTCCACTTGACGAGTTTGTCGACAGCCAGACCTGCTAGTAAATCATCTCTGGCACTCTGTGTAGATCAGGGAGATTTGAGCTTCTCATTAATATTATCTCAGGAGTCCTAAATTGACCACACAATGATGTATTTTAATAGATGTGAAAGCCTGTAAATCAATTGACTCAGCATAAACTTTGGAGTTAGGCAGTTGTAGGCTTAAAACCCAGAGGAGTGTATATTACTATGTTCCCTCCCCAAATTCAGGAGCAGAAGCATTGCATTGGAGGGAGCTAATAGCATAATTTCCAGGGCATAGTACACTTTGTTTGTTACCTTTTAGTTTTGATAAAAATACTCAATATTTATAGTAGTCAGAGAAAAACACAGAACTTCACTCAAGTGTTACACATTATTTTTCTCATAGTAGGACATATGTATATGCAACTGCCATCATGATACATCGTTGCATTTTCAATAGCTTTTCTCACTTTGGGATATTAGTTGGTATTGGGGCGCACCACACTGTAACCCAGGAAACCTTCAATCATCCCACTTCATCATCAACACCAAGCTATACTACTGTGCAATATTATAGTTGTATGGTCCTGAGCAAGTTAGTTTACCTCTGTGAGCCTCAGTTTCTTATCTTTAAAAGGAGAACTACAGTAAAAAATAAAACTTAATGCGTGTTAATCTTACTCTAAACAATTTACACTGCAACATCTAATGTGTAACCCTCTTGGAAGGTAAGCAGTATTACCATCACCATTTTGTAGAAGAGGAAGGCTGGGTCCTGAGAGATTAAATACCTTGCCCAAGGTAACACGACTTTTAAGAGGAGTCAGTGGGATTCCAGCCCCGACTGCATAGCTCTGGGGTGCAAGTCCTTAGACACTGTACTATAGACAGTGCTCATAAAGTAGGGAAGGCAGTGACATGGTGTAATAGAGGCATTTAGCACAGAGCCTCAGACATACGGAGTTTTTATAGATTGATGGTTAAGTTCAGTGGACCAAGTTTCAACCCCTCAGGAAAAAATGACAGTGTAAAGGAAAGCACAAGGGCTTTGAAACTGAATGTCCCGGTGTTTAAAGCCCGGCACATTGACTCACTAGTTCTTTTAACTAGTGAGTTTGGGGCCAGTTACTTATCTTTTTGAAACTCTCCTGTTTTCTTACCTTTGCAGTGGGGTGATGCCAACCAGGTGCCCATCTGAGCTTTGACCGACTGCTGATGATTCTCTCCAGAGGAAAGGAATTTCTTCCTGACCTTCCAGGTCTCTTGGCCTTCAGTGCAGGTCTCAGTGCTGCAGCCACCGCCCTGGTGCTCTCAGTAATGGAGTTGCCATAATGAACCTGAAAGGCTGAGAATCAAAAGGGAAGCTGGGGATCACTTGCCCACAGAGGAGGTTCCAGTTCGTCCAGCTTCTCTCCTCACAGTGTCTACTATCAACTGTCATTTGCTAATGTAAGTAATAGTAGATTATTGAGAACGCTAATTATTTTACACAATCTGTTATTAGCCTATTTTAATTAAATAAAACCTGTTACTCTAAAAAAGAGTGAGTAAATTAGAGGCGATCTCAAGTATTTCTGAAGATGTAAACTTGAAAGCTGAAGAAAGTTTTATTATCCATGAAATGAGCTGGATTATTTAAGAAGACAAAGGCATGAAGATAGTCCAAAGGAATAACTGCTTAGGATGACAATTATGGTTCCTTCAAAATGATGACATCATGAAAAGCTGTCAAAAGCAATGCAAAGTCCGAAGCAAATGATTTCGATGTCATATTCTTTCTCTACTATGCAGGTTATCTCTTCCTTTCATTAGATCGGTTAATATAATATAGAGGAAAGTTTGTTAAAGAAGCATTATCCAAATACAAGGTGTTGCCATCATAAATTGGAATTCAGTCTTAGTTCTAAATTGATTTTCTCAGGATAACAAATATAGGACTAGGATACTAACCATAGACTACTCTGCCTCTTGACCTTTTCTGGGATATTAACATAATTAAGTTCTGGGAATTAACTTCCCTTTATGTCAGTGTGTGTTATAATCTAGAGCACAGTTTTTCTTCTGGAAACTTCCATTTGCTGATGATTAAGGACGCAATGTTGCAGTAATTTATATAGCCGGCTGAGAAGAATTCACAAGGAGACTGCAAAATCCAAACCCGCATCTGGGTCATTTATTCTGTAACATTGTCTCAGGTCATTATTCTGCTCTGGCACAGAGCATTTAGAACATGGAAAATAACTGGGTTTACTACTGTTGTAGTAACAATTTCAAGTTGTTCAGTGTTCACCTTTTTTAAGACACAGAATTCTGTCATTAAAAAATACATTGACTTGTCTTTTCTCATTTTGCTCTCGATGTAGGCACTTCCAAAACATGAAGAAGAAATGTATTTGACCTTGAAATCAGGTGCTAGAAAAATAGCCTGTCTAAATGTTACTTTTCACCTAAAATATTATATTATAGGGCTGCTCAATGGCACGGCTATAATAAAGAACCTGCCATCATTTTTTTTTAGCTCCTAGTTACACAGGCTTATAACTTCTTTAGAAGTCATTCCAAGGATCTTCAATTCCACTGCCAGTTCAGGAAAGAAAACACACACATACACACACACATACACATACACATACACATACACACACACACACACATACACATACACATACGCATACACATACACGGGCAGTTATCTATTCAGTTTTTATTTTTTAACCTACCTATCTTTCCAAATCCATTTTTATAAAAACATTAAGTCCTTGATTTGGGTAATGATTGAGAAGTTACTAGCATGATCTAAGTCGTAATGGAGACGATAGGGATTAGGATATAGTCCAGTGATCACTGACACTGATATTTGAGCCTGTCTTTGTCACAATGAAATGCACAACCTTGAGGAAATCCCTTAACTTCTTAAGGCTTCTAATATCCCAGCTAAAACGTGGTGTTGGACTTGATAATGCTTACAATTATTTAATTTTTAGTTAGGACTTTAGTGGAATAGCATAAACATGGAAAGTCCTGGACTTTCCTCTCTGATGATTGATCCGAAAAACACATTTGCAGTCTCTTCAAATTATTTGCTATTATCAGGTAATTATCAGAGTTTTCTTATTGCATACTCTTCGTTCAGGGGATTAAAATCTAGTGAAAGAATATATGTGAAATGCCAATAGTAAATGCTACATTCTTATTCCTCACTGATTTTAGTTTTAATAGTAAACAACAGAAACCCACTCCAGAAGTTTTAGCAGAAAAGTCATTTATTTAAGTCTATTGTGAGCACTGCTAAGGACAACTTACAGTTCAGAACTGCTCTGTGGAAATGTGAATATCACTGCTTTTGGCACAGGAAGCAGAATTCTCACCACCACTGCTGTAGTCTGGACCCTATCACTAGAGCCACTGCCACAGATGCCTCTGAAGTAGAGGTCACTGCTGCCGATGAGGCTGAATCCTGCAAGCACCTACTATCTTGTATTGATGCTAATCTATAAGTGCATCTGATTTTAAGCCTAAGTCATGTACCTGAATCCTGGCTTCACAGAAAATTGGGAAAGATATTTCGTGTTCTATCTTAGGGATGTAGCAGTGGGTAAAGCGGGGAATTTTCCCCTACTACAAATTGTGTTCCAAGAGCCTGAGAAACCCCCAAAAAATCAATGTCCATTATAATCTTCTCATAGCAAATTTTAAGTAGCATGAACTTTATTTATATATTTTTATGTATAAATGTTAGATGTTATTATTTTTGTAACTGTTTTATTTTAAATAATGTTAATTTAAGTAGTTGTATTGTTCTGCATTTGGATTTTTTTGGGTATTTTTTCCTCAGTATTTAAACAGACTCATCAAATATTTACTGATAATTTTTGAAATGCTCATACATATCAAGTAATCCATCTATTCCATCTTGTTCTCCTCCAAAGACTATTCTGCATCGCTTTTTCCCTGCTGTACAGACTGGGTACAATCTGGGCTTTGGGCACGTATCTCACATTGTGTTTGCCGTCACTGCTTTCTCGTATTGATTCCCCTGTTCCCATAATTCCTGAATGTCATGCTTTCCTTTTTCTTGGTTAATTTATTTGTTTACCTGAATTTATCCTCTGTGGCTTTCTAAAAAGTGTGTATGAGAAGTTTACATTTTGTTCTTACATTATAAAAATGTCTTATAACTGTGGTTAACTTGGCAGAATATACAATTCAAATCTGAAAATCATTTGTCCTCAAAACTGTGAAGGCCTTGCTAACCTGTTTTCAAGTATTTCACATCGCTGCTGAAAAATCTAAGACAACTACACTTCTTATTCCTTTGCAGGTGACCTTTATTTTTTTCTCTGAAAGTTTTTAGAATCTGATTGTAACCCCTGGCATTCTATAAATTCATAATAGCATACACTTTTATTTTTGCTTAATAACAGTTCTTAATTTGTTTTATTTTTAATGATGTTACTTGAGAAAATAAAAATTGACAACTCATTTTCTTCACAATTTTATTCAGATCTATGAAATTTAAAGTTTGGTAACTATTTAGAGCCAGGATCTCTAACAAGCCTTTTGAGATCAGCTGGTCAGCTGGTGTCCTTTGTCTCAATGCCAGGATAGGCCTTTGTCAGTGAAAATTCATATACACTCGTCATGCATGCCCCTACAGAGTTTTATAATAAAGTGGAGAGATCCTTCCCTAAAACAAGGTACCTTTCAGGAGGCATTATGTGTGCATTTTCAGTGTTGGTCATTAGAAGGATGGCTTGTCCCTAGTCACCTAGCAGCAAGCCAGAATGCATGAGAGAAAGAGAGAGAGAGAGAGAGAGAGAGAGAGAGAGAGAGAGAGAGAGAGAGAGAGAGAGACTCTATGTGCATATGTGTGCCTCTGCAGAGACAGAATTAGTTTAGTAATTCCCATGTCTCACATGTGCATATTGCTTACAGTTTATAGATGACCCCCTTACTGATGAAAATAAGTATGTTTCTAAAGATTGTGTGATTTGTTTATAGTCACATAATGTCAGGCTCAGAATTCACATACCACAAATCTCTGTCTCTTTTTGTGAATTTCACGTAATTTCAGCTTTTAATAAAATGAAAGCTCTGCTTTTGAGAAGACTCGGGGATTATCTGCCAAGGCATAAACATAAATAATTTCAAGCGCAAATGATTTCAAATAAATATTGTAAAGGTTGTACAAAAGAGGCATCCCCATTTTTTTTCTATTGGTAAAATGTCATTCTGATATGATATTTCTTAAAATGATTCGTGGCGTACTCAGGCACTGAAATGTTTTGCTTTCTTTTGGCAAGTTGTTACTACACTGGTAATAAACACATTCTAGTCTCTGCTTAGTTCTATTTAATACAGGGTTAATGGTTAAATGAAGGATCCTTTAGTGCCTAGCTTTTTAAAGTTTATCTCCAGCAAATTATTACTTTGTGGAGTTTGGTTCTATCAAAAATGGTAAATAGATACAGTCATGTAACCACTAATACAGTCTAGAGATAAGACAGTTTTATTATCCCAAACCATTATTCCATATCCAAGGCAACCACTAAAATATACAGTTGCAAACCTGGCTTGTTTCATTTAGCATAATGCACTTGTGATTCAGACATGTTGTTGCATGCATTAGTAATTTGTTCCTTTTTGTTGCTGAGTAGCATTCCAATATATAGACATATCAGAGTGTATATGCTCACCAGCCTAAGCTGTTTCCAGTTATGAATAAAGCTATGATAAATATTCACAAACTGGACTTTCTTTGGACATAAGTTTTCATTTATCATTATACCAAGTAGTATTGATAGATCATAAAGCAAGAAAATATTTAGCTTTGTAAAAAACTGAAAAACATTATCTAAAATTTCTGTATCATTTTACAATATCACCACCAATGTATGATAATTTCAGATTATTTGTATCCTCACTGGCATTTCATAATATCAGCATTTTTAAAAATTCAGCCATTTCAATAGGGGCTTAGTAATATCTCATTGAGGCTTACTGTGCATTTCTTTAATAACTAATGACTTTGGGCATGGTATCTTTTGTTCATTTCTCATCAGTAATGTTTTCTTTGGCGAAGTGGTTGAATCTTTTGACGGTTTTAAAAATTCAATTGTTAGTGTACTTATTGTTAAGTATGGAGTGTTCTTGTATTCTGATAGAAGTCTTTTACTAGATATATAATTAGCAAATAATTTATTTCAATCTGTGGCTTTGCTTTCCTTTCCCTTAATAGTGTTCTTCATAAACCTGAAGTTCTTTGATAAAGTACTATTTTCCAACTTTTTTCTTTGGTGGATATTGCTTTTTGCCTAACTCAAAGTAACAAAGAATCTCTTCTATGTTTTCTTTTAGAAGATGGAAAGGTATATGTTTTACATTGATATCTATCATCCATTTTGAGTAAACTTTAAGGTGCCAGGTATAGATTGAAATGTATTCATTCATTAATTCATTTAGTGTATGGATGACAATAGTTCTAGCACCATTTGTTGAAAAGACTATCCCTTCTCCATTCAATCACTTTAGCACCTTAGTTGACTCTACACTTGTGAGCCTGTTTTAGGATGCTGTTTCACTTCACCAATGTGTACATCTGGACTTTTGCCACCACCTCAGTGTCCTGATTGCTGTAGCTTGATAGTACGTTTTGAAATCACAGAGTGTTAGTTCTCTAAAATCATTATTTTTCAAAATTGTTGACTATTCCAGTTCCTTTCTTAGAATTTTAGAATAATTTCTTTGTAGCATTATTTTTAATTGACAGATGAAATTATAAGCACTTATCATGTATATGATGTTTTGAAATTCATAAATATTGTGGAATGGTAAACTTTGGCTAATTAACAAAAGCATTGCCTCACATAGTTATCAATTTTGTGATGAGAACATTTAACATCCACTCTTTACATTTTTCAAGAATGTATCAACATTAACTATAATCATCATCCTGTATAACATATTTCCTGTACTTATTCCTGTTATCTAACTGTAATTAGGTATCCTTTTGTCAGAGGTATTTGAAGCAGAGCAACTCCATCTTGAATAGGAACTGGGAAAATAAGGCTGGGCTGCATCCCCAGCATTCTAAGTCACAGAATGAGATAGGAGGTTGGCACAAGGTACAGGTCATAAGGCCTTGCTGATAAAACAGGTTGTGGTAAAGATGCTGGCTAAAACCCACCAAAACCAAGATGGTGAGGAGAGTGACCTCTGGTTGTCCTCACTGCTCATTATATATACGTTAATCATAATGCATTATCCAAAAGACACTCCCACTAGTGCCATGACAGTATACAAATGCCGTGGCAATTTCTGGAAGTTACCATATATGGTCCAAAAGGGCCATGACAGTATACAAATGCTGTGGCAATGTCTGGAAGTTACCATATATGGTCCAAAAGGGGGCGGAACCTGCAGTTCTGGGAATTGCCCACCCCTTTCCAAGAAAACTCATGAATGATCTACCCTTGTTTGGTATATAATCAAGAAATAATTATAAAAATAGCCAATCAGTTGCACTGGGGCTGCTCTGCCTATGGAGTGGCCATTCTTTATTCCTTTACTTTTTTTAATAGACTTGCTTTCACTTTATCTATGGACTTGCCCCACATTCTTTCTTGTGTGTGGTCCAAGAACTCTCTCTTAGGGTCTGGATTGGGACCCCTTTCTGATAACACATTGGCTAACGTTTCCCCAAGCATGCTCCACTCTAACCACTGCAGCCTGTAGAAACTACTGTTCTACTTTCTACTTCTAAGATATCAGCTTTTTTAGATTTCATATGAGTGAGATCATGTGGTATTTTTGTCTTTTTGTGCTAGACTTATATCAGCTTTTTTAGATTTCACATGAGTGAGATCATGTGGTATTTTTGTCTTTTTGTGCTAGACTTATTCTACTTAACATAATGTCCTCCAGATTCTTCCCTGGTTTTACAAATGACAGGATTTCCTTATTTTTTAGGGCTGAATAGTATTCCATTGTCTATGTCTATCACATTTTCTTTATCCATTCATCTGCTGATAGACACATAGGTTGATTACATATGTTAGCTATTGTGAATAGTGCAGCAATAAATATTGTAGTTCATCTCTTTGACATACTGATTTCATTTCTTTGGCTACGTACTCAATAGTGAGATTGCTGGATGATATGGTAATTTTATTTCTAATTTTTTGAGGAAACCTCACACTGTTTTCCTTAATGGCTACATGAATTTGCAGACTTATCAGCAGAGTGAAAGCGTTCCCTTCCTTCACATTCTTGCCAATACTTATGTCTGGTCTTTTTGGTAATAGCCATACTAACAGGAATGAGGTGAGAGCTCATGTGGTTTTGATTTGCATTTCCCTGATGATTACTGATGTTAAGCATATTTTCAGATACTTCTTGGCCATTTGCCTGTGTTCTTTTGAGAAATATCTATCCAGATTTTTTGCCAATTTTTCATTGTTTTTTTCTTGCTATTAAGTTGTTTGAGTTCCTTATATATTTTGAATATTAACCCCTTACCAGATGTATAGTTTGCAAATATTTTTCTCCCATTTGGTAGACTGTCTCTTCGTTATGTTGATTGAATTTTTTTTCCACTCCCTGACTTGTCTGTTTCTTCCCTTTTTCATTTCCATTTGGGCATCTTGCTCTGCCTCCTTTTCCTTTTCTAATTGATGTGTTTTGATCTCTTATTTTGGAAGTTTCCTTCATAATTCTGGTGATCCTTTGCTTTTTATTATAATGTAAATTTAAAGTACTACAATCTGAGTTGGCATTTTTTTCTGTAAGGTATTGATCTGGCAAATCCTTCAGCATCATATGTGTACTCACCCATTTGCTTGAGAAACTTGCAAATGTCATGCTTTTGAGGACATTTTCTGGAATCATTCCATTTCTTCTGAGAAAATGTCTCTGGTATTCTGTACAGGGGCTATCTGCCTAGCCGTAAGCATTCTTAAAGCTGATGTCATTACAGCCCTGGGGTTCCTATTCCACATTTAGACTCTGTCCTAATCTCCCTCTACTGGTTGGGCAGAACCTGGGGTCTTTCCATTCCTTTTGGTGGTGCAATGAGGTGAGGTTGGGCAGACAGGTAAACAAACTTAAGCATTTTGTCATGGATAAAAACAGAACTCTGGGAAAGCATTAGAAGTGGATGAGAAATACCTTTTGCTGAGGGCTCAGAAGAGGCTGTAAATAATAATCATCACAACATCTGGGTTGTGAAGTAACCTCCAGACACACTGATTAATGAGTGGGAGGCAGAGATGGACAAATAAAAGCATTTCCAAAAAGACATATCTGTGTAAAATGAAGAAGGCTTAGAAAAGTATGGTCCATTTCTGAAGCATCAAGGGCTTCAGTGCCATAACATTGACAATTAATATATGAATTAGAACAGGGAATTAGCACTTTATCTAGTTCAAAGAAAAGCAATTATTTTAAAGGATCTAAGGCCTTTGCATTTCTAATTCTAAATTCGAATGTTACTTTATTTGCTTAGTTCAGTCTGTACTAGTTAATGTATTTCAATTGCGTCACTTGCTACTTGTATTTAACAACACATCATTTAACATATTTGGATATCAATTGTCTCATCTGTAAAATGGAGCTGCCTGTATCATTCAGGATTGTGAAAGGATATCAGCTCTCTCCCAGGACATAGAAAACTAAGTTTGAATATTACACAATCCTGACAAAATCCAAAATCATACTGCAGAACTAGTACCATCATCACTGCCACCAGTTGGGCACAGACCCCGGGTCCTGCACCACTGACACTCTGCTAGTGTCCTCGGATGCAGCCACTAGACACATAAGGCTTTGAAAACCAGATGTGGCTATGGTGCTGCCATCTCCCTCACAAGAATGTGTTTTGTCTGGAGCTGTGGGTCTGACTGGCAGAACCTAGAACCCGTGTTCATGCTCTGTGTATAATGGAATACTGAACAGCTAGCAATGGACCGTTTAAAACTTCTTCAGGGAAAAATTGGCTCTGCCTTGTAAAGAGGGAGGTGCATTTCCAGCTACAGAAAGCAGAGGCAAAAACTGAATTGTCCATAAGAATGACCAATGCCCACATAGTTTAGGCTTATTCAAAGGTTTTTAGAAGATACAAGACATTATAATACAAAAAACTTTGAAAACATCAGACATTATTAATATTGTTATCCCTAGCGCCTTCTCATCAAAAAAGGTTCTTGAATAAGTTCAGTATCATTTATTAATGTGCAACAAATTACCCTCAAAACTTAGTGGGGTACACGTAATAATAAAAAAACCTTTATCATTGCAGAGTATCTGTGCTACAGGGATTCAGGAATGGCTGAGCTGTGTGGTTCTGGTACAGTGTTTCTCATAAAGTTGCAGTCATGATACCAGCTGGGACTGGCAGCCTGATGGAAGCTAGAGGATTTGTGTACAAGCTAGCACCTTCACAGGAGGAGGCCTTGGTTTCTTGATGGCTGTTGGAAATACACTTCTGTTCCTGAATGCACGGGCCTTTCCACAGAGCTGCTGGAGTGGCCTCCTGCAGCAAGAGGAAGTTACAATGTCATTTTACAATCTACTCATAGCTGTTCCCCAGTATGTCTATCATGTTCTTCTTGTGGGGAGGCAGTCACTAACTATAGTCTACAGAGAGAATTAAGGCTTTAATGGAGGGAGGAGTTTCAAATAATTTCTGGACATATACTAAACCATCACAAGTTATTATTATTTCACAGATTGACTGAACTAATTACCTTAGGCATAATTTCTAGTCATTTTTTGTGTCACAATATGTCAGAGGATCTTTCTGATTGAAATGACCACATCCCCTCCAAAGATATATATTGGATCTGGCAAAAATCTATCAGTGCTTAAAAGGAAGAGGGGTTCACACTGCATAACATCTTATTAGCAAAGAAACATATCTCAATAGTAAATGAAATGTGTGTCTTTTTGTTCAGACACCTGAATCCTGCAGTACAGAGATTTAACAGATTATAAAGTAAGACATCATTGTCTGGCTATCCCTATTGATGTGGTGGGAGGAAAGGTAGGAGACGGTTTTTGTAAGTCAAGGCACTTTTCTGAGAACACCAAAGCATTCTAGGAACATAAACTTGAGTGTCTTCAGAGGCCAAGCACGTAGTATAGATGGGTGAAGACTATAGGGGGTGGTGAGGCCTATAACATTCAAATGCCAGCTAAAAACAATACCAACAATACCAGGCCAACCAAACAAACCACCTTCCAGTGTCCAGTGCTGAGGTCTAAGCTCTAATTTGCTTTTCTTTGGGAGAAATAAAGATGTAAAGAACCAACAAGTTAAGGAAATCCTTGTGGTTCCTTTCTTTCTGTCCTCCCCTCTATCCTAAACTACAGATTAACTGCACGTCTCAGTCCATCATCTAGAGAGAAAGACAGAGGGCATCGTCTTCCTCCTCTCCCATCTGTTGCACTGAATGCACTCTTTCTGTCCAAGGCATTTGTTCTCATTTGCATGTCCTCTAGGGGCACATGTTAGGGGCAGTGTGTTTCCTTAAATAGGATGTCATTCCAGGTTTGTTATTAGGCCGGTTTTGATCATGCTGTGTCGAGGCAACAGTATAGAAATTCATACACTAGAAACAAGGCCAAATAGGCACAATATTTGCCAAAAACTCTGTAGTGAAGGTGATGACATCAGTGTTTGGGTTTGAAATATTCAGGGTACTATTAATTTTTCTGTTATTCAAGGGAGAAAAGGTTCTTTCAGAAACATTTAGAACCTCCAATTTAATATAACCCCACCTTGAATGGCAACTCTAAATGAGTTTTTAATAACCTCTTCTCAGCCCAAGGATTAAGACCAAGAAAAAATAAGGTTTTGTGGCACTTATAAACTATGTCAGTTTATTGCATTACAAAATGAAGTTCGTTCAAAGTGTGATAAGATACAATTTTTCCTTCAGTCAGTCTTTTATTCACTATTTACCAAGTCTTACCGAGCAAGGAGATAAGTTGGTGAGCAAACAGACATAGCCCCTCATGGAGTTAATAGTCAATCTAGTACATCAAATTTGCAAACACTGGGAATATGTATATTTAATTCCAAGTTAAATATTTCTGCAGTGGAGAAACTGGCTCTCACACACTGATGAAAGCATTTGCTCCAACTTAAAAATTAACTTGAAAAGATATACGGTGAGGCATAAAAATTAGGGATACATTTTGACTTAATAATTCTGCTTCCTAACAAAATATTCATCACAGCATATTTTAATTAAAATTTGGAAACAAATGCCCAGCAAGTGAGAAGCAGGCATACTACAAAGCATCTATCTGATGGTCTATCAGCTATTAAAAATGATGATTATGAAGACAATGTAGCAACAAGGAAAACTTATAATGTCATGCTTAAGGGAGAAGATATAAACCCTATCTGTGTAACATTACAAACACATAAATACTTTTTTTTTTTTGAGACGGAGTTTCGCTCTTGTTACCCAGGCTGGAGTGCAATGGGGCAATCTCAGCTCACCGCAACCTCCGCCTCCTGGGTTCAGGCAATTCTCCTGCCTCAGCCTCCTGAGTAGTTGGGATTACAGGCACGCACCACCATGCCCAGCTAATTTTTTGTATCTTTAGTAGAGACGGGGTTTCACCATTTCGACCAGGATGGTCTCTATCTCTTGACCTCGTGATCCACCCGCCTCGGCCTCCCAAAGTGCTGGGATTACAGGCCTGAGCCACCACGCCTGGCCATAAATACTTTTTAAAAGAGGCAAGAAAGAAATACACTGAGAAAAGGATACTCAACTTTCTTTTAGATGGCTATGGTTTGGGATATCTATTTTTCCTTTTTTTCTCTCTATATATTTTAATGTATATGTATTTAATCTTAGAAAATAAATTATACTGAAAGTCCAGCCATTTTTTTTTAAGAAAATTTATTATTGATTTCACTTTTAAAAATGAAATGCTGGCCGGGTGCGGTGGCTCATGCCTATAATCCCAGCACTTTGGGAGGCCAAGGCGGATGGATCACGAGGTCAAGAGATCGTCACCACCCTGGTCAATGAGGTGAAACCCCGTCTCTACTAAAAATACAAAAATTAGCTGGGCATGGTGGTGCGCGCCTGTAGCCCCAGCTACTCGGGAGGCTGAGGCAGGAGAATTGCTTGAACCCAGAAGGCGGAGGTTGCGGTGAGCCAAGATCGTGCCATTGCACTCCAGTCTGGGTAACAACAGTGAAACTCTGTCTCAATAAATAAATAAATAAATAAATAAATAAATAAATAAAATAAAAATGAAATGCTTCATACATTTGAACGTCAGCCTTGTTCAGGGGAGATGCTAGTGTTCTCTGCCTCGTTCCACTTTTACTGTGTGTGCTGTCGAAGCAAGCACAAAGGAAGTTCTTCTTAAAGAAGTTAGGGAAATTATGAAATTTCATCTGAATGGGTGAGATATAAAATTGCCTATCATGTTGTTTTTACTTTAGAACTTATAGAGCATTTTGCTATAATATCATATAATACATGAAGAAGAAAATAAGAAATAAAATGAGGAAGGGACATACTATTACCATAATCAATATCCCTGTGTCAGGACCAGAGAAATACATATAGCTCGATATACAATCAAGGGTCTGTGTGCTGGAACTTTCAGAAAGGAAGCCTTGGAGGCCTCTATTTTATCCCATAAGCCAGGCATAGGAAAAGCCCTGAGTCCAGTCAAAGAAATAGCAATTCATGAGTAAGATATAAAATAAATGAGGTGTGCATATCATTCTGTCAGTTGCTTCCTACTGACTAACCAAGAGCAGATAATTCTGCTTCTGAATTCATTAATTTTGGCAAAAGGTATTGTTGGTCTACCTAATTCAGCTTCTCTATTTAACAGTCAGGAATCTGAGGCAGGTTCAAGTTATGATTTTAGTGGAAATTTTTGCTTTGGGGAGGCCTCTTCATTTATAAATGATATTAAAAATTATATCCTACAATGTAAAATTAAATATATAGGCTCAGGTAAGCAAAGACTTTCATTCTAAAAGAGTACAATTTCTCTCTCCTGCAAAGGAGAGAAGGTGACTTGCAATAGAAGTAGGACTATTGCATTTTGAAGGAAACTTTGACCCTGAGATATGCAAATCTCTCTAGGGTTAGGCAGTAAAAGATCTTCTCTCTTCTAGGAAGGAACAAACAATGCTGGAAAGAACAGGATGTCAAAAGGTGGAATGAACCAGGATGAATAATCTTACAGTAGAAAAGAGAAACTTCTACCCTATGATCCCGCTATTTTCAGGAGGGAATCTTAAGGAGGGGTTGTATGACGGCTCAAGCAAAAGGCAGGTCCAAGTTCAGAGGCCAGGGGAAAGAGAGAACACCAACTAAAATTGGATCAATTCAAGGAAGCAGGTATTTTATCCACATTGGTCATTGGGTGAAACAGTTCAGCTAATCATTAATGATGCAAAGAATGGGAATGTGGAGCATCTATGTTCAGCTTTGTCATAAAAAAAAAAGCAAGGTTGGCATCAGCAAGTCTTATCTAAGTCACATGGGAAAGGATGTTTCCCTGTATAAGCTGTTTTCTGGAACGCTAAGGGGTGGGAGGGTTCCTTGAACCCTCCATGTTTTCCAGGATCACAGGACTTGGGTAAAGATCAACATGGTCAGTGACTATGTTGGTACAAAGACCAATACATTAAAATTATGTATTACAAGACTTTTTTGACTTAAATATTCTTTTTTTTCTTTTCTCTCTGCCCCCATTTTGTGGGCCCCCAAATTGTCATGGATCCTAGGCACTGTCCCTAATGGGTAAGTCAGCCCTGATCTGAGACACAGAGAGATTGAGGATCTCTAAGACCACTAAGCCAGCTACCGCAGAGCTCAGAAGAGAGCAACCAGGTCTAGACTTCTTTCTATGCTTGTGACTCTGAAGACTATGGAGAAGGCTCTGCTCAAGAGGTGGCATGAAGTCTTGGGGATGAGGGGATGTGTGGGTACATTAACTTTGATATAAGAATCTGCAGACTTAGAAGGAAAGGACTGGTAAGGGAAATTCATTATAGAGTTGATGGCTGGAAGTGCCTTAACAGTTGACTATTCCAGGCACATCATTCAGCAACATATCTTAGGTATCTGCTACACGCTTGGTGTCTCTGCCTTTACAGAGTTTACAGTCAAGCAGGAAAGACCAATACACAAGAAATGGTAGTTGTGACAAGTGTCATGACAGAGGAAACAAGGTACATTAAGAGTAACAGGCACACGTAACCTGCATGGGGAAGTGAGGTTCCAGATGAATCCCAAATAGAAACAAACCAGGCCTAGAGGATGCAGAAAGCAAGAGGAAAGTTTTAGTAGGAAACATTGCATGCAGGAAGACCCAGGATGTGTGAAGTTTAAGAGGTGGAAAACCGGTGATCTTGCTTTGGTTTTGCCAAATAGCCTTAACATTTGGGAAGTCATATATCAGTGAAAAAAAGGAGCAGTTAAAATCTCTCCCCAACCTGCTTCTAGGAGTTTTAGAATCCAGACTAAGGAGCCAACAGGATTTGGAGGGTAAAGTCATGTGACTGAGAAAACTTAAAAAAAAAAAAAGCAGTGTCTCCCTACCCCATGTTTTTCTAAACCACCCAGTCATTCAGGTGAGGTACTTGGTCCATCCACAGCAGGCTAGAATGCTGGTTTCCATGCTGAATTTTTCACCCATTCTTGATACTTTAGATAGCTTTTCCCTACTCAGGCTACATTTTTTGTTTTGTGCATTTTTTTACTTTCTTTCTTTGCTGACAGAGTCTTGCTCTGTCTCTTAGGCTGGAGTATAGTGGTACAATCAGGGCTAGCTGCAGCCTCAACCATGCAGACTCAGACTCCAGAGTAGCCGGTACTGCAGGTGTTCAGCCACCACACCTGGCTAATTTTTGTATTTTTTGTGGAGACAGGGGTCTCCTCATATTGTCCAGGCTGGTCTCAAACTCTTGGGCTCAAGCAATCCATCCACCTCAGCCTTCTAAAGTGCTGAGATTACAGGCATGAGCCACCATGCCCAAGAGGCTGCAGTCCTGAGGAAAACGTCCTTCCCTCCCTTATCTAAAGATCCTGGATATGCTGATTTCTTTTTTTTTTTTTTTTGATATACACCCAGCAGTGGGATTGCTGGATCATATGGTAGCTTTATTTTTAGTTTTTTGAGGAGCCTTCAAACTGTTCTCCATAGTGGTTGTACTAATTCATGTTGCCACCAACAGTGTATGAGGTTTCCCTTCTCTCCACAGCCCTGCCAGCATTTGCTATTGCCTGTCTTTGGATATGAGCCATTTGAACTTGGATAAGATGGTATCTCATTGTTTTGATTTGTATTTCTCTGATAATCAATGATGTTGAGAACCTTTTCATATGCTTGTTTGCCAATTGTATATCTTCTTTTGAAAGATTTCTTTTTGGGTTTTTTGCCCATTTTATATTTATTTATTTATTTAGAGATGGAGTCTCACTCTGTCACACAGGTTGGATGGCAGTGGTGCAATCTCAGCTCACTGAAGCCTCCACCTCCTGGGTTCAAGTGATTCTTCTGCCTCAGTCTCTGGAAAAGCATCAACTACATGAGTTCACCACCATGCCCAGATAATTTTTGTATTTTTAGTAGAGACAGATTTTCACCATGTTGGCCAGGATGGTCTTGAACTCCTGACCTCAAAGTGATTCACTCAGCACAACCTCCAAAAGTGCTAGGATTACAAACATGAGCCATTGCGCCAAGACTTTTGCCCATTTTTAAGCTGAGTTATTAGATTTTTTTCCTATAGAGTTGTTTAAGCTCCTTAGTACAACCACCATGGAGAATAGTTTGGAGCTTTCCCAAAGAGCTGAAAATAGAACTACCATATGATCCAGCAATCCCATTGCTAGGTATATACCCAAAAGAAAGGAAATCAGTATATCAAAGAGATACCTACACTCTCATGTTTACTGCAGCACTGTTCACAATAGCCAAGATTTAGAATCAACCTAAGTTGTCCATCAGCCGACAAATGGATAAGGAAAACGTGATACATATACACAGTGGAGTGTTATTCAGCAATAAAAAGAATGAGATCCTGTCATTCGCAACAACATGGATGGAACTGGAGATCATCATGTTAAGTTAAATAAGCCAGGCACAGAAAGACAAACTTCACATTTCTCACTTATTTGTGGGCGCTAAAAATTAAAACAATTGAACTCATGAAGATAGAGTAGGAGGACGGATATCAAAGGCTGCGAAGGGAAGAGTAGGGTGGGGGAGTGAGGGGGGGTGAGAATGGTAAATGGGTAGAAAGAAACAGAAAGAATAAATAACACCTACTTCTTGGTGGCACAGCCGGGCGAATGAAGTCAATAATAATATAATGGCGGAGTTAAAAAGAACTAAAGGAGTATAATTGGATTGTTTGGAACAGAAGGGATAAATGCTTGAGATGATGGAAACCTCATTTACCCTGATGTAATTATTACACATTGTTCGTCATATACCCCATAAATATATATGCCATATACCCCAAAATATGCCATACACCCCATAAATATATACACCTACAGTGTCCTCCCAAAAACAAACAACAACAGCGACAAAGATTGAGGTGTTCATTTTCTGCCAGTGCCTAGGGTCAAGAGTTCAGGTAACCTGGGCTCTTTTGATGTACTCCCTCCCTAACTAATTCTCTCCAGCCCTGAGAGTACGGGAAACCGCAGGTTGCTGTCAGGCCTTTTCCAGCCACCGCAAGTGAGAGAGGGAGGGAGGCGGCAGGCGGGCCAGGGCTGCAGGAAGGGAGAGCCGGGGCACTGGCCCGCGGGCGGCTGGGGCCAGAGCTGGCCGGGTCTGCGCGCTGGGGGCCGGGCTGGGCGGGCTGGGGCGGGGCGGGGCGGGAGCGGTGACCCTAAGGGGAGACCTTCCAGCCTGCTACCCCGCTGCCCAGCGCCAGCCTGCGAGTCCCCGTTGTTCCTCCGCCCCTCGGCTCAGGTAAGGCAGGCAGGCACCCCCTGAGCTCAGCTCGGGCTGCCCGGTCGCAGGCGAGGATCTTCCGCTGCGCCTGGCTGGTGCAGCCGCGTGCCTGCCGGCCCTCAGAGGCCGGAGCAGAAGGGGACTGGGCCTGGCCCGCGCTTGGATACATCTGGGCGGGAAAGAGGGTGGGCGTGCGCAGCGCTGTCTCTAACCTCTTCCTTTTGCTCTAAGTCCTTGCCCTTGGGATTCGGAAAAGTCTCTCTTCAAACTCTTTTCCAGATGTGGCATCAGGAGTGAACAAAGCTGCTCATTCCGCAGTATCCCTACCTGGGCTCCTGAGAGGAGTGAGCCCCAGATAGGTTTAGGAATCTGCCTTTCACTTAGGATACTTTCTTGGAACTAGGGAATTGGAATTCCACGGAACGGAATCAGTTGAATTAATTAATATATTTTATATAAAAAAACCCTTTAATTTTAGGTCAAATTAACTTTAAAGCTGAGTTCAGGGGCAGGGAAAACTACCGGATAGGGCTGAGCCTGCTGGAGTGTGACAGCTTGGGGATGCGGGGACAGAGCTGGGGAAACATTCCTAGCTGAGCTGGGGAAACATTCCTAGCTCTGCCGGTTGGGCTGAGTCGGCAATAAAGACTGCAGGGACAATACTTTTCCCTCTTGTAAAGTTGGATGAGAAGCAGGAGAATAAAGGGGGGACTGTCTGTGTTGACAAAATCTGGAAAAGGTGATGCACTGGGAATCCTCCCTTTGGAAACAAGTGCTTCCTTACACTATCTTCCTCATTTATTATAGCATTTTTGTATTCATTTCAATACAGTTAACGACATTCTATTAAACAAAATGTAGGTGTATGGTACGTTTGTCTTTGGCCCCCCCCCTCCTAGTTTTGTGCTAAATGAGTTCAAGGTCAACTATTGGAGACTAGGTCACCTGTTGGGAATCTGTTTACCTCAAGCGTTCATTTCTCCAACCCTTCCCATTGTGACTGCCAAAGCGCCACTTCTTTCTTCTCTGTTTAGCTCTCACCACCTACTAACCAGCCCAAAAAGAAAGCAACCTCTTCTGTCATGCAAGTACTTGTGGCTAAGTTGTCTTGTGCAGCGTTTTTGTAAACATCGCTTATTCCTTTGCCGTTTTTATTCCTTCAATATTAAAATGTGCCAATAGTGTCTTCTGTAAAGAATGCAAAAGGCTGTAGGAGGGAGACTGTCCCTTAGACAAGACA
This sequence comes from Leontopithecus rosalia, assembly GCA_028533165.1. Lineage (NCBI taxonomy): Eukaryota > Metazoa > Chordata > Mammalia > Primates > Cebidae > Leontopithecus > Leontopithecus rosalia. The sequence continues at coordinate 32,688,325 of CM052655.1, read as the reverse complement.
AGCCCTAGGTATTTTACCTCTTGCCTACAGAGTTGGGCTTTTGATTTGGAAACCTTATATCCACAGGTGGCTAGAAAGTTTAGAAGGTCCTGGGTGGCCTGCTGACACTGGGTTTCTGAGTTAGTGGCTAAAAGTCATCCACATATTGAAGAACCAGGGTACCTGGATATGAAAAATGACTAAGGTCCTGGGCTAGAGCCTGGCTAAATGGTGGGGGGCTGTCTCAAAAGCCCTGGGGTAACACTGTGCAGGTGAGCTGAGAATTCTGGTCTAAAGGGTCTTCAAAGACAAACAGGAACTGGGAGTCAGGATGTAATGGAACACAGAAGAAGGTATCCTTAAGTTTCAGGACTGTAAACCATTGTACCTCTCCTGGTATTTGAGAGAGCAGGTATAGCCGGGTATAAAGGGATCACAACTTCATTAATAAGTCTGAGATCTTGCACTGGCCTCCATTGTCCATTAGGTTCTTATACTCATAAAATTGGAGTATTACAAGAGCTGTTACAGGACTTTACTAGACCCTGAGCTTTTAAGTTTCATACAATATCCTGCAGCCCCTTTTTGGCTTCTGGTCTTAGGGGGTACTGTCTTTGGTAAGGAAAAGAAATGGGATCCTTTAGCTTTATTCAAACTGGGCATGCATTTTTTGCCTGCCCAAATTGGCCCTCCATTGCCCAAAACTCAGGATTAATCCCTTATTCAAATAATGGGCAGCAGAGAGGGATTTCCTTCCTGACGATGTTCATATAGATAATGGCTCCTGCTCTGGCTAACAGGTCCTGCCCTAGTAAGGGAGTGGGACTTTCTGGCATGATGAGGAAGGCATGGGAGAAGAGTACCTCTCCCCAGTTGCAGCTTAGGGACTGGGAGAAACATCAGGAAACTGCTTGCCCTAGGACTCCTCAGACATTTACAGACATGGAGGACAATCGTCCAGGAGAGGAAAGCAAAACTGAGAAGGCCACACCAGTGTCCAGGAGATCAACCTCATGGCTCTCTATGGTCAGCTTTACCCAGGGCTTGGTGACGGTGATGGCTTGTGCTTGTGCTTGCCCTGGGCACCCTCAGACTTGCTATTGGGTCATCTGGTTATCTACCTCAGGCCCTGGGAACCTTCGTCCCCTGGGACAATGTGCTTTCTAGTGATCACCTTGGCACAGTGGGCAAGGACCAGGAGGTGGTCCATTCCCTGGGGATGATCTCTCTTAAAGTGTCCTGGTAGGCCACAGTGGTAGCAAGTTTGCCAGACTGGCAGCTAACCCAAGCCCTTCCCTCTTCCGAGCCCCTTGGGTCTGCTTGCTGAAGGCCATGACTAGGGCTGCGGCCTTTCTCTGGTCCCTCCTGTTCCTTTCAGCCTGTTCCTCCTGGTGTCTATTATAGAACACCAAGGTTGCTAGACTTAGTCATGACTTTAGATACTGTTCTGGCCCCAGAGCCAGTTTCTGGAGCTTCCTCCTAATGTCTGCTGCTGATTGCATAGTAAATTTGTCTTTTAGTATTAGCTGACCCTCAATGGAGTCTGGTGACAGCGGATTATACTTACTTAAGGCCACCGGTAACTGCTCAAGGAAGGCTGTTGGGTTTTCTTCCTTTCCCTGAGTTATGGTGGATAACACCACATAGTTCATGGGCTTTTTCCTAGTTCACCTTAATCCCACAAGTATGCAGGTCAATAGGTGCCTACGACTCCTGTCCCCCTGTTCTGAGTCAGGATCCCAGTGAAGGTTTGTGCTAGGGACTGCTTGTCTACCTGTAGGGAATTTCTTCTCCTCTGGCATCGTTTGGTCATGTACTTGACTAAGGTACCAGGTGTCCCCAAGCTCTTGAGCCAGTACTAGCGCAGCCTCTCTCTCATTGCTGGTTAAGGTCTGACTAAGCACTAACATGATATGTTTCCAATATAATTCCAAGGACTGACCCAGGCCCTGCAGAACATCTGGGTACTTGTCCGGGTCATCTGAAAATTTTCCTAAGTCTGCCTTTTGCTTTAAGTCAGAAAGTGAAAAGGGGGTATGTACTTTGGTGGGGCCAAATTCTCCTCCTGCTGCCTGTAGGGGAAAGAGTTGGGGCATCCTAGTAGCCTGAGGTGTGTTGGCCTCTTTGGCCTTCCCTGACTCCTCTTGGGTTATAGGAGCTGAGGAGATCTGGTCAGTATCAGTGGAGGGAGGAGCTAAATATGGGGGTAGTCCTGAGGAAGGGCCGGTAAGGTAAAGGTTTCAGGCCTTACATAGCCAAGGATTATCTTTCAAAGAAAAGAAAACTTGCACATAAGGGACCTCAATCCATTTACCTTCCCTCTTACAGAACACGTCTAATTGTAGAGGGTGTTATAATTTATACTTCCTTTAGGAGGCCCGGTTTCTCCACTGAGCGGAGAGTATCACAGCCACACTGTTTGGCTAAGAAAAATGAGCTGCTGCTTCTTCAAATATCATAGGTGAAATTGGTCCAAGTTATCAAGGATACACTTTAAGGGCGACTTTGCCTTAGGAAGATTAGCACACATCTGAAATTGAACACGGGTATGCCTGCATTGCCTGCTATTCCTTGCAACTGCTAGTTCTGGGGCATCCCCTAGTTATAGCACCTTGTAGTTTCCTTGCGCCCTAGATGCGTGATCATCTTCTGGGTCCTCCCATGTTCCAGCTTTAGTCACGCTTACCAACATCATGCAAACACGCTCACTGTCTGAAAGTCCTTATGGCCACCTTAAAGACATGGGAACTGCTAGGTTTAGTGGCTCTGTACCAGTGCATCCTTGAAGAACTAGGCCAGGGAGCTTTGGCAATGGATTCCAATATTCCCTAGCAAGAGTTCAATTAGCATAGGCCTGACCATAGAACTGCCCCAGGAGAATAAACTTCTTGAGATGGGCCTCTAAGCACAATAATCTTAAAGAAAGTAATGGCTGGCCACATGCCAGAGGTGGGAACTATGCCCTTGGGACCCAGGCCTTCTCCCCTACCCTATTCTTCATTATAGGAATATGCCCTACGCTTGTGGGGCCTGTAATTAACTATTTGCGCCTTGGACCCATTCTTACTATGGAATTCTAGATGGAGAAGTCCTGCCGTATGGAGAGCCAATCCTAGGCAAGACAAATCATACATCATTGGTTTCTGGCATCACTCAGTTGGATTGGGAAATTTTGGGTGACAAGAAACACAATGTCTTATAGCCTCCAGTACCCACTGAAAGACTCTGGCTCTGTTAGGACATAACCTAGCACTGATGACTAAGGGAACTGGCCCTGTGTATTGCAGGAGGCCCTCATGTGTAGGAAATATCTTAGAGGAAATAGCTGGGAAGAAGTTTGCCTTACAAAAATCTGGACCCAGGAGGTCAGGGCCTGAAAGGCTGCGTGGCTTTTGCATAGGTGGCTTTTTCTTTGGAGGTTTAAGTGGGACCTCAACCTCAACCAGACTGAACTGGGAGTTCAAGACCTTGCTCTTTCTCTGGTGAGCCCTCAGCTAGGCCCAGAGAAACAAAGCACAGCAAGACAGGGAAGCTGGTTCAGAAAAAGCCTGACATCTGTGTCTTTAGATCATGATTTTGAAAGGCTGGGCATGGCTTGCATAGGCAGCTGCCGCTTCAGCAGCCGGGGCCCAGCCGCTGCCTCCACGCATGGCCCCATGCAGGCCTGGTGGTCTGGTGCTCTCCACAGGCAGTGCCCACCCAGCCTTGCCTGAACCACTGTGCCCAGTCTTTACCTCCTTAACAAATTTAAAAGAAGCGAAAGGACAGATTAGCTAGCAAAAGGGGTCCGATATCACTCACTGCTCTGATGTCCAATGTTCTCCTGACTGGCTCACCAAAAAGATGTAACAGGGCTGGGTGTGGGGGATGTGGGGGTGTCCCAAAGACACATTCAATTCCCCAATCCAAGGTTCTTGGCCACTCTTACCCTGAAGAATGGGGAAAGGGGCCCCAGAGGTGTGGTGAGTTTGCTGTTCAAATAAATATCATGGACCCAAAGAGTTTTGCAGAGAGCAATTTATTAGAAAGAGAGAGAAAGAGAGACAACTCCCATGCTACCATGGGAGGGGATCCAGAGAAGGATTCTATATAGGGAGGGAGTAGTGGAATTTTAACCCTTGAGTTATTCCCTCCCATTCATGTTCTCGTCCAATGAGAGGAGTTCTTTCAAAATTCCTCTAGAGTGATTGATCTTCGACTCATACCAGATTGGCTACTTGGTCCATAACAGAGCCTCCTCCCAGAGGTTTCCACGAGCTTTTTAGACAAAGAAGCCCACCTTGATTTTTCTACCTAGCCCATGCATGGGAAACCTAGTCAAAGAACTTCACATTTGAAAACCCTCTGGTCCCCAGATGGAGAGGGTGGAGGTGGGAAACTCCTGCCTTTGAAACCACGCCCCTTGTGGACCCAGGAAGAGAAGTTTTTCTTTAACACAGTCCCTCAAAACCATATCAGCCTAGAAAGCTGATATGATTTTAGATTGCTATAGTATAAATTAGAATGCATGTCTATGGCCAAGGATTTTTTTTCCATCTGCCTTCTTTTCTTTGTAAATACTTCAGAGTTACTCTCAAGATGAACATTTACAAACTGACTTTTCTGGGAGAAGGAGGAGCAAAGAGAGGCAGCTATTGAAGGCATATTGTATTCATACATAACTGATATGCTAATTCTTTGGCTCCCTTTCAACATTTTTTATGTATTGTTATTTGTAAAGCTCCCTGGCAGCAGAGTGCAAAAGAGAACAAGGACCACCCCATCATCCTTGCCCCATGTCCTCAATGTATGCATTCAGGGAATTGTTCATATAACAGTAATAATTAGAGCAGAGTAATAAGTGCTCTGATAAAAGTGGCAAAGGGAAGGCTGAGAGTTGAGGAGTGCTGAACATTCACTAGGACAAGCTCAAAGCAGTGAAAATTTAGCTCTAGTTTTGAAAGTTCCAGTTTTGTAGAAGTTTGCCAGGTGAAAGTACTGAGAAAAAGCACTCCAGGCCAAGGCAGAAGTTTGTGTGAAGGTATGCTAGAGAGACAGAACATGACAACTGCAAATCATGGCACGCTGTCCTCCTGTGTCCCATGTTTTACTGGCTATGGGACCTTAGTAAAGTGTTTGACTACTGACTTCTAGTTTCCTCATGTGTCAAATGGGGGTCTTATTATTTTATATTATTAGGTAGAGATTTAATCTTCAAGCCTATTATATGAGTATCTAGCTCATGACATAGTTGTGAGACTTAGTTGTATATAAAACACTAATTTACCTGGTGCAATCAAAGTTGTGCCTTTCACCCCCTCCTTCTCTTGTTTAGAGACAGCTGAACACTACTCTAAATCTAGATGGGATTTAAGCCTTTCATGCATAGTACTAAAGCAGGCCAATAAATGATTTAACTGTTCTTGTTTAGAATGAAATAAGAGAGTCTATGCTTCTACTACCATTACCCTTCCTTTCAACCACTATGAGCTTTCCTTCTACTAAGGCTATGTTGTTAGCTTATGTTTTGGAGCCAGGCTCTGTGAAATGAGTTCCTCCCTCTTTGAGTTGTTCTCTTGCTAGAGAAGTCGACATTCTTACATTTACAAGATAAGATCTGTGGCCGTTTTTAGCCATGCTTCCTGCTCCAGTCATTGCTTCAGTATGAGCTATTGAACTGGGTCTTAGAAAACATTTCGGTGTGGAGGATATAGTAAACCCTGATTCATTGCATTGGGGCACCAAAATGCAAACTGAACATTTTTGAAGGAATTTGTTATAGAATTTTGCACTTTTGTGATTTTCCTTTAGTATTGTTAGCTCTTTAAATTCTTTTATATTTGGAAGAACTTGCCTCAAAATTACAATTTGATCATGCATGAGTTTTTCCTGTTGCAAAGATTTTGCCAATTTGCTGAACAATTGAATACTTTTTTTTTTGGATTTTTTTTTATTTTATTTATTTATTTATTTATTTATTTATTTAAATTTTTATTGCATTTTAGGTTTTGGGGTACATGTGCAGAACATGCAAGATAGCTGCACAGGTACACATGTGGCAGTGTGTTTTGCTGCCTTCTGCCCCCTCACCCATATTTGGCGTTTCTCCCCATGCCATCCCTTCCCCGCTCCCCCCACTGCTTCCCTCCCCTATTTCCCCCAATAGACCTCAGTGTGTGGTGCTCCCTTCCCTGTGTCCATGTGTTCTCATTGTTCATCACCCACCTATGAGTGAGTATATACCGTGTTTCCTTTTCTGTTCTTGTGTCAATTTGCTGAGAATGATGTTCTCCAGATTCATCCATGTCCCTACTTTTTAAGTCATTTTCCCTACATGCATTTCAAAGGAAACACCTTACGTGGTGTTTTTGCAATGCCATCAGCATGTGGAAAATTCTCCGTTCCATTGTAGGCAATAGTAGACAGTAAGAGAATTGAGTTACTTTAGGTTTTGACCATTTGAGGTTAGGGTTCCAGGCTAGGCCTGTTTGCTATGGAAGGCCCAGATCAGGTCAGGGATTGGTTCTTCCTAGACCAGGAAAGCCGATCCTGAGTAAGAGCTTTTTGTGAGAATTTTTCTTTTTGATCATTCATTCATTCAGTGTATTTTTCTTCAATTTATTAATTAATTTGAATATTTCATTAATTGTGTTATATATGAGGTTGGGGATACTGAGATAGATTCAAGTTCCTTAGACTCAAATGTGAATAAGAATGACTTTTGAGAGCTAGTTTAAATTTAAACCCTTAAAAGCTCTGATTCGTTTCATCCAGTGTGGGGTGTAAAAATCTGCATTTTAATAAGCCTCACAGGTGATTCTGATGCTGCTGGGAGCTTTCTTCTTTTTTTAACCAATTTTTTTTTCAGCATCAGTGTACACATTTACATAGACTTTTTTGGAGAACCGTGTAATCTCTCTGTCTAGGGCTTATCATATCTGGTCAAATATCTAGAAAAATCTAAACTTTAGTTCATTTGCTTTTAACCAAGTGGCTTATCTTTATGTTGCTTTATTAATTTATAAAATAGGGGCTTGAACCAGATTTAAGAACTAGATTTCCATGCTAGTTCTTAAATTGATGCTTTTTGTTTTGTTTTGTTTTAGATAGAAATTCAGTGAAAGGTATGCTTTGAGCATGTGCAAATTAAAGTCATTCTTTGAAGAAATGCACTGTTGAGTGATATCTACCCAGAGTCCTGTGAAATCCTTATTCTCCTTAGGGTATCAGTACCCCTACTTTCTTTGTTACCACTTTCTTATGTTAAGAGGAATAATCAACCAAACTTGAAGTATTTAGTTTGGGCATTAAATGTTTCAATTACTTGGGAAAGAAAAAGAAAAAGAGGAATAATGAATAGATGACTTCAGAATGGGGAAGTGAGAAGGTGTGGTTGATGGAGACTACCTTTTTTATTAGAGACTGAGCAATGCCCCCCACTTTTTTAGACTGCATATGTAAATTACCAGCTGAATATTTCAGTGGCTGGACTTCCTTGGAGAAACTCTCCTTGATCTCCTCCCAGTAGGGTTAAGTGCAGCCTCTGCTGCACTCTCTACCTACTTTGTGGGAACCAGGCCCTATCCCTTCTCTCTCTGTGGTAATGGAAGCCCCATGGTCCGTCAGAATCATGGGATAGAAAGTGGGGCCTTCATCTCGGCCTCAAGAGGAAACCAGAGTCAAGAACACAGTAGGTGCTTCATAACTGTCTGTTAAATGAGTTAACTGCCACTTCCCAAACCAGTGTTAAAACAAAATTGCTTTATTTTCTGTAACGCATTGCATAGTTTTTTCCTCTTTCTTAAATGTGCAAAAGCCTGTGCTGATTCTATATGCCTGCTTTTGAGAATATATATGCCTGTTTTCGAGAAATACAAGGCATTCAGGTATAATTATTATTTATAAACTGAAAATAAAAGAATTTGTAATGACATCATCAATTTTTAGTTAAAGGAAATAATGAATGGGGTGCTGATGGCCCTTTAAGCCACATAGGCACACGGATAATGATTTCTCCTCCTCTTGATTAACTGGGATGTAAGCATTTAAAGTATCTTCTTTATATGCATTTTGATTTCCTACTCAACAAAAAATATAAACAGTAAGGACTTTATTTTTTTTTCCAGTGAGATCACAGAGATAAACCAAGTTAGCGCAACTCTCTTGAATAGCTAATAGCTGTCGCCTGGGGAAGGAGAAAATTATTTTCTGCCTTCCATGTTGATGTATATAGAACATGTGTTCTGAGTAGCTGCTATTTTCACTGCCTCTTTTTCCAGTTGAGGTGCAACATAAACTATTTTAATTAATATTGTGTCACCAAAAGGGAATGAAATAGCCAATTGAATTCTGCCAAGATAGAGTCTTTTGATGAAAACATATCTTTATTGATTGTGGATGAAGAAAATCATTCTTAAAATGAAATCCAGAGAAAAATCATATCCCTCAGAGAAAATTTCTGAGTGGCAGGCTGAGATTAACATCATAAAATTGAATTTGTGCTGCAAGCCTTTGATGTAATCAGCAGCTGGGAGATGGTGTTGCCCTTGCTGTGCTCTCTCTGATTGTGGTGAATTATTGTATGGAATGAAATAAGTGTTTCTTGTGTCCCTCCTCCAAGAAATACAAACAAGGTATTACCAGGTAGTTTCTTGCTAGTTAAAATGGGTTGGATCGATTCCAGGCCTCTCAGGCTCTTATACACTCATGAACTATAGGTGTTGGCTATCTATTTATGCCCTAGGGACAGAATTTCTTGATATCACTGGACAGTGACTTCTTTGGTCAGTAGAAATCAAGCAGAGCAGAGAGAAGAGGGATCCTCTTTGCCAAGGATTTTTTTTTTCTTAGAATAAGCAGAGGCCAGGATGTTTTAGGAAGTGCCATAGTGCCTTATACTACCTGGTTTTTGTTGGCCTGTAGGTTCAGGCAAGCCCTTTCCTGTCTCCCTCCGCTAACTTTTATGTCATAAACTGCATTGAAATCATCCCAATGTGGAAATCTCACACTGTGTATTATGAGTCTTTTTCCTTGATGCTACTGTTACAATGAGCTTTTTAGTGTTTATATTTTGAGTCTGGATGCTTTGAAAACCCTCTGGCCCATGCATACACTTCCACATATGTAATGAATAGGTTTTATAGATTAAGTAGAGACAATGTGTTTGTAGAATTACTCTTACACTAAAAAGTGATTTGGCATCCTAATCGCCCCTGTGGTTGGATCGAAGTTGTGTCTGTTTTGTTTTGTTTCTTTTTCTTTTAAGAAATAGGTGTACTGGTTTGTCTGCATGGAACTGTAAACAGGTAATGATGTCATCATTATGAACTCTCACTTTCAAGCCTATAAGAAGTGGGATGGGCTTTGAAGTCATACAGATCTAGGGATGTAATCCTAGCCAGGGGATTTAGATTTGCTGAGCCTTCTTTTCCTAACAACAGTAATGGTAGGTGTGTAAATTACTTGAGAAGATGCCTGGGAAAGCCACCAGCACAAGGTCAACAACACAGTTGTCATTCAGTAAACATTTGCTAAATTGAATACATAACACTGCCTTAACACAGGGAAAAAGAGGCAAGGACAGTGAAGGCTGAAGGCGGGAGGTGTTTAGGAATAAGGAAAAGCAGGAGGAGCTGGGACTATGGAAAATTTTGAGTAATAAAGTGGTGAGATAGGGACTATGAAACAGAGGTGGGGGTTGTCTTGGCTCATGACAGAAAATCCACAGAGATATTCAGTAAGGCTATGGTTCCTTCAGATTATGAGCGGCAAATTTTATGGTTCCTCTACCTCTTTCTCCAAACCACCATGGGATTCTGCATTCATAGTCTTGCTGATGAAAGTCTGTTTTGGCCTAGCTTCTGCTAGAATCCTTTAGCGCAAAAGATGAGTTTAAAATCTTCCCTGGCAGGCATTTCTGGTTGGTAGGGCAGAGTCAGAAAACACTGGAATCGTGAGCTTAGGGAGGCATCTCCAAATAGACCTTTTCCATACAGGCCTATATTCCTGCTTATGGGAGTGCTTGCCATTTGCTCATTCTGGGAGGAAAAAAGGATTGTTATAATTGCAGAGGACTGTAGTGAACTTGAAAGAAGGGAAGTAGGTGTCAGGGCCAAGGAAGAAAATAACTAGTCCTTGGAAGAACACAGGATTTTTCCACGAGAAGCCAAAGTGTAAGGGATGAACTGTAGACCACCATGGGAATGAAAGTTGCTTTGCTGTTGTGCCTCAGGAATGCCTATGCCAACCTACTTTATGTTGGTTCTTTATATGCTTAGGATTTGACTTGAAGGTTGTGAATTCCTAGAGGGCAGGAACATGTAATTTTTCATGTTTCATTTAGTAGGGCTTTACCAGATACTAATTATTAAATTAATAAATGAATATATTATTTCCTCAAGGAGCCTATAATGTAGATGGAAAGGAGCTTTATTACGCAAAGAGGCAGAGAATAGATTTTGTTATATGACCAATTGTGTGATTCAGACTAAAATTTAAATATATGTTTCAGGAATTGATACATGTGTTACTGAGATCTACATTCTGACTAGAAAGAAACAGATTCTGTCAAATGGTGTATTACTTTTCTAGGAATGTATAACGAAGTGCCACACACTGGGTGACTTATACAACAGAAATGTATTGTCTCACAGTTCTGGAAGCTGGAGGTCTGAATTCACAGTGTCAGCACGGTTGGTTCCTTCTGAGGCTGAGACAAAGATTCTGTCCCATGTCTTACTTAGCTTTTGGTGGTTTGCTGTCAATCTTTGGTATTCCTCGGGCTGGAGAAGTCACCTCAACCTCTGCCTTCACCTTTACCTGACTTTTTCTCTGTGTGTATCTGTCTGCAAATTTCCTTGTTTTATATGACCACCAGTCAGATGGCATTAGGAGCTCACCCCAATCCAGTATTACCTCATCCTCACTTAATTATATCCACAATGAGCCTATGTCCAAATAAGGTCATACTTGGAGATACTCCCAGTTAGGACTTCAACATATAAATTTTAGATAGGCTCAATTAAATTCATATTAGATGAAAATGTGGTAGAATTTTGAAAAACTCAAATTGCTTTTTAAATTTAAATTATTTTAATTTGCCAATATTATACTTCTGAAGTTTTACCTTTGTCTCTCCTACTTAATTCATTTAATAGATGGGATCTACTCTAAGTTATGAATGACGGAATGAAGAATTATAAAGGACAAGAATTCCATTTATCCTAATATTGTTTACTTAGCAAGATTTACATAAAGATTTTGAGAGTTAAAACCTTTCTGATAATAGAGTCTAACATTTATTGAATGCTTACTAATTAATGATTTCCAAGGATTATTTACTCACATCAACCCCAGTAGATTGACATTATTATTTATCCTCATTTTATTAATAAAAATCCAACAGCGAGTTGTAAAGTAACCTTCTCAAGGTTACTTTAGGTAAAGTTGGCATTTGAATCCAGGTTCACTGACTGGAGGGCCTGACCCACTGGTACATACTGTCTCCTTACTCATTATAGCCAAGTGCAGTAGATAATTGATCTCCTTTCATGGATGACAAAATAAGCTTGCTGGGTCACAAAACCAGGAAATGTATAAGATTTGTGAATTAAACTTAGGCACTACAGGCATATGTCAAAGATATTTCTGGTTCTGTTGTGGGTTTGATTCCAAACCTCTCTAATAAAGTGAATATTGCAATAAAGCAAGTCACAGCTTAAACTGGCATGTTCCCATGGACTGAAAGTCAGGTTCTGTGGACTGCAGAGGCTGCTTGCTTTATAGTCTGCTGTGGTTAAAGTAGATCTCATGCTGGCCTACCTGAACCCCCAGTTACTTTCTCCAGCTTTCTTCAGTTTTCTTGAGTTTCTTGCTCCTTCACAAAGTTCAACTTTGCCCTTTCCCAAACTATTTCCAGTTACTAGCTAGCTGTGTGACACTGGCCAAGCCACCTTACTCTGCTCTCCAATCTATCCATTTGTTTTTTCAAGTTTATTAAGGTAAACTTATAATACATTTAATAAACTGCACACTTTTAAAGTGCACAGTTACAAATTGAGTGTACAATTTTCACACCAAACTCTTTTATCTCCACTTAAATTCAACTTCCTTTTATTTAAAAAAAAAAACCACCACAATTATCTGAGAAAGATAATAACAATAACATGAAATTTTATTCCCTCCCTGAGGGAAATCCTTCCCAATTTTGGCTTCAAGCTCAAATTGTGTTTCCTCCCTGGACACTCTTGCGTTCCCATTAACGTAGCACCTGTCACACTATGGGTTGATTCAGGGCAGGCCTGCCTGCCTCCTCAGACACCAGTAAGCTCCTTGAGGTTCCTGACTTTCTCCGTCTTTCTTATCTACATCCCTAGAATCCTTGCACAGTCTCTGACACGTAGCAGACAATAAATATTTCTAAACTAAATATATGTAAACAAAGGCAACGAGACCAAAGAAGAGAGATCAGTTGAAGATAAAATAAATATTATTAAAGGAAGTAATTGAGTTGACAGAAGATGAAATCTGGAATAAAGGTAAAATTATTATCAAAGGAGACTAATATGGATATCTCAGAAGAAAATAATCTTACAAAGAAGAAGAAAAAGTGATGGGATGTTGAAGTAATGAGGAAGTTCATGTCTGAGTGACTTAATTTTCTTGGTTAATTGAAAGAAAGGATCATCAACTAAGAGTGCTGGGATATGAGGAACTACGTCAGTTGGGGTGCGGTTTTGAAAGGTAGAGGGAAAGGATTTGACTGCGACAGTGTCAAAGCCATGCTTCCCAGTGTGATTTAGGTAGTACACACCAAGTATTTATGTTAATAGACAAGTATTTCCTTTAATGTGTATTTTGAAAAATATAACATGTACATTAAACCCCACGATTTTATGGACACTTATGATTAAGGTGATTCCACAAAAAGATCCTTCCGTAACTTAATTTCTTCTTACCTAAGTTTAATTAATACATAAGGGGAGTTAATTTGAAGAGTGATATTAGGCAAACAGTTTTCCAGATTATTTTTGGAGATGAGGCAGTTTTCCAGATTGTTTTTGGATATGGGAAAGAAAAACATGACTCAAGACCATAAAGAGGTTTGCAGAATTTATATGTACACAGAACAATTGTTTTGTCTAGTAGCATGAACACTTGGTTAAAATTAATCAAAAGATGACTCCGTGGTAAATACTTTGAGGGCAGGGATGGTGTTTTTCTGTTTCATTGTGTTCTCTGAAGCCCGACTCACCACCTGCTATATTTAGTTCTCAATGCATATTTGTCGAATTTAATTAAGAATGGTCTAGGACAATGGTATTTTTTTGTTCATGTTAGCCATGTTTAAGTAAAAAAATGATTTTCACTGTAAATAGAGGGTTAAATGTATTACAAAGTAAATACATAATCCACTTCTTAAGGCCTGAACTTTGAGTTTTAGACAGGGAGATTGTAGTTTCTTGAGTTTGTTTGTTCACTTATTGAATATAAATAAAAGTGAAGTTAGCACTCAGAAAGAATTGAGTTGTTCTCTTCTATTTCTCTTACCACATCTAATGCTCATCTCCTTGACAATGACTATAAGTGGGCACACTTGGCCTTTCTTTGAATGTGTCAGCCCTGTTGCACTACAGCTTATTGAGCGAGGAAGTGAAGTTTGAAGGCAGTACTTTGTGAAAATCTTTGACTCACGAGGCTGGAAGAGCTGTGAGCTGTGATAGAAACCTCATCCAGGTAGTGAAAGAGATGTGATTTCTTGGCTCTTTTGCTTTATACATGCTCCAGGTCATGAGTGTTTGGAGTTAAGAGATTAATTTGCACATCTGTTTGATTCCTCCTTTGACCTCTGGGCTGTTTTAGCTTTGACTTTACCTGCTAAGATATTCTCTATCTAAAACACATTATTTTCTAGAGTTTACTAAGTAGCAGTTAATTACTCAGTAACAAGATTTTTGGAGGAGCTCAGTGCTGATGTTGGTTAGGGGTTAATTCTGAAACAGTCATGCTCCAGTGGGTTGACCAGACAGAATGTTGTTATTTAAATATCCCTTGGGCACCCTTTGACCTCGTAGAATTTTTTTTTACCAGTTCTAAAGAGTTATCTAATTACAATCTGTTGATAAAAGAATAACTTTGGCTTCAGGAGCATTTTCAAATAGATTTTGGGTGGACGGGGCTCCTGCTGAGACCCATGCCGGCTTAGACTGGCACGTTCCCATGGACTGAAAGTCAGGTTCCATGGACTGCAGAGGCTGCTTGCTTCATAGTCTGCTGTGGTTAAAGTAGATCTCATGCTGGCCTACCTGAACCCCCAGTTACTCTCTCCAGCTTTCTTCAGTTTTCTTGAGCTTCTTGCTCCTTCGCAAAGTTTAACTTTGCCCTTTGCCAAACTATTCCCAGTTACTAGCTAGCTGTGTGACACTGGCCAAGCCACCTTACTCTGCTCTCCAATCTATCCATTTGTTTCTTAAGTTTATTAAGATAAATTCATAATACATTTAATAAACTACACACTTTTAAAGTACACAATTCCAAATTGAGTGCACAATTTTCACACCAAAGCTCTTTTTATCTCCACCCAAACTCAAAATTTAGAAGCAAAACTCCCTCCTGGGCTAAAGATGACCAAGGTATGTTTTTAGGGGAAAAAAAATCCTTAAGTAATTCGTTCTTGCCCCTCACAGTGCCTATGAGTTTTGAAGAAAGTAGGTGGGATTTTTCTCCACTTAAGAGGTAGAATTCACAGAGGTCACATAACTGTAAGTGACAGATCTGAGATTCAAACCAACGCCTATTTTATCTCAAAGCTCATAGTATTCATTGCTGTCCTCTACTTTCCTCTCAGTGTTTAGTTGGGTCAGGATGTTATTGTTAAAATTCATGCACTGTAACTAGGGACTTAATCCTTTCTGTTTCTAGTGGGCTATCCTCCGTCAAGGGGTGTGAGACTTGTCTATGTTTGTGAGGTTAGCAAAGCAGACTCAGTGTCTGGGTGTGTCCCTGAAAACAGCTATTTATGACAAGGTAAACAATTCCAGTGCCCAGTAGACACCACCCACAAAACCACATTTACATCATACTCATTATTCTGCTGCCCTCAGACAAGTCAAAAAGATAAAAACAAATTGTTACAGGGAACAAGATGAAGGTGGACTGGAGGATGGGAGCTGTAATGGCGTGTTGTCCTTCCTTGTTCTTGCCAGGTATTGTATTTATGGAGAAAGAGTCAGGAAGGGTCAGTCCAGCTTTTAAAGGCAATGAAGGCCACGTTGGAGCCTGTATGAATAAGAGGTTCCTTGTTCTTTTTGGTCGACTTTTTTTTTTTTAAGAACAACCAAAATAACAAAGGAATTTCACATTGCAAATCCCTAAGAATTTTTGAATGGGCAAGTCAGGGGCATCTTTGCAATGATGTGCAGGGAGAAATTTCTGGATGGGCTGTGAGGAGACCTGGTTCAGCTTCTGTCTCAGCCACTCATTTCTTTGATTTCTTTGTCCAAGTAACCAACTTCCCTTGGCCTTCATTTACTCAACTATAGAAGAAAGAAGTGCTAATTGTGATCTCTAAGGCTCCCCTTTATCTTCAGCTTAGGGATACCAGAGACCCTACTATGCCCACAGGTCCCATTATATTTGAATTTCAGATTACTAATGAATATTTCCTTTAAGCATGTCTCATACAATAAACAATAATTTTTAGTGTAACCATGTCCCAAATTTACATAGTATATACTGTACAAAAAATTATTTGTTGTTCATCTGAAATTCAGATTTTACTAGGCATCTTGTATCTTGATTTGCTAAATCTTGCAACTCTAATTTGACTTGGAGTCATTGATTTAAAGATCATTACAGAGTTTAGAAGCAATAACAAATTGTATATTTTCATGGCCAAATATTCCAGCATATAGCCACAGTATTTTCAAGAAAAGAAATTGTAGTGACAATATTATAAAAGTAAAGGAAGGAAAACTCATGCCCTCCAAGGGACTGCTAGAAAGTGACAGTCATAATCTCTATTCACAATACAAAATTATAGTAATTTGTTGCCTCTTCCATCAATCCATTCCTTATGTTGAGTGCCAACTATGAACAAGGAATAATGATAAAAGCTATCTATACCTATACTCCCATCAGTTCTCCAAGGCAATTTTATTTTCCATTTTGTAGATGAGAAAACTGAGGCTCAAAGAATACTTGCAAGTTACTAAGATGTGGGAAAAGAAGGCAAAAATTCCTCTGACTCATTCTTTAATATTTGCTTGCCTCTTTTCTTTACAATAAAGTATATTTTGAATTAAAATAATACAAATACTGGTATGCTGGATACAACCTAATGGCGAACCCAGAATCAGAAATTTTGTATTTCTTTGAATTTTGGTAGAGCACAAAGAGAGGAATTGGGGTGGTAACATTCCCCAGAATATACTTCTCCCAGAGCAAGACTATGCTCTAGTCCTAGGAAGGTCACAACACCTCTCCTCCACTTCCTCATCACCAAAATAAGAGTTGCGTTTTACATTCTTCATGTCTCTTCCAATTTCTACTAAACTCTTGCTTTGGTATCCAGGTCAAACATATTATGTAAGAAATGTTTACTGAATGTCACCTATGCGGCAGGCAGTGTGCCAGGGATAGGGAACAAACAGTGAAAAGACATGCCCACCTTTTCCAGCTGTAATTTACAGTTTTGCAAAGTGTCTCCACAACAGTGATTTGAGAGGCCCTATAGTTTAGGAGGTAATCGGGAAGTTAATGTTGTTAGAGTAGGTAGCCTATTGCTATTTCTATTTATTATTTAAATAAATTTTCACTTTAAAACGGAACAGTATGGGAGCTTGCAGGTCATCCTGTGGGTCTGTGCAACAGTCAGTGGCTATCAGCAGGACTGCTTCACCAGGAGGTTTATTTCTTAGATGTAGATAGGGTTTTACGAACTCTATAATGGTTTGATCCCTCTATAGCTTTTAATTATTTCTATTTCTAGGCAAGTTTTACTCAATTCAATGCTTTCCAACCTTCTGCACATCAAAGCATAAACATGGAAAATGATTATTTTTGTATACACCAGGTTGAAAGTTTCAGTTCCTCTCATCTTATGTACCATGGCATGCCGCTGGGAGGCCCTGATTTAGTTAATTTCTATCACGGTAGAGTGTTGGTAATAGAAAGGAAGCACGGGGAACTCTGTTATTTCGATCCTGTGTAAATCAGGATAAAGACAGAAACGTTACTGAAGACTCACTCAAGAAGGTATTCCTTTGATCTGAAGAGAACATTCATCTGATAAAGATTTTTATGTGGAACATCAAGCTATCGCTAGTACTTTAAAAATCAATATTAAAATAGGAAATCATGATTTGGAACATCTAATATGGCTTTTTTAGAGAGTAAAAATATTCACGAACTTCCTGTATTTTGAATGGCAAAAAATCATTTGCAAGTGGCAATTTGAAATGTCTTTCGTTTAGAAACACAATGTGGAAATTATAAAAATGAACAGTTTTACTTTAGTAACTGTAAAAGGTAGGAAATCCCAAAATATGTCACAAATCCTCTTTGGTCTTATTTGATATATACCTAAATTTCAATATATATTTATTATGTACTTCTAAAATGTTTAAATTTAGTTTTATGCTTTTATTTCAGTAATGTATAAATTGCATTGCTCTTTATGTATAATTAAACTGTATAAAATTAGCTTTATAATACTTTAATAATTATTACAACTAAAATAAATTCTTTCTTAAAATTATTTTTTTCATTATGCCACCAAGAAAATCCAAAATTATATAGATACATAATGTGAAAATGGTGGGATATATATAAATGCAACTACATAACTATCAAGTAATTCATTTACATTTGTTGATTTACTTACTGGCTGTGAGCTTCCTGAAGGTCCGTTCATCCTTGCATCCTGAGAATCCAGCCTGGTATCTGAGTAGGCTGCAGTCAAGAATTTGTGTAGGAATTACTTGAGAGTTACTAAAGAGAAGTTTTGTGTCTGTATGTTTGGTTGTTTGTATAATTGTTTCCATAGCGGTATTGATTATATGATAAAATATTGATTACATTGCTTACATGTTGCAAAATGCAATATCAAAATGTACTTAGTACTAAAATGTAGGCTCTGACTTTATCCCTATCTGTGGTTATGATGCTTATATTTATTTTTTATTTTTTGTTAGCCAAAAGGCCGAGAAGTGATGTTTCTTTCTCAATGTTCACTTATTTTCTCCAGTGGAAGCATCTATTTGTTTATTTCGAATTGCCTTTAAATAGACCGGATTTAAAACTTATCCTACAAAATCCTACCAGCTTGTTTTAGACATCCAAAATATCATTCGGGTACTCAAATTTGGTATATAATAATTATAAATTGAGGGCTATGGTAGAGGTTTGTAATCCCTTTCCAAAGACTTCTTTAAAACTTGTCTAGACACTTAATTATTTAAAATATAATAGGTTGTGCCTCTGTCAGGAACATAAATTTCTCCTCCACACCACAGAGATTCTAATGTAGAGAATTTTTAATAAAATGGTTTTTTCCCTGGAGGTTTATTTTTACTTAGAGATTCCTAGGGAATTATTAGGGATATCAGAAGATATGGATTTATTTTCTATCCTGTTAATAACAGGGTACTTAGTTTCTGTGGTTACATTTTAAATTTTGCTGCAAAAAATTAAAAAGCATCTGAAAACAGTGACTTCTGAGTTCAACCTTTTAATCAGTTCTTTCTCCTCGCTGTACAATTCATTTGATCTTTCTCAGAATCTCAGAATTAGAAGTGATCTAAAGAATTGTCTAGATCAGGCCAGGCACTCTGGCTTACTCCTGTAATCCCAGAACTTTGGGAGGCCAAGGCTGGCAGATCACTTGAAGTCAGGAGTTTGAGATCAGCCTAGCCAACATAGTAAAACCCCATCTGCACTAAAAATACAAAAATTAGCCAGGCTTGCTGGCAGGTGCCTATAGTCTCAGCCATTCAAGAGGCTGAACCAAGGGAATAGCTTGAAACCAGGAGGCAGAGTTTGTAAGGGTTTGCAATAAGCAGAGATTGTGCCACTGCACTCCAGCCTGGGGGACAGAGCTACACGCCTTCTCAAAAAAAAAAATCTAGATCACATTTCTCATCATCAGCTTTCTTATAAGTGATGGGAGATGATTACATTAATGATCCAGGGTCACTTGCTCTAAATCCTATGGGAGCTTATAAGTAATATATGCAAAGTAATATAATGACAGCATAATATTTATATTTATACCCATTTGCTTTTATTTACATCATTGTATTTGTTTCTCTTAAGAATAGTGAGATGTAGGCAGCTCAGGTGATAGTAACCTCATTTTACTAATTACTGTATTTACAATGTGGTAATAAAGGTTATAAGTGGTAAAAAGCAGCCCTGGACGTACTTCTCTGAATTTCAGGTATGTTGCACTACACATAGCAGTCTGGATTGTTGAATATCAATTCTAGTTGTTATCTGATTTCTTGTGGCTTTTGTTTCTAATTTGTTCGTGTTAAGAATCCTGTGGCTAAAAAGGTTTTTAACCTGTGAAATGCTTTGATTTACTTTTTTCTCCCTAAACTCCAAATTCCTTGTATTTTAACAGGTATGTAAACATTTGCAAATATTTGAATGGGGGGACATTTTATCACACGTAAGTCTTTAGAACTATATTTTATATTTTCATTCATTCATTCATTGATCACATAGTTATTGAGTGTCTACTTTTGCTGAAACTGCTCTGGGCCCTGTGATTATAGCAATAGACAAATGAGACAGAAGTCTCTGCTCAGAAAATTTGCCATCTACTGAAAGTGAAGTTGAAGTGAGTTTAACTTGAATAAGAATAAAGCAGAAGTGTCATGGTGAAAAAGTTTGACATATGGATAACCTTTCTGTTACCCAGAAGCATGGGAGCCAAAATAAAAATAATAGTAGTCAGTTGTGAATATTACTCTCTGCTCCACATTGTGTGCACGATCTCATTTCATTCTCTGTAAGGTATCTAGCATTATTATTCCCATATTGTAGATGAGGAAACTGAGGCTCAGAGGGATACAATGGCTCAAATTTAAGTCTAGCCTGATTAAAGTTTACATTCTTAATCCACTCCCTCTCTTTTGGTATACAGAGCTTAAAAATGATGAAAAGGGGCATTTATTCAACCAGCATTTATTTTGTCCCTATCTTCAAAGCACTGTTCTTCAGGCATTGTAGGGCATTTATCAGTGATTAAGAAATGATTCTCATATTTCAGAAGGAATGTAGAAGGAAGAAGCATCAAAATCCATTGAATCAATTCTTTGCAGCAGAAAAGAATATTTTCTGCTATGGGATAGGCAGTATGCTACATAAGGACTGATCTCTATCTTTGGGTGAAGAGTATCACTTCATTAAGGGAGACATCAATGCAGAGTGGGTAACTTTCAGGGAGATTTGGAACCAGAATACGTGTGGCTAGTTATTGGGTAGACAGTGTTGCAAACATTCAAGTAAGAGAAGCTAATTTTCCAGAGCAATAGAAATACAAATACTGCACCTTAAGAGTTGTTTATCCCTTAGTGTAATGTTAATAATTAAAAATATATTAATTCCCTGGCAAATGTTCCTCGGAATTTCTTTCTCCTACTGTTCTACTCAGCAGACTAAATGAATTTCTTTGACTAGTTTCCTAGGTAAACTTTAAAAAATAACACAAGTCCTTGGACAAGAGCCAAAGTGCACACTGTCCATAAAAACAAAAAATGCCCAGTTTCCTTTGGAGCAGTGTGACCCAGGAGCTTTCCCTTGTTAATTCTTGGCTGAGCACACGTTAGCCAAGCCAAGAGTGAAGGTCAAATTATTTTTGTATGGTGATTTTCATTGCCCTAAAGTTAAAATTAGAATTTTTATTAATTAAAAATTAGACTTTAAGTTCTGGGGTACATGTGCAGAAAGTACAGGTTTGTTACATAGGTATACATGTGCCACGGTGGTTTGCTGCATCCATCACCCCATCATCAACAATAGGTATCTCTCCTAATGCTATCCCTCTCCTATCCCCCTACCCGCTGCTATCCCTCCCCTAGCCCCCAACCCCCAAGAGGCCATGGTGTGTGATGTTCCCCTCCCTGTGTCCACGCATTCTCATTGTTTAATACCTACTTATGAGTGAGAACATGCGGTGAGGAGCAGTTTTTCTTAGGAGCAGAATGTTATAACACACCTATGTGTGTCCTTCTCACTGCCTGCTTTGCGATCTTCACATGTACCCCATTTATCTGATATTCCTGAGAGTGAACTTTTCCCCCAAAGTGAATTTTTCTTATCCATGAAACTCACTATTTAACTCTTGTCTTAGAGATAGTTAAAACTAGTGGTTTCTATTTTGCCCCCTTTTTATAATAGAGTATATTGGACAGCTCAGCATATTTTATTCAGTCCGGCAGGTGCCATCAGAGGCGGTAATTGTCCGGGGCTGAAGGACTGCGGCGCTCTCAGGAGTGATATTTAGGTAAATTTGTTCTTACGCTGAGCCTAAGGACTGCCCGATTGTGTGGCTTTAATGGCAGGTTTTGTGGGGTTTTTGGTCTCCTTTCTTTTTGCCGATTCACTTTTTTTGTGTGTGCCTGCTTCAGCTGAAAATCATTATGTTCCTACTTTCTTCATTTCATTTTCCTTCCCTTTCTCAACTCTTGATTTTAATACAGGTGAGCTGTTAAACTAGCTGTTATTTTACTCAGAATTTTTGTAGGTTTGTCCTATGTGCTTTCATATGTAAGAATATATCTGCTAATTCCCCAAGATTACATCCAATATGAAGTTTTTGCTGAAATAAATGTGCGTATGCATAATTTTACATATTTTATTCCATTTTAATGGTTACAAGTGTTTCTGTTTCTCTTTCATGTTCATTCAAATTTAGTAATCTATGTTTTCTGGCTGGGTACAGTGGCTCATGCCTATAATTCCAGCACTTTGGAAGCCCGAGATGAGCAGATCACGTGAGGTCAGGAGTTCAAGACCAGCTTTGCCAACAAGGTGAAATTCTGTCACTACTAAAAATATAAAAATTAGCCGGGGTTGGGGGATGATGGATGTCTGTAATTCCAGCACTGGGGAGGCTGAGGCAGAGGCAAGAGAATCGCTTGAACCCAGGAGTGGAGGCTGCAGTGAGCCAAGAGTGCGCCATTGCACTCCAGCTTGGGCGACAAGAGCAAGATTCCCTCTCAACAAACAAAACAAAACAAAACAAAACAAAACAAAAAAAGCCTAGTGAGCTGTATTTTCTATAAAAATTATTTCACTTACCTTTCCAAATTTTAACATTAAGTTAATAATATTCTCAGTTAAGATATTTGAGTTATACTCATTTTATCTGTACATTATTTTTGATGTTTTTAGTGCTTTCCTAATCAAACTTGCCGTAGATTTCCTCATGTTATTTATCTTTTCAAAAGACTGGGTTTGATTGTAGATTATTTCTCCTTTGTTGTTCTTTTTATAATAATATGTAGTTTCTTTCCACATTGTTTCCTTTTACATTCCTTGTATTTATCCTGATCTTCTTTTATATAAGGGTTTAATTTGGGTGTTATTTACTCATTCATTTGCTGTCTTCTTTCTTAGTATAGTGTGTGTGTGTGTGTGCGTGTGTTTGAGGCTATAATTTCCTTTTAATACAAAATCTACATTTGGCAAGTTTTATTATACAAAATTTTTATTCTTTTGGTTCTTAATTGCATCGAATTTATATTATATTTTCTAGGTAGAATATTTTAATTTTTCTTTTTTAGTTTCCAAACATTCATACAGGAAATATTTCAAACTTTTGTGTTAAGCATGTGTTGCAGGGGCGGGGAAGGAGGCAATTTCAGATTTTTATTGATTGTGGTCAGATAATGTCACCTAAGTGGTATTAATCCTTTAAGATGTTTTGAGATCTGTTTTGTGGTCCAACAGCGTCACAGCTTTATAAATGTTATATGCATGCTTTCATTGAAATGCATTTTTATGTAATTTCTAGGTGCAGGAATCTATATATTTTCATGATATTACTAATACAAATTATGTGGTTCAAGTATTTAAAATCCTTAATTTTTTGTCTGCTCGATGTATTTATTACTGATTGAGAGAAGTAAAACCTTCCTCTGTCATAGTTAATTCACCAACTTCTCTTAGTAATTATGCATTATTTTGTTTTATGGATTTTGAGACTCTGCTGTTGATTACCTAGAGACTATTATTCTTTTCGGGTAAATGACTTATTTAATCATTATATAGTGACCACCCTCCAACAGTAGTTTGGCTTTAAAGCCCATTTTGTCCAATATTACATCAGTTTATTATTCTTTTATTACCATTTGCCTGGTATGTTCTTTTCCATCTTTTTATTTTAAACCTTTCTGAGTTAATACTTTAGGAATCTTTTGTAAGTAAGATGTAGTAAGACATTGTAACTGAGAATCTTTGTCTTTTAACTAGTATGTTTAATCAATATATTCGTCTGTTGCTAGCATTATTTATTTTGATGCTCAAATTTTTCATGGTTCAGTCAGTGGGAGCTCCTGCAAGCAGACTTCTGTGTCCCTCTGATACGTCCTCACTCTTTGAGCACTTTCTTGTTTTAACGGCAATATAGTCCAGTATCATATTGTGTTTTCCTGTTCCAGAACTGGAATCAACAAGTTAGTTTCCCAATAAAACTTGATTCCTCTAATTCAACTCCAGTAGCACAGGTATCATTCAAGTTTTTTCCTTTCCCTATTTCTAACCCTTGTCTCTAACAGTAAACAGTAAGAAATCTGGTTCCTATTATAAATAAGCAATATACTAATTATTTGATCAGTTTGTTATGTAACCAATTTCCTGTAATTGTGCTGCCCTGTCCTCTGTATGAATGCCCTCCTGGTCATTTAATGGCTTTGACACTCCTTGTGGACCTGTCCACTGCCTAATGTGTGAATATCCTGCTTCCCTTTGTATTCCTTTACTATGTCTGATTACACTTTCAGGCAGTAACTCTTCTCACCCTACCAGGGTTCTCAGGATACTGAAAATCCCCCAGTGTTCATGCCTTCCTACCCTCCTTTGGCTTCAACATTTTGTGCCAGACCATCCGTGTAAATAAATGTATGTTTTCCTCACCCTGCCCAGGCTCTGGCTCCTCACAGCGGGGCCACTTCATTCACTGTCCTCACCCCTCTTAGGTTCCTGACACTCCTTGTTGAAGAACCTCATTGTGTGAGCTCCTTTCTCACATGTTCGTGCTCCAATACCCAGTGCCATTCAACCACATATGCATTATTCCTCTTCACGCTGCTTGGGGGCTGCCCCCACATTTGGACACCTTACTCACCCTCCCTAGGCTCTGACTCCACAGTCCTGTTATCCTGATGCCCTCCTCATATTATTTAAACTCCAACACTCCATTTCTGCTTTGTTCTATTAATACCTGATGGCTTTAGGACTGAATTAGCAAAGAAGGGAAAGGGTTCTGTCATTTTTGAAGCTTATATTAGAAACATTTTGGATCTTTCACTTAGCATCTATATCTCTTGATGTCTCTGATTAATCTTAATGTCTCTGAATTCTTTTTACTCAACATTTTCAGTTTTTTAATGTCTTCTTGCTGTATTCTGGGAAATTTCCTGAAAAATGTATTTAAGTTTATTATTCTCCCTTTACTTGGGTCTATTCTGATTTGCCTTATTTAGATTAGTTTTATTTTAATGATTGTTTTGTTTCTAGAAGTAATATTTGTTTTTTTAAAAAGTCTACCTTTTGTAGATTATTTCCTTGGGTTTTTAACTTCTTTTGTCTATTTATTGATTTATAATAATTTATTATATTTGTTCTTCTTTTGAAATATGTTTTAGATTGTTCACTCATTATTGGTTCCTGGGGTATTAATCTTTCTGTTTGCTCATGGTTTATTACATTCTTGGATGGTTTGTAACTTTTTATTGTAAGCTTATTTGCTACTGGGACTATTTGTCTTATGGAAATCCTGTTCACTCTTAATGGTGAGAGTGTCTTTCAGAATGCCTTAAGTAAAACATTAAACAACTTTATTGAAGTATAATTGACTCACACAATATTTGTGGGTATACATAAATGCATTTAAAGTATTAAATTTGATTAAATTTTGACATCTGTATACACTCATGAAACCATGACCATAATTAAAATAATGAACTGACCTACCATATTCAAAAGTTTTCTTACTCCCCATTGTAATCTCACTCTTCTTTGTTCTTCTTTCTATCCTCGGGCAATCATTGCCCTCTTTCTGCCAAACTGTTTCCATTGTACATTCTCACCATCAGTGTATAAGTTCCAGTTGCTGTACATTGTTCAAGTTGCACTTGTCATGGTTTTTTTTTTTTTTTTTTTTTGAGATGGAGTTTCGCTCTTGTTACCCAGGCTGGAGGGAAATGGCGCGATCTCGGCTCACCGCAACCTCCACCTCCTGGGTTCAGGCAATTCTTCTGCCTCAGCCTCCTGAGTAGCTGGGATTACAGGCACACGCCACCATGCCCAGCTAATTTTTGTATTTTTAGTGGAGATAGGGTTTCACCACGTTGAACAGGATGGTCTCGATCTCTTGACCTCGTGATCCACCCGCCTCGGCCTCCCAAAGTGCTGGGATTACAGGCTTGAGCCACCGCGCCCGGCTTTTTTTTCCCCCCTCTCGCTCTGTAGCCCAGGCTGGAATGCAGTGGCACAATCTCAGCTAACTACAACCTCTACCTCCCGGGTTCAAGCGATTTTCCCACCTCAGCCTCCCGAGGTGGGATTACTGGTGAGCGCCACCACGCCTGGCTAATTTTTGTATTTTTAGTAGAGAGGAGGTTTCACCATGTTGGTTGGGCTGGTCCCAAACTCCTGGCCTCAAGTGCTCCACCCACCTTGGCCTCCCAAAGTGCTGTGATTACAGGCGTGACCATTAACATTTGTCATGGTCTTTTATACAATTTAGATATTTAAATAGATCTGTAGTGTTTCTGACAAGCCTCCCAGTAGTATCATTGACCTGCGAACAACTTTTTATATATAATTAATTTTAAAAAGTATTATACATAATTCCAGAATCCCCATGTGAAGAAATCCGTTCTGGAATTGTGTATAATACTTTAAAAAATTTTTATTTTATTTTGATTTTTTTTATTCCCAACCCATTTGTAATTCAGGCTTGAGATATTTTTTTTTGGGAGATTTGGAAATAAGCTTTCTTATCTTCCTGGGGTAGTTTTTCTGTTCCCCTTTCATAGAGCAAGGCTACTTCTGAGAGCTTTGCTTCCTACCCTTACATAGGGACTAACATGCAAACTCCTAGCCAAAAAAGCCACATACTAATTTAGTTCCAATAATTATTGTGCCGTTTTTCAGGTTTCTCTTAGTTTTTTACTGCTTGGGATTTTCTAGACTTATTTGTAAGCTTGGCCATGAAGCAACAACTTAAAAAATACATGTAATGCATTTTTCTCTGTGTTTGAAGCAGAAGATCCACGTTCCAGTTATAGTATTATTTAAATCAGAACTCTCTGGTTAGCTTGGCAGTATGAATAATATTTATAATCCTGGTATTCAGACTTGCAATGCTCAGAACATTTTCTATAGAAGCCTTGGTTTCATGGTGCTTGGGTAAGGCAGTTAGATAATACAAATGTATTCTAGACTAGATAGACTCACATACTAACCTAAGAAGATAACAGGGAGCTAGACCCTGAGTTCCAGACAATGGAACTACAAGGAAAGTTTGTGTTCATAGTGTCAGGGCACACCCATGTTTAGGTATATTTGTGTGTGTGTAAATATATATAACTGAACACTAGAAATAACATGTATCATAAGTTCTAAAAATGTATAATGGTATTTATCCTTTTGGTGCTTTAGTACCAGAAATCCTGCAGGACAGAAAGTTTTCATTTTCTTGACTTTCTCAAAGCAAATGTGGGAATTATCCTTGGCACCTTCTTCCTCTCTTTCTGACATTTTTAATGGGTTAAATATATAATGCTAAATTGCCTCCCAAAATTGTTTGTGTTTCAGGAAGGAATGCCCATTTGGGGAGAATATTTAATTCAGTGTTTCACAAAATATAATGCACACATCATTGAGTGATACTTTAGGTGGTCACAGACAACATTTTTTGATACTTATGTATTTATTTTAATCCTTGCAACTAACATATGAATGTGGCAATTTCATAGAGATTATTGTTTAGGAAGATACCAAATACAAAAATAGGTAAAATAAAAATTATTAGTAAAAATAGAATATATAGATGATGGGGTGATGGATTCAGCACACCACCATGCCACATGTATACCTATGTAACAAACCTGCATGTTCTGCACATGTACCCCAGAACTTAAAGTATACTAATAAAAAATAGAATATGGCAGAAATTATGATAGTCATACATGAATCTTTGAACACTAGGAAACATTGTTTTCATGGAAAAGATTTATTTTTAATATCAAATTCCCCAATTTCAGGTATTACCTAGATGGGGAAAGAGAGTTTTCAAAGGTGACTTCAAATTATGCCATGTAGACAGCTCTATGCTTCTTGAGAAGCCTAGCAGGGCTTTGCAGCAAGTTGGAGGTAGCCATAGGAAGAGCTGGGTGTGAAGTGAATAGACTATTCCTTTCTTTCTCAATAAAGTCATTATTTTTTGATGAATTAGCAGTGTGCATGGTAATTTCAGTGTCTGATGACTACCTTCTCTTCTAATTGTTGGGGAAGCACCCATTTCCATAGCCCTAGGAACACGTCATTGAAGTTTGGTTCATCATAAATCTGCTTTATAATATTATGTTTTTTCAAATTTAAAAAACGTGACCATGTATGCTTCTTCCCTTCTTCGTGTGTCCAGGATTCACCCAAAATGAGGACTTCCCTGCAGGCAGTGGCACTCTGGGGACAGAAGGCCCCTCCCCACAGCATCACTGCCATCATGATCACTGATGACCAGAGAACAATTGTGACTGGAAGTCAAGAGGGTCAGCTCTGTCTCTGGAATCTCTCACATGAACTAAAGGTTAGTGAAAGCCATTGATATTGAAACAGATGCCATTCACAAAATAAGCACAACTTGCATTTTCTGTCTGCAATGACAGTGGAAGGTTTGCATGATTGTTAAAAAGATGCTTATTAAAGTAATAAACTGATTTTACTTCTGAATTTTTTAAATTGCATTTTAGGTTTGGGGGCACATGTGCAGAACTTGCAAGATAGTTGCATAGGTACACACATGGCAGTGTGTTTTGCTGCCTTCCTCCCCTTCACCCACATTTGGCATTTCTCCCCAGGCTATCCCTCTCCAGCTTCCCCCACCACTGTCCCTCCCCTGTTCCCCCAATAGACCCCAGTATGTAGTACTCCCTTACCTGTGTCCATGTGTTCTCATTTTTCATCACCCGCCTTTGAGCGAGAATATGCTGAATTTTGAGAAAATAAAGTATTATATGATGGATCAAGATCATATTTGAAAAGTATATTGTGAATATTGCTAATCTTAGGTACCCACTAAGTATTATTCCCCCCTTAAGCTATGCTGAGTTTTACTATTTTATATCCTGAATTATATGCTTAAGTAACTGAACTACAGCCATGCAAGTATAATTCTAAAAATTATGGCTCATTAATCTAAACAAAGGACACCCTTGAAAGCCACGATTAACTAAATGAGTAATATCTTAATTATCTGGGTGTTTCTGCTGGTTTGGCCTTCTTGTGATTCTTTTAGTCTCTGCCTGCCTGTAATTTTTACAGATCACATCAAAATGCTCTAAATCCAATTTACTATTGTTGTCCTCCTATTTCAGAACCTGACCTCACCTAGGATTTGGCTCATTGATTGGCAATTAATTGTCCCTGTCTCAAGTCATAAACATTTAACATATCGGAATAGATATTTGCTTAACTCTAGCAGTCTCTAGACCCAATTTGAACATTTAAACTAATGATGTAGTTAAAGTATACTGCCCTCATTAAGAAGCCTTTTAAAGATCAAAGACTATTTTTAGCCTTTAAAGTTTGTCACTTTAAGACCTAAATTAACAATTAATTGTAATTCTATTTTATAGTGTAATTAATTAACATCTCCCGACACTGAACGGTTCTACTATACGACTGCTAAGAACTGCATAGTAGACCAGCTCAGCTTAATGTTAATGAACGTTTTTGAAGGAAAGATGGGTATTATTGCAACAGTGGTGCTTTGAAAATAGTGGCCCTGTTTGAATATTGAGACATTAATTTTCTATTATAATTTAAACTCAGACTTCTAAGTGATTAAAATGTCTTGCTTATTTTTAATGTTTAAGTGTATTATTTTGTGACTGGAATAGTTGTCTAATATTAAGTAGGTCACTATAAGCTTAATAAATCTGGAATTCTAGCATCTTTATATTTATAAAGACATTGCTAATATTTATTCAGCATTTGTTTAGCATACATTTGTTGAGTGCATTATATAATTTGGGTGGCATGGTGGGTACTCATTCATAAGTTCAAATATAAATGATAAGACCTGGTGCTGACTGCTCAAGAGGTTACAGTGCAGTACAGAAAAAACAGGCTACTGTAGGGCAGTTATAATACAAGGTACTCTAAGTGAGGAATGGTCTGCACTGCATAGTCAGTGGACAGGTTATGCCATGCGTCTCTTAGGAGCAAGTCTTCTGCTTAGATTCAGAGTAGTGGTTTTTACAGTGGGCAGTTTTCCTCCCAAGAGACATCTGTTACTATCTGCAGACATTTTGGTGGTTACAACTGAAGGACGAGAGATACTGGTGGCATGTACTGGGTGGAGCCAGAAATACTATAAACGTCATATAGTGCACATGACAGCTCCTCACAATAAATAATTTTCCATTCCAAATGCCAAGAGTGCTGATATAGAGAAATTCAGGGATAGAGATATGGGCTGGAAATGGGAATCTGATTGGTGCAAGTGGAAGAAGCAAAGTTATCCTACATTAAGGAGACAGCCTGTGCTTGGAGGAAAAAGGAGGAGCTGTCTGTTGCCTTACCTAGGTATGAAAAAGGATCTAAGAGAGGAAAGGCCAGCGGGGAAGACAGAGACCTAGACATGGAGAAATTTAGATGACCAGTAAAGGAATTTATATTGAATTCGCTAAAGCTATTGAGATTTAAGTTGGGGATGGGATCAGCTTTGTGTTTTTGAAATTCACTGTGAGGACATTGTGGAAAAGTTAATTACACAAATAAGCTACTGATTAGTATAAATGTGAGCTACTCCATGTAAAGATCTTCCTGAACATTTTCTATGGCTAACCACAGGGCCACAATGAGTAAACAGCATCTCTTATTTTCCCATCAATCTTGCCCACACACTGCAACTTATCAACTATTAATAGGAAAAACTTCAGACTGAAAAAATCAAGGGCAGTTTTCAGTTCTCAACAAATCCTACTGTTATGCTTACGATGGTCAGGTGAGTAGATTAAGGTTAATGCTTAGTAGTTTAATTTTTATTTAAAAAATGTGTATATAAAGGAATAATTTGGGTAGGGTTAGAAAAATATGTCCTTATTAATATGGCTGCATTTTCATCTACATATGTTCGTATAGTTCAGAAAAAATATAATAGATATTAATTCATTTGGAAAATAGATTTTTATTACCTGCATGACATTTGCTAGCTATTCAAATTAAATTTTTGGTCTTTTTTTTTTTTTTTGAGACAAGGTCTCACTCTGTCACCCAGGCTGAAATGCAGGGATGCAATCTCGGCTCATTGCAAACTCCACCTCCTGGGTCCAAGCAATTCTCATGCCTCAGCCACCCAAGTAGCTGGGATTATAGGTTCACCATGTTGACCAGGTTGGTCTCAAACATCTGACTTCAAGTGATCTGCCCGCCTCAGCCTCCCAAAGTGCTGGGATAACAAGCATGAGCCACCAACCGTGCCAAGCCAATGTTTGGTTTATTATTGACAACTCCTCCATTTCAGGAGATCTTACATGTTTTTTGTTTTGTAATTTAATTTTTTAAAAAATTAAATTACCAAATAATGAGTAATTTACTTCTTTCACACAAGAGGCAGTGGGGGAATTGGACCTTAGTGTTATATTTTTAAAATTTGCGTGTAGGAGAAAAACACTGGGTGTTTGTTTTTTCTTGAGGTGAGATCTCACTCTCTCACCCAGGCTGAAGTGCAGTGGCATGAGCCCAACTTACTGCAGCCTTGACAGTCTGAGCTCAAGTGATTCTCCCATCTTAGCCTCCTGAGTAGGTGGGATCACAGGTGTGCACCACCATACCCAGCTAATTTTTTTTTATTGTAGGGATGAGGTCTCATTATTACCGAGACTGGTCTTGAATTTTTGGGCTCAAGTGATCCTCCTGTCTCTGCCTGCCAAAGTGCTGGGATTATAGACATGAACCATTGTGCTTGGCCAGCATTGGTATTTTAAATAATCATTTAGTTAAAATTTTGTTTTTACTGTAGAAAGGTTAGTTTTAGTATTTCTGAGGCAGGAAGACAAATAGGATATTTTTAAAAAGTATTTCAATAGGCTACTTTTGAAAGCAGTTTTATGTTCACAGCAAAATGGAGTGGAAGGTACAGGGAGTTTCTATACCTATCTGATCAGCCCCACCCTGCTCCCAACACACATCTACACACAGTGTCCCTCACTATTAACATGCCACACTACAGCAGTATATATATATATATATATATATATATATATATATATATAATATACATAATAATATATAATATTATATATATTATATACATAATAAATATAATATTATATATTATTATATACATAATAATATATAATATTATATATGTGTATATATATATACTGCTGTAGTGTATAGTATAATATATGTATATATATATATTACAACCAATTAACCTACACATCATCAAAAGTTGCTTTACTCTTGGTATTGTACGTTCTACAGGTTTTGACAAATGTATAATGACATGTATTTTTTTTTTCTTGAGATAGACTCTCACTCTGTCACCCAGGCTGCAGTGTAGTGGTGCAATCTCGGCTCACTGCAACTCTGCCTCCCAGGTTCAAGCAAGTATACTGCCTCAGCCTCCCAAGTAACTGGGATTACAGGCACACACTACCACCCCTGGCTAATGTTTGTATTTTTAGTAGAGATGAGGTTCATGCTGTTAGCCAGACTGGTGGATCCATTATTATAATATCATACAGAATAGTTTCACTGCCCCAAAAATTCTCTGTGTGACATATATTTATCTCCTGCTCCCCACATCCTTGACAACGACTAATGTTTTTATTGTCTGCTAAGTTTTGCCTTTTCCAGAAGGTCATATAGTTGGAATCATAAAACCATTTCAGATTGGCTTCTTTCATTTATTAATATATATCAGAGGGTTTTCCATACCTTTTCATGGGTTGGTAGCTCATTTCTTTTTAGCGCTGTACAATATTTCATTGTATAGATGTACCATAATTTATCTGTTAACCACTTGAAGGGTATTTTGGTTGCCGTCACATTTTGGCAATTACGGAGAAACCTGCTTGCTTCTCTTTCACTTTCCACCCTGATTGTAAGTTTCCTGAGGCCTCCCAGTCATGCTTCCTGTTAAGCCTGTGGAACTGTGAGTCAATTAAACCTCTTTTCTTCCTGAATTACCTAGTCTCAGGTAGTTGTTTATAGCAGTGTTAGAATGGACTAATACAACAATCAAGTTAATGAACACATATATCACCTCACATAATCATGTTTGTGTCTGTGTGGCAAGAACTCTTAAGACCTACTATCTCAGCAGATTTGAAGTATATAGTATTAACTATATATAACTATAGTTAATATAGTGTTAACTATAATCACAATGCACACATTAGATCCCAAATCTTATGCATCTTATATATAATTAAAAGTTTGTACCCTTTGAGCAACATTACTTCATTCTTCCCCGACCCCCAGCCCTTGGCAACCAGGAATTCTCTGTTACTATGAGTTTGACCTTTTTAGAGTCTACATATAAGTAAGCTCGTATAGTATTTGTATTTCTGTGTCTGGATCATTTTCTTTAGCATAATATTCTCTAAGTCCATCCATGTTGTCACAAATGGCAGAATTTCTTTCTTTTTCATTTTTTAGCTGAATGCTATTCCATTGTGTATACAGTCAGCCCTTCATGTCCATGGCTTCTGCATCCATGGATTCAAACAATTGTGGATCAAAAACTTGGAAAAAGAAGAAAATAGGGTTGCATCTGTACTGAACATTTACAGACTTTTCCCTTTGTCATTATTCTCTAAACAATACAGTATAAAAGCAATTTACACAGCATTTATATTGTATTAGGTATTGTAAATAATCTAGAGATGATTTAAAGTATATGAAAGATGCCACAGGATACATGCATCCTGTGATTTAGGTACCTATGTGGTGGGGTGTCAGGGGGTGTCCTGGAACCAGTCCCTCATGGATAATGATGGATGACTATATATGACACATTTTATTTATCTCTTTATCCATCGATGGACACTTAGATTGTTTCCATATTTTGGCTGTTGTGAATAATGCTACAGTGAACCTGTGGGTACAGATACCTCTCTGAGATACTGGTTTCATTCTTTTGGATATATACCTAGAAGTGGGAATCCTGAGCCATGTGTAAGTTTTCTTTTCTTTTCTTTTCTTTTTTTTTTGAGGAACCTCTACACCGTTTTTAAAAATAGCTGTATAAATTTACATTCCTACCACCGCCGACAGTGTTATGAAGGTTTCAAAAAGGATAATATTCTCTCTTGTATTATTTTGTAAAGTTATTTTGAATTCTAACTCTGCACATTAATGTGCTACTCTTATTGAGGGGACATTTTGTTCATAGGGAGCATCAACACAGACTTATTTGTATTCACAACCTAGCTGTCGTAAGACAGGTCTGGCAGTCATAGAGGCTTCGTGAGGGACACCAAACCAAAACAAACAAGACCTGTGTACAACACAGTTCCTCTACCTAGAAGTTTGTTAGTCTGTGGATTTTGATATTCCATATATCAGTTTTCTTGAAACTTGTATATAGCAAAAACATAACAGAATTTCCTAATCAGAACTGTGTACTATATTGTGGTGTTTTTATTCTTCACACAGTTTACAATTATGAAAAGCTCACTCTCGTTATTTCTAGATTTCAGCAAAAGAACTCCTATTTGGTCATTCAGCTTCAGTAACGTGCTTGGCAAGAGCAAGAGACTTCTCTAAACAGCCCTATGTTGTTAGTGCTGCTGAAAATGGGTAGGTATGGTGTGTAAACTTCGTCCCCTTCTCCATTTCCTTCCCTTTTGAAAAACTACAATGGGATAGAAGTTTAGGGCTGAAGGAAACCTTTGTGATCAACATGTGCCTCTCACATATAGAAACATTTAGATCATGAAAGTTTGAATAACTTGTGCAATGATCCCAGGGAATATAATCAGTATTATGAAGTCTCAATACTTTTGTTGCTGGAATGGGACCAAGATAAGCATCTCAACATGTGTATCAGAGCTTGTGGCACTCTTCCTGGGTGAAGGTTAGTAAAAAATGACTAGTATTCTAGAAGCAGCAATAGAAAAGTCTAGGTGCTTGTCTTTTCTCATGTAGTAACTCACTTTGAGCTGTTAAGCAAACCCATCCAAGTTTTTATAGCTTTACAAAACAATTGAATAGTTATAATCTTCATTTGTACCCTTGTCCTTGTTTGATGCTATTATAAACTAACAGGCTGGGCATGATGGCTCATGCCTGTAATCCCAGCACTTTGGGAGACCGAGGCGGACAGATCACTTGGGGTCAGAGTTTGAGACCAGCCTGGCCAACATGGCGAAATCCTGACGCTACTAAAAATAGAAAAAATTAGCTGGACGTGGTGGCAGTGACTGTAATTCCAGCTACGCAGGAGGCTGAGTCAGGAAGAATTACTTGAACCCAGGCAGAGGCTGCAGTGAGCTGAGATGGCGCCACTGCACTCCAACCTGGGAGATTCCATCTAAAAAAATAAAAAATAAAATAAAAATAAATCAATAAAACTAACAGAGGAGAGGACTCAATTGTGAGTAGAATGGTAGGAGAGAGATTGGGGAAGGAACATATCCAGTGATTTTGGTGCAGTTTCATGGGAGTAAAGCTTGCTTCCATGAAATAAGACTCACCTGTAGGAAAAAGCCCCACTGATGGAAGAAATACTATGAACTAAGCTCCTGACGAGTTATTTGCCAAAATATATTTAGGAATGTGGTATCAATTCAGTGTGCATTTGTGAATAAGGGGTTGGGCTTGCTAGTTGAAACAAGATAACCCTCTCTTTTGTTTCTAATCCAAAGGGAAATTATATACTTCTGGATTCTGAAAACTGAAAGAATAATGAAGAATCAAGGTCCATCTTGTATAAACAGAATAGTTTAATAAAATATCTAGTTGAACAGATATCAAATAGATAACTATTTTCATAGCTTATAGTAAATCATTAATTGTAATATTAGAGGGATTGAACTTTGGATATGTCTAAAGTGAAATGTCCTAATCCATTCCTTTTTTAACCTTTGCCTGTAGTTTTTATTCACTAGGTCTGCCACAAAGTCTGCTACACAAGCTGAGATATTTATTCCCAATCTAGAGAATTTGGGGTATGGTGAATTTTTTTTTCTGGGACAACATGAAGAATTGAGAAATATGTATAGCTGAGAAAAAATCTGAAAAGTTACTGAGTTTCAGCTTCAGGTTTTTGCCCATAGTAGTCTAACTACAAAAGAGAAACAAGAGTTACTGGATATGTTTTTGATGAAAGATAAATTCAGCTGTATGAGCTCTGTAAATATTGATAACAAGCCTAGGAGTTTAGTTTCAGTCTAACCAGCTGTCCTTCTTCGCCAGGCTGATTTGAATTTTCTAGAAGTTTGTTCTTTTGAGGTTTCTAAAACTTATTCTGTATCTGTAAATACTTCTTAGGCAGTACCTAGATTTCAACTACTGTGTACTTTGCAAACCTTAACTTTATCCACTGGAAGTTATTACCCTTACTAGGTTTGCCCCATTGTTTTCCAAACAACAATGCATTTTTAGATTTGAGGAGTCCTGGATATTGGCTATGGACTTAGCATTTTTGCCTCCATTGTAAGCAGAGGGACTCAGAGTTCCTTTATGGACACTGTTTAATAATTTTCCCAAATTAATATTTTATTTGTAAGCATACACCTTCACATTCAGCAATCACAGAAAATTTCAGAATAAGAAAAATAAACTTTTGGAGGTCTGTTGTTAAAACAACAGAATGCCAGTAAAAAGAGAAGATCTGATAGGTAGACAATGAGAAAAAGCAGATTATTTACAAAGGAATGTTAATCAAGCAGAGAGCTAACTTTCCAACAGTGAAGACAGCAGTGAAATCCCTTCAAAAATGGAGAGAAAATATATGTCAGCTTGGAATTATATATCCAACAAAATCACCTTTGAAAAATTGGGGCAAAATAATAAACTTTCGGGCTAACAAAACTAAGGGTGCTTACTACCAACAAACTCTTGATAAGTATAATAACACGTTTCTAAATGATATTCTTTAGTAAAAAGAGCAATGACTTCAGAAGGAAGATGTGAGATGGAACAGGGAATATGGAATGAAAACCAGCAAAGTTGTAGAAAATTTAAATAAACACAAACTATAAGACATAATGATATTTATGTACACCCACTCACACAATAGCGTATAGTTATTGGTTAACAATAGCGTATAGTAATGTAGTGATAAAATCCCACCTATTCTGATGTTCTAGAGGTGGGTAAATATGTTGATTAACTTTAGACCTTAGGCTATATTTATATGTTTACATTTCAAGTATTGTTTATTAGCTACTAAAACAATAGACAAAAGGAATAAAAAAATAAAA
Source organism: Leontopithecus rosalia (assembly GCA_028533165.1). Classification (NCBI taxonomy): domain Eukaryota; kingdom Metazoa; phylum Chordata; class Mammalia; order Primates; family Cebidae; genus Leontopithecus; species Leontopithecus rosalia. The sequence continues at coordinate 32,651,471 of CM052655.1, read as the reverse complement.
GAAAGAGCATGTAACTTTCAATTTAAAAAGAAAATATGTTGTTTAATTCAAAGGATACAAAAATTTTTAGAAAATGGGACAAATAGCACAAAATAAGTTAGCTGAAGTAAATCTGAATAAAATAGTCATTCCAATTACATTTTATCAGATGTATAGTGATCAAAATAAGGCTGGTATAACTGTATTAATATTTTATATAAATGTATATATATATATATATATATTCTTAAATTTTAAGGCAAAATCCTTGGTACCAATAGAAAGGTTTATTGCTTATTAATAAAAGTATTAGTCACTGGCAAGAGATGACCTCTGAGAAATAGGGCAGCAGGACTTGGAGGACACTAGGAGAGTGCTTCTCAGACCTGAGCATGCACCTGCAGAATTTGTTTAATTACAAATTTAATTACAAATATCTTCTACAAAGATACGGATTTAGTACGTCTAGGCTGGGGTCTGTTAACTTGTATTTCCAAAACATTCCTAGGCAATGCTGGTACTGGTGGTGCAGAGCCCATATTTGGAGCAGTGAGTACCCACATTTGGGGCAGTGAGAGAAAATCTTGGGTCAAGAATCAAGGGAAATTTATTAGTAATGATATCATTCATTGAGATAGTGAACCAGAGGGAAGATTCTATGCTTCGTTTTGAACGCGAAGGGGGTGATCTCCTTAAAGTCATACAGATGGAAATGTCTAAAAGTTAGTTGCATATAGAAATATAGAGCTCATGTAAACAGGTCTCGGCTCCCAATAGCATAATAACAGTACCATAAGCCAGGGGAGTAGATAACTTACCCAGAAAGAGAGTATAAGGATGTTAAGAAAGTATAAGACAAATATCTAAAGAAAACCAGCACTTAAGAAGGAGACAGAGGAAGAAGAGGAGTCTGAGAATGCCAAAGAAATAAATGAAAGTATAAAGGAAGACAAAGGCAAAAAGTTTGAAAAATGTCATAGACTTCCAAGATGGCAAAGCAAGTATTTATATCCTCTCCTTCCAGACACTTCTTTTAAAGTTTGAGCAAAACAATAGTGTTATAAGCACACAAATTTGAGAAATAAGAATGAGATCAGGAGAAAACAATATATTTCCAAAAGATAGAAAATGTTTGGAAGAATGGTGGCCGATACATTTATCCATGGAATATATTTTTATTGAGGTGCTGAGGTGGGGATGTAAAGTCGAATATGACCAAAAAGTGCCCCTTTTCAAGGAATTTGTAGTGAGAACATAACAATTTTCTCATTTTGTACGTTGTAGACACTTTCATCTGTGGTTTTTATTTCATTGAAATAAATATTTAAGATTTTTTAAATTTTTTTAAATTGTTAAATTTAAGTTTTTTATAATGAAAGTTGATTTTAGCTATGTACAAACTTAGGTGACAATTTTAGAACATGAAAAGTACATGGTCTTTAGTAGTTGGATTTCATGTCTTACTTTTATGTATGTAACTTGTACGGTCCCAGGTAAGATGTCAGTGTTGCATTTGATACATCACAAATTTACTTTCTTTAATTGAATAAAATTGATAGGCAAAGAGCAAATTTATACTTTGTGTTATATTTGCATTTTTCAGATTTAATATAGAAAATAAAATGATAAGCAAACAAATAGGGAAAGCAGGTAAAGCACTGGGGTCCAAGATGGTTTAAATACATTAGTATTTTCAAAGGAATTTTCACTGATGTCCAGAGTCCATCCCTGGAAAATGTGAATTAATTGGCCGGATTTGATATCTGCATTTGGGCAGCCATAAGTATTTTTTAAAAGTTCTCAAATAAGCCTAATATATAGCCAGAATTAGGAAAAGGTTAGGAAGAAGTCAGCTGATCGGGTGCTTTTCAAAGCCACGCATACCAGATCCCAACACAGAGTCATGGAACTGGAATCTCTGAGGTAATTTTTGGAAAAGTATTAGGTGGTTGTTGATGCATAGCTAGAGTCAAAAACCTTGTCAGTAAACTCAAATCCCTTAAAGAGCTAAAATTTTATAATGTTGACTGCTTAAGGTTCAATTGCTTTAACTTTGAGATACATCTCTTTATGTTATAGAGGCATTATTAGTTTGCTTTACTTTTGAGATATATTATTTCAATATTTACCTTCCTCCCAATCTTACTGTTTAGTACATACACACAGACACACACAGAGAGATTTTTTCCTCCTGTTTTATAGAATTATATGTCTTTTCAGGTTACCTCAAATCTTTTTAGAATGAGGTTGGATATAAATATAGGGAAAAATCTATGACTATTTAGTGTCTATTTCTAGAATGCGATTTCTCAACTCAGTACTAATGGCATTTAGGAAGCGATAATTCTTTGTTGTGGGGGACGTCCTATGCATTGCAAGCTATTTGGCAGCATCCCTGGCCTCTCTCCACTAGATGCCAGTAGTGTGTTCCTAATTCTAACAACCAAAAATATCTCCAAATATTACCAAGTGTCCTTGGAATGTAGGGGGAATAGGAGGTAGCTAAATCACCCCAGTTTAAGAACTACTCATTTAGAAGATTGAGTTTCAGTGTTTGGTTAGAAAATGAAAAAGCCCACAAATGCCAAAAGCATACAGTTGTTAACATAATTAGTCTATATATTTTGCTTCCTAATATAATAGCAGTATCTCCTTTAAGGCCTATAAAACTTATGTTTTTCTTGCATGGAAAATTTTGCTTATGTGTTAAAACTGTCAAGACTGAAAAATATTACCAAACAATCCTGAAACAGCCATTCTGATTTTTGTGAAGTCATATAAACCACCCTATGCTGGGTGTATTTTGTAACTGTATTTTAAAACGATGTCTTTGTAATATATAACCAAGTACCAGCTTTTGAAATAATAACGGTGTTCTAAAGATTAAGTGGCAAGGATGATTTCAGAATTTCAAGTCAGTAAGAGTAGCAGAGATAAACTGTTATCAATGATAGACCAAATGTAGCCTCTTGGTGGCACTGTTTGTTTTTACAAAGATGATAATGCTGGCCTCAGAAGATGCAGCACTTGACGCATTATGATTTTCAGAATATATAGTTGAAGTTCAGTGAAATAAAGCATTTTCAAGAGGATACAGTTTCCATGGAAAGATTGTTCTACTGTCACTAAGAGGCTGTGATAGCTGTATCCCCACAATTTGTTGTAGGCTGGGTTGTCCCTAAAGTAAGGTTTGCAGGCTGGCATCAGGGTGTAATTACCCAAACAAAAAGATACAGATACAGTATGTCATCCCTGCTAATGACCACAACATTTTCTTGCCCAGTAATCTGTAACAAAAAGCCACATAAATGATCAGGCTGCACTTAAGTGCAGCACTAAAGAAAAACTTGGTGGCACAAAAATTATTCCAGCCAATTGAGTGGAAATGACAGAGAATAATGCAAAGTTGTCTCTGCTAGGGAGATGTGTGTTTGGAATGTCACCAACGGACAGTGCGTGAAGAAGGCTACACTTCCTTACAGGCACACTGCAATCTGTGTAAGTACGCTCACTTCCTCCAGAGCATTTCTGGATTCTGCAACTTGTTTAGGGCATTTGCAAATACACTTCTAAAGAAGTATCTTTGGAGAATATTCTTTTCTTGAAATTTTGTTTTGTCATGAGGGTCAAATATCATCAGTAATCATCTGCTATTATGGCATTTTTCTTTCCCAAAAGGTATTAATCAAGCAGATTTTTCCCCTGATTCTTTCATTTTTGTATCTTTCTAACAGATTTGAAAGACAATGTCCATGTGTTGCCTTAGTGACACAAAACACGCATACTTGTACACATGTAAAAATTCAGTGTTAATGATGTGCTGTGTTATAAAGCATATTTTTTTTCTCTCTCATTTCCAATTTCAACCCCTATTTTTTTGTGGATAGGTTCTTAATTTCTAAATGACTTATTTATGAAACAAGAGCAAGCAGCATAACCATAACTTTTAAGATCACTTCCCAATCTTTAAAGCAAATCTTGTCTTTTAGTAGATGATTTCCAAGCATATACAGTGTGGTTGCATGCTTCCAATGGTGCTGACCATGTTTTTAAATATTTTATACTTTTAGTGTTGATGATTTGCATTGCAACATTCACAAACTCCCTTCTATTTCTCTGGGAATAAAATCCTGCACAGAGACAGCTGGTTAAAAATAGAATGCATTATTTGACCTTTAATAAAAGATTTCCAAAACTTATTTGGCACAATAATACTCAAATGCCCTTCAAACCCTTTATTTCTTTTTAACATACAGAATTGTTGCTTGGGTAAGGAACCAGGGTTTTGTTGTTGTTATTAATTGTTTTTCCTTTAAGAGACAGGGTCTTGCTCTGCCACCCAGGCTGAAATGCAGTGGTGCTAATGGCGGCCTCAAATTCCTGGCCTCAAGTGATCTTCCTGCTTTCGCGTCCCAAAGCACTGGGATTATAGGCATGAGCCACTGTGCCTGGCCCCATGGTTGTTGTTTAGTTCCAAGTTGCACTCTGGCTTTCCATAATTTAGAATAAAATCACTCCTTCCAAAAAGTCTATTTTTCTCCAGAAAAATCATGAGATGCAAATGAGACTAAAGTGCCAATGGGAGTTTGGAATAACTGAACTAAGAAAAATTTGAGCTGCAATTCAGTTCAATACCTTAATTGATAGTAAGCTAAAACTAAAATCTAGAGAAGTCTTCAATGTAGACAAATTATGTTAATTTCTAGTTACAATGAAATGTTTGCTTTGATTTCCATATACATAGTATTACCACTGCTCATTCCGGATGACAGGAGAAGGCTGGCTTCTATGTTGTGGAGAATATCAAGATGTCCTCATAATTGATGCCAAAACTTTGGCTGTTGTTCACAGTTTTAGATCATCTCAGTTTCCCGACTGGATCAACTGCATGTGCATTGTTCACTCCATGAGAATTCAAGGTAATAGTTGGATATTATCTGACAGTAATAGATCATATATAAAAATATCTACTTTTGAATTATTTGTCAAATTATTGGTCAGGAATTCAGAAAGAATGATTCTTTATGATTACCTATTAATGAGGATATGTCTATAATACATCTGATCAAGAAAAACTAAGAACACCCATGCCAGTGGTTCAAAACATTGGAAAGTGAGCAAAAGGTTATGATGAGGTGGAAAGAGGCGAATCTGTTTTTTTCTTTTCTTTTGTTTTGTTTTTTGAGACGGAGTCTCACTCTGTTGCCCAGGCTCTAGTGCAGTGGCATGATCTCAGCTCACTGCAGCCTCCACATCCCACATTCAGGCAATTCTCTGCCTCAGCCTCCTGAGTAGCTGGGATTACAGGCACATGTCACCACACCTGACTAATTTTTGTATTTTTAGTAGATATGGGGTTTCACTATCTTGATCAGGCTGGTCTTGAACTCCTGACCTTGGGATCCGCCCGCCTCAGCCTCCCAAAGTTCTGGGATTACAGGCGTGAACCACCGCACCTGCCCAAGAATCTGTGTTTTTATAACCAAGTTCTGCTTGTTACATTTTCAGAGACAAGCAGGTCTTGCTGTGGATTAGCAGGACTCCTGGAATTTTGCCCTGCTATATCTTCTGGATGTAGTATTGATAATTCAGTTCCTGCAATGAGCGACTGCAAAGGGAAGTGGAAGTTGGCTCCTCACTTACTTCTGAAATAGGAAGTCTTCATGTTATGATTTGCAATGCAGTTCTGCTTCTAGTGGCACTCTTCTATCTAGGAATCACTTTGAAACTTTAAAACAGATTTCGAGCATGATGTAGAATGTTTATTTTTTCTAGTTAAAAAGTAACACTAAAGATTAAAATTTTCCAGAAGTATCTTTCTGGTCCTTACAGTAGAAATCCCCCTTTCTTCTGAGTATGTGTTAACAGTGGCAGGCAAATGACTATAACCACTGAGAGGCACGTCCCTGGGGAGTGCCTCTACACAGCCCTGCATAATTCTCAAATGACTATGAAATGATTTTTACATGCCCAGTTACATCCATGGTCAGCTTCTATGTTACTTTTGTTCTTTTCACAGAAGATTCTCTCTTGGTGGTATCAGTAGCTGGTGAGCTCAAAGTATGGGATCTCTCCTCATCTATCAACAGCATTCAGGTTGGCTTGGGAACCCTACTCTTTTTTCCCTACAATTCAAGCATATTCATCAAAACTTATAAATTACAAGGCTATTACATGCTTATTGTTAAAAGTTCAAATAATATAGAAGTGTATAAATTCTACCTCCATAATCTTCCCCCATCCGTCTTCCCAGGGGTGACCATTGTATAATTGGCTTGTATCCTTCCATTCTCTTCTCCATGTATATATAAATGTTTTCGTTTATACACACACACATACGCACAAAGATTAAATTTTTAATTAAAAAAATAGTGAAGTATCTTTCTGGTCCTTACAGTAGAAATCCCCCTTTCTTCTGAGTATGTGTTAACAGTGGCAGGCAAATGACTATAACCACTGAGAGGCACGTCCCTGGGGAGTCCAGGGTATTCACTTCTTCCCTGACATCAGGCTACAAGTTGAGATGATGGACAAAAGAACAACCATACTATTTGTATTGATGACAAAATTATTTAGGCTTCCCCAAGGAGCTCTGGGCTCTCTTTAGGAATTTCTTGGTTGAGGAAGCCTAGGAATTTTGTTAGTATACTGAGCTTGAGAAATACACATCCAGCATTATCACAAACTTATTGAGAATATAGTAATCTATGTGCCATGTGTTGGCACTTTGTTCATTTTTTTTTCTTAGCAATTGAAATACTAGGTGAGGCATGGTGGCTCATGCCTGTAATCCCAGCACTTTGGAGGCCAAGGTGAGTGGATCACCAGATGTCCAAAGTCTGAGACCAGCCTGTCCAATATGGTGAAACCTTGTCTCTACTAAATATACAAAAAATTTTAGCTGGGCATGGTGGTGTGCACCTGTAATCCCAGCTACTTCAGAGGTTGAGGTTGGAGAATGGTTTGAACACAGAAGGCAGGGGTTGCAATGAGCCAAGATCATGCCACTGCACTCCATCCTTGACGACAGAGCAAGACTCTGTCTAAAGAAAAAAATAAAAAATAAAATAAAATAAAATACATTAGGGCTTTTTTAAAGTCATCATTTTACATTTTTTGTTTGACCTTTCTGCTATGTCTAACAGTCTATAGCTTATTCTTAACCTTGACATTCTCAGCATCCAGCCATAGTTCCCCACAGAATGTTTGCTAAATGATTGTATATAATGAGTTCTTGAATCAAAGAGGATTTCCTGATCACAGCTTTTGTTTTCCCAAGAAATACATCCTTTATTTCTTTAAAAACATTTTTTAAGAATTTCAGGAGTACATATACAGGTTTGTTATAAAGATAAATTAAGTGTGGTGAGGGTTGGTTGTACAGATTATTTCATCACCCAGGTACACAACTTCTATTGCAAAGTAACTTCTTAGTTCAAAACACTCAAAAGGAAACTCAAATACTTTTCATTTTATAATGGTGTGATCTACTTGAGATGTGTGGGAAGCAGGTCTTCTCATGACTGTGTATAAATTACCTGAACTAGTACTAAAAAATTTTCTTTCCTTTTGAAGGAAAAGCAAGATGTCTATGAAAAAGATTCCAAGTTTCTTGAGTCCTTGAACTGCCAAACAATACGATTTTGCTCATATACTGAGAGACTTCTCTTGGTGGTATTTTCTAAATGTTGGAAGGTATTATAAAATAATATAATAAATATCAGTGATATACAAATGTAATTTGTCTTTTTTGTTTTGTGCAAAAATAATAATGTGATTTAAATATGATAAAAGTTCTCTATAATAGTATTACCAGAACACGGAATGATGTCTCTTATGACTGACATACTAGTTTTTAACTCTGTAATAAAATTGGGATAGATTACTACATATTTAATATCATGGTATGCAACAGTTTTGTATCTCAAGATACTAGATATGTAGTAGTCTATCCTAATTTTGTTAACAACAAACCATAATAACAATGAATATTTAGCTCTAAATTATTTTCAAAATTTGGTGTCTACACTTTAGAAATAAAAATATACTTTTCACCTACATAGTTGATTATACTTTTAGATGTTTTACTTTTTTATTGGTTTTAAGAGGGAATAAGATTATTTTCTTGAGAATATGTTCACTGACATTTCCAAGAAGAAAGAAAAGCTAAGTTGCCATCATTTCATAGCATTTATTTTTCTTTCAAGTTTTGTATTATGGGATCGGTTAACAAAACTCTACAGTCTTACTTGTATGATGATAATGTATTTTTGAACAAAGATTTAAAAGCATATGGTCTAACAAAACATTTATGTGATATACATTTTTATGTGCATAATAAATTTTCAAAGGTAAAACTTGGTCTACTCATTATGGAAATAATAAAATTACTTAGAAATTTGGGGATTTTTAGTTTCTATGTTTAGTATATACACTCTGGAATGAAATAGCCAGATGAACTTTATCCACTGAAACCTACCCTAAGATAAATATGAGTAAATAAGTGATGGTAAAATATCATTTTAATATATGAGTACAGTATGGTCTGTTATTAACACTATGATGTTATATTATTACTATCAGAATTTGTATTTACCTTATTGGCAGATTAGATTTTAACCTTTAATAATGTGCATCAACTTTATATTTTAGGTTTATGATTATTGTAATTTTTCCCTTCTGCTGACTGAAGTTAGTAGAAATGGGCAGTTCTTTGCTGGTGGAGAAGTGATTGCTGCTCACAGAATCCTCATATGGACAGAAGATGGTCACAGTTACATCTATCAGCTGCTGAACAGGTGGGCTCAGATGGGAGCGGCATACAAAACATTCAGGTAGAAAATGAACTTTGGGAGGTTTATTATGTAAAAATCCCTGCATGCTGCCCATGATCAAAAACCAGAACAAAACAACTTTGGCAATAGAAGATTTACTGTGGGCTTCATAGGCTTCAGCCTTTGTATAAAACAGCAGGGGATGGAGGAATGAGATTAACCATGTATAACTTGTACAGCTGGTGCTGGGTTTTCAAAAAGTCACTTGTAATTATTAACCCAACAATTTCTAACTAGAGTTTAGAAACTTGAATGATACCATCCGGCTTTTGAAAGTGGGAGGGGGGAAAAACGAATAAAGAACCCCAAAGTTCTAGACTTTGCTTTTTATTTTTGCCACGCAGTGGGCTTTCGAAAAGCATATACCCTTTTGATGGAAGAGTGCTTAAAGAGACCATTTATCCTCATTTACTGTGCTCTACTTCTGTGCAGGAAAATAAGGTAATACAAGAAAAAAGTGAGTGCCTCAAAGCTGTTTCACTCAGTTTCTTGGATAAGTGCTGCTTTGTCTGTCACAGAGTCAGCCTTGAAAAAATTGAATTGAAGCATCCCATCAACTTGTTAATGAGAAAATCAAGTTTAATTATCAATGGCTACCAAAGAGAAAACTTCATCTTTAAAAATCTACTATTTTTAAGACTGTTTTTTAAGTTTATAATGAAACAATATATATTCATTACAGGAAAATTATAAATGTTGAAAAGAAACAGAATTTCTATTTTCACTGCAATAAATATTCACTGAGTTTTTATTTACTTAGCTGTATTTACTTATTTTGATTGGAAAACTTTCAAGTATTTGGGAAGTTGCAGGAGTATTGCAGTAATTACTCATATATGCTTTACCTAGATTCGCCAATTATTAACATTTTTCTATATTTACTTTCTCATTCGGTCTGTCTCTGCATTTGTGTGTGTGTGTGTATGTATATATGCACAAGCACATACACACACACACTTTTTTTCAGGGATCCTTGTGACAGATGGTTTAACAAAACATTGTTAACATTTTATGTATCCACTCCAATTTTTAAACTTCATGAAATGTTTTTTTTACTTAATCATAAATTGGTATCATTTTTAGATGTATTTAGCTATTCTTATGAATAAACTTTCTTGTTAAAGCAAATATGCTTTTGGCAGAGAGTTGAGAATACAATTGTGAGCTTGTTACTTGACTGAATCATACTTTTGACACCCCAGTAAGCCTGAAAATTTAAGCAGTTATTTCATTTCAGTAATGTTATCCAAAGTGTTTTTTTTCTTAAGCCTTTGGACTTTGTCATCAGTTAATTATCCAAAAACTTATTTCATGGAGAGTGGAAGAGTTTTGAATTATTGATGTGTCAACCAAGGAAGCATGCTACTTTTAACAGAATGATGGTTTGCTTAATTAGGCAGCATAGCTGTTGGAAATCCTATAGTTCAGTGATTGTCCCTTTAACATATCTGTGAGGTTTTGCTGTGAAAACTTGATTAAGAAACTGTCAGCCAAAAATTAGAACCCCAAGTGCCACTGGGGCACAAGCAAACTTTATAATTATGACATGCATCAATGACTATTTCTTAAATTATTTGTGGGCAGCAATAGTTTCTTGTTTTGCTATTGATCGCAAAAGCAGTTTTGCGGCTTACTCAGAAAGGCATATTTCGTTATGTTTTAAAGAATCTGCTGTTTCCTTCTCTTTAGCTTTGAATGCATTTTTACAAAGCACAGTTTGCCCTGAAAGCCAATTATCAGTTGTGCCCTTTTGGGGCTTCTCATTCCTACAAATTTCAATGCTAGATGTAACCATGAGGAAAGAATACAACAACTAAAAAAAATAACCAATCTTATGGGAATTTACCTTGCTTTGTTTCTCAAAATGTGAAAACAAACTTATGGGTCTTTTACCAATAATACTTGTTTAAACAACCATAGTTGTTTCTGTATCTTAAAATCGAGAAATGCCTAGAAACCAGTGAAATACGAATAGAGTATTTGGAAACTGGAAAAAGCTGATCTGACTGTCCTTACTTGCCTTTTGTCCAGCGCACAAAGTCAGACTTTCTTCCCCTTATTCAAGCATCACCAGTGTTCACTAAATATAAGAGTTCCTAATCTCTCTTGAAGTCACCAGGTAATGAAGGCATTGTGGTGGGATGAGATGAATTTGATACATGCAGTGAGCTTAGACAGTACTGCTCTGTAAACAGGTAGTATTGTCCAGACTCATTTTTTGGAGTTATACCACAGAATTAAATCTCCAGGTTTGGCAGTAACCGCTTCTCAGAGTTACTGTTTGTAATGCCCATGAACATTAACTGCTGATGAAGTTGCAGTGGTGAGAATGGGGATTCATCTGTCCTTCCAGTAGCTGCATAGGATCTCCCTGGCTTCAAATAATAGCTGGTAATTGCTGAGGCCTGTGGTGCAGGGGTCCTGGCTGTTGAGATAAGGAACTGGGCTTCCCAGGGTCTCAGCCACAGAGTAAGGCTGCTGTGCTGAGATGGGAATAGCTGGGATAAAAGTAGCATAAGGATCACAAATAAAAAATTTGTGTGCATGAACTAAGAGTACTGATGTTGATGGTGATGATGGTGATGATGATAAACAACTTTGTTTCAGTCCTTATTATTGTCAAACATACAAACAACCTCATTTCTTTAGTTGCCACCAAGATCCCATTTTGAAACTGATGTTCGGAGAGGTGAATTCCCAGGATTTGAACTCAAGTGGTTTAGTCCAAATCTGGTAATGGATTTTGGAGTGAGTTTCTCAAGAATAACAAGAGTTGTTAAAATTAATTGAATAGGGACTAAATGTCAGGGACCATTCTGAGCACCTTATCTTTATCTACTCATTATTTCTCACACCAATCCCATGTATCAGGTGCTTTTATTAGTCTTCTTTCACAGGTAGGGAAAATGAGACAGTGAGGTGTACTGAATTGCCTACAGTAAGTAATGTGCTCTTTTAATAGAGCTATCATGTGATAAAGCCAGGATTTGAATCCAGGCAGTTAGCCCAGGGATTTCAGTTCTAATGGCTATGTTTTATTACCTCCTGGAGGATGGAGACTCTCATGGACACTGTGATGAAAAATCAGAATTCACATGGTAAGGGACTAGGAAGAGGTTTTCAGGTGAATAGCAGAACTAGAGGCAACTGTTTGGGAGGAGGAGGAGCGAGGGACCAAGGGGTGAATGTGAGCATGTGCGAGGCAGCAGTGTAGAAGGTGAAGGCAGCGGGGATGAAAGCAACAGGGAAATTCAACTGCAGGAGCAAAGCACCAGCTGGGAGGAGTTGTGCTGCCACCAACTTGAGTAACCCACCAGCCTCTTGGAGCTTCCTTTTTAAATCAGAATAACCAGAGTTGGAACAATCAGTTCTAAGTGCATACAATGGTAGGAGAGTTTGAGTAGCCAATTTAACCAAATTTTATCAACACCATTTCAAAAAGCTATAAAAATCATGGCTGTAAGACACCAAAGTGCCCTCTGAGCCTTAAAAAAAATTATTTAGAAACTGACTTTATTGGAACCATTTTCCGTGATGCTCTTATTTCTTGGGACTATAGGGAATTCATTACACATCTTCATTGGATGACCTTGGATTGGTTTCTTATTTTCTATCAGAGTTTTCTTATTTTCATATCAGGATAATAACAATGTTTCTTACTACATAACTTTGTTGTGAAGATTAAAGGTAGCTAATTTTGGCCCTTAATAATCACTAATGAATGGAACTTTTCACTAATATGTCTAAATCCAGACCTTAAAGCATGCATTTTGTGACTCGGAAGCATCACTTTTCTGGACTTCTTTAATTCTACCACCAGCAGTTGGCTTTCTTTTCAGGATGACTTTTATTTCTGCACCGAAGAGAGTTCAGGCTTTGTTTTTGTAATCACTTAAATGATTTTGATCTCTTATGCATAATCTCTATTTTCAGACCTGCCCTGAGAAGGACCAGGGATGCTTTAAGCACATTCACTAGTGAAGGCATAGCTTTAAGGGCGCTGGTGCCCACTATCCATATTCTGCTTCAGCAAGATCATAAATTATATATAATGTATATACAATGTTAAATATCATACATAATTTATATAATGTATAACATTATGTATGTACACACACACACATTATAAATTATGAAATCATTTTCCTTTGTGGCCACTTGAGAAATCTGAAATCAAGTACATTTAATCCAAAAAATAGTCAACAAAAAGTGGGAAACATATTAATAACATACAATTACTATATAAATATTAGTTGCTCTTTAGCTGACCACTAGAACTACACAGGAACTATTGTATAACAGTTACAATTGTAACTATTCAGGACCTGGGTTCCTGAATCAGAATTACGGAGTCAAAGCCCATTGCTACCTCTAATTGCCTTAGACAGATCAATCTCTTCCCTTCAAGTTTTCTTGTCTGTAAAATGAAAACAACACTAGTACCAATTTTATAAGGTTATTGTGAGGATTATTTAACTGAATACGTAGAAAGCCCCTTGCAGTAATGTGTACACATAGCAGTGTATATGTGTATGTTTATACACATACAAATAACATGGTCAGTAAATGCTAGATACTCTTATTAACTTTCTGAAGTCTATGACTTTGCTTCTTGTTTTATAAAGCCTCTTTAGTCCTAGATCACTGATTACTTCTTTGAAATTTTGAAACAGTGGGAAATAAATTGAAAAGACTTACTTCAGTTATTAAGTGTTGTTTCCCTGTCTAAAAACAGTGACCATCTCTCCATAGTTAGAATATTTCCTACATAAAACCTCACTTTTTGTTTCGGAACAGAGCCGTCCCTTTGTCATGGGCTACATGAATGAACGGAAAGAGCCTTTTTACAAGGTACTTTTCTCCGGAGAAGTCTCAGGAAGAATTACTTTGTGGCACATCCCTGATGTTCCTGTGTCTAAGTTTGATGGTTCTCCTAGAGGTAAGTCAGTTTCCATTTCTAGTCACATGTTTTCTGAGAACTAATTTGTAATTAACTCATTGGTTTTTCTAAGTTGAGCAATATGGGACCACAAACAGGAAAAATTTATTGTGTACTATTATGTATTAAATGACAACATAAAAGCAGGTATAAACAAAAAGTGTATAGATCTTATATAGTAACACAACTAATATAATTTATGTTAACATCAATTGAACTTAACAAGAGATAAATGCTGGTAATATGAATAGGGGATAGACTGTTAAACTGTGTTCATATTTTTGAAGGGAGGGTGCCTTGATATTTTCCATATCTGTAATGCATTGTTAAACCAAATTTTCTTTTTGTGTTTGTTTTCTTTTTAGAGATACCAATAACTACCACCTGGACTCTTCAAGATAATTTTGATAAGCATGATACCATGTCACACAGTATTATTGACCATTTCTCTTGGCTTAAAGATGGGGCAGGAACTGCTCTAGTCACTTCATCAGAGTATATTCCAAGTCTTGATAAACTAATATGTGGCTGTGAAGATGGAAAAATTATCATTACCCAGGCTTTGAATGCTGCCAAAGCAAGACTTCTAGAAGGCAGTTCTTTAGTAAAAGGTCATTGAATTTTATTTGACACTATTTATTTAATTTATCTAAGCTGCAATTTCAAGAAGGTGCACTAAAGAAGATTTAGAGACCTAAAGAATTTACTGGCATTTGCCAATAAATGTGTACCTATTTTAATGTTAAAGTAAACCATACGTATAGGGTTTTTAAAAAAACTCAAGCTGAAGGTTATACAGTAAGAAATGAGTTTTTCTCCTTACTTGATCTTCCAGTTTCTTTCTTCAAAGGCAACTGCTAATACCAGTTTATTTATACTCCTCTCGGAATTTTCTATGTGTATTTAAGGACATACCAAGCATAACAATATACAGTCTTTTAATTATATTGCACAAATAAAAGCATATTCTACATGCTTTACTCAAATGTTTTTAAACAAATCTAAATAAAATATTTTGGAGTGCATTATTTATGAGCTGACTTTAAATAATTAGTAATAACCTAACTTTAATTTCCTATACATTTGTATGTAGGTTTTCTAGTTTTTAGCTACCATGGACAATGCGGAATTGATTACCATTGTATATATATATACAGGCATATCTGTATATTAATTCCTAAGAGTAGAATCGCTAAATCAACATTTGTTTGCATTTTTAATTTTGAAAATATATCTAAAATATTCTGTAAAGAACTTTCATCAATATGCATGCATTTTCACTAATAGCCTATAAAAATGGCTTTCTCCCCAAACTTTATCAACTTTGTATGCTATTAAATTTTTTAATCTTTGCTAATCAGAAGAAAAAGAGTGTCTTTCTGTTTAATCTATATGTCTTTGTGAATGAAATGTGTATGTGTGCTTCTACATCTTTCTGCATTTGTGCATTACAACAACAAATACCTGTTAAATTGTCTTATGTAAGGGAAAGAAGTATAGGAGGTGATTGAGATTTAGAATGTGTAGAAAAAAACTGTATACTGTTTTATTGTTAATATTATTTGAGGTGGAGTCTCACTCTGTTGCCCAGGCTGGAGTGCAATGGCACAATCTCAGCTCACTGCAACTTCTGCCTCCCAGGTTAAAGCGATTCTCCTACCTCAGCCTTCTGAGGAGCTGCGATTACAGGCACCCACCACTGCACCTGGCTAATTTTTGTATTTTTAGTAGAGACGAGGTTTCACCATGTTGGCCAGGCTGGTTTTGAACTCCTGACCTCAGGTGATTTGCTTGCCTAGCTCTCCCAAAGTGCTGGGGATTACAGGTGTGAGCCACTGCGCCTGGCCTATTTTATTATTGTTATATAAATCCTATTAGAGCATAAGGTCCTTAACGGTAAGGACTAAATCTCAATTTTAAAAAATCTTCTTATATCGCCTACTATTGTTCTCAGCTTACTTTGGCCACTTACTAAATGTTACTGACTTATGCTTCAGTGATTGACTGAAGTGGAGGAGTAAATGGCAGTGAACCAAGGAGAGGTAATGTACTGGTGTACAGCTAAATGGCTGCTGTTAAAAGTTAGTGAAAAAGCGAAGACCTAGCAGTTTTTATCCAAGCTAATTTATCCTAATACCCAGAAAGCAAGATGAAGCCACATTTGACTTCCAGCATCTGAATGAGCACTCATCCTGGTTTGTTAGGAGATACAAAGTGAGGATGTCCTGATGGAATAGAAGTTTCTGAAGTATAATAATAATTCTTAAATGAGGTTTATTTTTAATTTGAATAAAGAGAGTTTGTGGTTTATGAATTTGGGGGAGTTTAGCTAATGATGAAGGAAGAAGCAGTGTGGCTAGGGGAAGAGTCACCCCTTAGCACAGTAGTGTGTCACCAGTTCTGTGCTCTCGTAGAGCTATGATTTGAAATGTCCATATGCCTACCAAGTGCCAAGCAGAGTGCTACAAAATTATAGACATTACCTTATTTATTCCACACAACAGTCTTGTCTGAAGTAAGGACTATCATTATCCTAAATTTTCAGATGTAACGTCTATGGTTTAGAGGGAAAGGAAACTAGATATGGTGACATATCTAGTAAGTGATAGACCCAGGGGGATGAAAAAGGCAGATTCATTTAACAGCAGTGCTGCACTGCACTCTTAAACATTTTGCTTTGCTTTTACACACTTGGATGCAAGCCACTTAACCTCTCTGAGCCTCAGATGCTTTATCTGTAAAGCAAAGAGGTAGAATTAGGTAATCTCTAACATCTTTCAAAGTAAAAATATTTTCTGAAACTTTTTTTTTTCTGGTATACTAGACTTAGTTGCTATAATTTGAAGAATGACAGGCTGGGCGAGGTGGCTACTGCCTGTAATCCCGCACTCTGGAAGGGCTGAGACAGGTAGATCCCTTGAGCGCAGAAATTTGAGAACAGTGTGAGCATCATGGCAACACCCTGTCCCTTCTAAAAATACAAAAATTAGCTGGGCATGGTGGCACTCACCTGTGGTCCCAGCTACTAGGGGGCTGAGGCAGAAGGATCCTCCAAGCCCAGGGAATTTGAAGCTACAGTGAGCCATGATCACACTACTGCATTCCAGCCTGAGCAACAGAGTGAGACCCTGTCTCCAAAAAAAAAAAAATGAATGAAAATAAGTAATATTCTGAACTTATTTTTGTAGAGGCAAATAAGCAATATTCTGAACTTATTTTCATGGAGGAAAATGCATGAAGTGTTCACTCTTTTCGAACAGTGTTTACTATTCTAATACACTGGAGTTGGTAACTTACTAATATCCTTAAGAATCAATAAACTATTTTTTTCTTTTCTTTTCTTTTCTTTTCTTTTTTTTTTAGACAGAGTCTTGCTCTGTCACCCAGGCTGGAGTGCAGTGGCATAATCTCGGCTCACTGCAACCTCCACCTTCCAGGTTCAAGTGATTCTCTTGCCTCAGACTCCTGAGTAGCTGGGACTAGAGGCACAAGCCAACACACCCAGCTAATTTTTGTATTTTTGGTAGAGATGGGGTTTTACCATGTTGGCCGGGCTGGTCTTGAACTTCTGACCTCAAGTGATCTGCCCTTCTTGGCCTCCCAAAGTGCTGACATTACAGGCATGAGCCACCATGCCTGGCCCAGAATTAACAGACTTTGAAGAACTAACTATAGTGCTTCATCAAAAGCATGCTCTGGCGTTTGGTAAGGCACTTGCTTTTTAAGGTGATCTAAGGGTGTTCACTAGTTTTCTGAGCCAAGTGCATGCTTTAATTATATGTAATTTCCTTGTGTTAAAATTTCATAAAAGAAAACCCTGGGATGATTGTCCGAACAAAAATAACATCTGTATTATTTGGTGTTTCATTGTTTTTCAGATTCTCCCCCTTACAAAGTTCTTAAAGGCCACTCCCAAAGTGTCACTTCATTACTTTACCCACATGGTCTTTCTTCAAAATTAGACCAAAGTTGGATGTTGTCAGGCGACCTAGACTCCTGTGTCATCTTGTGGGATATCTTTACTGAAGAAATTTTGCATAAGTTCTTTTTGGAAGCTGGTCCAGTAACAAGTCTTTTCATGTCACCAGAGAAGTTTAAAGTAAGACAAAGAGTAAAATATAACACATAAATTTGAAAGTTATATAATGTTATAGAATACTTAATAAAACAAGTAAAAATGACCCATATTTCCAAAGAAAAGAAAGTTGTAAGTTCTATGTTCTTATAATACAACTGGATTTTTAATATATTTATTTCTAATATTTCTATATGAATTTTATTATTTTAGCTTACATTATACAGATAATGTGGCTCTAAAGCAAAGGTTTAATTAATGCTTAGCTTCATAAAAGCCATTTAATTGTTTTTCTTCAAGTACTTAGATCTGTTTTTTCCTCTACTTTTATTTATTTATTTATTTATTTTCTTAATTTTTATTGCATTTTAGGTTTTGGGGTACATGTGCAGAACATGCAAGATAGTTGCATAGGTACACACGTGGCAGTGTGTTTTGCTGCCTTCTGCCCCCTCACCCATATTTGGCATTTCTCCCCATGCCATCACTCCCCCGCTCCCCCCTTCCGCTGTCCGTCCCCTGTTTCCCCCAATAGACCTCAGTGTGTGGTGCTCCCTTCCCTGTGTCCATGTGTTCTCATTGTTCATCACCCGCCTATGAGTGAGTATATACGGTGTTTCCTTTTCTGTTCTTGTGTCTACTTTTATATCTTAGTTTTAATGAAATTATCTTTTAAAAATAAAAGTAGTACATACTCAATGCAAAAGCAAGTCAAAATAATCTATAAACTAGAAATTAACTTTTGCCTTCAATAACTTGTTTTGCATTGAGCCAAGATCACACCACTGCATTCCAGCCTGTGCAATAGAGCAAGACCCTTTCAAAAATTTCTTTTTATAAAGATATAGATGGTTACATTTTTCTTCAAATTCTGTGTGTGTGTGTGTGTGTGTGTGTGTGTGTGTGTGTGTGTGAGAGAGAGAGAGAGAGAGAGGAGAGAGAGAGAAGAGAGAAAGATAGGAGAGAGAGAGAGGAGAGAGAAAGATGGGGGGAGGAGAGAGAGAGAGAGAGAGACAGAGAGAGAGAGAGAGAGAGAGAGACAGAGAGAGAGAGAGTGTTTCACTCTGTCACCCTGGCTGGAGTACAGTGGCATGATCATGGCTCACTGCAGCCTCAACCTCCTGGGCTCCAGGGATCCTCCTGCCTCAGCCTTCCAAGTAGCTAGGCCTACAGGCATGTGCTGCCACACCCAGCTAATGTTTTTTGTTTTTATTTTTGTAGAGATAGGATCTTACTTTGTTACCCAAGCTGGTCTCCAACTCCTGGGTGCAAGGAATCTTCCCACCTCTGTCTCCCAAAGTGCTGTGATTACAGGGGTGAGCCATTGCACCCAGCACATTTTCTTCTTAAATGAATTTTTATTTGCTTATTCATTTATTTATCAGAGAATGAGCTTTAGTAAGCTTGTGATCATCTACCTTGTGTTGGGCAAAATGAAATAGCTTTAGGTAGAATTTTCTCATGTAATGTAAACTTAAATTCAGCTTTTGTAAAGTTGATTTAAAAAAAAACATGAACAATCAACTTTTGAGTTTCCTCTGTAGTAAAAGGACATGGTAACACAGGTAAAATATTTTTTAAGTCAGTTAATATGCTTATAAACATTATTTCTCTATGGTTTATTCCTAACCATAAGATTTGTGTTTACATGTTATGTGGGTATATGTATGTAAGTTTTCTAGAGCACATTGGGCTGCCTATTCTAGAAGCTGTGGAATGGGTGGGTTCTCCAGGAGTTAAAATGGTTGGGGGAAATGACATATGATCCATTCTACAAGTCTAGTCTCCAGATCTATCACACATGCCATTTTGTGATTTTTTTTTTTAATTGTACAAGAAAACATGTGCCCTAATCTTTCCCCATTGCCACCCCCAGAGAGGTTAATAATGAGTAGTGGGTGTCTCAAGGTTTCCAAACTGAAGCTTTCAACAAAACAGCCAAAAATTCTGGCTAGATCATTAGAAACCACCATGGATAGTAACTGTCCTAACCTGTTCAAGGTAACCACACGCTGACTTTTTTAAAAGTCTCTTAAGGATTGTTGTCCTGGGAGCCTATTTTTGGTCCTTATGTCTTTGAGGCTATACATTCAGTTGGAGCTATCTAATGCTTACCTCTTTTAGATTGTGTCTACACTGAGTTTCCTGTTTGGATTAGAATCTGTATAGTTCTGGGAACAGCACCAAATCACATTTTGAGGCTTTAAGTGGAAAATATCAGCTCATGATACCCTTGGGCCTAAGTTTGTGTCTACAAATAGCTTCTTTTTGTGGCGACAAATTAGTTCTGGGGTTTATTTTATTCTGCATTATTTCCGACGTCTGCCTCGCTGCCTGAATTTGCTGAGTGATGGTCAAGTCCTTCATTTATCTTGTAAGTAGATCTGTCCTGGATTCATCTCTTGACCTTCCTGAGAATTTGTTGAGTTTAAACTCTACTCAGTGTTTAAATCTCCTCTATAGAGTATGGAAAAGTGCTGTAGGAAGCAGAAATATCCTTTTTGTAAACGGGGCTTTAACAAAACTTTTTTATGTTACTGAGGGGAGAATAAAATCTGACTTGATCATAAAGAAAGCATTTGACTATTTACTTACATAAACATGTTGTTTTTTCACAGCTAAGGGGTAATCAGATCGTTTGCTGTGTGTGCAGTGACCATTCCGTGGCTCTCCTTCACCTTGAGGGAAAGAGTTGCCTCCTGCATGCCCGGAAGCACCTTTTTCCGGTGAAGATGATAAAATGGCACCCGGTTGAGAATTTTTTAATTGTTGGATGTGCAGATGACTCAGTCTATATCTGGGAAATTGAAACAGGTAAATTGAAATTTTGCCCCTTTTATTCTTTATATATTTATGATGTACAAGCATTTGACCATATGGAAAAAGTTTCAGAGAAGACATGGTGATGACCTCACTTGCTTTAACCTTTGTTTGGGCTGCATTTAATGGCTGCAGTTAAAGGCATGTGTACAAAATAAAACACAATGGCCTAAGTCAGATCCTGACCAACAGATGATTAGCTGACAGGGCAGTGCACAGGAATGAGCCGGATATTTCTGGAAGCTATAAATAAAAACATAAGTTATCTACTTTAATTATTAACAAGAGAGAAATTTAGTGTCCTACTGGTCTCAAATTATCATTAAATCCTGCTTTCTTCAGCATGCTCACCATCTCAGCAACATTTTGAGCTAATTGATGATCAGTAATAATGGAATATAATTAATTATAAAACTCCAAAAAGTTGAGTCAGGGAAACTGAAAACTGAGTGGCTCAATTGAACTTTTGATATCGTAGCATAGAGAATGTAGAGTTTGAACTTTAAAATTAAAAAAAAAAAATCACTACATAACTAAAGATTGAGAGTAATACATTCCAGAAAATGCTGGGAACATATCAAATAAGGTGAGGTAATTAATGAGCGTGAGTCAGGGAAGTTCGTTTGAGAGTACATTTCACTGGAACTATAGTATGATTTTTATTGATTAATCAGTGGTGGTTTTATGTTGGGTGTTATTAACAGACTGGATGGTTTATAATATTATGTAGTTTAGAGCATACTTCTCCAAATTAATGGCTATTTTCTTTGCATTTGACTATCGTAAGGGAGGATGACTAATGTGCTAGTGTTTAGAGGATGCAACATGATACTGCCTTATCTGTAACTTGTTTTACAGCTTTCGTGGGCTTTCTTGCTCATTTTCCTATCTGATTCTCACAACTTCTGAGGTAGATCGAGGAAGTATTATTCACCATTTTATTGATAAGGAATTTGTAGATCCAGTACATAAATGTACAAGACGTACAACTAGTAAATGGTGAACCAGTTTGAGGGTCTTGGTTGTTCTTTGCACAATATGCACAAAATTAGGAGAGTTTTGGACTTTTTGATTTGAGCAACAGTTAATTATAACAGATAAAATAGACCCTAAAGCCTGAGCTTGCCTCCAGAACCTGTTAGTGGGATCTTGGGTCAAATTACATTACTTCTTTGCTTGTAAATCTCCTCATCTGTGAAATGGAATAATAATACTGCTTTTCAGGATTAAATGAGCTAACACCTACAATGCTTATAAACAGTACCTGCAGGTGGTAAGCCCTTATTAATAGTTGACGATTGTTACTATCAAAGAATGCAGCAAAGTCTCGACTTCTGCTTGTAAAAAAATATGAGCCTGTAAATCACATATGCTTATTAACATGCCCAATTACATTTTCAATTGAGAACACTTGGTAACCAAAGATATTTTTCCTGGGTAACACAATCCAGCAAGAAGAAAGAAATATCTGGGCAATGAAGAGTGTTTATGGTCCCCTTTACCCACTGGGATACCTTCAGGCCGTGTAACTTTATATTTATGTGTTTTTTGGCAGAGTGGGAAGGAAAGAAGGAAAGCCAAACTGTTAGTACTTCTTGAGATTATATTTATTCCCATTTTGTATTTTAATTTTGGCATTTTCTTCTTATACTCCCTCAAATACATAACCAAATGCTGTAGAAAGTTTGAAAAATAAATACAAAGGAAAACAAATAGTACTATCCTACTAATTAATAAGTGCTATTAATATTTTGATCTACTTTCTGTCAGACATTTTTCTATGTCAATAAATAGATATTTACTGTATTTTAGTCTATATTGTATTTCAGTCACAGTCCTGACAGGAAACTGAAGTCCACCTAGATGAGTCAAGTGAAGGGACTTGAATGAAAGGACTAGTTATAGAGGTGTGGGTAGGGATAAGGGACCAGGCAAGGAATGGATGGTGAGGGCCCCGGCACCCAGACACTGGCAGCATCAGGAAGCTCTGGCCACCTCTAGGACTGAAGCAAAAAGAGGAGAAAACGTAGTTGCCGAAACCCAGTGAGACTCGAAGCTGAGGAGGAGTGGTTACCCCATGAAGTTATAGAAAAGCAGCAGCTCCTGCCACAGATGCACGACTGGCAGAGAGAGGGGAGGGTTGGAAGAAATTATTTCTTCTTCTGCTGTCACCTCCATTAATTGATTCCACTCTAAGTGAGAGGGGAAGGGCATTCAGTTCTAGGCATCAGCCTCCCTGTGCACAAAGAAGGAAGGACACAGAAGGGTGGGAAAGGACGGAGTGGGCTGTCACATGGACAATAATCCATAGAGTGGTCATTACGGACATACTATACTTTAATTCAGGAATCTCCTATAGCTGGTTATTTACATTATTATCTATAAAACGTTTGTTTTATAATTTCCATGTCAAACAATATGGATAGGCTAAGTGCCAAACTAACCTGTAAGTTGTTCATCTTTTGGTTATCTGTATTACTAGTTTAAAAACAATCTCAACTCATCTTAAGATGAGCTTGTAATTGGTGATGGTAGTATGAATGACTCCACCCAGACCCTCACATCTGTGATGTGCCTCTTCACTTTTTCAGACATTCATCCCATTGACTACCTCATTTGAGCCTCACAAGACCCTGTGAAGGTGACTGGTGGCCCAATTTCCCATATCACATTCGTTCTTTTGAATAAGTTTATGTTGCTCCATTTAGCCTCGTGTCTGGTATTGGCTTTGTTGTGTTTTGCCTTTAATCTCAGCAATTTTGATTTTGGTTAAAATTTAGTGAATTACAGTTTTTTTTCCAAGCTGGATTTCAGCTGGCTAAGATGCTTCCATCATGTTTATTGTACTTGATTTCTGTTTTATCCTTTACTTATAAAGGCGAAATGCTCTGAGATCAGGAAGAGTTTGTATTTATATTTTCATAAGCTAGGGGGAAAAATACCAACTAAAGCCAAAACAGGCTGAAAAGAGCTCTGTAAGGGTATGGAATATACTTGCTCATGGATGTGCCTGGCACACGAATGATGAATGAATGAATGAACTAATCCAAATGCTCTTTCTTCAGTAGATTATGAGTGAATTCACCTTAATGATGGCCAATTGTGGCTCTTAGATCACAGCCTCCCAACTGTAAGCAAGTCCTTAGGTTTCTGCTTTAAGTCTCCCCTAGGATTTCGGAGTTCATGGGTGTGTTTCACTTTCTCAGGGAAATGTCTGTATTTCCTACTCCAGTCAGTTTTTCCGGGCCTTGCCTTTTAGCTTTGCTATTCTCTCCATGGGGTTCACACTTAGTTCCATGCATGAACAGATCTATTCCTAGTTCCATATCTCCAGCACTCTGCCTCCTCTGACTACATGAAGGAGGAATAAATTGACATGAAGGTATTTATCAGATCTTTCAGCACTAGAGCAACTCCACAGCCCGCAGAGAGAAAATAGGAGGTGCCAGTGGGATAAGAGTTTTGAGGAAAGGGGCCTGAAAAGAAATAGCAGGAAAAAGGGCTTGAAGCCAAAAGTCATTATTTCTCAACTTGCCAAAATTCAGCCTTAGTGGGAGCTTGGGAAGTATGGGGTATAGCATAAGTCTCTGTGCCACCCTTCCTTGATTATAGAGGACAGGATGTGAAGCCTCTTCCATTTTTCACAAACACTTTATAACACCCTATTCTCACTTTACTTATGAGTCTCTTTGGCAGAATACACAAGCATATTCTAGAGTTATGTGCCACTGTGCCTATTTTATCTTGGACTGATAAGGGATGTTTCTTTCTGTGCTAGGTGGCATAGTCAGATGCATGGCAGGGTAAGTTTTCAGATCATAGGTGGGCACACTCATCTCTTGGAAGTGGCAAACAACTGAGGTCAAGAAGTGTTTTTGTGACACTGAGGGCCCTCGTCCTCTGGCTAAAAATGTAGTACTGCCAGGTTAGGAGTGCTGAGGGCATCTAGTTTTGCTTATTGATTTGCCAGATGTCCCATGATGTGTAGGCCTGATTAGGGAAGGAAAATATTGCAGATGTCATTTTGATTAATATTTGAGCTCCCACAGTGTATTTGGCACTGACGACTCTGGGTGGCTTGGTTGCCCTCATTGCTGTGAGACACAATAGGGATAATAATGCATTACTGACTTTATTTTTCCAAAAATACACACCAGAAATAAATCTTAGCTCTGAGCTAATTATTCTCTTAAGAATTGAACTTAATATAATTCTGAGTACTACTCTTTTCACAGCAATGGATTTACATAGCAGATAATTTGTGTAATAAATTTCTTTTGTGTTATTAATGGGACTTTCTACTCAAGGTCTTCTGTTAAGTGTACAGGTTATGTTGGGAAATATGACATATTAAGCAACTGCATTTTTTGTGTGTTTAACAATGAAAATGTGTTTCTTTAAAAATAAGCCTTTAAAAATATATCTTAAGATGGATCAGAAACACTGTTTTTGTAGAGGGCTGGATAGTAGAAATTTTCTGCTTTATGGTCTGTGGGATTTTTCTTGCAACTACTGAACTCTGCTATTGTAGTAGAAGAGAATCCATAGACCCTATGTAAAGGAGGGGGTGAGGCTATGTTCCAATAAAACTTTATTTACAACAGGCAGTGGGCTGGATGGCCTGTATCTATAATTTACAGACCCCTGAGAATGATAATTGTTCTTTTTAAAGACACTGTTTCCATAATAACTCATTCTTAAAGCAGCATAAAATGTTCAATCCGTTGTACCTCACTGCCTGTAACCAGGATGGGTATAGTTATACCCATTTCACTTATGAGGAAATGGAAAATAGAAAGGTTTTGTGAGTCTGAAGGTCCCCAGCGTAGGTTCTGGCACAGGCACTAGATTATATGTCTCCTTCTTCCATTCTGGTGTGTTCTTCACTTATCGTGCAATAGGAACACCTCTTGCAGATGGAGGTCAGGCTTTTGAGACTGTCAAGCAGGGAATTAGATAAGAACAGCTCTGAAAAGAAAGGGGATGACTGCCAGGAAACCTGCTACAAGTTCTCCTGAAAGAGAGGGTCTCTGGATGTCTCTCAGAGCTTGGCTTCAAATATACACATAGTTCTAACAGCTCTGGTCATCTGATTTTTCAGATGACAGATTAGCTGCAGCAAATTACAAGTGGGGAGGCTGTTCATGGTGGGCACTCTGAGAGCAAAAGCAAAAGCTGATGGGAAGGGAGGAGAAGCAAAACCTATGTATCACTGCTCAGGGCTGTCTTTCTTGTGCTCATAGGAAGATACATGCCAAAATATAAAAATGCTGAAATAGTTTCTCCTATTCAGCAAGCTCCTACAGATCTCTGTACAGACCATGGGAAGCTGCCAGTACACATCCCGTGAGAATGTGGCTTGCTTCTTCTCAGGTACTGCTGGGCTCCAGGAGGACTATTTGAAAGTAATGTATTCATGGTGGATTCCAGACCTAAGGACATCTCAGAAGCAGCTTGGGGGGTGGGTTCAGGGGACTGAAGTCTTTGACCAATTAGTGGGTAGAAATCAGCGTCTATGGGAGTCTATTTTTGTTCATTTCTTCCAGTTCCTGCTCAGGTAATGTGGGCTGTGTAACACTGAGCAGAAAGCCTCATGACTACAGTGTGTCATGAGAACCCAGCCTCTGATTATGACATGGTTTCTGTGGGAAAACACACTCCAAATTTTAAAACAAGCACTTTTTATACAAAGCATTGAAACAAAACCTATTCATAAGAAATTAAGGAAATAAGGAAAAAGATATGTTTCAGAGTTATTTTTACCACAGGTGTTAAATTTTCTTTTTTTTTTTTCCTTGCCAGCAGGAAGTCGAAATGTCTGTCTTTTTCTTCCTAGAATTAGTAGTAGTTACCTGGAAAATAAATCAATCCATAATACTGCCAAGTAGAATATATGTTCTTCCATGGTTTCAAAGTGCTGAGGCTTAGAAATAACTAATTTTAAAAGTTTTTCAAAAAAAAAAAGAAAAGGATAAAAATTTTAAAATGAGTTTTGTCAACTAACAGCTAATAGCTCATGTTTTTAGAAAATAATCGGTGTTTAATATTCTCCTATAGGTTTGAGTTTGCTTTAATAGTGTACAGTGATGGGTATGTAGAATACAGGCAAGACACAGTTTTCCAAAAATATAGCCATATTTGCCTCAATAGACTAGAATTGTGTGTTAATTTCCTCCTTTGCCATACCAAAATATCATACAAGTTTACTACATGGAGAAGTAATCTGCCAGTCCCCAGGTTTTACTTGGTCACCTTCTTTCATGGTATACGACATCTAGTATTCCTATACATATAAAATAACATGAAAAATTCACAATAGTGACCAACCATACCATTCTGGGAAACAACGTTGCTTGGTTTTCTCCTCAGGGTCTCCACTTTGTAGATACTGGGGCAAAGTTATGTTGTGTTGACAGCCTTGTCAGCATAACCAGTGAACAACTTTCACTATAGGTAAGTTCAAGGTAGCTTTGGAGTATGCCGCATCCTGCAGGTAATAGTCTCTCTAGTATGTCATTTTCTTGAGGACACGTTATTTTGTTGTGGTAGATTACAGATGGAACCCTCTTGGGATGATTGGTTTTAGAAAAGAAAAATAGGATGCATTAAAGTATAGGGTGGGATTTTTCTTGTATCACCTTTTCCAGGCCTCTTTCTTCTTTATTATAATAATTACTGATATTATTACTCAACATATATTTTTAGTTTACTGCCAATTTTTGAATCTTTATTTCCTTCTCCTTTGCCCTAGTTATCACAGATACACTATAATTTGTGATTTTGATTCATGCAATATTGTGTGTGCACGTTTGCATGCATAAGCACACTCTTTTGTATATGAACTTTGCAGTTTAGCTACGAAATATTTACACAATTATCAAAATGTGATCTCTTGAGTAGGTGGCAATGCCAAGAGGGGTTATGTACATGAACTCTGGCGGGAGTCAGATTGCCTGGGTTTGAATTCTTATTTCATTCTTTTTGTTGTATATTACACAAATCAAGTTTTAACTTCTCAAAACACCATCTCTTAATTGCAGCTAGTGCTGAATAAATATTAACTATTGTTTATTTATTTTTATTTTTATTTTTGAGAAGGAGTCTTGCTCAGTCGCCAGGCTGGAGTGCAGTGGTACAATCTCAGCTCACTGCAACCTCCATCTCCAAGGACCAAGCGATTCTCCTGCCTCAGCCTCCTGAGTAGCTCGCACTACAGGAGTGCACCACCACACCCAGCTAATTTTTGTGTTTTTGTAGAGACAGGGTTTCACCATGTTTGCCAGGATGGTCTCAATCTCCTGACCTTGTGATCCACCCACCTCAGCCTACCAAAGTGCTGGGATTACAGGTGTGAGCCACCGCACCAAGCCAACTATTGCTTATTTTAAATCCTCATGAATTACTGTACTAGTTTGTACTAAGATTTCACTATTCCTGCCTCCTTAACTTCCTCTCTCCATTCTAGTTGTTCTCAACAATTATTTCCTGTTATGATGAAATGCATACCACTGTGAAGGACACTACAATTATTGCTTATAGTTTCCCTTCTTAAAGAGCTTTCAGTATAATCATGGAAAACTTGTACCTTTGCAACAATCTGAAAAAGATAAAGCAACATAAAAGAAAGTGGTACACGGAGTATACTCAAGTCCCAAAACGTACTGATGAGTGGTCCTGTGGGGAGCGTTTTATGATTTGTTCCCATAGCACAATGCACTTTCCCTCTCATACTTATACTTTTGAGGTTAACATCTGTCTTTCTCACTAAACTAAAAACATCTTGAGGTCAAGAATTATGCCTGTCTTGTTCACTGTTTTATTTCTAGGAGCTTAAATGGCACCTGATACATAGGAATAACTCAACAAATACTTATTGAATGAAAAAATATTTAGCTTCCATGAGCACAAATAATGCCACATAATTAATTATTCACCTTTCATATGTCAAACTAATACTATTGCCAGTGTTCAAAGACAGAAGATTTTATCACTGTTAACATGTGCAGTCTTTGGCAATTCCCTAAATTGACCAGAGCCCTAGTTTCTTCATGGTAAAGATGAAGACACTTAACACACAATGTTTGCAGAAAAGATGTTTGAAGTTACTGTATGTGGAATATTGGCTTTTATTTTTGTTAAGTATCAGTCTCTCTCTCTCTCTCTCTCTCTCTCTCTCTCTCTCTCTCTCTCTCTCTCTCTCGGTAAATGTTTGCTGTAATAAAAAAGAAACCCGAGCAGAAAAAGAAAAAAACAGATGAATTGAAGCTTACACAAGTTAAAAACTTTTGTGTATCAAAGGTCATTATCAAGAATCTGAAAAGACAGTCTAAAGAATGGGGAAAGTAATTTGCAAATTATACATCTGTTAATGGTCTAATATTCAGAATATATAAGGAACTCTTATGGCACAGCAACAAAAGACAAGTGACTCAATTTTGCAAAGGACATAGGGCTGGGCATGGTAGCTCATGCCTATAATTTCAGCATTGGGAGGCTGAGGTGGGAGGACCACTTCAGTCCAAGTATTTGAGACAAGATTGAGCATCATAGTGAGATCCCACCTCTACAAAAAATAAAAACAGTACCCAGTGGTACATGGCAGTGTTCCCAGCTATTCTGTTGGCCAAGGTGGGAGGATCACTTGAGCTGGGGAGGTTGAGGCTACAGTGAGCTGTAATTGTGCCACTGTGCTCCAGTCTGGGTGACAGAATGAGACCCAATAAAGGTTATCAACATCATTATTCTTCAGGGAAATGCAAATCAAAATCACGATTAAATACCACTTCATATTTACTAGAATACTTACAAATTAAAAAGTGGAAAACAAAGAGTATTAGCAAAAATGGGGAAAACAGGAACCCTTGTACATTGCTGGTGGGAATATAAAATGGTGCCACCACTGTAGAAACCGTATGACATTTCCTCAAAAAGTTAAAAACAGAGTTACCAAATGACCCAGCAATTCCACTCCTAAGTATAGACCTAACGGAAATAAAAACATACCCACACAGACACTGGTACATAAATATTTACAGTAGAATTATTCATAATGACCCAAGTATAGAAATAACCCAAATATCCATCAGTGGAGGAATCTCCATAAACTGATCTCCTATTAGTCTAACAAGTCATAATATACACAGACAATGAAGTGTCAGTCACCTTCAAAACGAATGAAGTATTGACCCATGCTACAACTTGGATGAACCTTGAAACATGCTAAGTGAAAGAAGTCAGACATACACAAAAATGCACATATTGCATGATTCTTTTTTATATGAAATATCAAAAAAAGGCAGATGCATAGAAACAGAAAGCAGATTGGTGGTTGTCAGGAAATGCAGTTGTGGAAGGGTGAGGAATATGGGGAGTGATTACTTAGTGGATATGGGGTATTCTTTCAGGAAGATGAAAATGCTTTGAAACTAGAGACAGTTGGTGGTTACACAACATTGTCAATGCACTAAATGCCACTGAATTGTATAGTCACTGCATATTATGTCAATGTTACCTCAATTAAAATAAAAAGTACAGTAAGTATAAAGACATTTTTTAAAAGCAGTGGAATCTCATCATTTGCAGAAAATAATTGTTAAAGGTTGGTCTATTATACTTTCAATGTTTTCTTTTACATATTAACATACATAAAGAGATGCTCACATTTTATTTTCATATTGTAATTTTAACATTTTGCTGATTTTTTTTTCAGATGACAGATACATTTATTTATTTATTTATTTTTTATTGCATTTTAGGTTTTGGGGTACATGTGCAGAACATGCAAGATAGTTGCATAGGTACACACATGGCAGTGTGTTTTGCTGCCTTCTGCCCCTTCACCCATATTTGGCATTTCTCCCCATGCCATCCCTCCCCCGCTCCCCTGCACTGTCCCTCCCCTATTTCCCCCAATATTTTGCTGATTTTTAAAAATATAATTGACACCCTATAGAATCATATCTATTTTATTTTCAAATGTTAAATCATTATAGGGAAAAAAGGGTTCATCGACATCCCCAGATTGCTGAAGGGGTCCATGGCATAAAAAACAGGTTAAGAACTCCTGTTAGTCTAAGAGATTTTGGATTACTCAATGGTAGCAGTACAGTTGGGAAGTACACTGCTATTTCACTTTTCATGCTGTGTCTTAATTTGCCTTCCATATACTTTTTTAAAAAGTCAGAGCAAAAATACAGTAATAAGAAACAGTTTGACCTTGCTTTGAACCAAATTAAATCAAACAGTTAATACTGCATCACTAAAGAGAGGCGTGTAAGTCCCATTGTATATTTATTTTTCATTTAAATGTAGAGACAAGACCCAGCAGACATCTTTACATGCATGTACATGTAAACAGACATGTGAGTGCATGCTCCCACCCCACAGTCCCACCACAGTCATTGTCTTTAGTTCCATCTGGTGAACGTGGATCTCTACATTGGTGAAGTTATGTAATTGTTAATTTGATCTTATAATTCTGCAAACTTTTCAAAGTAAGGAAATTCCAAGGATGAAGTAGTAAAATGATCTGCCTAGGTAGTTTTTATGTGCTTTGTAAAATTCAGGTATCCCATTGAAACGCTGTCAACAAAATAAGCGCATGCAATTTCTTCCCCAAATTTGGAGTTTTTGTCAACCTTTACTAGTTATAAACATTGGAAGAATTATCTACATTTTATTACAGAATTATACTTTATATAAACATATTTCTACATTGTTTTTAAGTATTCATGACTTATTTAAAAAATCTGCATCATGATTCACTTTTTTTCAAGTGACACACATGTATTTGTGTGTGTGTGCACGTGTGTGTGCATTTTAATTGAAATATTATTCAACTCCACCTTTTTTTGGTTCTCCTGGCATCTTAATATACATTAGGTATATTATTGTGGTATTTGCAGGATGTCTTCAGAACATTTTGTATGCTCAGAAACAAATAGGAAAATCAATACAGTCTCATTCTCATGATAAAAATAAATATTGTCTGCTCTTAAAATTACTTTCACCAATTAAATCCCACCCTTTGCTGCCTTTATTGTTTCCTTTGGCAGTTGCTATCTTCCTGGGTTTTCCTTTAGTAAAGAAAATACTGGCTGTAATTGTTTTTAGCGATTCCCATGGTCTGATTACACTTTTGGATTGAGTTCTGGTTGAGTAGTTTGTTATGTATCTGGTATCTGCATTTAATGTTTATGGGGGCTTCACCTACAGCAGTAGAAAAAGAAGCACATCAGGATGGCTGCTCTTTGGCTCCTCCTTAACTAGGCCCTTTTTGCAAGCATTTTATATGACACTGGGAACGTTAGTGGGTTTCACAGCTGCAACGTTTAGTGGAAATAAACCCAAAGGAGCCATCTGCCCTCCCCACGCGGCCTTCTTTCAGTTCCCTAGCAACTTCCCAGTAGCCAGCTGCCACAGAAACAATTGGAAACGCAAGACTCAGTGGACTGTAATGATTGTTATTTTCTGGGAAAGTAGGTTCTCTGATTTGGCTGAGTGATAAAGGATACTGGATGCACTTGATTCAACTGACTGTATCAATAATACCCAACTCCTACCATTAACTTACCTGTTAGGATTTGATGGGAAAGGTCTTTTGTGTTTCTAGGGATGAACTAGATGAAAACAAATTCAAAGGTCAAGTCCTTGGCTTGGGAGTGGTGAGCAGAGAATTTGACTGAAGGGAATGTATCTTTTGTGCTGCAAATAATGTTGGCTGCTGCCCTCAGCCTTGTCAATACATCCCAGGCATTGATTGACCCACCACTTTCCCCAGTCCTTTTTCACATTTGAGGGAAACATGTTCCATTCCAGTTAGACCCATGTGCTGGGAAGACAAAGGACCTGCTTTAGCCACTTGGAGCATCTGAGTACCCAGCACTCGACTGAAGGGCACAAGATGCCATCTTACAGTTCATCAGTTGAGCAGATAGCAAGTTGTTTTCATAAATTTACTAAATGTATTGTACTTTCTGCTAATAAAAACTTCAGAAAATTTATGGAGTTGGGATTCTAGGAAGATAACTAAAACAAGAAGATTTGTTTAAAAAAAAAACAGTTTAACCCATGATTTGCACTGCAGGTTAACTTTCTTTGGTCCCACATTTTTCTTACTTCCAGAAGTATCAACCATAAGTCAAGTTTGGAAATTACAGTTAAATGTTCCTTATCAAATGTTTATCATTTAGAAAAAGAACAGAACATCTCTTCATTTCTTACAACCGTGAGAGTTTTCTTAAGCTTGGTCTGTTAGGAAAGTTATCTCCCATCAATGATTGTATAAAGAAACGTGCTTCTTTTAAACACTGAATTTAACAGAAAAGCAGAATTGTTAGTACATTATGATCTAATCTTAGATGGCATAGACAAAACAATCAGCCAAACTTGGGGTTGGAATTGCATGACTAAGCACACTCATATAGATATAAATGGAAGCTAAATGCATGAACTAATATCCTATATTGTAGGACACTGGGCATTCTATTAACCCATCTTATCTCAGAGAATATTTCTGGTTACCTCTGTCCACCTCACTACCAGTTATGTGGAGTGTAGGCCCACATTCTCTTAGCCAAAATTTATAAATCTAAAAATCTCTGAAAGTAAATGTTTTTAATAGTTTATAATAAAGCAACAAAACCAAACAAATTGCTTAAGGTTGTTCATTTCACTAAGTATTCTTTCGTTTCTTTCTTTTTTCTGCAGATATATAATATGTTTGATGACTGTCTCCTCTGTTAGACCCTGCTTCAGTTATTATATAATATGCACATGTGCATTATTTTATCTCTCGAAAATCTGAAAGTTCACTAATTCTAAATTCCTATGGTCTTAAATGTTTTGCATAAGGAATTGTGGGCTTCTATTATTTTTCTGAGATTATTCCCAAAGTAATTGGTGGTTTTGTACAAAATACCATCTATACTCTGTATCTTTGCCTCCCATTCATTTAATACAGTTTAATCTGGTTTCTGCCACACTTTTTCCATCGGAACTCTTTTTCCTTTCCCTCACGGCCAAGCTGAGTTGCCATGCTCTGAGTCACAGGTATTTGACATGTCTGCAATCATTCTGCCAACAATGTCCTTCTTCTCTCTCTCTCCATCTTCAGCCTCACATAACACTACCTTCTCCTGATGGCCAGAGGCACCTCTTTCTCAGACTGCCCCACTTCCACAGGCTTTCTGCATATTATTCTTTGGGTTTATTCTCAGAGTTGTAATTTTGTAATTTTCTTTGGGCTATCTTAATAACACAGAAGCATTTTTATTATGATGATTGTGGTAAAATATAAAGAAAGATGAGGGATCTTTATTTAACATGGAATTTATTTACCATGTTAAGCTTTTTCAAGGGTACCATTCAGTGGCATTAGGTACACTCACATTTTGTTGTGCAACCGTCACTACCAGCCATCTCCAGAACTTTTTCAGCTTCTCTAAATGAAACTCCATACCCACTGAACAGTAATGCCCCATTTGTCCTTTCCGCAATCCCCTGGAAACTGCTGTTCTACTTTGTTTCTATGAATCTACCTACTCTGGGTTGGGTGTATCATATAAACAGAATCATGCAATATTTGTTCTTTTGTGACTGGTTTATTTCACTTAGCCTGATGTCTTCAGGGTTCATACATTTTGTAGCATGTGTCAGAATTTTCTCCTTTTTGAGGCTGAATGATGTTCCATTTTCAGGCATATACAACATTTTATTCATCTATTCATTAACTGATGGACACTGGGGTGACTTCCACCTTTTGGCTATTGTGAATAATGCTGCTATGAACATGGGTGTACAAATATCTATTCACATCCCTGTTTTCAGTTATTTGGGGCATCAATAATGTCTAGTAATGAAGTTGGATTATTTGAAAGATAAACTATTGCTACATTTATTTTGTAAGCCTCCAGGAAAACATAGAATTATACTTTTCAGTCATGGCAAAAACATTAAAAAATAATATGTTTTAACAGCAAATGGATTGGGATCTTCAGTTATATACCTAAAAGTCAACACAGGTGCTTTTGACCATGATCTATACATTCTGAGAGGTGGGGGCTAGAACCTTGTGGCATAGGATAAGCAGCCACACATACTGGGGTCTTTACCAGACGGGGCCACAAGAGGGAGGAAGAGCAAATTGTTCTTTTTTTTGTTGGTTTTTTTTTTTTTTTTTTGTATTTTTAGTAGAGATGGGATTTCACTATGTTGACCATCTCAAACTCCTGACCTCGTGATCCTCCCACCTTGGCCTCCCAAAGTGCTGGGATTACAGGCATGAGCCACCACGCCTGGCCAGAAGAGTAAGTTGTTTTTTAATTCAGAATTGGGTAGGACAAAGGCTGATGCCAGAAAACCTCTGTTCTGTAAGTCTACCTCTATAGTACAGTATGTGCACCTGTATTCAAAACACCTAGAGGAAGTGGCAGCAGAAATTAAAAACTACAGAAATAAGGATGATAGTGAGAAGGGATGGAGTAGAATGCTCTGAGCAAAGAAGAAGAAAAAGGAAATGGTTCTGTAGAATTAAGAGCTGACCGAAGACGACTGGCTATATAGGGAAATTGTGTAGCCACTCCATGGAAGTCCTAATCAGTACCTGCTTCTTAAACCCAATACTGTCAATAATGTCTAGTAATGAAGTTGGATTATTTGAAAGATAAACTATTGCTACATTTATTTTGTAAGCCTCCAGGAAAACATAGAATTATACTTTTCAGTCATGGCAAAAACATTAAAAAATAATATATTTTAACAGCAGATGGATTGGGATCTTCCTGGTGTTTTACACGAACTATTGAAAAATTTCCTGATTGTCTTGCCAGTGAAGATCTTCTTCAATCTTCTTCTCTGTATTGCCAACCAGCCATTCCCTACTTAAAATCTATCCCTAAACCTGCCAGTCCCCATGGTCTCTGGTGGAAATGTAACTCTACCACATAGCATTATGGCCTTTCCTGTCTTTTTGTTAAAATATCTTCCCTAATCACCCTCCCAATCACAGGAGAAAATAATACCCTGTTGGTTATTCTTCTTGAACCTCCATTTCTTTGCACTTAACTGGATTGTTTTAAGAATTAAATGGCACTTAAAAATACTCAATTCGTGGCAATTTTGCTGCTGATGATGATAACAATTAAAGACGAGAAGGATGAGAAAACAATATTTTACTCTTACATATGCTTCTGTATTAGTCTGTTCTCATACTGTTAATAAAGACATAGCTGACACTGGGTAATTTATAAAGAAAAGAGGTTTAATTGACTCACAGTTCTACATGGTGGGTCTTACAATCATGAGAGAAGGCAAATGAGGAGCAAAGTCATGTCTTCCACAGCAGCAGGCAAAAGAGAGCATGTGCAGGGACACTCGCCTTTACAGAACCACTAGACTTATTCACCATCACGAGAACAGCACAGGAAAGACCGGACCCCATGATTCAATTATCTCCCACTGGGTCCCTCCCAGGACACCTGGGAATTATGAGAGCTAAAATTCAAGATTTGGGTGAAGACACAGCCAAACCCTATCAGCTTCCTTTGGAAATAGAGTCCTTTAAAAGGAATGTTTTTATGTGTCATATGATTGTGGAATCACCAGCTATTTACTGAATATCTGAATGGCTTATAATACTTAGGGTATAAGAAAGGAGAAGTTATAAAAAAGATATCAAATGTCTAACTAGCCATCACACTTAGCCTTTATGCATTTAGTTATATATTATATATAAGAAGCGAGAATTTCACATATAAAATAGTAAAGGTTGACTAAAATATTTGAGGTCTAAATCTGTTGTTCTGAGTAAAAGTATTGCCACAAGTCCTGGTTATATTAATTTCCTCTTATGCATAACAAATTAACACAAACTTAGCAGCTTAAAATAACACTTATTTATTGTCTCACAGTTCTGTAAATTAGAAGTCCAGGCAACTCAATCAGGTTCTCTACTTAGGCTATCACGAGACAAAATAAATATGTTAGCCAACTGGGCTCTCATCTAGAGGCTCTGGGGAAGAATTCACTTTCAAACTCCCAGGTCCTTGGGACTAATTCAGGTCCTTGGCAGAATTTAGTTATTTTCATTCGTAGGTATGAGGTCCTTGTTGGCTGTGGTCAGGTGTTGTTATCAGCTCCTAAAGGCCGCTCCCTGATCTTTTTTCTTGGCCTCCTCCCACTTCCAAGCTAGCAATGATGCATCAAGTGCTTCCAATGCTTTGCATCTCCTTGACTTCCTCTTGTTTGAGCATCTAGAGAGCACTTTCCACATTCAAAGTGCTCATCTAATCAGGACTGGCCTATTTGAATTAGTCTCCTTATTATAAGGACAACTAAATAGAAACCTTAATTATATGTACAAAGCTCATTTTGCCCTTTAACAATCACTGGAGGGCTATCGCATCATATTCAAAGGCAAAGGAATCATATCAGGATGACAGTCATTGGGGATTAGTAGAAGTCTTCCTATTACATTGGTGGTCAGGTAGGACAGTCCTCCCTTTCTGAAAGGAAGTGTGAAGAGGTAAGAGGGCCTTCTGAGGTTACTGGGTGTGGTCACATGGTATTGAATTTTCCAAGTAGCACAGGGGAGCCAGGACTATAGCGATGGTACCCTGAGCCTCAGTGCTTTCAAAACAAATCCTGACATGCCTGCTGGAGGGTTAGTCACCCATTATTTGTCTAAGGCAAACCACTGCCATGTTCTAAGGGAAAACTGATTCCGGTGACAATGTTTTTGTACTCCCATCTCTACTATAACCTTCCTCTCCAAAAATATAACCACAACAACTCTCATAGGACTTCACCCCTCACCAAAGACTTTATTCAGGAGACCATACCCGATTTTATCCCTTCCCAATAGTCTTTCTCTTTCCAGGAAAAAATTCCAGATCAACTCAGCAAGATATTGAGCTGATTAAATTAATTGACACCAGAATTGTGTAAGTGACAGACTCAAATCTTCTCAAGCATATTATATCCAATAAGTAACTTAACCTACAATGAAGAGCATGGGGGAAAAATCTACTTCTGAAATATTTTAAAACTAAAAATAATATATCTGGTATAATAAATTTAAACAATGCAATATGAATGAAATTTCAAAATACTTAGAAAAAGTATAATTTTATAGTTTTGTATATACTAGGTAATCGTACAATTAATTATATTATTCACATTATACTTAAGAAACACTTGGCTGTGAATATCTACCTCTTAAATTGGTTGTAAGTTGTATTTAGTCTTAGAGTGAGGTTAAAAATTAAAATTTAATCATAGTTGATTTTTGTTTTTTTTTGAGATGGAGTCTCACTCTGTCACCAGGCTGGAGTGCAGTAGTGCAATCTCGGCTCACTGCAACCTCTGCCTCCCAGGTTCAAGCAATTCTCCTGCCTCAGCCTCCCGAGTAGAATAACTGGGACTACAGGAGTGTGCCATCACACCTGGCTTTTTGTATTTTAGTAGAGACGGGCTTTCACCATGTTGGCAAGGATGGTCTCCATCTCCTGACCTAGTGATCTGCCTGCCTTGGACTCCCAATGTCATAGTAGATTTTACGCTGCTAGCACATGTTTAAGAAGAGGGAATTTTTAGTAAGTACATACCTTATCAAGAAAACCCTAGTTTCAAATGTGTTGAAAATTAATGCATTCTTTGCTATCTTTATGCATCTCAGCAACTTTAAACCTCCATGTCTTTCAATCCTTTTTTCTTTCAATTGTCCCCCACCACACCTCTTTATTCCATTTCTCTCAAGGTGAGTGGCAGAATTAGATGTGAGGGTTGCATGTGGCCCAGCTGATAAATCCAGGCATTGCCGTGAATGTGCTGGAGGTTGTGGCAGAGCTGGGGTTAAGATGGTGGTGGTTAGAGACTTTTTAAAAATGTATCCTATATACCCTTAAGGTATAGAAGGTTGATGTGAAGCCAATCTAATTTTCTTATCATATTAGGGCCGCTATACAGTACAAAATGAGCCGAGTCTTTGACATTCTATTTTATGACTGAATTTATTATATCAACTATATTTAGGAATGAAGGCAAGTGCATTTATGACTAATTTAATATTTTTAGACTTGCTCCCTTTCCCACCTTTCCATTATTTTCTAATTAGCTAAATTTGATACCTCCAAGGCCCCTGTCTGTGGTCAGAACCCCCATCAGTTATACATTTCCTGGAGTA
Organism: Leontopithecus rosalia; assembly: GCA_028533165.1. Taxonomy (NCBI): domain Eukaryota; kingdom Metazoa; phylum Chordata; class Mammalia; order Primates; family Cebidae; genus Leontopithecus; species Leontopithecus rosalia. Next base: position 32,612,643 of record CM052655.1, on the reverse strand, counting down.
AGATGCAGTAACTTTGAAATGGTTTTGTTAGGAAGGGGGCATCGATCTTCATACAGGTTTTTGAACAAGGCAATGAACTTCATGAGTAACTGAAGATAAATGATAAATTGTACAACAGACCCAATGGTCAAATTCCTTGATTTGTGGAATTTGATTGTAACGGTCAGTCAGCTGTTTTGTTACAACCTAAATTTTATGAATTTGATTACCAAATTTGGTAGTGAGATCATTTTTTTAATCTTCTGTTTCAGAGAAAGTGTTTCAAAAAGCACACTTTGAAATATAATTGCACTTTTAATCACTTGCTCAATATCATAATGGATTCAGTTAGGAAACGCCTACCTAATATGGAAAAGACCTAATTCTATAACATATCCACTCACTTGTTTTTACTATTAAGCTTTGTTCATTTAAATACAATTATTTGCTAAATAATTCTTATTATGTGATTGGTGATGAATATGTATACTTTTTTCACAATAAAATATATGTTTTTTCCACAATCCAATCATAAGCAGAATATTTAATTTAAAATGTTTCCCTTTTTTGTGAAACAAACTTGAGATTTGTTGGCTTACATTGCATGTGCTTTGGATGGTCTGGGAGAATTTTATATTTCTATAGAAATGCTGTTTCTACAATTTTTTTTTGGGAAAGACTCCATGAGTTACAGTAAGTCAATTAGTCTCAAATGTATTTATGTATAATTTTCCTAACATAAAGAAAATGTTTCTGTACGACATGATAAAGGGTTAATCCATCTGGGTGTTGTTGTTTAGCCTTAATTTTCTCTTGATTGTTTGCAGATGGATTCATCAAAGGACTACAATTTCTTTTTAAATTCTTTCTCTCCCTTTGAGGATAATAGCTATTCTTTTTTTCATAGACTTACTGGACTTAGTTAATAAGTCCATTGGACTTATTCCACTGGACTTCCAGAGGAAGTATGTGATTTATCAATTCATACATTGATAGTAGGCTAGAATACCTTTGTTGATTTTGGAAAGTAAATATCCGTGGAAGTTGAAAAAAAAATTTCCTTTTCTTTTCTTTATTTGTCCTTTGTCAAAATCTCATTCTGTCACCCAGGCTGGAGTCCAGTGGCATGGTCATGTCTCACTGCATCCCAGGCTTGACATCGCACTTGACATCCCAGGCTCAAGCCATCCTCCCACCTCAGCCTTCTGAGTAGTAGGGACTACAGGCGCATGCCACCATGCCCAGCTATTTTTGTATTTTTTGTAGAGATGAGGTTTCGCCATGTTGCCCAAGTTGGTCTTGAACTCCTGAGCCCAAGGGATTAGCCCACCTTGGTCTGGGTCTCCCAAAGTGCTGAGATTACAGGAGTGAGACACCACGCCCCACCGAAAAAAAATATTTAAGAAGACAGCAAATATTGAAAATATGCACAAATTACAAGGAAAATAAAATCAAAGAAACAACTTCTGGCTGTTTGGAAGGGAATTGAAGTGTAGACTGTGACTGCTCCTTCTTCCCCTTCTTTAGGTAGAGGTTTAGATCTTTTCTGTGAGTGGGGCAGATGTACAGAAGTGTGCTCTTTACTCTGTGCCTTGCTCTTCTACTGAAATTGAAGGCCACATCCTTCACTCTACATGTCATGCTTTAAGATAGCCTAATATTGCAAGATCAGATCTCATAACCAGTATATCACAAAGTGATTATTTGCTCTATTTAAAAACAAAACAAAACTGTAGATGCCTATAAATATTGACAATTCTAATGGGTTTACAATGAGGCTGCATTTTAGCAACATACTAATTTACAACCATTTTGGAATCTTCTTTCCTCTGCAGAAACTGCTTAAGGGGTTTTATGCTTGTCTCCAGAAACAACTCACTCCAAATTCACTTGGAGATGGCATTTAATCCTCACCTATCTGCTGATAATGCTTAAGCCTTTGTGTCTCTGCTGTGATCTCTTCCTGGAACTCTACATGCTGTCTATTTGGGCATCCTTAAACTTGGTCTTTACCATAATAGAGACATCTCTGCGCCATTCTTATTAGGTCCCTTAATAGGTGGCAAACAGTAGAAGTAAAGTCAATTTTATCAGAAAGTGGTGTTTATTATAGGGATTCAGGTGTATTTCGGACACTTTTGGGGGACTATTCCTTAGGAAGGAACTAGAAAAAAAACTAGAAATTTTTAAGTGCTCACTCTTTTTCTCTCTCTCCTTCTCTCCCATGCCTGAATCTCTTTTCTCTCTTTTCCCTTCCCCTTTCTTCCTTCTCCATTTCTGCCTCTCTCTGTGCGTTGTCTTCTTTTTTCCCCCCTTTAGACTAGCATCTTCTGCTCTGTAGTCCACAAAGCAGAAATGGTTAGTCCACAGGTCAAGATGACACATCACACTCAGAAACTGACTTGCTGTCTCCCAGTTACAAGTTCTTGTGCTAGCAGGAGTGACCTGGCAACATAGCTGAAAGCTGGGGCAGGCCTCAGGCTTGTGAATGGCACTTTTTGCAGTGTTGGCCTCTCCTGGGCTCTGGGGTCTTAACTTTGTAGTGCACATTTCTGGCATTAAATCTTGTCACACTGAGACCTCAGTATGCTCTGATGCTTTACAGCCACCTCTTTCCACTGCCTCATGGAAAGGGTAAAATTATTTATTTCTTCAGTGAATATTTAGAGAGACCTGTTTTGAACCAAGCTCGTGGAACACATACTTACTAAAAAGAAACTGGTATCTGGTGGGGAAGCAAGCAAATAAAGGACATCAATGACAAAAGTGATAAGTGCTCTAAAGTGAAGAAGCTGAGACAGGAAACGGTACAAGATAGGGCAATCTATTTTAGAAAGGCTTCTCTGAGGAGGTGAGATATGAAGCTAATGCCTGAAGGACGTGCTAGAGCCAGCAGGAAAACATTTGTTTTTGATGAAAGAAAAAAGAAAAGCTAATTTGTGAATAAGGGGAGGCTGACATGGGAGAAAGCAGAGCAGAGGTGAGAATATTACTTCTCCGACAGGGACTTTAGATGTAATCCCAAGTGCAGTCCCAGTTTTTAAAAAAATCACTAGCAGGTTGTTGATGTTGTATAATCTATTGAGTATTATCTAGCCTTTAATTTATGCCAGACCCCATTCTGGTGTACTGAAGAGGATTAAAAAATAAGGTATATATATAATCCTACCCTAAGTTTTATTATAACGTAGCCTGCAAGGAAAGGCTAATTGAGGAGTTCAAGTCTCAGGTAGGAAGCCATGGGAGCCCAAGCTGGCCATATGCCCAGTGATCTCAGGTCTACATGTAAGGCAGACTCTAGTGGCTGGGGGCCAGAGAAGTTTGTTAATCAGCTCATAAGCGTCTGAGTGAGGACCTCTGCCATGTGACAGAGAGGGCTGTCATATAGCACAGCATTCACTGTGTGCTGAAACCTCTAAGCACTTCTATATCTACCCAATTTAATCCTTATAGTAACTCCGTGAGGTAGGTATTATTATCCCCATTGTACAGATAAGGAAACTGAGGCACAGAGATGAAAAGTAACTTGCCAAAGGCCACACAGGCATCAAAGGTAAGACAAGGATTTAACTACAGGGCAGTCTGGTGCCAGAGTCTGCTCCTAAATACCATGCCGTAATGATGTGTCCTTGTCCGCAGGAACAGATAGGGAGAACATGGACAGGGTTGCCCTTGGGGGTCATAGAGAAAGCTCTGGTTGTAAGAGTAATTGATTAGTATGCTGTGGGGTATGTTGAATTGACAGGGAAATCAGTATATACAAGTGAAAATCCTGTTAATACCGGTCTAGGGATCTGTAGATTACCTTGGCTGATTCTTACATTTCTGTGCACTGACTTTTTGGAAACTATGCCACTTGGAAACTGATCTCTCCTTCATTTCTTATCAAGACGTTAATCGCTTTAAACTGTCATGATTAGCTCTGGTCTCTAATGTACTATTATATAGTTTAAGATAAAGTGTTATATAAAAATTCATATTAAATAGAAAAATACAAAAGAATACTGGAAAGCATTTTATAGTATAAAGATTTTACTTGTAGTATATTTTATGGAATATTTTTGTACACCTACTTTGAAGGTGAAGAGGTAGTGTGACTTTCAGTAATACTTAACTCACCTATGTCTCTACACCTTTTCTTGTCATGTTCAGATTGATTCAAATGAATAATAAATGTGAATTAACTCATATTCTTGATGTAATATAATGAAATAAAATTATAATGATCACTGAGTTTACTCTGGAAAGCAAAAGTTCTCCTGAAATTGGAAGTTGAATTGAGCAATTTTGTAAACCTTCAGTTTCTTGTATTTCTTTAGTATCTGGAAACAGTAGCTATTCTGTATCTTGCCCAAGGCAGTACATGAGAGTTGCAAAGGCATCTCTTGTTGGAAATCTTTCTTGTGGTCATGCCTCCTTTTTTGGTTATTTTTATACTGATAGATGTTCTCTAATAGTTTAAATATATCCCTTAAGTGGTGTAAATTTCATTACTTTGGAGACATATTTAAGGAAATATTCTGCATCCCAAGTGATTTATTGTAGTGTATTAATCAGAGTCTGAGGAAAAGAAAAATGATGCAGTAACTTAAACAGAAAATTTAGTATAAATAATTATTAGCTATTATAAGGAATTTGAATATGAGAGATTAGCTAGTAAGAAGAGAACTCTCAAGAATATAGGAATAGCAGATGTGAAAGATGACTCCTAGCCCTAGAACTTGAGATAGCTTGACCAAGAAACCAAGAAAGACCACCCCTCAACCCCCAGGGCTAAGCTTCTGACCTTGCTGGAGAGGGTGTGCTTATATGTACTGAATGGCAGAGAAGCTGCTATGGTGTAGCGCTGGAACTTTTCAGAAACATTCCCTCAAGGGTGCCAGAGAAAGCTGTCCACAGGGAGATGACTTGCTGGAGATGCTGTTACAAAAATGCCCCAAGAATATGCCAAAGAAAGTGTTTGGATGCAAAGTGCTGGTCGCCCGGCCGTCATATTATACTACAGGAACCTGTACTGGGGAAGCCACTCACACTGCAAGAAAAATACAGCACAACCAAGAAGAGAAAACTTCTCCTTTCTTCTGCTTCTCCTTCTATTTCTTCTCCTACTTCTTTTGCTGCTTCTCTTTCTCCTTTTTCTTCTTGTGTGTTTTCTTTTCTTACTTTCTTTCTTTTTTTTGAGACAGGGTCTTACCTTGTCACCCAGGCTACAGTACAGTGGTAGGATCACAGCTCACTACAGCCTCAACTTTCTGGCTCAAGTGATCCTCCCACCTCAACCTCCCAAGTAGCTGTGACTATAGGCACATGCCACTATGCCTGACTAATTTTTGTATTTTTTTATAAAGACAGGGTTTCTCCATGTTGCCCAGGCTGGTCTCAAACTTCTGGACTCAAATGAGCCACCCGAAGTGCTAAGATGACAGATGGAATGACCCATCACACCTGGCTTCAACCCTTTCTTCTACTAGGTCTTTTCAGCACCCTCTGTCCACAAAGGTTAACATTTCACCAGCTGATAAAAGGAAAATTATTTATCAAGCCCATATTCAGTTTCACAAAGCAAGCAGTGAAGGGCGAATTTGAATCTAAGAGGCCATAAAATGATAACTAACACACGTGGGAATCCACTGTCAGAATTTTGACCAAGGTCTTTCAAAAGCTGCCGTCCTGAACTTATTACATAATTAACTTACTGTTTTGAACATGTGGTTTACTTATCTATCTACATTTTTTACAGAAATTGATAAACTCTAACCACTCCTTCTGTCATCTGTATGCCTTAATCAGTTCTTCAAAATAAAATATTACTTTTTCAAATATTTTATAATTAATCATGATAGAAACTGTTGTACATAAAACCAAGTGTTTAACATTCTTAGAATGGAAGATTTTTAGTTTTGGGTGGAAATAACTTAGGTGTTACTTTAAATATTGCTGCTTATCGGTTTTCAGATGTTTCTTCCCTCTGAACTACCAAACAAAGCTCTAGGGGACCTAGATCGAGTCATTCTTATATATTATACATTGTCATTATCTGGCATGGTGGATGGTACATGGTAGCATGGTAGATGCTCAGGCAGATTAATTATCTGTGCAAGAATGAAAATGGATTACAACTACCTAAGTTGTAGATAAACAATTTTTTTCATCATTAAAAATATACAAGAAATAGTTGGGTTTGGGTAAGACATACAATAAAACATGGACATAAAAAAATGTATACATTTTGCATAAGGCACATAAAAATGTATTAAAGTGTAGTAAGTTATTTCTCAATAATTCTCAAAATATTTAAAACACATCATAGTTTGAGGAGCCACAGTAAACTGTGAGAAGAAAATGTCTAGGATGATACCATATTTAGAGAGAGACTTCTTAGAAAGACAGTGAATTTTATCATGTTCTAAGTTCTATCATGTTTATCATGTTCTAATTTTATCATGTTCTATCATGGTTCTAAGTTCTGGAATGCAGTAGTTTTCAGGAAGCAGTAATATATCTTTGGTTTGCAAAATTTTTCTTATTGTCAGTCTTGAGAGAAAGGGTTTTCTTGACGTTGCTTTCAGCTTCACTTGTTGATCTATAAATCCTTTTTTTTCTCCCTTAGGTGTATCCTTCAGAAGATATATCAATCTTTTTTTCCTAATTAAAAAAATTAAAGTTCCAGAATATTTAGCTGTTGCATACCATTGTGACATACTTTGTGTTTATTCTTTTTTGTTACAGGGTCTCGTTCTGTCACCCAGGCTGGAGTGCAGTGATGGGATCTTGGCTCACTGTAATCTCTGCCTCCTGGGCTCAAGAGATCCTCCTGCCTCAGTCTTGCCTGGTAGCTGGAACTATAGTTGCTCGCCACCATGCCTGGCTAACTTTTGTATTTTTTGTAGAGACAGGGTTTTGCCACATTGCCCAGACTGGTTTCAGACTCCTGGACTCAGGCAGTCTGCCCACCTTGGCCTCTGAAAGTGCTGGGATTACAGGCAGGAGCCACCATGCCCAGCCAAATATATCAATCTTGATGGAAGACAGAAGCTTAGAAGAACAACATGTTTAGAAGTTTATGTGTTAAGGATGTTTACTTAATATTGTTAAGGGACTTGAGACTGTAGTTCTGCCTGTTATTTGAGCACAGTAACGGTTACTGGTTCAGAATCCACAGTGCCAACTAATGGTAGTTGAGTTGTAATAACAGAAGGCTATAGAAGAGTGGGAGACAAATGAGAAAGAATAGAATAGTCATAATCTTCAAATATAGGCCTATTAATCTTCCTATCTGAAGATACAGTGGCCTATAATTAGTATTTCTATTTTCTTATTGTAATTAAGTTGGTATTTTCACAACAATATAAGTAGTAGATCTACTTCTTTCTCATTGGTAGAAAAGAATATTAAATGAAATCTTTATTTAGGTATTGTTTATCAAATTAGTATTCCTTGGTGTCTTTATTCAGTAGGCGATAACTTATATATTTAATGTAGTATAAATAATGCAGATGAACTCATAAGAGACAGAGAACATGATTAATTCATATTATTGAGATTTCACTGAGTATATGGCATTGTATTTTATAAAAACATTGAACTATTTGTGAATTGGTTTCCGATACTTTTGGTCTATATTATGCTTTTTTTTTAAACGTTAAGTAGAACTTGACAGCACTCCTAAATTCTCAAACTGGAAGAATGACAGAGACGAAGGATTTTTTTTTAACTCTTCTAATAACATAAGAAATAAAAGCCAAAGGATATAATCTCAACAATACCAACAATAAAACAACAAAAGGCTGTGGGGACACCTGAGTGAGTAAGGCAGTACACAAAATATCCGTGTTCTTACTGGCTCCATTCATTTAAATTATATGTTACCGATATCAAGCCTGGGAACCCAAGCAAAACACCATGGGTTCTCTGTTGCTTGTGAGTTGGAACACTAGGGGACAGCACTAAAATATTCCATAGTTGTGTGTTCTTGATCACTTGCATACTGTATAATAAGAGATTTTACTGTTAAAGACGATCGAATCGCCTGTTGATTTCAGTTGATAAAGAAGCACAAAGAGGAAGATGAGCTTTCCAAATCCATAAGTTCAGACTTTATGAGTAAGTGTTTTGAATAATTTAGAAAAAGCTCCACGGCTATGTTTTGCTTGCAAGATACTAAGAATTAGTATCTTAAAGAATTGTGACTCATCTGTTAAAGAGTGTTTTGTTCTGTTTTATTCTGTTGGGGTAAATATTTTGCTGAAATTTTTACTTCTAATCTTGTTTTCCAGGCACACTGGAAAGGCATGAGACAGGAGAAAGAGCACAAATTATTCTTAATTGTTGTGATGATTCACAGCTGGTGAAAGCTGAGTCTGTACTTCCCGTTGCTTCAGAGACACTTAAGCACAAAAGTATAGAACAGAGATCCTCCTGTCCCTACCAGCTTGGGCCAATACCTTGCCCTGGTCTGCAGGTGGAGTCTTCAAGTAAGGTAAGTTCAAATGAAGCTCTTGTTCACAAAGAACATTATCAACCGAATAAGAAATTATATGCATTCATAAATAGATGGCGCTTAAGTATCAGCACAAAAACAAGAACTAAGAGACAGGTACATCTACCAAATAAGCTTGGGTGAAGCAGTATAACTTTTTGAGTGACTATTATACTTATTAGGGCATGATTTTTGACAAAATAGGTACTGCCTTATCAAAATTGAGTCAATTTTGTATTAAACCTCAAATCCTAGGTGGCTTTCCATAGGGAAGGGAAAACATTTATATTCTGTAGTTTGCATCTATTTTTGTTTTTCGGTTAAGAGTATCTGACCTCTTAAAATTACTGATTGAAAATAAAATGGTATCCGAAAAACTAGATCACAGTATAGATAATTCTTTTGGTATTCTCAGTATCACTCAGGATCACTAACTCTAGGATTCTAAGCCTCAGTGAATACACAATGATGGAATTTGCATTTATTTATTTGCATTTATTCTCACAAACCAAGTCAACCAGCTTAGCATAAATTTTGACTAGCTTTATTGTTTTTTACTTCTAAATATGATAATTTAATCTGATTTCTTTAAGGGATTAGATTATTTTCCATCTTTTTGTCTTTTCATCTCCAAATTATCCCCTCAACGTACTGTTGTAACTATGCCATTTATATGTATGTATCAAATGTTTTTTTCATGTAAACATATTTTCATAGTATTAATATGTAACTTTTATTTTTAATGCCTGCATTATGCTTTATGTGGTGTTTTTACCATTGTTGTTATAAATTGTTTCTCTATGGTTTGATTATAGGCTGATTTTTTATATCACTTTTATGAATTACATACCTATGAACCTAAAGCTTTTCTCATGTAGATTATTTAAAGGATATGTTTTTGGAAGCAGGATTGCTAAATCAAGGTTTTGCTGATTTTTAATTACATATTGTTAACCTGCTCTGTTATTTTAATAGTATCATGAAGACTAGTAAAATACTATTAATAAAGACTTTGAATAAGACCTTATTTTATCTCATGTGTATGTATATAGTTAGGCAAAAGAATGTATCATCTTCAAGAAAGGCTAATAGGCCATTAAAGCCATGCCTCAAAGCAGCAGAGTTTGGGGCCAGAGTGCCAGCATGTCATCTTTAGCTTTTTGGATTTAGAGGCCTGATTTAGATTTTACCAATGAGCCTAGGATGTGTCAACCTTTTAAGAACTGAGTCACACTAAATACCTAAAAAATGAATATATAAACTAGAATGACAATTCTTTAATTGGAATTCTGTCATTGCTTGGTACATTCTTACTGCAGCAAAGTTGGGGACAGGGGAAATTGTAACACAGGGTTTCTTGATGGGCATGGAGTCAGAGCCCAGAGAATATTCATTCATTGAGTTCTAAGAGTTGAATGTAGCCAGTGCTTTCAGCCCATCAGAGTAACTTTGTCAAGGCTGATAATGCATTGAAAAATGTCTAAATTTTGGATTTTTCTAACACTTCATTTAGAACACCTGCTCTTATTTATACTTTCCTTCTTCAGATATTGAAGCCAGTGATTAAAGTGATGGCTTTTTTTCTTTTCTCATTCAGTCCATTGTCTTTAGGTTTTCAAAACCTATTTTTCCTATTCTTAACTTGAAAAGATCATTTGATGACATTTCAAGGCCATAAGGACAGTTATAGAGATGCAATTAATCTTCAGGATTCACAACTGAACATAAGACTGGAAACTGAATCACACTGTCAGTCTTAGGTATCACAAGGCTTCAGTGAATAAAGCCCAGTGAGTGAGCCAAGCCAGCTGTCAAGCATCCCCATCTTGATGTGTCTTTGTTGCTCACTCTTCATAACAGAGCTTGCATCTCATAGTGGAAATTATACACTAGAATAGTAGATGAGAACTGGGGAGTGTCTCTTGACTTACATATTTCAGTTGTTTAGTGTTTGCAGGAGGAAATTTCATTCAAGTGTCTTTTTTATTAGTTTAATTCCCAGAAGGTAAACTGATGGCTATTTATTTCAGTCTCTTGAAGAGTTTCAGAGCTACTTTTCATGTAGTGGCAATAATATATATAGATTTCATTTTTAAAAAATTTATTATTATATTTGAAGTTCTGAGATACATGTGCAGAACAAGAAGTTTTGTTACATAGGTATACATTGCCATGGTAGTTTGCTGCAAGCATCAACCCATCATCTACATTAGGTGTTTCTCTTAATGCTATCACTCCCCTATCTCCCACTGCATGACAGGTCCAGTGTGTGATGTTTCCCTCCCTGTGTCCATGTGTTCTCACTGTTCAACTCTCACTTATGAGTGACAACATGTGGTATATGCTTTGTGTTAGTTTGGTAAGAAGGATGGTTTCCAGTTGCATCCATGTCCCTGAAAAGGACATGAACTCATCCTTTTTTATGGCTTCATAGTATTCCATGGTGTATATGTGCCACATTTTCTTTATTTGGTCTATCACTGATGGCATTTTGGTTGGTTCCAAGTCTTTGCTATTGTGAATGGTGCTATTGTGAATGGTGCTGCAATAAACATATGTGTGCATGTGTTTTTATAGTAGAATGATTAAAATCCATTGGGTATATACCCAGTAATGGAATTGCTGGGTCAAATGGTATTTCTAGTTCTAGATCCTTGATGAATCGTCACACTGTCTTCCACAATGGTTGAACTAATTTACACTCCCACCAACATTGTAAAAACGTTTCTATTTCTCCATATCCTCTCCAGCATCTGTTGTTTTCTCACATTTTAATGATCACCATTCTAACGGGCATGAGACGGTATCTCATTGTGGTTTTGATTTGCATTTCTCAAATGACCAATGATGATGAGCTTTTTTTCATATGCTTTTTGACCACATAAATGTCTTCTTTTGAAGTGTCTGTTCATATCCTTTGCCTACTTCTTAATGGAGTTATTTTTATCTTGTAAATTTGTTTAAGTTCTTTGTAGATTCTGGATATTAGCGCTTTGTTAGATGGATAGATTGCAAAAAAAGTTCTCTCATTCTATAGGTTGCCTGTTCACTCTGATAATAGTTTCTTTTTCTGTGAAGAAGTTCTTTAGATTAATTAGATCCCATTTATCAATTTTGGCTTTTGTTGCCATTGCTTTTGGTGTTTTAGTCATGAAGTCTTTGCCCATACCTGTGTCCTGAATGGTATTGCCCGGGTTTCTTTCCAGGATTTTTATGGTTTTAGGTCTTACATTTAAGTCTTTAATCCATCTTGAGTTAATTTTTGTATAAGGTATAAGGAAGGGGTCCAGGTTCAATTTTCTGCATATGGCTAGCCAGTTTTCCCAACACCATTTATTAAACAGGGAATTCTTTCCCCATTACTTGTTTTTGTCACGTTTGTCAAAGATCAGATGGTTGTCAATGTGTTATTTCTGAGGCCTCTGTTCCACTTCACTGGTCTATATCTCTGTTTTGGTACAAGTACCATGTTCTTTTGATTACTGAAGCCTTGTAGTATAGTTTGAAGTCAGGTAGTGTGATGCCTCCAGCTTTAGTCTTTTTCCTTAGGATTGTCTTGGTTATACAGGCTCTTTTTTGGTTCCATATGTAATGTAAAGTAGTTTTTCTAATTCTGTGAAGAAACTTAATGGTAGCTTAATGGGAATAGCATTGAATCTATAATTTACTTTGGGCAGTATGGCCATTTTCACAATACTGATTCTTCCTATCCATGAGCATGGAATGTTTTTCCGTTTGTGTCCTCTCTTATTTCATTGAGCAGTGCTTTGCAGTTCTTGAAGAGATCTGTCACATCCCTTGTAAGTTGAATTTCTAGGTATTTTATTCTCTTTTTAGCAATTGTGAATGGGAATTCACTGATGATTTGGCTCTCTATTATTGGTGTATAGGAACACTTGTGATTTTTGCACATCGATTTTGTATCCTGAAACTTAGCTGAAGTTGCTTATCAGCTTAAGGAGATTTGGAGCTGAGATGATGGGGTTTTCTAAGTATGCAATTATGTCATCTGCAAACAGAGACAATCTAACTTCCTCTCTTCCTATTTAAATACGCTTTATTTCTTTTTCTTACCTGAATGCCCTGGCCAGAACTTCCAATACTATGTTGAATAGGAGTGGTGAAAGAGGGCATCCTTGTCTTGTGCCAGTTTTAAAGGGGAATGCTTCTAGTTTTGGCCATTCAGTATGATATTCACTGTGAGTTTGTCATAAATGGCTCTTATTACTTTGAGATACCTTCCATCAATATGTTGTTTATTGAGAGTGTTTAGCATGAAGGGGTATTGAATGTTTTCGAAGGCCTTTTCTGCATCTATTGAGATAATCATGTGGCTTTTGTCGTTGGTTCTGTTTAAGTGATGGATTACATTTATTGATTTGCATATGTTGAACTAGACTTGCATCCCAAGGATGAAGCCAACTTGATCGTGGTGGATAAGGTTTTTGATGTGTTGCTGGATTCAGTTTGCCAATATTTTATTGAGGATTTTCGCATCGATGTTCATCATGGATATTGACCTGAAAATTTCTTCATTTAATTTTGTTTCTTTCTTGTCTTCAAGAAGCAATAAAATGCCAGGGTCTTGTTTTCCTACCTATAGGCTGATTTCAACTTCATTTTCTTGTTTTTGCTCCTTACCTTAGATGATTACATTTTAAACTTTTATTCTTTACAATTGGAGATAATCTAAATTGGACAGGACTATCACTTTCTTTGTCCTACATACAATACTTCTATTATTATTGAATTTAGTGCTAATGAGATTGATATTTATTTGTGCTTCTCGTAAGCTATACCTTTTTAAATTACATACTGTATGTCTTCATTGTCTATTATACACTATTTCTCTTAGCATTTTATCCTGTTAGAGTTAAGCTGTTAAGATTGTTTTATTTATTTATTTTTAGAGAAAGGGTCTTGCTCTGTCATCCAGACTGGAGTGCAGTGGCACGATCATAGCCCACTACAGCTTTGAACTCCTGGGTTCAAGCAATTCTCTTGGCTTAGCCTTCCAAGTAGCTGGGACTATGGGCATACAACACCATGCCTGGCTGAATTTAAGAAGTTTATCTTTTAAAGGCAAGATCACATTTTGTTGCAAGGAGTCTCAAACTCCTTGCCTCAGGTGATCTTCCTGCCTTAGCCTCCAGAGTCTCTGGGATGAGAGGTGTGAGCCACTGTACCTGGTGAGGTTGTTTATCTTAGTCTTTTTTAATTCATGAGTTTGAAAACCATGAAATTTTATGGGTGCTTATAAATTCCCGATTTTCCTTGTTATTAATATGACAAAATGCTTCATGAGTTTTCCTAAGAAAAAAGTAATTTTAAGAAACCAAATTTGAATCATACTCATTTTGTATGTGAGGAAAATGAGGGACAGTATGCCTATGAAATGAAAAGCTGTTAAAGGTTACTCTGTATTTCAGAATTGTTTTTGTGTGTGGATTTTAGTAAGACACAGGTGAAATATTCTCCAGCAACAGAATGAACTATTTAAACACAAGACTAGCAGGTGAGCTTTTTGTGTTGGCAATATTTGGACTTATTAGAATGTTGTGTTTATTTTTTCTTGTTGCCTTTGAAGCAAGTGCATATAGATCTGGAGAAAGGTTTAAAGGAGAAAAACAAATACAGTAAAATATTTTGAAAATAATTCCAATTCAAAATGCTAGAGGAATTGAATTTGTGCTGCTAGACAAAGAATATCTCTGGGATAGGAAAGAAAGGCCTGAGTCATAAAGGATTTAAAGGAATACAATATCATATTAGTGATGGGGAACTGCTTTTTTTAGATTCATCTAAGGATTAGACAATATACAACCTGTTTAAATTGCAGTAGAAGGAATTTAGCACCAAAGTAGAGAGTAAACAGCCATCCTAAAATCATCTCTACATGGCAGAAATCTTTGTAGCTTCATCACATTTTAAGGGAAAAATGCCTATTTTGTTTGTTGTTGGGTTAGTTGCCTTTAAATTCTTTTTCTGCATTTCTTGTCTATAAAATGAATAAAAGAGTAAAATGGATTATTATTTTGGGCCCATTGTAGTATCCTGGAAATGCCTTTTCTTTAAAACTGATTTTCTGTAGAATAATAAAATATATTATTAAAATTAAATTTAATCGTTTCTTTTTCCTTTTATTAATGTATCTATTAGGCAATTCAAAATTACAAATGTGGTTTGTATTCCACTTGTATTGGCCAATGATGAACTAGACCAGGGATAAATATTTTTCTTTTCTGTTAAGGACCTGCTATGATTTGGATATTTGATCCCGCCAACCTGATGTTGAAACGTGAATCTCAATGTTGAAGAAGGGACCTAATGAGGTGTTTAGGTCATGAGGGCAGATCCTTCCTAAATAGATTAACGTGGGGATGGGAATGCCTGTGCTCTATCGGTTTCTAAGAGAGTTAGATGCTAATAAGAGCTCATCACTCTCCTGTCTCTCTTGCTTCCCTTTTCACCATGTGCTCTCTGCACACATGGCTCTGGTTCACCTTCTGCCATGAGTGGAAGAAGACTGAGGCTTTCACCAGATGTCCAGTCTTCCAGCCAGCAGAATCATGAGCCAAATAAAATTTATATATTGACCAGCCTCAGGTATTCCTTTATAGCAACATAAAAATAGGCTAAGAAAGGACCAGATAGTATATATTTTTGGCTTTGCAGGCCAGAATTTTGCTGCTACGCATACTCAACTCTGGAGCACAGAAGCAACCATAGACAATTCTTCAGCAAGGGTGATTGTGTTCCAATAAAAATATTATTTACAAAAGCAGGCAGTGGACTAGAGATGATGCACTGGTTGTTTTTTGCCACTTTATGATCTAGACAGTCTTTACTGGACCTGGAGATCATGAAGTATGAGGAGGAACTGGCAAAATAGTCAACACCTCTCTTTCCCCTCCATATCTGTATTTTACATGAAACAGTATCCCAACCTTGTCTGCACTGTATGGAATATAATCCAAAAGAGTTTATATCAAGTCTATTCTCTGACAGAAACCAGGAACTCATATGTGTTTGTAAAACCATCCTTTAAAGAGAAACAAATGTGTAAGTAATGGCTCACAACTTAGTTGAAATTTTTTTAATGGAATTTTCTTTAAATAATGCACTGATATGTTCATCTTTAAGCATAAAAAATTTATTATAAATAAAGACTGCACAGCATTATTTCCATTCTAGTTAAGCTTTCTAGAAATATGGTTATATATGTTTTTAACCTTTACTGAACTTAGGGTGATGTCTCTTTGGTATCATTTGCTTAAAATTTTTATTAGAGATTTATTCTGATACCCCTTGTAAAACATGGCTGTTGTATTGGTAAACCACCAACTGAAAATTGGATCCCACGATTACCTATCTATCACCTTGTCAGAATGAAAAGTTAGTTATTTTATATTTTTTGACTCAAAAACTAACCAAAATAGAGTCAGTATAGTTTCTAAATTATGAGATTTGAAAATCTCATCTGAAAATTTACTTGTAAAAGTATTAAATAATAAGTCAGTATGGTAACATTACATGTTACTATGGTTTTTATTAAACTGTCTATTTTAATATTAAAATTGTATAACTATAAAAAATACTTATTGTAAAACAAAACATTGCATTATATAGGGCTAAATCATCCATACAGAATGAAAATTTTCCTTTTTTGATTAGTAAATTTTTATTTATTCTTTTTAATATAATAAGCAACATAGAAAACTATTTTTCTAACGTGAAAAATATTTCATATCATATTTTTATAATTTTAAAATAAAATAGATTTTTATTTTAAATTTCAAGCACTTTATGAACAGATAGTTATTTCCCTCTGTAAACATTGAATTAAGATTTTTGTTTTAAGTAATTTGATTTAGTGAATCCCATCTTAAAACTGTAGTACCTAAATGGTAATACCCTGCCTAGTAAAATAGAATAAAGAAACAGTAGGGGAAAAATCTACAAGGCAATTAGCTTTTTGAACACATAAAGTGATACAAATTTTTGACAGTGTATAACTGTTTATTGTAAGAGTTTTATAGACTTTAAGTACTGTAAGTTAAAAAAAAATTCCGTAATACCTAATCCTTTTTTTATAACTGCTTTATGAAGAGCATCTCTTTTCTCATTTTGTGGAGTGAGTTTAAACTTTTTCTGTTGTTAAAATATTACCTCAATCATGCAGAAAACTATGAGGAATATGTCACAGCTTTGTTTCAAAACGATTTTAGAAGGTCTGAGTGACTATGAAAAGTAGGAAACGCACTATAAAATGACTCCAGCTGTCCGCCTCGCACCCAGAAGCAACTTCAAATTTCCTCACAGGACTTCAAAGCCTGGCTTGTATCTCAGCATTCGTTGGCCATGTAAATCACAGGCACAAAAGGAGAATGCTCCTATTTCATGGTGCGAGGCTGGTTTTAGTCTGGCTTTGTGCAGCACGTGCCGGTGGGGAATGCCAGCAACAGAAGGACTCTGTTCTGACTCGTGTGACAAATGCAGTTAACACTGGATCCATATTAATGTTGTCAAGTTCCCTCAATGTATTTAAACAGATTTTAATTATTTTCAGCTTCCAACGGCCTGAAATATATAGCCTAATAGTTCTTCAAAGAAAGCTTACTTAATGTGTGAATGTAAAACCTCTCATAAAAATGAAACTTTTATATTGGCCTTAGTCATTGACATAGGTTATTCATCAAGTCAGCAATTTGTGTGGCAAAGTGCCATTTGAATAGTGTATTGTTAGGATACTTATGGTCCACTTGACAAGGGCTCTTGCTGTAAATAGTGCAATTTGACTCCAGCTGTTAAAGAGTGGCTTTGACAGCAGCCAAATAGAATGGAGATGCCTTACTGCACTGCCGAAAAATCAATATTGGGTTCTTGTTCATAGTAACCTGTTCTTTTCTCTTCTGTAGATTTATAAACGACTATCAAGGGTTTATAAGTGGAAGTTTAAATATTATTTTAAATGTAATTCACTTTAAGCTTCAAATTAAGACTTGTGATAAAGGGTACAAATGGGGAGTTTTTGGATATTATTTCCAAACCCTGGCTCATGTTTAGTCAAAATTACAGCTACGTTTAATTTGGATTATCTGGCCTCAATAGAAAAGAATGCGTATAAAACATAAACTCAAAATTGTGTGCCTATTGTATATTGCCAGCCCAATTATTTCTTCTTTTTGATTTTCCTTATCAATTTATCTTCTGTGTCCCTCCCCTCTCCTCTGTGTGTATACCTTTTTGTATAGATGGCAGAGTTCTTTGTGGCTGTGCCCATAGCAACACCCACAGATGTTGACAGCCAGTCATGTCCCCAGTGTTGTTTTCCTAAAGCAGAGTCTTGCTGGTTTTGAAGAGTTTTCTAAGCAGTTTTCAGCACTACAAGGTTGCTATGATACCTGACTGGCAGTAATAGATATTGAATCTGTTAATTACAGTAACTACATACGGGGTCTTTCTTCATTGGGTTTCTCTACCATTGCTAGCTGTTATGTTTAAGATACAGAGAGGAAGTAAAGTTATATATTAAGATGAGAAAAAAAATGTTCCAAGGTAAAGTCTTGAAACAAAAAATTTCCAGGTATAAAAACCTTTTAGCTGACTATTGCTTTCCCAAGACTGCAGATATAATTTATTTAAATCATTTATAGTTTTGGTTGAGTTTGATTTTTAGTTTTTATTGTTGTTCCTGAGAAGACATAAATCCTCATATAAAGTGTACTGAGCAGGATTTGAAAAACCTACATTTTTTAACCTGGAAAGTGCTAGTATAATGTGTATTTTCTCAAACGCCTTTTTCAATCAACGCTGTTAAAATAGCTATCTTCCTATTACTGATCAACCCTGCACTTATTGAATTTATGGCTGAGATAGCAACTGAAAATTCATAAAGCTGATAATATAATTGTGAATGTAGACCTTTAAGGCTGATTCAAGGTCGGCTTTATTGTTTTTATAATTGCTGATAGTCAATCGTGATTTCTACCAGAGAAAGGGTTAGTTCTGCTTTGGGTTTAGCTGGTTTCAAAAAATGTTCTCTCTTTTGTTAATTCTAAAGTAAGATTTTTCACTGAATAAGTATTTATATCATATATTTAGTACTAAATTTAACTTTAGTTTTATTTCGGTCTCTTTCTCCCCATAATATTTCATTAGCCCTGTAAGACACGTGGAAATCTAAGATTATGTAGATTTCTTCTTGGATTAAATATTCTGTCTGTAGTTATCAGTTAATTTGGAGAAGGAAGTTCTAGCATAGCAACATGGAGAGAAGTTAAGCACTTTAGGCACCTTAATTTTGTATTTAGCTTAATCTAAGGACTGTGTTGGCATAATTTATTAAAGCACATCTTTACATTTGCCTTCATTTACGTTAATAATTTTATAGATATTTTAGCACCTATGAATTCTGTAACCATGTTCATATGATACTATGCACCCAAAACTATTTAGCTTATTTAGACTTTTTTCTTCCTTATTTTTTTTTTCCTTCCCTCTTTTCTTCTCAGTTGTAAATTGTTTTTCTCTTTTAAAAACATGTGACCTCTCAAAATTTGTTAAGATCCTGCTTTGTGAGGTACCCAAAAGATGACCCTATTCCACCTACTTAGAGGTCATTATCTGTTGGGGTCCAAATTCACTCCAGTGGATTTGCATGTTCTGTTATTGAGCAACTTGTTGGTTCTGATTAAAACATGATTATAAATGTTACCTTTAAAATGCGTTTCTATTCTATTTTTAATGATTCACTGGATGATATTTTTAGAAAAAAATGAAGTTTGTAGAATTCAGATGTTAAAGTATTAGTTGCTTAAAACTGGAAAGAAATGGAGGATAATAAAATCTTTCTTGTTGAAAGCTGGTAATATCACTTATTGACTGAGAGTACCATCTAGACCCATTTAAAGCAATCCCAACAGGAGCACTACTTCTGTACCAATGACTTATGTTGAAACTGGCCCTAAGAGAGCAGCAAATGCAAAAAACTAACAGGAAGCAATTCTCAAAAAAAGAAAGCATTTATTTTCATGGAATATTTCCCCTATACTATTAAAAACAAAATGTATTAAGAGTTCCTGTATTTATTGGAACTAAGAGCATGAAATTATTTTAAAAAATATAACCAGCTAATATCCTTGTCCATTTTGCTGAATTGGGTTTTAATAGTGACGTCCTGAAGGCGCCACTAGATCTCTGCATCTCCAACTAACATACATTTATTTGTAATTTTCTTCATACTCTATAGCGCATATAATTCTGAAAACAGGTTTAATCCTAAATTAAAATATCGTGCATAATCTTTTGGTTCAAGTGTGATTATTCCTGCCAGATATAAAAATGATCCCAACAAGCTGCTGTGAGCAGCAGGGCTTATGCACATACATAACCCCATGCAATTCAAGTGGGACTGAAAAGTGTAGTTCTATGTCTTCGCATATTGCCCAAGACCTAATAGCTTTTAGAAAGCCACTAAGAAAGTTTACAAAGCTGGGCGTGGTGGCTCACACCTGTAATCCCAGCATTTTGGGAGGTTGAGGCAGGCGGATTATGAGATCAGGAGTTCGAGACCAGCCTGACCAATGTGGTGAAACCCAGTCTCTATGAAAAAATACAAAAATTAGGGTGTGATGGTGCATACCTGTAACCTCAGCTACTCAGGAGACTGAGGCAGGAGAATCGCTTGAAGCTGGGAGGTGGGGGTTGCAGTGAGCCGAGATCGCACCACTGCACTCCAGCCTGGGCAACAGAGCGAGACTCTATCTCAAACAAATAAATAAATAAATAAGAAGAGCTTACAAAATGCAAAGTCCTGCTCACCTTCATTATGTTCTTATTAGCTCCCACTAGAGGTCCCTTGTCATTATATAAAACATGGACTTCTCCATTGTTTCTCTGGTAGCAAATGTTTCGATGTTTTGTTTTCCTTTTGCTTGTCTCTCATGTCAGTCTCTGTTTTACAACATCTATAGCATGACACTGGTCATGCTAAATATGGAAAGAACAGTATGTGTCCTGTCTCTCCATATGTGATTATCATGAGAAATGAGAAAATTATTTGACAGTTGATGTGGCTCCCTAAACCTAAGAGGGTACCTGAATCAACTTTCATGAAATTTGTTATTATACGACTGTCTGTTCAATGTTGTTAATTACCAAGGACCTATCTTTTATTCAACCAGATCAATTATAGTTAGTCAAGTTGATAGATAGTAACAAATTGTCTTTAAGGTCTCTTCTTTTTTTTTTTTTTTTGAGAGAGAGTCTTGCTTGGTCACCCAGGCTGGAGTGCAGTGGCACCAGCTCAGCTCTCTACAGCCTCTGCCTCCTGGGTTCCAGTGATTTTCCTGCCTCAGCCTCCCAGGTAGCTGAGATTACAGGCATGAGTCACCATCACCAGCTAATTTTTTTATTTTTCGTAGAGGTGGGGGTTTCACCATGTTGGCAAGGCTGGTCTCAAATTCCTGACCTCAGGTGATCCACCCGCCTCAGCCTCCCAAAGTGCTGGGATTATGGTGTGAGCCACCACGCCTGGTCAAGATCTCTTAAGCATATCTTTCTTTTATGACTTTAATGTTTATGTACGCTAATGGTCAACTTAAAATATCTATAAACATATTTTTAGTCATTAAATTTCTGGTGTTCAGAAGAATGGAATTAGTATGATAGTAGCAGAAAACTAACAGTTCTGAGTGTATTTTGTCAAAATATGACAATTCAACTAATCATAACAAATTATGCCCTGAAATATACATCTGATTTAAACGGTCTACCATTCTGTCTTAATCAAGATAGCAACTGAGATCAGATACAGAAAAGTCAATGAGTTGCATGGTGAGGAAGTGCCCAGGTAACATGCAGAACTTCATATGATGATTTGTTTCACTGTTCTTGTGCACCTACCACAAAGGCCCAACTGTGGGGCCACAGCTTGAAGTTTTTTGCCTTCACCAAATATTCTATGTCCATAAATTCTAGGACCAAGTTCTTGTATTTTAAAACATTGAGTTGTTATATTTTATCAGATTTCAGTTTTTTAACAAGAAATAATTATCAAAATCTGTTTATCTTTTACTAATGAATAAAATCTAAGGATTTGGACCCTTATTTCTCTATCTGTATGAAGGGTATAATAAATGGCCATTTAATTCACAGACAAATCATGAAGTATAATGGGACTAAGTAATATAATCTACAAAAGTCTCATTATGTATGAATGATACATCATATCTCTTAAAGCTTTTGCAGCCCTCTTGCGGTTACCTGATGTCTTCTCAATAAATCATTTAATATGATTGCTTTTAATTTTTGTTTTCAGGATATACAGAATTTTATTCAGTATGAACACATCACATCATATTATAATGAAAAGTTTCTTCACTTGAGAATTAGAGCACCTTTGTCAGTAGTTCACGAGTGATACTTGAGAAAGAACTCTAATTGATTTTTACTCTCCACTGTTAATTTTTGTATTTATTTCAAGACTGGATATATTTATGCTTAATCAAAACCTAGGAAATATCCCCTTCAATATTTCAGAATGTTCATAAAATTCAAATTTTTATTCAGTACTATTATTTTGAAATGCATTATATCTCCTAAACTAGCAACTCTCTCTATTATTTTCTTAGCAAGGGTATCTTTGGAGTTATAAATTTGATTTTTGACACTTACATGGGGCAGGGGATGTCCTGTAAGGTTTACACATATTCTTCAGCCATAACTATTTCCAGTCTATTGATCTCACATAACTGTTTATGAAATATATTTTCAGCTTCCACCAGTATGATGGAAAGAAAAGAGACTAAGAATGAGCATTCCCTTATTATTAACTGAGTTGCATTCAAAATTATAAATCATACATTAAAAAGATGAGAAATGTCAAGTGCAGGTTCAGTCCCATGACCCATATATTTAACCTCCAGCTATTTGGCCTCATTAAAGAAACTCATATTTCCACTGATGCTAGCCTTCTGCCAGAATGTTTTCACCCCAATTCTACAGCTTCAAGTCTAATTTTGATGCCATTTTACCATTACATAGGTAGCAGCTCACTTTCTATTATTCTCTCTCTCAGCATCCTTTTTATTTCATTTTGTATCTTCTCTACCCTCTACTATAGTATAAACTCAAATGGGACAGTTACAGTTATGATAAGCCTACTCTGTAAGTTTGTCACGAAATTCATCACCTAGCATATCTGGCACATGGTAGGTATTCAGAAATATTTGTGGAATCAACTTATGAACTGAAAACTACTGAAGTCTAAAACATAAAGAATAGATGGTAAGAAAGTAAATGATGCTTCTTTTTGAATTGTAAGAGAAAAAAATGAAAATGACTGCCAGAAAAAAAAAAGTGTAGTTGTTTTGTCAGTCAATTGCTTTAAGTCAAAATCAGGTTTTTTGTTTTGTTTTTTTTTTTTGAGATGGAGTTTTCGCTCTTGTTTGCCCAGGCTGAAGTGCAATGGCGTGATCTCAGCTCACCGCAACCTCTGCCTCCTGGGTTCAGGCAATTCTCCTGCCTCAGCCTCCTGAGTAGCTGGGATTACAGGCACACGCCACCATGCCCAGCTAATTTTTTTTGTATTTTTAGTAGAGGAGGGGTTTCACCATGTTGACCAGGATGGTCTCGATCTCTTGACCTCGTGATTCACCCGCCTCGGCCTCCCAAAGTGCTGGGATTACAGGGGTGAGCCACCGCACCCAGCTGCAAATCAGGTTTACATATGACTTGATTGTACAGAAAATAGACACCTAGCAAAAAAATAGTCAGCAAAGAGGCTGCTGAAACACAGAAGCAACCTCCACTGATATTTAGATACCAGTCTCAATTAATTCAAAAGTTTATAAGAAAAAGTTTATTAAATAGTGGTGATAAAACTTAGCAAGTGCAGCATATTAGGGAGAAATGATTCACTTTGGGTAAGATGGGCATACAACAGAGCTGACAAAGACCCAGAAAGGAAGATTAAAGGCAATGTGATTAAAATGGCTTGTTACACCAGCAAAGTGCATATCCATTTACTTTGCCCTTAAATCTTAGACTCCTTTTCTAATAACAAAGTTATCTAAAATAAACACTCAAAAATAGCCTGAGGATTGTATTGTATATCTTGAGCCTCTACTTCCCTGAAATAATTACTTTACTGAGCCCTCCCCTCAATACAAAAGCCCTAAAGCCAGCAACAATCTAATCAACA
Organism: Leontopithecus rosalia; assembly: GCA_028533165.1. NCBI lineage: Eukaryota > Metazoa > Chordata > Mammalia > Primates > Cebidae > Leontopithecus > Leontopithecus rosalia. The sequence goes on along the minus strand of CM052655.1, from coordinate 32,588,980 downwards.
GGTTTGTAATAACTTTTAGAAATTTAAGTGTAATAAATATGAAGAGGCCTGATTTATGTTTCATTTCCCAGATGCAAAGACTAGTACAATTCTGCATCCCCCCAAGTAACAAACATTGCTTCCTGCTTTTGTACATCATTTGAAAATCGCTTAACTTGCCCTCTCATCCGAGGATAAGTAGGAGAAAGTGCCGATTATGTTTCAACATGTACGACGTAAAATGCTTTTAGGTAGCTCATCGTGGGAACATAGGGTGGCATACTGGATTAGCAGCCCCAGGAGAAACCGAGCCTCACACGATTTGTTCTTTTTTTTCTCTGAACACCTCATGTAGATTCTCATGATAAGGCTTTTCTGTAATTCCTGATAGACCAGTGCTCTTCCACGTGGTTAGTGATGGTGACTCTATTCTCCACATTTCTTCCTGCCCAATCTCATGTACCAGAGATGTTCTTCTCTTTAGTCAGATCCTACCCATACTACAGCATCTGCATGCACAGTTTACCATGAGCATACTACTTAAACAATTTATATTAAACTGATAAGAACAGATACCAAATTTGATCTTAGCCCAAAGGTCAAGAAGTGATTAAACACTTGATAAATTAACTATGGGCCGGGCATGGTGGCTCATGCCAGTAATCCCAGCACTTTGGGAGGCAGAGGTGGGTGGATCACCTGAGATCAGGAGTTTGAGACTAGCCTGGCCAACATGGTGAAACTCCGTCTCTACTAAAAATACAAAAAATTGTTTGGGCTTGGTGGCATGCACCTGTAGTCCCAGCTACTCTGGAGGCTGAGACAGGAGAACTGCTTGAACCTAGGAGGAGGTTGCAATGAGCCGAAATCATACCATTGCACTCCAGCCAGAGTGACAGAGCAAGACTCCCTCTCAAAAAAATAAATAAATAAAATGAATTATGGATTGCCTAATTATTTTACCACGATTCGTCTTATTTTCTCAATTAGCTCTAAAACTCCTTGAAAACAAAGAATTACTATGTCTGCATGTTATGTAAGTTTTGTAGCATGGAATGAAAAACAGAATACTTTATTTATTCAGCAAATATTCACTGAACATCTACTATATGCCAGGCACTCTTCCTGATACAAGACCGTGGTGCTCATGGCCCTTACAATTCTAGTGAGAGAGAATACATCATAATTAAAACAAAACAAAACAAAGCAAGATTTGCAGATAATGATAAAGCTCTGCAGGGAATTAATGTTGGCCAGTTTGATAGACAGTCCTAGGGGTTTACTATAGGCTGAGTGATCAGAGAAGGATGTAGGATTTACACTAAGTTTGAATTGCAGGAAGGAGCCAGAAATTCTACTGACTTTCAGAGGGGAGAATATTCTAAGCAAAGCAAACAGCTACTACAAAAGGCCTAAAGTAGTCATGAGCTTGATGTAGACAATGAAGTCAAAAAGACCAGTGTGACTGAAGGGAAGTATGGGGAAGGAAGAATTATGAGTCAATATTGAACAGGGAGGGAAGGCTAGAATATGTTGGGTGTAATCATCCAGAGTAAGAAGCTTGAGTTCCAAGTATTAAAGGGAGTCTTTTCACAATTTTACTCAAAAGGAGTAACATTATTTGATTTATGTTTTGAAAAGGTCATTTTGTTTGCTATGTAAAAAAAAAATTAATCAGAAGAGAGAGTGCATCTAGAAGAGGAGTCTATTGCTTAGCTGAAGCAAGAGAAAGAAATTATTAGCTGGTTATTTTTTAAACATCAAGCTGGCAAAAGTCATGATGTGACATATGTGCTCTAGTTGACCTACATCCCAAAGTACCGGTGGGAGGAACCCCTTTAGATGGTGAAGCTAACTCTTGTCTGTGGTATGCAGGAAGTCATATTAGGATGACTTGATGGATGGATGAATAATATTTTGCGATAAGGAAAAACAGGTCTAAAAGCTCAGAATATGAAGATGGGGAACAAGTAAGGAGTTAATGAGAAGTTGATATGACTTGAGATGGAATATAAAGGGAGATGCAGTGGAAGGTAACTATGACTTGTACTCCTGCAGAAAATAAAAGGAAGTCTTTGAACATGGACTTCAACTTCTTTTCTTTTCTTTTAGTAGGAACATTTAACATGAGATCTGCTCTCTTAACAAATTTTTAAGTGTAAAATATATTATTGCTGACCCTAGATACAATGTTGTAAAGCAGATCTCTAGAGCTTACTAATCTTACTGGGCTGAAACTTTATGCCCATTGATCAATAACTTAAGCCCCTAGCAAGCACAATTCCACTCTTCAATTCTATGAATTTGGCTATTTCAGATATTGCATATACATGTTAACAGGCAATGTTTGTCTTTCTATGACTGCTTATTCTACTTGGCATATGTTCTCAAAGTTCATCAAGTTGTCACATATTGTGAAATTTCCTTCTCTTGGAAGGCTAAATATTATCCCATTGTATGTACATATCACGATTTCTCCACCTATTCATCTGTCAATGAACATTTAGGTTATTTCCACAACTTGGTTATTGTGATGCTATAAGAAACATGGACATGGTAATACTTCTTCAGGATTCTGCTTTTAATTCTTTTGAATAAATACCCAGAAGTGGGATTGCTGGATCATATTTTGGTAGTTCTATTTTTAATTTTTTGAGGAACCTCCATGCTGTTATTCATAGCAGCTACACCATTTTGTATTGCTACTCCGTGTGCTACAATTCCAGTTTCTCTACATCCTCACAAACACTTGTCTTCTTTTTTTGCTTTGTTTTTATTTTCATTTAATAGTAGCCATCCTGAAAGGTATGAGTGGGCATCTCATTATGGTTTTGATTTGCATTTCTTTGATAATTCATGAGCACTTTTCAAATATTTCTTGGCCATTTGTATATCTTCTTTGGAGAAATGTCTATTCAAATACGTGGCTTTTTGTTGTTGCTGTTGTTGTTGTAAGAATTCCTGAACTTGGACTTCCGGGAGCAACTTATATTTGTGTTGGAAAATCTCATGAGTAACAAAAACAACAAATACAGACCTAAGATAGGATCCTCTGTTGAAATGTAACTTGCCTGAATTAAGGGATTTAACATATAAAATTGCTTTCTTCATATTTATATTTCATTTTTGCCCAGAAAAAAATAGTTTACATACATTTAAAACTCCCATTATTTTAGAATAATCCAGGAGTTGGCAATTTTTTCTCTCAAGGGTCAGATAGCAAATAGTTTTGGTTTTGTGGGCCATACAGTCTCTGGTACACCTACTCAACTCTGCCACCGTAATACAAAAACAACCATAGTCAATGCGTCAGTAATGGAGCATTTCTCTCTTCCAATAATATTTCGTTTACAAAAAGAAGAAGTAGGCAAGTCTGTAAGTCGCTGTTTTGTGACCTTTGCAAGAGGCAGTGCTGTGATTAGATTGTGTTATAATGGAGTGTAATAGGTCACAAGAAGAAGAGTGGAAGCTTTCCATTGGAAAGAACCATATTTTTGTCATTGACAGATTTTCTTGCAAATTTCCCTGTTTACTGAAAATTATAAATGGTTTTGCTCAATTTGGGAGCCCTGGTTGGCAACTCATTTTTGGCTTCTGAGAGATTTTTGTCTTGTTTTCTTCTGCTTCTTACTTTTTTAAGGTAGTATACAGGCTTGATCTTGTCAGTCAGTTGCTAGATATGTGAGAAATTATTGTGGTATGGTTGTTTGAAAGAACCATGTCCTCAGACATTTCATAAATTTTACATACTTTTTTTAGTGGGCATACTTTCTGAGTATTGATTTCAATTTAATAAGTATGTGTTGAATTGAATTGACTGAAGTATCTGGTGGCCACACAAATATATATCCAAAGTAAGTGGGTGGTTATTCTTTGTGTAAATATGCATAAAAATTACTCAAAGGAGGAAAAGCACTATCTAAAAAACACTTATCCTTTGGTCTATTTAGTAGTGAGCCAATTCTGGCTAAGTTGTTTTTCCTTCAGACCTATACTTTTCCTGACCTTTTGGCCAATTATAAGCTTGTTAGTGTGATGCTTAGAAAGCATCAGCATGATAATGCTGATTTCAGGGTCACGGTTGGGAAGCAAAGGTGTTCAGAGTAAGTAAAATTACATGTACATAGCACATCTCTTTTAATTAGTTTTCATCTCTAGACAGTGGTGACACAATAACTTAGTAACACATACTTGTTATCTTAAAAACATATATATAGAGAGGTGAAAACAAATGGAAGGAAACAATTGCTATTTAAAGAATACACATGGGGTAAGTACATACAATTTGGCTTATTAATGAATTTTTAAAAATTTGATATTGAGAATTTTATTCTATTAGTGTCATTGAATTATTAGAATAGACCAAAATTGAATTAAGAAGCGTCTATTCAAATAGATGTGCCATCTGTCAGAAGTGGGGAGGTTGGGAGGGATTTGTTTCTGTATCTTCTAGTCGTTTCCAGGGAAAGCATAATGCACGTAAGCATGAGCAATCACATTTCATGTAGTGGAAGGAACACTGGACTAGAAGTAGTCAATCTGAGTTTTAATTTCAACTTTGGCACTTCAGTAGTTGTGTTGATTAAACGAGCGGCTATATAACATTGAATCTATCACCAAGCATCTCTTGTCTCTACCTACATATTCATGTATATATTGATATCGATTTGGATAATGTCTAGATCAGCATAGGCTATATCATGGTCTAGTAACAAACACTGTCCCAAATTTCATCAGCTGAAACAACTCAAGTTTATTATTTCTCATTCACTCAGTGTACCAATTTGGGGTTAGAAGGGGCCTCAGCTCTTCACTGTTACACAGAGACAAAGCTAATGAAGCAGAAGCCATGTGCTGTGAAAAGGTGAAGAGCTGTAAGCATTTGGTAAAAATACTGATGACTGAGGAGAGGGGGCACGAGAGAGGAAAAAGCATACTAATGATTGCACAGATCATTTCTAGGACTCTATACAATTATATGACATGTTGTGGAAAAGTGTGGTTTCTCTTTAGAGGAAGTTAAGGATCTCCCTAGGTATTAGGATTATGGATGTCTAACTTTCTTGTGCTTATCTTTATTATGGAATTCTATGTACACACTATTAGTATTATTTATTGAAGGCAAAAATAATATAGCAAAAGCTATTTTCAAGTAATGAACCTCTTTCAAATGTCCCTTGATTTTCTTACATTTTTTAAAAAATTTATGAATGTATGTAAATACCTTTAGTTTCTTCTATAATTCAGAATTTGGTGTCTGAGATAATATTTCATATTCTGCACTATTGTGATTTTATAATAATTGAACACAATCTTTTCCATTTTTCACGTGGAGTTATATTATTGTTTAGTCTGTTTGTGCACAAAAATAATTCTGACATTTCACATTTTGTTCTTGAGATCTGGTCCGACTTACTGAGCCTTCTACTGGAGTCCCTGACATGAGGCTAATGGAACCCTTACCTTTCCACTGTATCAAGAAAGGATAATCCTTTGTATGTTATCTCAGGTACAGGCAATACCCTATAATTTGGGGAAATATTTTGGCTTCAGTAATTTATTAACAAAGACCCTTAATTATTCCATTTTTATTTTTGGTTATGAGACTTCCTTTTTATAACACCTATTTGGCCATACCTTACCTTCCTTGCCACTTTTTATTTTAACTGCCCCAGAGCCCTTATTTCATGTTTTCTTTCATTTCAGTATTTCAGTTCCTGGATGGGACATTTTGTTGTACATTTATTTTTCAGAATTATTTATAAAACCATGAAAGTTTAAAGCTGACACTTGGTTTCAATCACTTTCTAGAAGCTGGGGACATGCTTGTGGTTGTGGTTCTTTTTATGGGGGAGAATTCATTGGTCCCTAGCTTTTGCCTCTTGTTTGTTAGCCAGTTCTCAATACAAGGTGACCTGAAACAGTCTTCTGGTCTCTGGTGATTTTGTTTACCTTATTTCTTTTCTTCCTCTATCCCTCACTCTCTCTCTTACCTTGGTCTTAAAAAGTTTTTCAAAAATGATGAGCAGTTTGTTCACCTCTAAATCCATTATTTGTATTATTTCTCACTTTCCTGCAACTGAATCTGCATTCACAGAACTTTGGTTGATTGCTGATAGATTATTTTGGAAACACAATAAGAGAGTACTAGTTGCAGGGGTTTTATAAGAATGAGATACAAAAATAAACATTTAAAACAATCTAGCAATATTTTTATGATGAGAACTTTGGTTATTTTTTTCTTTGCTGTATACATCAGAAGTTTTTTGAGAAGTAGAAATAAACAATCTGAGAGTTAAGAAAGGAACTTAATTTCTTTGAAGTCATTTAAAAAATAGACTTATAGAGATATAGTTATGATTTACAAAACCATAAGTCACATTTTAAGAGTGTTATAGAAACACTGATGCTTTTTAATATACCAACTCATCATCTTATACCTGTAAGACAGGGTCATCATACATCCAGGTTCACTGGGACAGTTTTGCCTCATGCCTGCTGTTCCAATGTAATTATCGATAATGCACCATTTCTCTCTAAAAAGTAGCCTGGTCTGAACAATAACTTGTATAATCAGTCTGTTTAAAGGAGACTAACATTTAAGTTAAATGAAGTAAAACGTATGTGTCCTACTTAAAATTAAACTAGCAATTTCAAAATATTCAAATAACCATGTATGATATACTAACTTAAATGGGTTAAAAAATAAAAAGCTGGTGCTTAATCAGTTTCCTTTTACATTTAGATATGCAAAAATACTAGAATCTCCTAGCAGTTAAGTGATATAGTTTAAGAGAAAAATTAGGCCTAAGACAAATAAAAGCCTTAATTTTTACTTCATCCAACATTTACAGTTTTACTTTTTCTGTGTTTGGCACATAGTTCTTAGTACATCATTTAAAAACTAACATGCAAAAGGCTCATTGCACAGTAAATGATACCCTTCATTTTAAAATGGTTTATTGATATATGCATTAAAAATGTAACTGGGTAGCCCTGAGAACTGCTTTACAAAATTCTGCTATTCTTCACACTTAAAACACAAAATCTATAATTAAAAAAGAAAGAGCAATTTTGTCCATTAGCCAGAGTCAGATTATACACTTTAAATCTGGAGATTTTGTAAACACACGAATAATATTTTACAGGCACAAACCAGTTTGAGGCCTGAAACACAATTTCCTTTATCTTTATATTCTAAGCTTTACAATGTTCCAGGAAGTGTCCATCTGTTCAGCTGAGATTGCTTCAAATAGTGAGTGGTCAGAAAGACTTAGATGATAAAGGTCAAAGGAGCCTCTTGACCCTGTGATACTTGCCAAAGCAATTGGAGCATCAGGGCTGATATATAGTTAGATACAGTTCGCTAAAGCAGGCTCCACTTTAATTGGTAATGATAGCAAGAATACACAGTAAAGTCATTGCTGAAAGAAAACAAAAAGTATCCAATATAGTAATTTATTACCAGTCAGTGGGTTTCACGCACTAGGTTGTTTTACCCCTGCAGTGGTGAGAGAAAGCAAAAAGGTACTCTAACACTTAGCTGAAAATGGATGCCCTGCTGATACCCAAGATGCGTAGTGGCCCCATGATTGCCCATGCCATTAGCTTGGTAATGCTGTCTCTATTGTAAACTCAGCTCCCCATGTTCTTCCTGTGCATCAGCTGCAGATTGAAGGCTTTTTCCTTTGTCTTCTATTTGCCCTGCCAATCATGCTGCTCTCCACCCCAGCCGATGGAAGGAGACAGTTTTACTGCCAACAAGGATCTTCAGCAACCTAGGGCTCAAAGAATCTGGAAATGAATGGTTGGCACTTTCACTTACATCTTGCTGTTTGATTTACGAGTTGTTGGGATTTTTTTGTTGTTGTTGTTCCTATCATTCCACCAATGGTTTCCAGATTTTTCATATCTTTGTAAGATACGTACTTCTGATAACTAGTATATCCCTACATGCTTATGGGCTCCCTATGAAATTAAATTATTTGTTATGAATGTTGAGATATATTTGGTGCAATATGAGCACAGCTCTTTATAAATATTTTTCATTTATTTAATCAGTTACAAAATTCTTTAAAATTATGGATACTGGTTTCTGTCAATGAAGATAGAATTCCCATGGGGAAATATGAACAAGCTCTTTTGAATGCCTACATTTTTTCTTAAACGTCTTAAGAAAAACTATAGCACACCAAGAAAAGATAGACTAAAGCAAAGGCTTTCCCACCTTAATGTTCTTTCACATTTCCAGTTGTATGTTGGAGGTATAGTTTGTGTTTTGGGTTTGTGTTTGTTTGTACTTATTTATAATATGTTTATCTCCTCAAATATTTAAATTTGCTTCAAGGATAATTGGATTTTAATGCTGAGGGAAACACTGTTTTCATGAAGTCACAATAGAAATTTATTCCTGATGTGATTACAGTAGAAACCAATATTAGCTTGGCATTTACAATTAAACATAAACTTAAACTTCATTTGGATTTTCTAACTGAGGTAGAATATAAAAAGTATGTTACTGTGTATGTGCTTTTCATGGATAGACTTTCATATATTCTGTTTGCATATGTAAAATTAAAATTAGATGGTATTGTGATGCTATGAAAATTTCTTTTTTTTTGAGTCAGGGTCTTCCTCTGTCACTGTAATACAGTGATGTGATCATGAAACATATTTTCAATTAAATTTAAACATTTTAGGTTAGATCATGGAAATGGTAAATTCTTGAAAATTATGATATTTTCTTTCTCTTTCTACACACACACACACACACACACATGCATGTTTCAGTTTTTAACTTAAGCAAACAATATCTAGGATTATTCTGAAAGTAGACCTAGGTATGTGAGGAGTTAGGAAAGACCAGAGTCAGCCTCTCCTCCACCAGCTGCTTTTATCATGGCCACGTTCTTAGCATTGTACTTGGTTATGCCAAAGGAAGTTTGATGAGGAGCATGTCTCAAGCCAGCTTCCATCTGTTTTAGAATCTGTGCATTGGACTTCAAAACAACTAGGGGCTTTAACATCTTAAGTGAGAATGAAGCTTTACCATCTTTTCAAGGAAAGAAGGAGTGACATTTTAGAAAAAAAATTCCTCATCACATTTGTGTACTGTGATGGTTTGATTTCATTAATAAAAGTATTCTCAATAAACATCTAGTTTTTACAATATTAATTAACTGACTAATTTGCTGCTGGAATGGAGGCTAGGCACTCATTATGCCTTATGTCATAAATCTTCACAAACCAAGGAATTCTTAAGTCAATATCTGTATCAGTCTTCAGTTCAATTTTTAGACTAAATAATTCTAAAGCAAAAATTGTATGAAATAATTTTAGCACTGGATAAATATTAGTTTATTATTACGTTTATGAAGAATTATATTTTTTTTCTAACTTGCATTTTCTACTTTAGAATCTTCAAATGGACAAGCCAGTGGCAAAGGGGAAGTTTATAGATTAGGAAAAACTGACTAGCTTTAGGAAAGAGGACAGAGAAGAGGGAAACCAATACAGGACTCTCCATCACTAATAGAAATATGCATTTTAAGGGAGGTAGCCCAGTTCCCAGAATAAGTTGGATCCCAAAGGCAAATGGCCCTCAGAGATAAGAAGGTAGATTAGAAAAAAGAGCATTTATGCTGTACTTGCCATGAAATTTTTATGTGGTTACATTTATTAAATCAGTTAAAGTAGATGACATGTCTTAATGTATTTGAAGGGGGGAAATTTTAAAGCATTTTCTTTTCCTAGATATTATGCCAGTGATGTATAGAGTAACTTGACTTTTGAGGTATGGTTTATGTTGTAATTTAAGACTTTCCAAAATACAGTGTAGCAGTATTGGTTTTCATGTATCACTAATGGTTTAAGGCTGAATTTTAGAAAGTGAATGCTTGCCAGTACAGAGAGGACCCTGACGTTTCTGGTTAGTAAAGAAACCACTCTCACTCTTCAAACCACAGCCCCTGAGTTAGGCTCTATTATTATGATGCTGTTGATGTGCTCCTTTCTAGACATGAAATAAAACGTGTATACACATAGGTGTGTGCATGTATAGAAATTTTTTACATAGAAATGAGATACTATACAGCTATTCTGCAAGTTATTTTCAGAAATACAAATCAAAAATATTTGGCAGATATCTTTAAATAACAGCACATAAAGATCTACCCTGGTTAGATTTCTAACTAAGTTTCCAATACGTACAATTTTCATTTTACTTTCAGAAAATCTTTTATGGGGAAGCAATTTGAGACTATGTGCTAATATACAATTATTACTAGTTTATGCTATTAGAATGTCACTATTCTTTCATTTACTTAATACTACTGCATATTTCAACTTCAAATTACAGGGATTAAAGAAGGATGGTTACTCACATAAATGGACCTAGAATAACCATTTAACTTATTCAACATCAAGAAAATACACAAATCAAATGAGTTTTTAAAATAGCAATAGTAATCATACCAAGTAAAATTACAGTAACCTACCATTTCTACTATTATTTAACTTTTTTTCTGACAGTTTGAGCAAATGTCAAAATATAAGAAAAAGAAAGGAAAGATGGAAATAAGGAGAAACATTGCCTTTATTCAAATAGAGTAATAGTGGATACTCTGCATACAAAATATTAATAGATCAGAAAACCTAATAAAACAGAAAATAATGTTAAGAATGGTAGTTGGCTAAAAACCAAACTAATGTACTTATATAGAAATGTCCATTAGAATGCACAATAGAATTAAAATTCCATTCATAATAGCAATAAAAAAGAAAATAAATAGGCATATATTTTATAAGAAATATGCAAGACCCATATGAAACCATATTTTAAAAATTACTAAAAGACACAAAAATACCTTAATTTAACAAAATAATGTAGTCCCAGAGGGAAAGCCTACTATTTTAAAGATTTACGTACTCACAACTCTATATATTTAATAACAATTTATTTCAAAATCTCTTTAGTGGGTTTTGGGAACCAATGAGTTGATTACAAAATTTTTCTGGAAAAATAAGTGTGTGAATTGAGCTAAGGAAACTTAGAAAATAGAGGAATGATGGCTGGAGCCTTCCTTCTCAGATGTCAAACATATTATCTATCTGTCCGCATATATATCTACACGCGCATGCACACACATACACACACACACACACACAGATAGTAAAATAGTAGCACTTGGTACAAGTTCAAGAACAGAGAAGGAGATAAATGGGGAAAAAAATGAAAGTCCAGGAATGAGCATGTCACAACCTACTCTTTGTTAAAGATGGCACTTAAAGTCAAAGAGGAAATTTATTAAGAGGCTTCTGTATAATTGAGTGTAATTTTTGTATAAAATACAAAATTATAGCCATATTCTTTCCCTTTCACAAAAATATATTTCAGATGAATAAAAATTTTAAATATAGAAAGATAAATTACTAAAGGGAAATACTTGATAATATTTTTAGTAATTGTGTTTCAAAATGCTTAAGAGGCAAAATTTCAAAAGAAAAATGATAAAATTGAGTATTTTTACTACTTTAAAAAATTGTATTAAAAAAATCTCAAAAACTTATAATTCAACTTAAAAACCTAATAACAGACTTGAAAAAATCTTTGTAATAGTCAATAAAGGATGAATATCTTTCTCTATAAAGGGACTCACACAAATTTAAAAGGAAAAGATGAATAGTAAACTAAGAAATCTGGCAAAGATTGACACAAACTACAGAAAAATACAAATAGTTGTTAAGCTTTTCTCACTAAAAACCCACAATGCAAATTTCCTATTACTAATAAATATTAAAAGAAGTACTAAATTCTTTGACAGCTTGACAAAATAATAACTTACATGTATCCACATTTGTTGAAGTGTGTTTTAAAACAGACTTGCTGGAGCAGCCTCACAATTTAGCCAATATGTTAAATATAGCCTAGCTTTTTACCCAGATATTCTATTTTAAAGAATTTTAAAAAGAATCAGAAAGTGTTCAATGATTTTAGGCACATGTATTTTTAGAAAAAGAATGGAAAATGCTAGTTTTCATTTGTCATTTGTGGAGAACTGGCTTATGTAAGGATAACTTCTGTCTTTTTAAAAATTACCCTTAGTTCTGCATCAATGAGATTTTGAGGAGACTGAAGTCGAAAGTTATGGCTATGGCATCCAAGCGTACCAGGACCAAGTGTAGAGGCATCCTAACTCTACTCTAAGCCCTGGGTGGACAGGCAGCCACTGATGAAAGCAATCTGTTATGGAACAAGTTGACTTTTGACTGACCTTATAATTAGGTGCTTAAATGGGCTAGTGTTGTAAGACATTTATTTTTCACTTAGGCGACAGTTTCTTAAGTGAATTTCTCTGGTCACACAGAGGTTAGAGATGGGCTAACTGAAATGTGCAGGACTCACCCCCCAAGGCTATATCCCATGTTACCATTAAAAAAGTGTATTTAATTTTTTAAATGTGCCAGTTTTTATTATTTTTTAAAAGACCTGGAATAACATCTTCAACCATTATATTTCAGTATCGAATAGTTACTAGAAGGAGAATGTTATGAAATTAATATGTTGTCCTTCATGATTATCTGGTTCAATTTTATACGGTACTTTTAGGCTCAATGAAATTTTCTATAAAATACCTCATGTTGTTTGAACTCATAACAGAACAAATTCCTGCTGATCTAATGCACAGAGATTGAGGCATGTCCAGCTTTTAAGAGACTGGAATGGGTGAAGAATAATGACACTTATACATAGGATGATGACAAAGGTAAAGGTTGGAAAGGAAATTAAAATGTCATGGGAAGTCCAAGGAAGGCAAGATTACAACTGGAAGGGCAGATTAGTAAGGGTTTAGGGAAGGTGGTCTCTTGGGGAAAATGAGCTCTCTTCAGGACTACAATTTCTGTAGATGGGTGTTAGGGCATTTTCTGCATGAAAAGAGACACAAAGGCAGAGCAATCACCAAGATTATAAAGCCAAGATTAACTATTAATAGCAGAAGAATCAGGCAGGAGTGCCAGGCACAGACTGCAGTTAGGAGAGGAGACAAGAAAAGCATTTTTTAATCTAATTTTTAATTATCTGTAGAGATGAGGTATTGTTGTGTTGCCCAGGCTGGTCTCCAACTCTTGCAATCAAACAATCCACCTGCCTCAGCCTCCTGAAATGCTAGGATTACAGGCATGAGCCACCACACCCAGCCAGAAAAGAATTTAAGTGAGATGAATTCAGCTGCAGGCTCCTGCTTCATGGATGGCAACTGTCTGTCCTGCTCACTGTTGAGTCGTCCACATATAGCACATAGGAGATACTTAGTGAATATTTGATGAGTAGATGGATGAATGAATGGTTAATAAACTATAAAGGAAAGGATATGGTAGGAAAGTCATTGAAGAAAGAGAAGGGATTCAGAGACGAGAAAGAAAAGGTAATATCCAGATATAAGCTTGGTGGACTGGGAGAATGTTGCTGCCATTAAAAGAAACAAAGATGTCAGGAGATGGAGTGGACTTCCTTAGTGAGAAATTTGGCATTGCAGTAACCATGGATTTGTTTGTTTGTTTGTTTGTTTTGTTTTTTGAGAAGGAGTTTCCTTCTTGTAGCTCAGGCTGGAATGTAGTGGCTTGATCTCAGCTAAATGAACCCTTTGCCTACTGGGTTCAAGCAATTCTCCTGACTCAGACTCACAAGTAGCACCCACCAACACACCCAGCTAATTTTTGTATTTTTAGTAGAGACAGGGTTTTGCCATGTTGATCAGGCTGGTCTCAAACTCCTGACCTCAGGTGATCCACCTGCATCAACCTCCCAAAGTACTGGGATTACAGGCGTAAGCCACCATACCCAGCTAATCATGGCTTAATCAACATATCATAGCACAAATAATACATTCTTGATATTTTAAAATTGGAACATTTTTCTGATTTTTCAGTATGTTTCTCTGTAATTTGGTGCAAAGCCAGTATGTACCAAGGAAAAAAAGAATGTGATTAGAAGGAAATATCAAATCTCGATTACAAATCTAGAGGGATATTTTATATGTTAACATACCAGTAGCAAAACACTTTTCCTGACTTCCAAGATCATGTTTAAACAAGGCTTTGGCATGTTGCCAAGGAGTAGAAATCTGTCATTGTTCTTTCTTGTGTCGTTTTTCTATTCCAGGGTAGCCCTCTGTTTTATGATTGGAAGGAAATGAAAGCTCTGCTAGATTGGAAATTAGACCTGAGCATGTCTTACTTTGCAAAGGCACTGGAATATCTGGCAGTGATGGAGCTGCCCTTAGATAGCCCCATTGCAGTGTTAAACATTTTTCACATCACCCTTGATAAAAGACTTTGTCTAATGTTGTAGTTAAGAGGTTGGACTCACATTTCTTGAGAATTATTCTGAGCTTTTTTGTTGAAGTATTGATAATGTTGAAGTTTATGTTTGTTCACCTCATTCCTTACAGTTAAAAGGAAAAAATGCTGCTTTCATTGGTCAGTACTATTTCATGCATTCATTTTCCTGGTTGTGAAAAGGAATACAAATTTTTCATTCAATGAATTTACCTGAGTACTATTAATTGCAAAATACTGATTTGGGAAGTAACTCCTCTTCACTCCCTACCCCCCATCGAAGGAATCATACATGAAACCTGCCCTCAAAGAGTTCACACTAGAAAATATATTTCCTGGATTGAAGGAGCCCCATTCACACTTTCATGCATGAGCAGGCTCTGTGAATGCCTAAGGCTAAAAATATGATACAGAAAGTCATTGCTAAAGAGTTGAAGGGAGAGAAAATATAGAGCTGGAGATAATAAGGATGAAGCATTTAAAAAAAGGATTTGGGATAGAACCTTAGAAGAAGGAAAGAACTGTGATTTGGGTGACAGGCACAGGAAAAAGCACAGGCTTGGAATTGAGTTAAACACGTAAGGCATCAGTCAGAAATCTGACCACATTCAGGAAAAGGGATGCAAAGTTAGACAGGAAGGGATAAAAGAATTTGAATGGAAGTCTGGATATGCCAACTCAATGAATTTCAACTTAATTCTACAGACACTTGGGAGCTCTTGAGAATCTAGAAGTAATATGCTCAATGCATTTTTTAAAATATACTCTGTCACTCCACTGGTGCTGTGCAGCCTAGGTTTGAAGCAAACAACAAGTAAAAATGTAATGGGGAAAACCACATTAAATGATAAAAGATCCCCAGACTCAGATGATCATGATGCAGAAGGAGAGAAATGTGCAAAATGAGGGTTTGAAGTCAGTTAAAAGTTAGATTAGGATTTTTCTAGGTTGTCCACCTGCCACAGGTCTGACATTTAACCTCTGAAGTTGGACTCTAAAGCCTAATTATCTGCTTACAGATTTGTTGGTAAGCAGGCCTATGACTTTAGCTTCACTTAGCATTTTGTTTCTTTGCATTTGTGGTCTTCTAAGATGTTTGTTTTGAGCTTAGCTAAACATTTTAAGTCTCCTTAAATTAAAAAAATCTATGTCAGTATGAATTTAAAAATTTAAAACTTTGCCATCTTGACTAGAAATCAACTAATATTTTAAAAATATTTAGAATTTATTAATTTGTCATAACACAGTTATTTGAAATTTTTAGCAATAAAGATGTAAGCATCTACTGTAATTTCTTTTTGTATCTAAGTACCATATTCTCTACCTTTTTATGGCATAAGTTTTAAAGGTAACTTTTTGTAAGTTGTTATAAATTCAACTATATTGTAGACTTGTTCCTCAGAAAATTTTCTGCATCAAGAAATTACATTATCTTTTCTGTTAAATTTATGATTTAGGCTAATCATTAAATAATATCTCAGTCACATAGTATTCAATACATGGATGTCAATTTTTTTTCTTATCATCTGTGACATCTCTCAGTTGAAAAACTTCCATTGTCATAAATCTTTTGATGGAGGTACTTTCCCTTGATTATAGATTCATACTTTAAATTTCCTAATTTTTTCTCTGCATAAACTGCCTTCCTAATGCTTCAGCTATGACTTATAGCTTTTATTTACTTAAAATGGAGAGGTAATTTAGAAACTTGGAGTAACTAGAATACAGATTTCTTTGACACTTTTATGATTATTTTTCAATCTTTTATAATAAATCATCTGTTCCTAATCAGACAGCAATTTTTAAAGGAACTCATTTATCACCATCGGGTCTTTTAGATTACTACACTTTGTTTTCTTAGGAACGGACTTATATATATAGAATTCTTTAATATTTGCATAGCTTATTAAAATATGTAATTAATTTGATAAGCACAACTGAGAAAAGAAGGTTGAGAACAAAGAGAATGGAAATTACCGGAAAGTAAATATTTCAGTTGCTATGAGTAGAATGCAGAAAGTAGAAAGCAGTATCCTGGTGGTCAGAGGGACTGGAGAGCACAGAATTAATCCGATGACTTACCTGAACGGAGGACTGTTAAGGGGATTTTTAAAAAGCATTTTATTTTTAACTTAAAAATGAAATTAAAAATGAAAAATAACATAGCTTATTTATATTGAGGAAAATTTAGATTATGACTGCGATTAGGCACTAATTCTTTTAATGACTATGTAATAAGTAAGTTTCGTGGGGTTTTTTTTCTAATTAAACTGTATGGTGCACGATACGTCATCTTTTATTTTATGTTTGAATTTCATTAAGAATAAGGAGTTTTATTCTAGAAAAGAATTTGAAGGATAATCAAGTTTTCCACAGTCCTACTTATATACTTAACATTAAAACATTTTTCATTTGAAGCATCTGAGTTAGTTTTCTCAAGTTACCTGGTTTCCTCTGCTACATCCTTATTTGTCAATGCCATTGGTTATGAGTCAGAGTTCTGCTGTCACTGTTGGCATAATCCTGCATCTTTAACAGTATTTGCTATCTACAATTGAATAGCATCATCAGATAACTGGTTCAAGCCTAAAAGATGGGGCTGGGTCTTTATGTTATAAGGCAAGAAGTGTTCAGGTACTAATTTTACATGTGATTAGTTCATTAGTGAACGTTTGCACATTATGACGACTTTTCCTTCCTTATACAGCTCAGTGAGTGTGGCATATTGTAAAATAAATGTTTAGCTAATAAAGACCCTTATATGTTTAAAAAATGATAAATAGAAAATATTATTTCATTCTTTGAAGAATTTAAGTGGATAATGTCATCAGTAGAATAGATTGGAAAAACAGACTTGGGAATCCTGGTTGGATTATTTGCCAGATTGGTAACTTTGAACAAGTCATTTCTCTTCACTCTCATTTCCCCTTAGTGTAAGAAGAAAGAGCCAAATTAGACAATTTCTAAATTCTCCACTCTAGAACATAAGGAAATATCTAAAATGTTTTGTCAGCTGCTGCCTATATTTCTTCTTTGTATTTAAATATTTATATTTAAGTGTTACTGTACGAAATCATAAAAGTGAGAAGATGAGGGTAGTTTTAAGCATCAGTCTTATCCAATCTATTTTATGGTTGTAGTAACTTAGGCAGGGGTCAAATATTTCATAACAAACTCAGTGGGGGATCCAAAATGTTTTGAGAAAGAAGTTATCAGAACATGCTGCTAGAAAGAACATGTTGCTAGAAGGATTCTACGTTCAAAAGCCAGGAGTAAAACCAGTCTTGTTTTAACCATTTTGTCTTTCTGAATCAGGGAGAAAAGGAAGAAGAAAGCACAAGAGAAACATAGTAGGCTGAAGGAAAAGGAAAATAAAGCAATATACTTTTTTGTTCTTCAGATAAAAGTGTTAGACTTGTATGTACTTTAATATCTATATTTTTTTGTCTGAACAACGGTCCTTTTTGTTTTTCCTATTTATATGTACTTTGGATTGCTTACAGTTTGAATTTTGTGTTGTTGACTTTGGTTTTAATTATTCTGGGCTCTTGTGGGTAGTAGAGGAATAATTTCAGCCTGCCAGCCATCTGGGATTCTACTTGCAGACTTTCAGACTAAGTAGCTTTTCCCAGCCTTTCAACTTCAGACAAAGAATTCAACCCTCTGTGCCTTTGCCTACTCACACCTGCTGTTTATAGCATTCACATGTAGATGTATCAGCATTATTTTACTCCCAGATTCTCCAAAGTTCAGAGGTTGGAATGGATTGTCCTTTAGTGTCAACCTCTTCTGTACCAATTGCAAACAATATCTCCTCTCTTTCCTCAACCTGGGATTTCAAAAAGGAGTAGTTAAAGTGATGATTTTTGAGGAAAATACCAGAACCTTCTCTATGATCCAATACCTGGAAATCACATTACAGAATTATCTGTCAGGCAATCAGATAGCATTTTATAAACAACATGTAAACTAATCACTTAAAATTTATATTTAGTCTTTACATTTTTGCAGTGGCATAGATAAGATGAAATACCTGTTGCATTTAATTACTTGTTCTAGACTTCTAAAAATTGCAGATTGATGACTTTTTCCAAAACACTTTTGTTAGAATAATGTTTTAGATATATTTTATCATTCTAAAATTAACATAATTACATTCGTATTTTTGCATTTAGCATGGTACTTTTAATAGAATTTTTGTCTGTTAAATGTATTGCATATAGGTAGCATAAAAATAAAGATTTACTACAGCCTTTGGTAAACACTACTGAATATTGTGTCTGCCCAATCTATAAAATGTAAAACTCAGAAAATACTACTATTAGCATTTATTGTCATTTTTCTGTGTTACTTATATCCAAAAAAATTGTCATTGTGTTTTCAAGGCCCTTTGGTAATAAGACTTTTAACATATACTTCCTAAAGTTTCAAACAGTGATTACTGGCTGGAATTTAATAAGTTTAATACATTAAAACATAATGATTTATATTTATAATCTAATGGACTTGTTTTTAAGTGGAAACCAACTCTGTTGTATGTTAAATAAATTTGGAATAACATTTATGATTTTAAAATAATGTAACATATTCCGTTGCTTCTTGGATAAGGTAACCATATTTAGGAACAGAAATTTTGGGTTTTTGCTTATGGCAGTGTACTAGGCTTACTGTGGCTGTGTGGATCACAAAATAAAGAAGAGGAGAACAGGAAATATTGCTCAAATAATTGCTATGATTTTGATTGGCCCAGAAGTTAAGGAGATCTACATGATGAGACAGAGAGTATAGCTTTGAGGAAGTGAGAGTGCATAGGAGGGTAGAATTCTGCCTTTAGCCTGCTTAATTAAGCAATAATCCAGAAGAAACCATGTTATAGATTGTGATTAGGTGACTTCTTTGCTTACATACCCCTTTAAGAGTCATAACTATTCTTAGAATACATTTAGTACTCAATAGAGTTTATACAGATTTATGTCATCTGGCTCTCACGTCTTCTGTGTAGCTCATTCTCTGCATTCCCGTACTCTACCTGTCAGCCATTCTGAAATTTTCTCAGTTGATGCTATATGCCTATCTTCTTATCCTTCTTCTAGCCATCACTTCAGAGGTCTTCTCATATGCATCCAACAGAGGTCTACTAGCCAGAATCTACAGGGAATGTAAACAATTGAACAAGTAAAAAATAAATAACTCCATTAAAATGGGAAAAAACATGAGCATACACTTCTCAAAAGAAGACATACAATTGGCCAACAAACATGAAAAAATGTTCAATATCACTAGTCATCATAGAAATGCAACTCTACAAAAGTTACCATCTCTCATGTCAGAATGGCTATGATTAAACATCAAAAACAATAGATGCTGGTGAGGCCACAGAGTAAATGGGATACTTATACAGTGTATACTTATAAGTGGGAATGTGTACAGTGTATGCTTATACTTGGTGGGAATGTAAATTAGTTCACCTACTGTGGAAAGCAGTGTGGAGATTTCTCAAAGAATTTAAAGAACTATCATTTGACCCAGCAATCCCATTACTGGATATATATTCAAAAGAAATAAAGTTCTACCAAAAAGACATATGTTCTGGTATGTTCACTGCAGCACTATTCACAATAGCAAACACATGGAATCAACCTAGGTGCCCGTTAATAATGGATTGGATAAATAAAGAAAGTATGATATATTTCTTTCTTTATTTTTATTTTAGTTCTGGGATACATGTGCAGGATGTACAGGTTTGTCACATAGGCAAACAGGTTTTGACAGGTTTGCTGTACCTGTCAAAACCCATCACCGAGGTATTAAAGCCAACATGCATTAGCCATTTATCCTGATGCTCTCCCTTCCCCTGCTCCGTCCACAGACAACCCCCAGTGTGTGTTTTCACCTCCCTGTGTCCAAGAGTTCTCATTGTTCAGCTCCTCCTTATAAATGAGGACATGGGATATTTGGTTTTTTGTTCCCATTAGTTTGCTGAGGATAAGGCTTTCAGCTCCATCCACTGTCCTGCAAAGGACACATCTCATTCTTTTCTATGGCTGCATAGTATTCCATGGTGTATATGTACCACATTCTCCTTATCCAGTCTATCATTGATGGGCATATGGGTTGATTCCGTATCTTTGCTATTGTGACTAGTGCTGCAATAAACACCACATGTGCATGGGTCTTTATAATAGAATGATTTATATTTCTATGGGTATATACCCAATAATGGGATTGCTGGGCCAAATGGCATTTCTAGTTCTAGGTCTTCATGGAAATGACACACTGTCTTCCACAGTGGTTGAACGAATTTACATGTCCACCAACAGGGTAAAAGCTGTTCCTATTGTTCCACAGCCCTGCTATTATCTGTTGTTTCTTGACTTTTTAATAATCACTATTCTGATTTGCATGAGATGGTATCTTATTGCAGTTTGGATTTGCATTTCTCTAATCATCAGTGATTATGAGCTTTTTTTCATGTTTGTTTCGACATGAATGTCTTTTGTTGAGAAGTGTCTGTTCATGTCCTTTTTCCCACTTTTTAACAGGGTTGTTTGTTTTCTTCTTGTAAATTTGTTTAAGATCCTTATAGATTCTGGATATTAGACCTTTGTCAGATCGATAGATTGCAAAAAAAAGTTTCTCCCATTCTATAAGTTGTATCTTCACTTTGATGATAGTTTTTTAAAAATTATTTTCATAGGTTAATGGGGAACAGGTGGTGTTTGGTTACATAATTAAGTGCTTTAGTAGTCTACTTGTGAGATTTTGGTGCACTCGTCATGCAAGCAGTATACACTGCACACAATTTGTAGTATTTTATCCCTCATCCCTTCCCCACCATTTCCCCCTGAGTCCCCAAAGTCCATTGTGTCATTCTTATGCCTTTGCATTCTTATAGTTTAGCTCCCACATATGAGTGAGAACATACAATATTTGGTTTTCCACTCCTGAGTTACTTAACTTAGAATAATAGTCACCAATCTCACCTAGGTCACTGTGAATGCCATTAATTCATTCCTTTTTATGGTAGAGTAGTATCTTATCATATCTATCATGTGGTATGATAGAATACATACCATATGTGGTATATTATATATATATATATATATATATATATATATATATATACACCAGTTTCTTCATTCACTTGTTGATTGGTGGACATTTGGGTTGGTTCCACATTTTTGCAATTGCAAATTGTACTGTTATAATCATGGGTGTGCAAGTATTTTTTTTCATATAATGTGAGAGTGTATATTAAAGGATGTTAATCTAGTGCCATCTTATACCAGCAACATAAATCATTTTATTTAGAGGAAAAATAAAATGTCGGAAAATAGAAGTTTTCAAAGAATGTTGGAATACATTTAAAAAGGAATTTTTAAAGCTAAGACAAAAATTTGAAATTATTTGCCTTTAGCTGTACTGCAGTTTAATACTTTTTAAAAATCATGGAATATTTAATGAAATGACTTAATAAGCAAGAACTTTGACACAAATATTTTTGTCCCCTTAGGTTGCTGATGCCAAATTTTTCCCAAGGCCTTTCAGTGTCTTGCCTGTGAAGATAAAATGGAGTAACATAGGCTTTCATATTCTTCTATTTGATCTGGAAAACCTTGTTGAACTTTTGCTACCAACTCCACTCAGTGACGTTGACTCTTCCAGTTCATTCTATGGTGGTGAGATCCTGAGAAGAGCCAGGAGCACGGTGGAGAGGAAGACACTGACACTGAGAAAAAGCAAAACTGCCTGTGGTCCTCTCTCAGCAGAGGCACAAGCCAAGCCTCTTACCGAAAGCCTGTCCCAAGGAGATAATGCCATCATATTTTCAGAAGAAAACGATGTCATTAAAAGGCAGAAGAAAATGAAGATCTCCAAAAAAATGCAGCCTAAGCCACCAAGAAAAGTAGATGCCAGTTTCACAGTAGACACAGCTAAATTGTTTCTGTCTTGCCTTTTGCCATGGGGAGTGGATAAAGATTTAGATTATCTTTGTATTAAGCACCTCAATATTTTAAAGCTTCAGGGTCCCGTTTCTTTGGGACTTGCTTCAAATGAAGCTTATTTCTCACTGATGTTGCCAGGTTGGGATTTATGCAATACTGAAATGATAAAAGACCGTTCAGGAGTAAATTTATTTTCCAGGAAAGTTTTGGACTTGTCAAATAAATACACAGCCACTCTTCCAAATCAGGTTGGAGTTCCAACAGGACTGGACAAAAATTGTGATTTTTTACAAGAGTCAAATACTATAGTTTATTTGTTGAGCAGACTATTTTTAGTTAATAAGTTAGTTAACATGCCTTTAGAATTGGCGTGTAGAGTTGGCAGGTAAGGCATATCTAGAGATTTTGACAATTCTAATTTATGACATTAAAAATCATTATTTGCTACGTTCAGCTCTTTAACATTTCTCCCTTTTTTCCAGTGGGGGGTAAATATGCAACAATTTCTTGGTTTAAAACACATTTAAGAGAATCTCCCTTTTAATTGTTTGGAATTGGAATATAATTTGGCAATAAATCTATATAATTAAAAATTCACTTATTCAACAGATATTTATTGTTCTCATAATATGTGCCAAGAAGGTCATAGTATAGGATGTTGAATGAGTTGATAGATAGATACATGTATACATAGACACACATACATCTTGAAATCCATTATACATGGTGTGATTTAAGTATGAACAAAAACAGTTAAGTAAATACTTAACTGTTTCCCTGATGATATATTTTATATCATCAAGGAAAGAAAAATTTGAAAATTTCATACATCCAATTTTACCATGTGTTTTATATTTTGACATATTAAAATAGAATAAAATAGAGGATACTTTTTAGTAATTCATTTATACATAGTACAGTTTAATAGTAACTGTTTTTAGTTTTGAGATTACACTAGCAATGTGGCTTTAGGCTGGTCACTTCGCTTTTCTGGGCCTTACTTTCCTCATTTACAAAATGAGGTGGGTGTTATAGGTGATTGTCAAATTCTTAAAAGCTAAGGCTGCTAGCCAGTTTGAATTATTGGTCTAATCATAATCCCACAGAGCAGATGAGGGACTTAGTTGTTTGCCAGAGGTTTTCATTCTAAGTTTATTTCTGACACAGATTACAGGATGGAAATGATGTGTCTGATGTCGGTATACTTTAGGGTAGCTTACAGACTTTTGGTTGCCTTTTATTATATAGCCTTTCAAATGTTGTCACACATCAGTTGACTGTTTAAAGAATTCTTCATTGAAACAAATTATAGAATGAAGGTGTCAGGATTAGAGACTGCTTCTCTTCTGCAGCCACTTCCTATTTGATCCGGCTGTCAGAGCTCAGATATTATTTTTTGAGAAATCAAAATAATGTATATTGGATTTGCCACACCAAATCCTTCCAACAAATTTGACCATTTCACAAAGATTTTACTGTGGTTGTGAAGGATGAGAAATCCTCGTACACTTAACAACTGTTAAGTGTACTGTTAAAAGGATTTCAAAATTCAGTTAAAGCACAATTTAACTGAATTTTAAGGAAATAATTGCCTACCTATGAGAACATCCCTGGCAGTTTTGGAAGATTCCTATGATTGGAACACTGGCCTAGGATAAAGTCTACTTTTGTAAGGCTCAAATGGTACCTGAAGAGAATTCTTTTGCAGATGTCAACCTATTAGGGTTTTTTAATTGTTGCATTAGTCAGTAGTCATGTGACTTAAAATAGCAAAGCCTCTCCTGTAAATGTAGGTCACAGATAATTCTGGCAAACTAAGGTTTGCAAGTCAATTGGGATTAATATTTTAGGTGGGAGTAAAGTGAGAAAATCAGATTCCCAAAAAAAATTGGTGTAAAAGGTATTGCTAAAAATAATCTGTATTCAATTTTCAAATTTGCTTAAGTGGTCATGTACTGATATCTTTGACTTATTTCCTCAAAGAATTTTTCATGTTTTTAGTAATATACTGTCAATCTTATTTTCAACAGTTCTTTCAGAATGGAATGTGTACATAATAAGCTGAGAAGTGCTGGGAATGACATTTTAAATATGTCAAGCTTCTACAGTTGCTCACGAAATGGTAAGGGAGTTACCGATACAGATATGATCTGATTTTTTATCTTATGAAACTAAATGACTAGTCTTTCTATAACTCGTTAGCAATGTCAAAATAAATAACATTTATAAAACATAGATTTATCTATGTTTGTGATTATACCAGCTGTGTGACTTTAGGCTAGTCACTTAGCTTTTCTGGGCCTTACTTTCCTCATTTAGAAAATGAGGTGGGTGACATTTATAAAATATTTAAAAACATAGATTTACCATTATACAATTTTAAAACATAAATATAAGATTTCAACATTTATAAAACATAGATTTCAAATGATCTTTGAAATAACTAAACATCTGAAACTTTTCAGCAAAGGAAGTACTTAGATGTTAAGTTATTCTGTGTTTTATTAGAAAGTTTATTTCATCACTATCTTTATTACCAAATAAATGATTATTAGATAATTTTCTTGCAATTTCAGAAGGTTGTACTCTTCTCATTAACAACTTCAGTGTTTAAATTTTCTCTTGTTTCCTCATAGCAAATTTATCTCCCAAACCTGCCTTTCCAAGTTTGGGGCATCTCAGTAAACAACAGTACTATTCTTCCAACTGCCAATGGCACAAGCCAAGAACTTTGGGATCATTTTTTACTTTCCGTTTCTCTCATACCCCACATCCAATCTGTTGATAATTGTGTCACTTCTACCTTCAGAATGTATCCCAGAATCTGACTGCTTCTCACCCCCAACACCAGCAACTCCAGCTTCCTCAGCCTCCCTTTCCCTCACCCTCACCCCTGTGAGTACTCATCCTGTCTTGCCTGGATGACCGAAGGAGGCTCCTGATCACCTCTCTGCTCCTATTCTTGGCTCCTGCACTATGTTCCCAACCATCCAGCAGGAATGATTATTCAGAATTAAGGCAGAACCTCACATTTCTATGTACAACCTTTCAGTGGCTTCTGTTTCACTCAGAATAAAAGCCATCACCCTTACTGTAGCACACAAGACGCTAAACAATCTGGCTGCTCTACCTATGTCATCACATACACACCTCCATCCGACCTTATTATCTCTTAGTGCTCACCCCCTACACCTAAAAAAAAAAGAGTATGTTTAAGTGAGAGTGTATTAATAGCTTCCAATTATCTAGTGCTTAGTATGTTCCAAGAATATGATTTCACATATATTATTTCATTTAATGTAAAAAGAACCCTGCACAGTAGAAGGCAGCATCTGTGTTTTACCCTCAAAAAAATGGAGGTCAAGGAAGTTAGATGACTCATAGGCAAACAACTATTCAGTAGACGGGCCTGCATGCCAATCCAAATCTGATTCCTAACCCCATTTCCTGTCCACTGTGTCAGGCCACTTCTCACATTTATGATTGCAGATAGTGTTGCCTCTAAATGGCCCCAGTCTGGGTTGCCTCCTTTCTCCATAGGTAGTCACCCTTCTGAGGGTTACCTATCCAGTTTTCCTTTTACTTTTTTAGCACTGGTAACTGGGAAGGGGATTGGAATTTAATATTCAGTATAAGTGTTTCTGCAAAGACAGGGGATTACTAACCGCAATCGAGAAGGCCCCTGCTTTTCCTATGGCTGCCCCAGTCAAACAGCCTAAGCAACCACTGTTAGCATAGAATCATCTCTCTGAAATTTAGGTTGGCACTTAAGCATTTAAAATTCAGGTAAGGACTAGGGAAACATATTTTTCAAAAAATCATAGGAAGAAGAAAGGTTAAAAAAAAGGAAGTATTGACTTCATGGTATTAATTTTATAAAGTCAAATTCTGAAGAATAAAATAATACTCTGAAGTGCTCATCTAAAAGATTGATAGGAACCAGCATTCACTTATGTCGGCAGGAATGGTGACTGAATAATATTGGTAAGCCTGGGATATTTTCTTTTTATCTTTACCCCTCAAGTTGCAATTAATTCTTTAGCTTGCTGACATTGCCAAGACAAGTTGGCTCTCATTTCCATCACATATTAAAATTTTAACATCACATTAAAGTGTGCTGTGAAGTACCCCATGATGCTAGTAAGTAGTTACAGTTGAGACCGATACTTAGCTTTGATGGTTGAGTCACAAGGTCAACAAAGTAGGAGACAGAGGAAAAAAGGAGATCAAAAGAAAATTTTCCCTTACCCTCTGTGTTCATGAAGAAATGGAAAACATGTCAAAATTATAATCTTCTAACATGCTTACATGTTTTATATACTGTTCCTGGTCATATTACATTTATATTAAATGCTCCATTAGGAAAAAATATCAATAATTGATCAGAAGTTTCTTATATATTACTTTCATTTTCTCAAATTGCATTGTATACAATACCTTCTATTACATTTTCCTTGACTAGTAATGTGGTAAATATATATTCATATATAGATAGGTATCTCACATATTAATATAAAAGTGATTTGATGAAAAGTTTATCAGACGAATGCTAATTTAAATAGTTGATATCACAATGTCAAACACATATCAATATATTAATTTAAACAGACAATCATAGGAACAACTTTTCCATTTGCACAGGCCCTTACCATTCTTCCCTATCTCACTCTCACAATCTGGCACTTAGATAACAGACATTAGCCATAGAAAGCCTTATATCATCGACTGTTCATTATGATTATATGTACATATTCAATTAATGAAAAGGCACTTCTTAAGTGCTTTTTTGTATGTGTAGGGAACTGCTGGACACTCTATGAATCAATTTACATAGAACAAGCTCTGGCTCCTTCTTAAAATTTCACACTGAACATTTAAGGCATATAGATAGCAAGGACATTGGAGAGGGCAAACAGAAAACAATACGTAACAGAATTAATCAAATTAAAACATTAGTGCTCTACCTGTTAATCAGAGTAGTATGGCTGGGTAAGGACAAATTTAAAAAAAAAAAGTATTTTATTTTGATTTCACATGTGATACAGACTAATTCACGGCAGAGTAGAATTTCAGAATTTCTATGAGTAAGGAATTGTAAGATTTGGTGATCTGTCTTGGGTCAGCAAAATGAACAAAAGTGTGTTTAAGCTGTAAAAATGAATTTGATTTGATGTGAATATGTGTTATATAATAGTTAAAATGACATGTAAGTGTGTGTATGTGTGGGTCTAAATGTACAAAAATGGATCTTGACTCTGGCTGTACATTTACATCATCTGCAGTACTTTTGCAAAGCATTAATGCCTGCCTCACCTCTACCACAGGATCTGTAAAATAAAAAGAAGAAGATTGAACCTGGCCACTTGTGTTTATAAAAAACAAAGCTTCCCAGGTGATTCTAATATGCAGCCCATGTTAAGAGCCATTATCCATTTTTAATACTCTCAAGATATAAATGTGTTCTGTGTGTTTCTAGGAAAGAATGCATCTCATATACCTGAGGCTGACCTTCCACTTTTGAAGCTAATTTCCTGTTGGAGAGACCAGTCTGTGCAGGTATGATACAATTCACATTCATGAAGTTATTGGAAGAGTTCTTTTTTGCTGCTGTGGTTCATGGATTGCCCCCCCAATCTGAAAACACAAAGACATGAAAGGTTAGCGTAAGTAGAGTGTTGGGAAAAATGTTTTTATAACAAAAACACTAGACATTGGAAGAAACAAGCAGAACACATGGGTTCTTATTCATCTTCATGAGGCTGTATACTATTTTACAGTATTTTGCTCTTCCAAGGTGTTAATGGAATACCACTAAATTTTTTTTTTTTTTTTTTTTTTTTTTGAGACGGAGTTTCGCTCTTGTTACCCAGGCTGGAGTGCAATGGCCCGATCTTGGCTCACCGCAACCTCCGCCTCCTGGGTTCAGGCAATTCTCCTGCCTCAGCCTCCCGAGTAGCTGGGATTACAGGCAAGCGCCACCGGGCCCAGCTAATTTTTTGTATCTTTAGTAGAGACGGGGTTTCACTATGTTGACCAGGGTGGTCTCGATCTCTTGACCTCGTGATCCACCCGCCTCGGCCTCCCAAAGTGCTGGGATTACAGGCTTGAGCCACCGCGCCCGGCC